>NW_026846588.1:253962530-254030030 GCF_025583915.1 Anolis sagrei ordinatus | reverse complement strand
CATTATCAAACCTCACATCACTTCAGCACCTATAAAATCAAGACCGTTAACAGTTCTGAGTTTTAAATTGGCACGTAGCCTATAGAGACTTATATCATTACACACATGCAGTTTCTGCATCCTGTGATAAATAGAAGTGGGTCAGGGGAAATCTTTAATGAAAGCCCCTCGTACATGCAGTTTTCTTGTATGATCTTTGCATGATGCTGATTTTTTCAGGTTTCTGGATCATATGGAGAGCCTCCTTCAAAGTATCCCAGAGAAAGACCACTACAGACAGCTCTCATATCCGTAAATCTGTATCCACAAATATAACCATCCATGGCTTGGAAGAAAAAATAAATAAATCACAAAAGCTAACCTTGATTTTTCATACCACAGTACATAACAAGACTTGAGCATCCACTGATTTTGGTATCCACAAGAGGTTCTGGAACCAAACCTCCGCGGATGCCAAAAAGCCCTTGTATATACATTTGAAAGTATGAAGTGTTTTTCCAAAAGTTAAAAACGCAAACATCTGCATGTTCGCTTGAATAACAGCTTCATTCTTTGGACTCATCAATCTTTGATTTTATTGTTCAGATTTCCATCCTGACGCCAATCTTTAACTTGAGCAGAGGTGGCTGAGTAATATACTGCAAAAGAAAAGTTAGCATACTCCAGTGAAGAGCTGATTGACCTCTTTTGAGTGTAAGATAACATACAGTATGTAAGTTATACCTTGTTATTTCTGGCACAACTAACAAAAAATCAGCTGTGTGTGAAGTTCAGATATAAAGCACACTTATCAAAACCCTTTCTGCACTACATAAAAGCAAAATAGATGGAGGAGCATTTGCCAAAATGCCTCTCCTCTTGCATCTTCTTGATAGAAAAAATGTAAACGACATACTAAATACCTACAAAATCTTCAACAGATTGTGCATAAAGAAAGAGTCATTGGTCTTTTTTACATTAGAATGGTAAACTCAAGAGATCACAAATTACCATGTGTCTCGTTTTAACCCCTCTTCTAAACCCATGGACACTTCTGGCATTATTCTCTAAATCTCTTTTCTTACTTCTTGTGCCTGTAGAGCACATAACCTTGGTCTTCCTGTAGCAGTTTCATGACTGGGGTGCTTTTTTTTTTTTTTTGCCAGTCCCATACTGCTTACTTAAAATGGCTTGTCTTTTTGGTTATTGTCACTTGATTTTGCTGTGATCGGCCTAGAGTCCTTGTGGAGAGGGGGCAGGATATAAATAAAGAAGGCAGTTTGCAAGGATTCTTGTGAGGATTTTCCCAGCGGTGGTTAGATGGGAGATACCTCAGTAGTTTCCGCAGTCTGTTCTTTCCCCTTTTTTGAAAGGGATGAAGATGGTGGCATCCTTGAAACCATGTGATTTTGTATTTCAATGGCATCCCTACTTATAACCCCCACTACTGCCAGAATCCAGAGCCTATTAAGAATGCCATTGACTATGCCCATTTGTTCCAATTGAACTACACATTCTGACAGTTCTGACAAACAGGAATGAAATATTTGAACAAGGTTCATTTTTATAAAAAGTTTTTTGCAAAGAAGTAATTTATCTTCTTCCTTACAAGAATGGAGGCAATCAGGGCTTTAGCCTGGCTTAGTTTAGACTAGACTAGTTTGTGATCTGCAGACAGGAACTTTTATGTATAGAGAAAACTTCTAAATATACCCAAGGATTCCGATGTGGTAGTTTTTTGTTGTTTGTGTTGGTGGCTAATAATTATGTTCACATAGAGACAGCTGATGAGGAATACAATTGTTCAAGCTGACAGCACTTGCCATCTGTTTGGTATGATCCCAATCCAGCAAGCTTTGGAATGTGAGTGCAAACGTTTAACAATCAGAGCCACTCAGACAGCATCCTTATGTGGGACTCTAGCTGGATGAATATGGCTCTTCCATTTTGTGGGTCCATTTGGCACCAAACTGAATATTTAGAGATTGTCTGAAAGGAGAAATCTGATGCTGCTACTGTTGATGTTGTTGTTGTTGTTGATGATGATGATGATGATGATGATAATAATAATAATAATTTATTTATAGACTGCCCTATCTCCCCAGAGTGACTCAGGGCGGTTTCCAACACATATGGCAAACATTCAATGCCAACAAAAAGACGTATAACAGATTACATCTCTACATGACACATCACAGAAAACAGAACAGTCATTACTATAGATTACCAAATATAAATTAACAAAAAAAAACCCCTAGACAATCATAACATGTCTTGATGTATTGTTTATTGCTTGTTGTTAATATTGCTTTAACTGTTTTTAATTTGCTTTAGGTGTTGTATTGTTGTGTTGTGTTTTGAGGTCTTGGCCTATGTAAGCCGCATCGAGTCCTTCGGGAGATGCTAGCGGGGTACAAATAAAGTTATAACAGACATAATAATGTAATATGAATTTAAACGGAGTAAAAATTTAAAACTATAAAAATCTTATTAAGAGGTAAAATGGTTGCCATGTGTTTAACAATGTTAGGTTAGGGAAAAGGGGGTTTACCTTCCCAAGGGAAGTAGAGAAGATTTTCTTTCCCCCAGATCTTACAATACCCACCTTCTTGACAACTGAGAGGAGCCATCATAGCCATGTTTAAATACTTGAAAGCATATTGCCTTGAGGAGGACAAGCTTGTTTTCTGCAGACCAGAACACTGAACAGTGGTTTCAAATTGCAGGAAGAGAGATTCCACCTAAACATTAGGAAGACTTTTTTGATGGTAAGAGCTGTTTGATGGTGGAATATTCTAGAGAGTGTGGTGTAGTCTCCTTCAGAAATTTTTAGGCAGAGATTACATGGTCATCTGTCCGGAGAGCTTTGATTATGTGTTCCTGCATGGCAGAAGGTTGAACTGGATGGCCCTTGCAGTCTTTTCCAATTCTATTATGCTATCATTTTATGATTAAGAGCTTTGGGGTGTTTTCCCTGAAGTATCTAAGATAATGCTTGGAGACTTTTGTGAACTCGACTGTTAGACCAACTGGAATGAATCCACCTAATCAAGTGAGTTTACCTATTTGTTAGCTTATAATTAAACAACTGATTCTATTGATCTACTCTACTTAGGATTTACCAATAGGAGTAAGACCCTGACATATGAGATGTGTTCATTAAATATTTCCCCTGACCCACTTTTATTTATCACAGGACGCTGAAACTGCACATGTGTAATAATATAAGTCTCTATAGGTTATGTACTGATTTACAACTCAGAATGGCCTTGATTTTACAGGTACTGAAGTAGTGTGAGATTTGATAATGGACCCTATGGAAGACAGAGCAGTCATCAAGTTCCTTTACTTGAAAGGCCGTACAAAAGGAGACGTTCAATGAGATGAAAGAGGTTTATGGTATTGATTCCCCATCATATGATGTAGTCAAGAACCGGCATTGTCAATTCAAATGCGGTTGGACTTCGGTGGAAACAGCTCCAATTCCAAGGTGATCCCACTCTGCTATTGATCAACACACCATCCAGCAAGTGGAGGTCACCATTTTGGAAAATCACCACACAACCATTCAACACCTAGTCCAAAATGTCAAGATTAGTGTGGAGCTCGTAGAAAAAAAAATCTTCTGCAAGACAATGCACAAAAAATTGTCTTCTGCAATACAATGCACCATTTCACAACTCACATGTTGCCCAAATGGAAACATGCTCCCGTGGCTTTGAAATTCTACCACATCCTCCTTATTCACCCAACCTCACACCATCAGACTTCCACCTCTTTCCAACAATGAAGTCATTTTTGAAGGACAAGCATTTTTCAGATGATGAGATTATGATTTCCGAAGTCACAACATGGCTTTTGGAGCAACCTATCAACTCTACATGCGAGGTGTTTACAGTTGTTTAAAAAGATGGGAGAAGTGTGTGTCCCAAGGTATCACCGATGGAGAGAAGGACTAATAACTGTGCCAAGTTTCATTGCTCTCAGTCCACAGGAAGTGGGTCAGGGGAAATCTTTAATGAACACCCCTTGTATAAAGGATAATGTGTAGAGGTCCTACACATGAACCAAAGCGTAGAGAGATCAGGTTCTGGCCTCCCAAGATTTACAGGCTTTTCAGACACTTTTGCAAAGAAAAGCAACAGTCAAGCAGGAAGCAGAACAACAGGTTAACCGCCATAAAATCATAGAGATGGAAGAGACCTCATGGGCCATCCAGTCCAACCCCCTGCCAAGAAGCAGGAAAATTGCATTCAAAGCACCCCCAACAGATGGCCATCCAGCCTCTGAGTGAGTCCCCACCACACTCCAAGAGTTCCACTGCTGAACAGCTCTCATAGTCAGGAAATTCTTCCTCATGTTCAGACGGAATCTCCTTTCTTGTAGTTTGAAGCCATTATTCCACGCCCTAGACTCCAGGGCAGCAGAAAACAACTTTGCTCCCTCTTTCCTATGACTTCCTCCCACATATTTATACATGGCTATCATGTCAGCGTTCTCTTCTTCAGGCTAAACATGCCCAGCTCTTTAAACTGCTCCTCATAGGGCTTGTTCGCCAGCTGCAATAAAGCTTACCAACCAAAAGGTTGACAGTTCGAAGACTGGGCCAGGGTGAGCCCCTGGCCTTTAGCCCAGCTTCTGCCTACCTAGCAGTTTCGAAAACAGCAATGTGAGTAGATAAATAGTTTCCGCTTAAGCGGGGAGGTATTTAAATCACCCATAAGGAAATGCGAGAAAAAATGCTGGCTATTCATTCAAGGGGGACGTTTACGAATAAAGCTCTTCAACAGGGAAAAGTGGAGTGACAGCACCCCCTGTGGCTGGAACCAAGCACAGCCTCCAAGATGCTGAAGATGGGAAAACCTATATATACCTCTATCTATGTACAGTTGTCTGTCTTGTCAGTGTATAACTGCATTGAATGTTTGCCATATATGTGTTCTGTGATCTGCTCTAAGTTCCCTTCAGGGTGAGAAGGGCAGAATATAAATACTGTAAATACATACATACATAACATGCTCTTTACCTTGCATATGCAATACACGTCCTTTCTGAATGCCTGAACTCTGCAATAATCCAAACTATACAATCGGATGGGCAGCTTCTAATTTGTGTATTACCTTGGCTTTGAACTCACTGTTTGGCATTAAGTAAGGCAATCTCTCTCTCTCTCTCTCTCTCTCTCTCTCTCTGTTCCATCTGTGCTAAAGCAGTAACAGCAATGACGAACCTAATTGAGTTGTTTAACATTTACTGAAAATTGCTTTAAGGGCCATAAGAATGTTATGTGTTACTCATATTAACTCATGCAATTTCAACTTTGGTGCTTTCCGCAGCTTTCCAAAAATTAGTTCTCCCTCAGTATTGATTATTTAGTTTGTAGAGAAGGGCTTTAAAGTTCAAAAGTTCCCCATTGGAGAATGGGTTACATAATGGCTGTATTTATTACATACAGGAACCGATCCCATAAATATAACAGCAGTGTTTCCCGATTGTTGTATGAAAGATTTTGATGGATAACACTTTCTTTCCTATAACAAATTTATTTTCATTGATGAGATGAGAGATTACACTTCTTTTAACTTGGATTTCATGATATGTTAACAGAGCAAAGTGCTAAGGAACTTCACTGTGTAAACCATTACCAGCTGTTCATGATGTTCTTTGTCGATGACTTCAACTGAGTACATCATGACCAAGATGGCAAACTGCTATTAAATGTAGCATAATTTGGACAATCCAGTTTTTAATAGGGGCGATTGCTAATTTTGGTACTTAAAAATCAGTTAAGTACTCGAGCATTTTGGTATCACTAGAAGGATCACCACTTGCTCATGTCTTATGTAGACCAAGCTTATGCCTTATGTATAGGCATGCAGTAGCTTCATGAATATTCAGCAATGATAGCAGCAAACTAGAGCAAGACACATCTACATCCTGCAAGCATGGCTGATCTCACACTACAGACAAGATAACTGTGTTTCGAGACACAAAAGCGGCATTATTCCTTGTCATTTCTTTTGAATGTTCAGAAAGGTCTTGCAGGTTTGAGAAGCAGTCCAAAATGTAATTCAACCTGTTTAGATCAGAAATAAGGGCCCCTGGTGGTGCAGTGGGTTAAACCGCTGAGCTGCTGAACTTGCTGACCAAAAGGTTGGCAGTTCAAATACAGAGAGCAGGGTGAGCTCCCGCTGTTAACCCCAGCTTCTGCTAACCTAGCACACAGGAGCAGAAGTCAAACGGTCTTAACAGATTAGAGAGAGGGGCCAAAACTAACAAAGTGAAGTTCAACAGAGACAAATGCAAGATACTCCACTTAGGCAGGAAAAAATGAAATACAAAGATACAGAATGGGTGATGCGTGGCTCAATAGCAGTATGTGTGGAAAAGAGCTTGGAGTCCTCATGGATAATAAGTTAAACATGAGCCAACAATGTCATGCGGCAGCAAAAAAAAGTCAGTTCAATGGGGTGAAAAGGGAGTATAGAATCATAGAATCAAAGAGTTGGAAGAGACCTCATGGGCCATCCAGTCCAACCCCCTGCCAAGAAGCAGGAATATTGCATTCAAATCACCCCTGACAGATGGCCCTCCAGCCTCTGTTTAAAAGCTTCCAAAGAAGGAGCCTCCACCACACTCCGGGGCAGAGAGTTCCACTGCTGAACGGCTCTCACAGTCAGGAAGTTCTTCCTCATGTTCAGATGGAATCTCCTCTTTTGTAGTTTGAAGCCATTGTTCTGCATCCTAGTCTCCAGGGAAGCAGAAAACAAGCTTGCTCCCTCCTCCCTGTGGCTTCCCTCAAATCTAGTGTCTAGATCCAGGGAAGTCATATTACCCCTTTATTCAGCCTTGGTCAGACCACACCTGGAATCACATAGTGTCCAATTCTGGGCACAGCAATTGAAGGGAGACGTTGACAAGCTGGAAAGTGTCCAGAGGAGGGTGACTAAAATGATCAAGAGTCTGGAGAACAAGCCCTATGAGGAGCTGGGCATGTTTAGCCTGCAGAAGAGAAGGATGAGAGGATACATGATGAAGGCCATGTATAAATATGTGAGGGGAAGTCATAGGGAAGAGTGAGCAACCTGTTTTCTGCTGCCCTGGAGACTAGGACACAGAACAATGGCTTCAAACTACAGGAAAGGAGATTCCACCTGAACATGAAGAACTTCTGACCGTGAAAGCCGTTCAGCAGTGGAACTCTCTGCCCCGGAGTGTGGTGGAGGTTCCTTCTTTGGAGGATTTTAAACAGAGGCTGGTTGGCCACCTGTTGCGGGTGCTTTGAATGCAATTTTCCTGCATCTTGGCAAGGGGTTGGACTGGATGGCCCATGAGGTCTCTTCCAACTCAAGGATTCTATGAATCTATGACAACTGGAGGCCTATGTTCTGTATCAGAAACTAGAGCTGATGTGGTCTATCCAATGCAATTTTCTAAATCAGCACCCCAAATAACCAAACTGAATCTAAAGTTGACCAAAAACTGATCCGTAACCCTTTTGGTAGTAATGTTGGAGAGTGGTCTCTGGTCAAAGTGGTCCCTGGTCAAGTGGTCCCTGGTCCAAAAAAGGTTGGGAACCACTTAGCTATAGGAAGAGAGGAGGGAGGTTGCCAAAGAGTCCAAGGCTCATTCAGTAACATTAAACCACAGCTTAGCATCGCATCTAAATATGTGAAACTGTGGGCTTACAATGATGCAATATCTTGGAGGGAAGAACATTCTTTTTCCTCCCTCTTAAGCACATTGCACAAGCTCTCCAATCCCCACAGTTTTCTTACTAAAAATTCCAAGTTTTAGTGTTTTTTTATATATATCGCCTGCTGAAGAAACAAATTATTATGCACTACAAAACAGAACTGGCATTTTAAATTTAAAACAGATGACATCAGCATTACACATGGAACCAGACACCATCAAATCATATGCCACCTAATAAATATTCAAACTGGTGGGGCAAAAGGAATGTAAAGTACATATCTGGCCAACAGGGTTCTCGGGGGACTGGAGCCGGGGATGCCTTTCTTAAAGGCTTTTGAGCAAAGCAAGTATGTGGTCCGTTCTGTATAACCTATAGGAAGGCAAGTACATATTGCAGATTTCTTTAAGGGTCTATTACATACTGTATGTTATGAGACTCAGAAAGCAAAGTAAACAATACTTTGAGATAGGTCTTACAATGTTAGATAACTAGAAATGCTAGAAATGATTAAATTTAAAAAATGAGAATGGAAATATCAAATAGTGGAAAACTGATAAAACATAGAGCAAAGTTTGTCAACCTGGAGGTTGGGACTCCTGGGGGGGGGGTGTCAGAAAGGGTGGTGGCAGAGGGGTCATCAAAGACCATCAGTAAACAAGTATTTTCTGTTGGTCATAGGGATTCTGTGTGGGAAGTTTGGCCCAATTCTAGCATTGGTGGAGTTCAGAATGCTCTTCGATTGTAGGTAACTATAAATCCCAACAACTACAACTCCCAAATGTCAAGGTCTATTTTCCCCAAACTCCACCAATGTTCACATTTGGGCATTTTGAGTATCCGTGCCAAGTTTGGTCCAGATCCATCTTTGTTTGAGTCCACAGTGCTCTTTGGATGTAGGTGAACTACAACTCTAAAACTCAAGATCAATGCCCACCAAATTCTTCCAATGTTTTCTGTTGGTCCTGGAGTTCTGTGTGCCAAGTTTGATTCAATTCCATCATTGGTGGAGTTCAGAATGCTCTTTGATTGTAGATGAACTATAAATCCCAGCAACTACAACTCTCAAATGACAAAGTCAACCCCCTCCCCAACCCCACCAGGAAGTTTGAGAAACACTGACATAGAGGATAGTTCTCTGCCTTTAAAGACAAAAGCGGAACCCAAGAAAGCCCTACTCAATCAGTAAAGAGTTTGCTCAAAGCAACACTACTGAATGGGCAAAAATATTTTTTTAATTTATTTATTTACCCTAGTTATACCCTGCCTTTCTCAACTCAGAAGGGGTCTCAAGGCAGCTTTACATATAGGCAACTATTCAATGCCTATATATATATACATATCATTTTAAAAGAATAATTGTAGTTCCTGTGCTGTCAATAGATGGCCATCCAGCCTCTTTTTAAAAGCCTCCAAAGAAGGAGCCCCATCACACTCAGGGGCAGAGAGTTCCACTGCTGAACAGCTCTCACAGTCAGGAAGTTCTTCCTAATGTTCAGGTGAAATCTCCTTTCCTATAGTTTGAAACCATTCCCTGCTCCCTCCTCCCTATGATTTCCCCTCACATATTTATACATGTCTCCTCTCATCCTTCTCTTCTGCAGGCTAAACCTGCCCAGCTCTTTAAGCAGTTCCTCATAGGGATTGTTGTAGGATTGTATACTATTTTTATCCTCCAACAATGCACTATCCATCTGCTATCTTCAATGCTACAACCATGGAGCCTCCGGTGGTGCAATGGGTTAAACCCTTGTACCAGCAAGACTGAAGACCGACAGGTCAGAGGTTCGAATCCAGGGAGAGTGCGGATGAGCTCCCTCTGTCAGCTCCAGCTCCCCATAAGAGAAGCCTTCCATAAGGATGGTAAAACATAAAAAAACATCTGGGCACCCCCTGGGCAACATCCTTGCAGATGGCCAAATCTCTCACACCAGAAGGGACATGCAGTTTCTCCTTGCTCCTGACACAGAAAAAAAATGCTACAAACACAGATCCCTTGCCTGAAACCAGTTCCTTAGAACAATAACAATTCTGCAGATCAAAAGTGTATAAAAACAAAAGCAAAACTTTATTTACAGAACTTAACCATAAACAGTATAACATTTTAAATGCCATACTCTCTCCTCCCAGGCTAAACTCTTACTGATTCCTCAAATGAAATCCTTTCTCTCACTCAATTGAAGTATAGATTTACATTATGCAAACACAGTAAAGGATTCTGGCCACAATCTTTCGGATTATGTGGATGTAATCTGTACAGAATGTGAAAGTGAGAGCCATGATATTTCTGAAGTGAGACCATTTACCGGAGGGGGATGGGAGCGCATTCCATGCCTGGTGTGCATATACGTCTGAAGTTCATAATGTCCAAATAAGATTGCAGTAACATTTTGGAAAAGACCCATCGATTGGCAGCTGCTGTTAGAACCATCTGGTATCACTGAATGCCTCATAATTCATGACACAATTTAACATCACAAGATGCTGAATCTTCCATCTCACTTTACACACTGCCTCAATTTTTTTCTTAACCCTGGGTATTCCTTTTCTCTTTCATTTTCTACTATGAGTTCATCAAATATTTGCTTTAGACTGTTGAAGGTAGGAAAGGAAATGAGCTCAGACGTGGCTCGCCGCAGCAATGCTTTGCCACGCGTTGTGTGAACATTGGGGAAAATGAACTCATTGCACAGGGAAGATATGCAAGATATTTTGATGGAGGGAGAGGAATAAAAAGAAAAGCTCTGTTTTGTTTTGCACTCAGCAGAAATCTATGCCTGAATGTTTCCAAATCCTTCCATAATGAGACAGATATGTAATAATGAAAACACTGGGGATTGTTAAGACTTGGTTTTCCTGCCCCTTGCCAACACAGACATACATCTTGAGAGGTGGAGGCTTACGACCTCATCAGGCGGTGTGCCGTTCGGCGTCATGCGCTGCTTTCTCTACAGTTCTATGACGGAGCCCTCCAGGTTCAATCCCATGACATCAAACTACTTCCAGCAGGGCTCCATCGTAAAACTGTGACAAAAGCAACATGGAAGGAATGCCATGTTCAATGGCCATCAACAGGGGGAAGTCGGGCAGCCAACACTCGCCCGTGGGATGGGGCAACAATGTTGGAGCATGTAAGAAATCAATTAGTGTGTGTGTGTGTCAACAGTAAAATAAGATGCGCAAAACTGATTGGTCGGGCTTTGTCCGGGGAGCTAACTGAGCCTGGGACTTTTGGAAACTGTTACATTTTTCAGATTATCCGCTGAATTGGATTATATTAGTCTACACTTCCATATATTTCAGATAATTTGGATTTTACATGGCAGGGTAGATTTTATTTATTTATTTATTTATTTATTTATTTATTTCCAGCATTGCTACCCCATCCTTCTCAACCTCCGAAGGGGGACTCAGGACGGCTTACACTTGGCAACTCCAATAGTATAAAACAATAAATAGAACATTAATTAAAACAAGAAAGACAGTATTGTCAGCCATATTGTCTTCCCAGATGATCTTAAACCGTGAGGCGGGACATAGAGGGAGATGCGTTCTGACAAGTAAACTGGGCCAGAACCATATAGGGCTTTTATAGATCAAGACCAGCACTTTGAATAGTTCTCGGAAGTGAACCAGCAGCCAATGGAGCTGACAGAAACAACAAGGGGGTGGAATGCTCCCTGTATGTCTCTCCAGTTAGTAATATAGCTGTCACCTGTTGGACTAGTTGGAGTTTCCGAACAGTCTCTGAAGGCAGCCCCACGTAGAGCGCGCTGCAGTAATCAATTTGGGATGTAGCAAGAGCGTAGACCACCATGGCCAGATCAGACTTCCCAAGGTACAGGTGCAGCTGGCACACGTTTTGACTGTGCAAAAGCTCCCCTGGGCACCACCGACACCTGGATTCCAGGCTCAGCGATGAATCCAGGATCACTCCCAAGCTGCAAACCTGTGTCTTCAGGGGGAGTGTAACCCCATCCAACACAGGCTGTAACCTTATGCCCTGTTCAGCCTTTCGACTGACCAGGAGGACCTCTGTCTTGTCTGGATTCAGTTTCAATTTGTTAGCCCTCATCCACTCCAACACAGCTGCCAAGCACCGATTCAAGGTCTGTACAGCCTCCTTAGTAATGGATGGGAAGGAGTGACAGATTTGGGCGTCATCTGCGTACCTATAACATCGTACTCCAAAACTCTGGAAAATCTCCCCCAGTGGCTTCATGTAGATGTTAAACAACATCAGGGACAGTACTGAACCCTGAGGAACTCCACAGGACATTTGTGGAGTCGAACAGGTGTCACCCAATAACACTTTCTGGAACCGTCCCTCCAGGAAGGACCGGAGCCACTGCAAAGCAGTATTATTATTTTTATTATTAAACTTTATTTGTACCCCGCTAGCATCTCCTGAAGGACTTGATGCAGCTTACAAAGGCCAAGGCCTCAACACAACAACAGAAAATAACAATACTATACAAAGCAAATTAAAAACATAAGTAATAACAAACATTACACTATTACGCAATAAAAACCAGGGCCGGGCCAATGGTGGGTACAGATTAAAAAGTGCTGGGTGTGAGAGGTAGTATGTTGGAATTCTGGGCAAGTGCAATGTGCAGAGACTCTTAAACTCTAATAAAGTGCTTCTGGGACATAGTGCTGGGGTTATCCTATTCTGGAAAGGCACATTGGAATAGCCAGGTCTTCAAGTTCTTCCTAAAGACTGCCAACGTGGGTGCTAGTCTAATGTCGTTGGGGAGGGTGTTCCAAAGTCGGGGGGCAACAACAGAGAAGGCCCTGTCTCTCGTCCCCACCAAACGCTCCTGCGACACGTTTGGTGTACCTCCAAGTCCCATTCCTGCAAGGCATCCCAAAAGAATACTGTGGTCAACGTTATTGAAGGCCGCTGAGAGGTTCAGCAGAACCAACAGAGACACACTTCCCCTGTCTAGCTCCCGGCGTAGATCATCTACTAAGGCGACTGAGGCTGTTTCGGTTCCGTGTCCCAGCCTGAAGCCAGACTGTGCTGCATCTAGATAATCGGTGTCTACCAAGAACCCCTGGAATCGCAAAGCCACCACATGTTCCATGACTTAGGTATGGAATGAAATGTACTTTTTACATGAGCTCATTTAATCAATATCTGCCATGCAATCTTCTCCTTCCCTCCCACCTGGTGCATCTATTATTGTTTTGTAACATTTTTCTGCTTTGTGCCAACATCGGATTTTTAAAAGACGAAACCCAGAGCCTGGAAGCTCAGTAGATTCCTCCTCAAATGCGTAATGGAAACAGGTGATGAGTAAACACTAGGCTCACATACTTGTCCAGTTCCTTTTAAGAATATTCAAACTATTTCTTTGTTTGGGGAAACCATGAAAGACACAAATAAATAGATCAAGACTGTTCTGTGACTGACTTTTCAAACGTGTAAGTTTTTAACATTCTAAGTTGAGGAATAAATATAACTATATAGGGGAAATGCTTAATATGACTATTAAAACATCCTTTCTACAAGATCAGCAGTTTATGCTGGAGATGGTTGAATCATAATTTAGTATATGCCCTTAAAAAAGGAAGAAAGGATACCTGTTTCTGGGAAACATCTAAAAATCAGACTATGAGCTGCAGTTCCTGGAAAGGAGATAAAAGAACCATATTATCTTATGTCATTGTCCAGTAGGATTTCTAAAAGTAATTAAATCACTTTCTGAATCTCTAAAAGCATCTTTGACCAAAAAAGTTCATCAGATTTAACCTTCTTCAAGCCTCCACTAGCAGTTTTGTAATGATTCTGTTTGCTTACTGTATATGTATGTTTTGATATGCAGCTTTCCTTTTACTCTTTGTTTCTTTAGGTTATGGGAGGAGCTGCAGACCACATGATCAGATCTGGGACTACTCTGAGCAGGGACTCCATTTTAGAACACAGAAATGCTTTAGCCATGGGATGCTTCAGACTCTATTAGAGGACAAACACAGTGAGATGCCATGAGACTTTGGACACAAGAGCTCATGATTATAAGAAAGATGCCCAGTGCTATCTGCACAGAGAAACTACTTCAAACTTATCTGTAACTGGATTGACAAGTTATGTACCTGTATGCTGAATACATGAAAGAGCCGCCGGTGGTGGGTTAAACCTTTGTGCCGGCAGGACTGAAGACCAACAGGTCAGAAGTTCGAATCTGGGGAGAGCACGGATGAGCTCCCTCTATCAGCTCCAGCTCCCCATGCAGGGACATGAGAAAAGCCTCCCACAAGGATGGTAAAACATCAAAACATCCAGGCGTCCCCTGGAGTAAGAAAATTGCAGATGACCAATTTTCTCACACCAGAAGCAACTTGCAGTTTCTCAAGTCGCTCTTGATACGATAAAAAAAGGGTTGTGAGTAAACCAAATGTGTTACTTTTAACAAAGTCTTCTGTATTTTTGTCTCTTAAGAGCATGATATTAAAACAAGATGTTTTATGGGAGAGTAGATATTTTTGGGCACTGAAAGGAAACACTTCTGAAACTGCTGTTTTGTGCATTGGCATATTCTCTTCCTAACAGATCAGAGACAACTAGGTTATCAGTCTAATAACTGGAAACCAAATTTCCTTGCATAAGTATATGTGGTTATCTACCACTGAAGAGAAGATTTGACTCAAATGAGATTTTGGCTCTTCTCTGGAAGACCATTCTTTTACAAAATTTTATGATTTTAAAATCGTTCTGTATGCCATTTTTCTCCAAAAGGTTATGATCTCTAAAAACGTCATACCTTTCCAAAATCGTTTACTTGGTCTCAAAGTAAATTCAAGGAATCCCTAGGACCGAGGTATGGAAATTAAAGTAGATCCACAGTGCTACAATTAAATAGTGTGAAAGGGCCCCTTTATGATTATTTAATTGCTTGATTTCCCAGAGTTTCTATTCAGGCAGAAGACTATGGATCTACACTGCCATATAATCCAGTTCAAAGCAGATAATCTATATTCATATGGCAGTGTTGATGGGGCCTAAGAGTTCACTTCCAAAGCAGTAATACGTAAGAGGGATCCATTTAAATAAGTGGAATATAATTTGGTTGTGACAAACTGAAATTGCATTAGTTTTAGTGATTCCACTCAGAGTATATCTGAATCAAGATTCAGCACAATGTGAACACACAAAAGCCATTTGATTTTTTTAAATTCCCTGCCAATATTTTTAATTGGGTAGTAAAACTAGAATAGATGGTAAGTATGCACATGGCTTCTTCTACAAAACCTTTTACTGTCAAATGATTGACAGCTGCAGGGCCAATGCTTTGTATTTCAAAATCAAACTTTGTATTTTAATTAAGGTCTGTTGTAGGAGATTCCTTCCCTTTTCAATGTCTGCTGCACATACCACCTTTAATGCAAACATCCCATTTTATCCCCCCACAAGGCTTTTCATATTCTGCACAAGGTTTAATTATGCTTCCAGTCACTCACTCTTTGAGAATGAAGAAAAATGGAAATTAACTGTAATTATGCTGGCTTATTTCATTTGTGTTCTGCAAGATGAAACTGCCAGTCCTTATTATTGGCATTTTCTGTGAAATAAATAACATCAGATGGATTGACTGATTACTCTGTTTTTCACAATTGAAAGTATCTATGCCAGTGGTTCTCAACCTTTTAAGTGTTTGTGCCATGTTTGGTCCAGATCTATCATTGTTTGAGTCCACAGTGCTTTCTGGATGTAGGTGAACTACAACTCCAAAACTCAAGGTCAATGCCCACCAAACCCTTCCAGTATTTTCTGTTGCTCATGGGAGTTCTGTGTGCCAAATTTGGTTCAGTTGCATCACTGGTGGAGTTCAGGACGCTCTTTGATTGTAGGTGAACTATAAATCCCAGGAACGACAACTCCCAAATAACAAATTAAAATCACCCCAAACCCCACCAGTATTCAAACTTGGGTGCATCAGGTATTTGTGCCAAATTTGGTCCAGTGACTGAAAATACATCCTGCATATCAGATATTCACATTATGATTCATAACAGTAGCAAAGTTATGAAGTAGCAACAAATACAATTTTATGGTTGGAGGTCACCACAACATGAGGAACTGTATTAAGGGGTCATGGCATTAGGAAGCTGTGGGTCCCCAGATGTTTTGGCCTTCAACTCCCAGAAATCCTAACAGCTGGTAAACTGGCTGGGAATTCTGGGAGTTGTAGGACAAAACACCTGGGGACCCACAGGTTGAGAACCATTGCCCTAGATGTTTAGGTTCCAGATGTATTGAAACCATTGGTTCATCTAGAGTCTAGACCAATTTTTCCCAATCATTATTCTTCCACAAATTATAGACTTCAGCTTCCAGAATTCCTAACTGTCAGCCAAGGTGGCTGGAGCTTCTGGAACCACTAATGTAGAACACTGCCCTTTTCTCTGACCTGCAGCAGCCTTCCAGGATCTGGGGCAGGTTTTTTTTTAACCACCAAAACATTTCATACAATTATAAAAATGTAGAAGCATAGCAAAGACAATGTAGTCCAGCCCCTGCTACGCAGGAATACACAAGTAAAGTGAGAGGCGGCACCCAGTCTCTATTTAAAGAACTCAAAAGGAAGAGGGTCCACCAACTTCCTAGGCATTAATGTAATTTAGACTGGTTCATGTTCTAATCTTTGGAGCAGCAAAAGCCCACATTTTCTACATGACATTCCTTCAAATATTTAAAGATGTGTATTGTGTATTCTTTCCTCCAAATTATATACCCAGCTCCCTGAGTCATTCCTTGCACAGCTTGGTTTCCAGATGTTTGATTATTTTGGTCACCTTTCTCTGGACAATTTCCAGCTGAGAGGTCTTCTCTAGCTCAAGCTAAAATCATCTTCAAAGAAAACGGTCTCTTATTCTGAGGCAAGCTTTATGACTCCAATCATTTCTTTTTCTGGTTACCTACCTTGGGAGACTCCCAGATTTAGATAGCACCTCCATCTTAGCCTGAAATGTCATCTGGGTGCCTCAGGCTAATCTGTTTTTGAGCCCGAATTTTAGGGCTGTGTAGATGGGCTCCAAGATCATCTGTTTATCCCAGATTATCTGTCAGTGTAGACTCAGATGATCCAGTTCAAAGCAGGTAATCTGGGATCATATCCTGGGACATAAGGCAGTGTAGATCCAGCCTTCAATAACATCTGAAAGCCACCCCTTTTTCAATTAAAGAAGAATATCCAGAGAAGCTTCAGGTCTCAAAAGACACACTTTAAAAAGTCTTTCAATTACATATAGATATTGTTTCCCTAACTTTATGTAAAATAGATATGAAGTCGTTGGGGGAGATAATCCAAAGTTTTGGGGTGCAGTGTCACTTGTAGGCAGATGACATCCAATTCTGTCACTCCTTCCCACCTGCTACTAAGGGTGCTGTCCAGGTCCTGAACTGATGCTTGCCTGCTGTGACAGTCTGGATGAGGGCGAATAAATTGAAATTGAATCCAGACAAGACAGAGGTACTGCTGATCAGTCAAAAGGCCGAACAGGGCATAGGGTTACAGCCTGTGTTGGATGGGGTTACACTCCCCCTGAAGACGCAGATTCGGTGTGATCCTGGACTCATAGCTGAGCCTGGAACCCCAGTTTTTGGCAGTGACCAGGGGAGCATTTGCACAGTTAAAAATTTTGCGCCAGCTGCGCCCGTACCTTGGGAAGTCTGACTTGGCCATGGTAGTCCATGCTCTGGTTACATCCTATATAGGCTACTGCAACGCGTTCTAGGTGGGACTGTCTTTGAAGACTGTTCAGAAGCTCCAAAAGGTCCAACGGGCAGCAGCCAGGTTGCTAACAGGAACAGCGCTCAGGGAGCATACAACTCCTCTGTTGCACCAGCTCCACTGGCTGCCAGTCTGCTACCGAGCACAATTCAAAGTGCTGGCTTTAGCCTATTAAGCCTTAAACAGTTCCGGCCCAGCTTACCTGTCTGAACGTGTCTCTCCTTACGAACCATCCAGGAATTTAAGATCGTCTGGGGAGACCCTGCTCTAAATCCTGCCTTCATCGCAGGTGTGTTTGGCGGGGACAAGAAATAGGGCCTTCTCAGTGGTGGCCCGTCGGCTGTGGAACTCCCTTCTCAGGGATATTAGATTGGCCCCCTCCCACCTGACTTTTCAGAAAAGAGTAAAAACCTTGCTCTTCAAGCAAGTTTTTGGTAACATGTCATAATTGGATAAATACAGTATGATGACATAACGAACACGGAATGGCTTAGACGATGCAAATGGATAAGGAGTTGAACTGGTAGACATTAATTATTATAGTTTTAATTGGTTTTTTATTATGTGATATTAAATGTTTTTAATTGATATGTATGTATATATGTATGTTTATGGCCTCTAATTGTTGCCAATCTGTACACCGCTCTGAGTCACCTTCGGGCTGAAAAGAGCGGGACAAAAATGCTGTAAATAAAAAATAAATAACTTTCAGCAGTATCATGAAACCTAGAGGTCTATCTGTTCTCTTCTTCCCATTCAGTTCATTTTACTTATCTTTGTAGTGTGTGTTTCAATTTGTTGTTCTTCTCATAGCCCTCTTGACACTGTATTAAGCTCTCTGCAAACACTGCGGTCATTAAACACAACCACCTTCTCCATTATTCAAGCCCCTATTTATCTTGTAGCCCCAATGAGACTAGCTTAGATGAATTAATGCTAACAGCCCAGGATCTACAGATAATCTCTCGGGTTATTTTACTGTACACAGTTCCTAGAAAGGTCCTTGTTGGCCACTTTCCACTGAGCTTGAGGCCTGGAAATCATCACAATTCAGAGCATGTTTTACTAACAGATTTATTTTTAATAAGGCATGGCCACAAAATTGGTTTTGTTTCTTACGAGTTGCCAGACATTTGAGAAAATGGAGCAGGAAAAGCTGACTTTATGCAAAAGCATTTGACTGCATAACTCAATCTCAAGCTAAAATCATCCCATAGAGGCCTATCTAGATCCAAAAATTGCTGCCCATATGTTGCTGCATGAATACAGACAATATTATATACGAGGAGACTATATGAAGAAATGATTTAAAATATCTAGATCCTGCTTTTCCAAAAAGTTCATGAGAGTAAGTAAGAAAGAAAAATAAATAATGTTGGGAGAATAATAAATAAAGGATTGAAGCAAGATCGATTTGTATTTAGAGCTGAAATCGATGACAGCTAATTTAATCCTGACTACTCTGTTATTTTGGTGGGAATACTCTAATCATGTCTAAATCTGAATCATACATAATGCAATGAAATACAGTCGTACAAAAAAACCTTTACATTGTGATGGCTTTAAAGATGAAGGATAATACAGTAATTCCCCTGTGACTGCGAAGCTCATATCCTCAGTTTTATTTACTAGCTCCAAGAGAGAAAGTTGTATTGCTAGAAATTTCTTAGATCTTCCAGGCAAGTCTATGGTATACTTTCATCTTTCATAGAATAAACAGAACAATATTTGTTGTTGTTGTTGTTGTTGTTGTTGTTGTTGTTGTTGTTGTTGTTGTTGTTGTCGTCGTCGTCTCTCCAGAAGGCCCTGATTTCCATTATTATTATTATTATTATTATTATTATTATTATTATTTGAAACACAACAAGATGACTCCACAGCAGACACTCTGCTGGCTGTTGTATTGGATCACACATTGGACGCTTCCCAAGTGTCTAGGACTGTGTGATGTAGCGGTGAATAATGCGTGCAGATCCCAGTAAGATGGCCTTCTGCAGCTGGCAGATGGTAATTTTGTCAGCACTGATTGTGTTTAAGTGCAGGCCAAGGAATTTAGGCACTGCACCCAGTGTGCCGATCACCACTGGGACAAACTTTACTGGTTTGTGCCAGAGTCTTTGCAGTTCGATTTTTAAATCCTCATATCATGGCAGCTTTTCCAGCAATTCTGCTGTCACCTGGGATTGCGACATCAACAATCCATTATTATTATTATTATTATTATTATTATTATTATTATTATTACTATTGACTCTCCTGAAGGCCCTGATCTCAATGTTTAGGGATATTATTATTTTTATTATTGACACAAAAATACAGTATGTCACAGCAAATGAGATCTATATGCTGGATTTCGTATCACAAAATCACAAGTCGAACACTTCCCAAGTGTCTAGGACAGTGTGACGTATTTTCGAATGATGCGCACAGATCCAAGTAAGGTGGCCTTTTGAAACTGACAGATCTTGATTTTGTCAAGTTTTATTGTTTCCAAATGCCGGCTGAGATCTTTTGGCACGGCACCCAGTGCGCCAATGACCACTGGGACCACCTGTACTGGTTTATGCCAGAGCCTTTGCAGTTCAATTTTGAGGTCTTGATAGCGGCTGAGTTTTTCCTGTATTAAGTGGTCATGGCATAAGGAAGATTGAGAAAAGTTGTAGTAGAGGGGAGAGTCATCTATGAAGAGATAGTATTTTAGGGACCATGTACACAAAGACATAAATTGAGTCTCAGGTACAGTAGATCTGTTGACAAATTGAAAGTCAGCACTGATCTAATAATATAGCAATACTGCTGTACGTATTGTCGAAGGCTTTCGTGGCCGGAATCACTGGGTTGCTGTGAGTTTTCTGAGCTGTATGGCCATGTTCCAGAAGCATTCTCTTCGGACGTTTCGCTTGCATCTATGGCAGGCATCCTCAGAGATTGTGAGGTCTTTTGGAAACTGGTCAAGTGGGGGTTTCTATATCTGTGGAATGTCCAGGGTGGGAGAAAGAACTCTTGTCTGCTTGAGGGAAGTGAGAAGGAAGCAGCCAAGCTTTGAAGCTGCGAGGCCATTCAATGCTAATCAAGATGGCCAATTGCAACATTCTTTCTCAAACATTCTACAGATATATAAACCCCACTTGAAGAGTTTCCAACAGACCTCACAATGGGTTGTTGTAAATTTTTTGGGCTATATGGCCATGTTCCAGAAGCATTATCTCCTGATGTTTCACCTGCAGGCAGGAACATCAGGAGAGAACGCTTCTGGAACATGGTCATACAGCCTGGAAAACTTACAAGAACCCAATGATTCCGACCATAAAAAGCCTTCGACAATACAGACCTCACAACCTCTGAGGATGCCTACCATAGATGTGGGTGAAACATCAGGAGAGAATGCTTCTGGAACATGACCATACAGCCTGGAAAACTCAGCAACTCAATTGGGAGAGAGAAACCGAGCTATTTTTTAAAGTGTGATGACCAGGGATTAATATGCATTGGGACATGGAAGAGTATGAAGTGCTACAACTACAACATCCTTGATTAGGACACTGCAGGTCTGGTAATACTTCTCGGAATGGCATTGATCAATCTATGATCTTAGATGTATCTTAGATGGATCATAGAATCATAGAGTTGGAACGGAAGAGACCTCATGGGCCATCCAGTCTAAACCCCTGCCAAGAAGCAGGAATATTGCATTCAAAGCACCCCTGACAGATAACCATCCAGCCTCTGTTTAAAAGCTTCCAAAGAAGGAGCCTCCACCACACTCAGGGACAGAGAGTTTCACTGCTGGACAGCTCTCACAGTCAGGAAGTTCTTCCTCATGTCCAGATGGAATCTCCTTTCTTGTAGTTTGAAGCCATTGTTCCACGTCCTAGTCTCCAAGGAAGCAGAAAACAAGCTTGCTCCCTCCTCCCTGTGACTTCCTCTCACATCTTTATACATGGCCCTCATCATGTCTCCTCTCAATCTTCTCTTCTTCAGGGTAAACATGCCCATCTCTTTAAGCCACTCTTCATAGGGCTTGTTCTCCAGACCCTTGATCATTTTAGTCTCCCTCCTCAGGACACATTCCAGCTTGTCAATATCTCTCTTCAATTGTGGTGCCCAGAATTGGACACAATATTCATTGATCAGTCTAAGAAATGAAAAGGACTAGGATTCTATGGTCACATTATTCCCCTCTGTTTTTAATCACACCCTGCCACACATACACACATTGCAGTTCATGAATATTAAAGGCAACTTTTCAAAATGACACTAAGAATAATTACTGTCTCCATTAACTATGTTCATGACAGTCTTCTGACACGTTTTCCCTGTCACTCCCCCCGCCCCTCAGCATAATCCCTTTCTTCTGTTATTCTTGGATCCGTGTGCTAATGAAACGCCTTCCCAATCTTCATGCGGGCCTTGAGAAGGAAGCGATGTCTGTTTCTAATTGTTTTCTTATTGTTGGCTTTCAACATCATATCTTTTCTGCTGATGTCTGCCTGAAAATTCCTTCCGAGGGAATATAATATTTCTGCTATGAGATGGCGATCAGACCTCATGCAGGATGTTTATCTGACGAAAAAAATGTTTTGATCTGTAGCTGTCATCTCAGGTTATATCTTGCATACGTTAATTTGGATACAGTTTGGGTGAATGGATTATTTTACATGGCTTTATCTTGTATTATAATTAAAAGCCATTTCACTAATGGCCATTCTTTTCCCAGTTTCAATTAGATTACAGTGGTAAATGTTACATGTATTTTTACAGATATTTCTCTTTAACATGATGTAATTTGTGAACCCTAAATCAGACTTTTTTCCTGTTGGTAACTATTCAATGGTGATACTGGCTATGTACTCTTCATTTGTCAATCTTTTTTAGAGAAAAGAAAGTGTAAGTCTGCCAACCACATGTAATGTTCTGTGAGTCACTAAATTTACAATGTTGCAGTAACTTAGACATTGACTTGAACTTTTAGAAGTACTTTACTTAGGCCATCCCTCATTGTCCGAGTATGATGGCCTTCTAAGAGGTGGTGGATACGTAGGTGACTGTGGAGTCCTATTCTTGATCTGCATGTTCTTCCACAATGAGGGCATCGATTTCCAAGTGGAAGGTGGTCCCGGTCAGGGTTGGCTTGATGTGCCTTGCTCTTGGCACATTTCTCCCTTTCTTCCTCAATTCAAGCCTCTTTAAATTCCACAGTACTGCTGGTCACAGCTGACCTCCAGTTAGAGCACTCAAGGGCCAGAGATTCCCAGTTCTCGGTGTCTATGCCACAGTTTTTAAGGTTGGCTTTAAGCCCATCTTTAAATCTCTTTTCCTGTCCACTGACATTCCGTTTCCCATTCTTGAGTTGGGAGTATAGTAACTACTTTGGGAAATAGTGATTGGGCCTTTGGACAACGTGGCCAGTCCGGCGGAGTTGGTGTCATAGGAGCATCGCTTCAGTGCTGGTGGTCTTTGCTTCTTTCAGCATGCTGACATTTGAGAATTGCAGGAATTTTCAGAGGCAACACTGATGGAATTGTTCCAGGAGTTGCATGCGACGACGTAATGTCGAAAGCTTTCATGGCCAGAATCACTGGGTTGTTGTAGGTTTTTTGGGCTGTATGGCCATGTTCTAGAAGCATTATCTACTGATATTTCGCCTGCATCTGTGGCAAGCATCTTCAGAGGTTTTGAAGTTTGGCAAAAATATTAACGAGGAAGAGCAGGCAAGTCAGGACAGTCTGCAGTAGTTTGTTTTCAGAGGTGGCCCTAGGTAATTTTAAATGGTAAGCAAACAGTATTTTGGTGCCCCCCCCCCCCAACCAATCATTGATATATATTTTCTGTTCGTCATGGGAATTCTGTGTGCCATATTTGGTTCAATTCCATCATTGGTGGAGTTCAGAATGCTCTTTGATTTTAGGTGAACTATACATCCCAGTAACTGCAACTCACATATGCCAAGGTCTATTTTCCCCCAAGAGCGCCTCAAGAGCGCCCCTGGGCAAAATCAACTATACTGCAAATGCTTACTTTGCGTAATGGGTTGAGCCGCCCCTGTTTGTTTTACCTAAGTTTTCTGGGCACAATAGGATTTGCTGTCATAGACAAAGAGAGAAAAGTTGGGAGATATGTTGTCGAAGGCTTTCATGGCCAGAATCACTGGGTGGCTGTGAGTTTTCTGAACTGTATGGCCATGTTCCAGAAGCATTCTCTCCTGTCGTTTCACCAGCATCTATGGCAGGCATCCTCAGAGGTTGTGAGGTCCTTTGGAAACTGGTCAAGTGGGGGTTTCTATATCTGTGGAATGTCCAGGGTGAGAGAAAGAACTGTTGTCTGCTTGAGGGAAGTGAGAAGGAAGCAGCCAGGCTTTGAAGCTGCAAGGCCATTCAATGCTAATCAAGGTGACCAATTGCAACATTCTCACTTGCCTCAAGCAGACAAGTTGAGTGTGACATCTATAGACAGTCCACGTTTCATAGGTGTATAACAGTGTTGGGAGGACAATTGTTTTATAAACAAGCACCATAGTTTCTCTACGAATGTCCCAGTCCTAAAATACTCTCTGCTTCATGTGGAAAAATGCTACACTCGCAGAGCTCAGTTGGTGTTGTATTTCAGTGTGAATGTTGAATTTTGTGGAGCAGTGACTGCCAAAGTAGCAGAAATGGTCAACATCTTCTAATGTTACATGATTAAGCAGTATTTCTGGCATTGGAGAGGGATTGGCTGGTGCCTGCTAGAAAAGCACTTTGGTTTTCTCGATGTTCAATGACAGGCCAAGCTTCTCATATGCTTCTGCAAAGGTGTTAAGAGTGGCTTGTAGGTCTTTTTCTGAGTGTGCACAGACTACATTGTCATCAGCACATTGAAGTTCTATAGCAGATGTTGTTGTGACCTTGGTTTTGACTTTCAGTCTGCTGAGGTTAAATAGCTTGCTATTTGTCCGATAGATGATTTCCACTCCGGTGGGAAGCTTCCCATCAACAAGATGAAGTATCATAGTGATGAAGATGGAAAATAAAGTTGGGGCAATAACAACTTTTGACACCTGATTCCACCTTAAATGGGTCACTTTGGGAGCCATTGCTGTCCAAGACTGTTGCCATCATGTCATCATGGAGGAGCCACAAGATGTTCACAAATTTGTCAGGGCACCTGATGTTTTGGAGGAGGATCCGGAGAGCACTGTGATCCACTATGTTGAATGCCCTTGCAAGTTCAATGAATGCCATGTACAGAGGATCCAAAGAGAGAGGTTGTGACAAATTTACCAAAGGAATGCAAGCAGAGTTAAACGTGTGCATTACCTTCAATTTCTTACAAATCAGAATTTCAATCCGAGTTCACTCCCCTGAACAAATAAGACAAACAACAAAAATGTGTAAACTGCAACTAATATAACTTTAGCTTTGCCTCCACTGTGTTGCAAAAGCCAGGTTGTGGGGTTGTTTTTAAGCACTGTCAGCAGCTCCATCACTGTGCACTTGTGACAGTCTGACAACAAGACAAGAAACAAGATAAGAAACATGTAGTGTCTGTTATCAGTAATATGACGAGACAGTATGCTGTAATAATTTTTCGAACCTTCAAAACAAGAGGACTCCATAAAGATTCCCTTCTGAAAATAGATCTGCTCACTTTCATCAGGGTTAGAAGAAATAAAAAAAAAACAGTTACAAGGTTTACTAAAAACTACAGATCAATCATAATTTTACTCTTTGGCTTTTAGATATAGTGCATTACAAAGATGAGATCACTACCAAAAAAAAATCTGTTTTCCAGATGTGCAACCTAGAGTTCTGGATTAGACACAGAAAGATACAAACATAAACACACAGTTGAAATAGCCATGCCCACTGATGCTTTCAGCAAGTAATAAAATATCTGTGTGGAGTTGTGCGCTCATTTTAGTAACAGCCTAGTGTTATCTGTCCTATGGTTTGGGAATCACTGTCATGATTAATCTGCTGTTGTGGTCCTCCATGTAGAGAAGTGTGCTGATAAGAGCAGAGGAAAGATCCTCTAATAAGGAACACTTTCTGAACCAATGAATTCCACAGCATCGGATTAGATCATGATTTATTTTATGGGTTTAAAGAAAAAACATTCCAAGTATTTTCAGTGTTTTGTGGGCCCAAAATCCCACAAGTGCTTAATATGGCCTTCTCATAGGAATGACTCAGAGGGGAAATGGAGGAAATATAGTAATATGTCAGTACAGTAAGTGAAAGAATGCTGGCTAGTAGAAACAGACTATTACCAGGTCTGTTTGACCCAAGGACTTGTCTAATAAATTATTACCTGACATGAGTCTTGTAAACATGGATTTAAATGTCTTTTACTCACATCTTTATGAGTACTTTTCTGATGGTGTCAGTTGTCACCAGAGTGCTTGGTTCTAAAAATTTTATCCATTTTGCATATTAGTTAGCATCTGGGAGTGCATATTTTTTTACAGACTTGCTGAGGCAATTCTCTCCTATACTTCATTATTAAACAAAGCTGTCCTGTTTTGTTCTTCCCCAGTCTCAGGAAGGGCATCATTGTTTGTGCAATTGGAGGGGGTATTCTCTTGGTTGTGTTCAGTTTGGCATGCTCCAAGTCACTTCTGGTGTGAGACAATCAGCCATCTATGAAGACACTGCCCAGGGGATGCCTGGATGTGTTATACTCCTGCGGGGAGGCTTCTTTCATGTCCCAGAGAAGAAGATGGCGAAAACAGACCCAGGGGACTGTTTGAAAAGGTGCCTAATGCAATAGGATCAAGATGTTGGATTATAAGCCTGCCCCAGGGGAGCGTGCTTGCTCTATCAATATTTAACATTTACACAAATGATCGACCACTGCCAGAAGGAACAGAGTGTTTAATCTATGCTGATGATCATGCCATCGCCGCTCAAGCAGGAAGCTTTGAAATGGTTGAATAGAAGCTTTCTGAAACTTTAGGTGAAGAGACAAGCGTCTCGAGCTCTGGGGATTACCTGGGAAGGAATCCCACTGGAGCCTTACAGCACATCAAAATACCTGGGAGTTACCCTGGACCATGCTCTGACTTACAAGGAGCATTGCTTGACCATCAAGCAAAAGTGGGTGCTAGAAATAATGCCATACAGAAGCTGACTGGCACAACCTGGGGATCACAACGAGACAAGTGAAAGCATCTGCTCTTGTGCTTTGATACTCCGCTGCTGAATAAAAATGCCCAGTGTGGAACACATCTCACCACATTAAAACGGTGAATGTGGCTCTTAATGAGACATGCTGCATAACCACAAGACGCTTACGCCTCACACCACTGAATAAATTATACTGTTTAGTCAGTATTGCACCATCTGACATCTGTTGGGAAGTAGTAGCCAATAATGAAAGGACCAAGGCCATGACATCTCCAGTCCATCCCCTGTTCAGGTATCAGCCAGCACATCAATGCCTTAAATCAAGAAAAGCTTCCTAAGATCTACAGAGATACTCGCAGGAACACCTCAGCAAGCAAGAGTCCAAAAGTGGCAGGCTAAAACCCAGAACCTCAATCCGTGGCTGATACTTCCCCCAAGTCACACAGAAGACTGGGCGATTTGGAAGACACTGAACAGATTGCGCTCCGGCACCATGAGATGCAGACCAAGTCTTCAAAAATGGGCCTACAAAGTGGAGTCCATGGCATGCAGGTGTGGAGAAGAGCAAACCACACACTAAATACCTACACATTGGAAAGTGTGGCAAATAGTTGGGCAATACTATATGCATAGGCTCAGAAGTAAGACCTATTTAATGTTAGGGGTCTTACTTCAAGGTACATACACTGAAAAATTTAGACAATCGTGAATATGCCACAGAAAGACTTTATTATCACAGTTGTTGCTAATTTTGCAGAATTTTATGCATGAGCCTTTATAATCCAACATCTTGATCCTATTGCATTAGGCACCTTTTCAAACATAATAGCCCTAATGAAGCTCTGCTTATGTACAATGAGTAACATCTCTGAATGGGACAATACATCTCCATTCCTATAATGGTGATAAGTGGCTTCTCTGTTAGTGAGGTAATGATTCTATTCTGGGTTTTAGCCAGACCTTTACATGAACTTTCAAGTTGTCTACCCCTATCCTCAATCTCAGTACATTGGATAGGTGTGTGAATTTTGGATTGAAACCTGGAGTGGCTTCACTATATTGTTATTATTATTATCATCATCATCATCATCATCATTATTATTTGAAACACAACAGGATGAGTCCACAGCAGACAAGATCACTCTGTTGGCTGTTGTATTGGATCACATGTTGGACACTTCCCAAGTGTCTAGGACTGTGTGATGTATCGTTGAATAATGTATGCAGATCCCAGGAAGGTGGCCTTCTGCAGCTGGCAGATGGTAATTTTGTCAGCGCCAATTGTGTTTAAGTGCAGGCCAAGGTCTTTAGGTACTGCACTCAGTGTGCCAGTCTCCACTGGGACCACCTTTACTGGTTTGCGCCAGAGTCTTTGCAGTTCTTTAAATCCTCTTATCGTGTCAGCTTTTCCAGTTGTTTCTCTTCAATCCTGCTGTCACCTGGGATTGCAACATCCACGATCCATACTTAGTTTTTTAACACGATTGTGAGGCCAGGAATATTGTGCTCCAAAACTCTATCTGTCTGTATTCAGAAGTTCCAGAGGGGTTTGACATGTTCATTTTCTGTAACTTTTTCCGGCTTGTGATCCTACCAGTTAGTTGTCGCAAGCAGATGGTATTTGTGGCACAAGTTCCAATGAATTATCTGAGCAACGGTGTTATGCCTCTGCTTGTAGTGTGTCTGCGCGATCTTCTTGCAGCAGCTGAGGATGTGATTGATTGTTTCATCCGCTTCCTTGCAGATTATTATTATTATTATTATTATTATTATTATTATTATTATTTTAGTACTACTACTACTATTATTTGAAACACAACAAGATTAGTAAACTACAAACAAGATCACTATGCTGGTTGTATTGGATCATACGTCCGACACTTCCCAAGTGTCTGACGTGTGATCCTATTATTATTATTATTATTATTATTATTATTATTATTATTATTTATACCCCACTTTATCTCTCCCGCAGGAGATTCAAAGTAGCTTAACATTAACAACATCAGGATACAATTTAAAATATACCAATATACAACTATTAAAACAGCATTAAATACCACTAGTGTTGAAAACTGACACAGAAGCCATGAGACAACCGTGTGTTAGTATCCATATTTGAGCATAACAATCACAAAAGATCGATAATAATTGGTCCCATATAGCTACAATCCTGTATCTAAATTTATAGAAACTAAAATACATTCTTAAACTTTCAATCCTAGGAAAAATGGCCATCATTACAATGTACCTCTCTGTCTGTGTGTTTCCCTTATTCCAAATTATTCCTTTGATTCCCCTCTCCATCTAAGTTTAAATGTGGCAGCCATTTACAGCCGGCCATAATGTGCTAATACTTATGAATATGGGGAAGGTTCACAAGGGAAATTAAGTGAAAATGAACTGAATTCACAGGGGTCAACCTCTGACACTATCTATTTAGAAGCAAATGCCCTGAATCCCAATGATGTAGTAGTTAGGATATCAGACTATGGCAGGGGAAATGCAGCTTCAAAACCCAACTCAATTATAGTCAGTTCTTGGTGTCCACAGGGGTTTGGTTCCTAGAACCCCTGTGGACACCAACATCCACGGATGCTCATTATATGCAAGGGCATACTGAATGGTGTTCCTTATATAAAATTGCAAAACCAAGGTTTGCTTTTTGGATTTTCTTTTTCATGTTTCAAGCCATAGATAGTTGAACTTGTGGATACCTAATCCATGGATATGGTGGGCCAACAGCATAAAGGTCTCTGTGGAGTGGATTTTGTGGATGACCTTGGTCTGATCATTCTCTCTCAGTGTAATCTGCCTGTTGTAAATATGAAAACACAAAAGAGGGAAATACCAAATTTCCACCACTTTCGGCTCCTTAGAAGAAAGGAATGAAAAGCACAATGCAAATCAGTGACCAGCTAATAATGGCATCTTGTTAAGCATATTGAAATATAGAATCATTAGATTTATATCGTTAGGTAAAGGTAAAGGTTGTTCTCTGACATTAAGTCCAATCGTATCCAACTCTGGGGGTTGGTGCTCATTTCCAATGCTAAGCCGAAGAGCTGGCGTTGTCCGTAGGCACCTCCAAGGTCATGTGGCCGGCGTTGTCCGGTGGCACCTCCAAGGTCATGTGGCCGGCATGACTACATGGAGCGCCATTACCTTCCCGCCAGAGCAGTACCTATTGATCTACTCACATTTGCATGTTTTTCAAACTGTTAGGTTGGCAGAAGCTAGGGCTGACAGCAGAAGCTCATGCCGCCCCCTTGTCTTCCCCGATTTGAACCTGCAACCTTTTGGTCAACAAGCTGAGCTGCTCAGCGGTTTAACCCACTGGGGACTCCAGGGACAGCTAGTAACCTCTCAGCAAAGGATTCCCCAGGCAGTAACAAGCCAGACCTTGAAACTGCTAGGCCATTAAATAATCATCAAGGTGGCCAATTGAAACATTCACACCTAGCTCCAATAGACAAGAGTTCTTTCTCCCACCCTGCACTTTCCACAGATATATACACCCAATTTTCCTAGTTTCCAACAGACCTCACACCTCTGAGGATGCCTCCCATAGATGCAGGCGAAATGTCAGGAGAGCATGCTTCTAGAACATAGCCATACAGCCCGAAAAACCTACAACAACCCAGTTTGGTTTTCTGTGTGGCGTTCCAGCCAGCTGTCTAGCTGCTGCATTTTGCTGCAGTTTCCATGTCATCCTCAAGGACAACCACACTAAGTGAATTTCTGCCTTTGCAGCAACCATAAAAAGGCACACATCTGCATTATGTCGGCACATGTCACTAGCAGACTGCCAGCCAATATAGAGACAGCAGATTTCTCTCATGAAGATTGCTAGCTGTGAAATGTCAAAATGGCAATGTTGACTGAAGATGGGATATGGAATTTAATACTTGTTATTACCTTGAATTGCACTTGATGGTGTCAAAATATGGGCTGGCTCTCTGGCACAATTTACCTTTCCCCCTCTACAATTTTCCAGTGCTGAACCAAGCAATGCTGACAGCAATACCTTTGGGAACTGTCCTGTATTAAAGCCGGAGCGGAATGTAATGCTGCTCTGCAGTTGCAAAGACTAATGTCAGTCCAGAAAGATGCCCCGTCGTCTGGATGCATGTGAGATTTATGGTTAAACAGAATCTGCTAATAGCATCAAGGAGAATTATGCCAATAAATCTCTGTATAGCATTAATGCAATAAACTGCATTATTGAGATCTCAGCATGCAATACCATCTGCAATGCAGAGAAATCAAGATTAACAGCTGTGCAGTTCCACTGAGCTATGGCAAATCATTATCAATGCCTGCCACCTCACAGCAAAAAAGGGCCATTAAATATTTACCCCGAGGCATAAACACGATTTGGATATTTCGTTTAATGAGCTCATCCATTTTATAAGTAGGAATTTGTTTCATTTGCTACAACCTCTACCTGGATACATTTTCCTACAGTACAGCTTGCAGCAAGTCACAAAGTTAAACGAAAGGTTGTGTTCTCAGGTCGTCTGGCGGGAATTGCACACCCAGGAATACATTCTATTATTTATCGCTTTGAAACATGCTTCATGCAAGAATGTGAAGACAGTAAAATCAAGAGAAGCGTTTTTTAATTTTAGGCAACGTTTTGGGCATTATTGTCCTGCTATATTTAACAGCTTGACATGAGCACATCTTTCAGCTCCATATTAGGGGGGAAATCTATTTGTGTTGTCCCAGTTTATAACACTTCAAAAGTAAACAAATGAATAATCTATATAAATAAAAATGTAATGTTCATTTGTGGGATTAACATAACTCAAAAAACACTGGGCGAATTCACACCAAATTTGGACACAAGACACCTAACAACCCAATGTATGTCCTTCACTCAAAAAATTGATTTTGTCATTTGGGAGTTGTAGTTGCTGGGATTTATAGTTCACCTACAATCAAAGAGCATTCTGAACCCCACCAACGATGGAATTGAACCAAACTTGGCACACAGTTCTCCCATGACCAACAGAAAATACTGGAAGGGTTTGGTGGGCAGTGTCCTTTGGTTTTGGAGTTGTAGTTTACCTACATCCAGAGAGCACTGTGGACTCAAACAGTGATGGATCTGGACCAAACTCTACACGAATACTCAATATGCCCAAATGTGAACACTGGTGGAGTTTGGGGAAAATAGAATCTTGACATTTGGGACTTGTAGTTGCTGGGATTTGTAGTTCACCAACAATCACAGAGCATTCTGAACCCCACCAATGATAGAATTGGGCCTAACCTCCCACACAGAATCCCCATGATCACCAGAGTGGGCCACAGCAACGCGTGGGAGGGGACGGCTAGTAACTGATAATAAAATTTTATTTGTATTCTGCCCTATCTCTCCAAAGGGACTCAGGGTGGATTCTAACCACATTCAATGCCTAAATACAACAACCAATATACACAAAATAATTCAACATATGAGAACAAATTATAGCTTAACCTCTACTAAAGGTAAAGGTTTCACCTGACATTGTCTAGTCATGTCTGACTGTGGGGGTGATGCTCATCTCCATTTCTAAGTTGAAAAGCCGGTGTTATCCACAGACACCTCCAAGTTCATGTGGCCAACATTACTGCATGGAGTGCCGTTAACTTCCTGCAAAAGTGGTACTTATTGATCTACTGACATTTGTATGTTTTCAAACTGCTAGGTTGTCAGAAGCCGGGGCTAACAGCAGGAGCTCACCGACCTTTCGGTCAGCAAGTTCAGCACTTCAGGGGTTTAACCCACTGCGCCACCAGGGGGCACACTTAACATTAAATTTAAATAAAACATAAATCAAATAAATTATATCTAACATAAAACAGAACACTGAACATAACATAACCCAAACATCACATAATACATTACATAACATAACAACTTAATGAAAGTTCCATCACAATGCATAAAAGGTGAAAGCAAGTATAGTCTTGGGCTCAAAGGAGGGAAGGGGTTTCCTTCCCTATTTGGAAAGGCAAACATGAAAGAGAGGGGAAGCCAAATCTTGTTGTCATTTGGAGAAAGGGATTTATTTTGCCAGCTTGGAAAAGTGTGGGAAAAGAGGCATTAAGAGACCAGAATATCTGAATTTGGTTGTAGATGGAAGGGGTTTCCTCTGCTTGAGTTGCCCCCTCTTTTTTCCAGGTCATGTAGGGGGCTTTGCAGATGTGTTATCAAAAATTAGAGCCCAAAATTATGAATTATGAGATGTGGCCCCATTGGGAAATATAACTAGCCACATGGTTATTTCTGATTAACCTATAGTAATCTTTCTATGGAATTCCCAAGAATGGCACCTCACCTTGCCTTCACCCAAAGGAAATTATCATAATCCTCTCACAATGAATTGGAAAGAATGGGGACACACAATGAATTTGCATCAGAACCTTTAGGTACCCTTTGTCTGGTACACCTTATACACATAGCCTGAATAAACAATTTTAATAATTTTGTGCATGGAACAAAGTGTGTGTATGTTGAACCATTGGAAAGCAAAGTTGTCACTATCTCAGCCGCCCATGTGGAAAATTTTGAATTTTGGAGTATTTTGGAATTCTGAATAAGGAATATGCTAAAATCCAAATACACTGATTAGCTCTCCCTAGGATTTTTGGTGCAAACAATGGCTGATTCCCCCTTTTCTCACACACACATACACAGAGTCCATTTGGTACTCAGATGTTAGCCTTGGAAGAAACACTCAGGCTATTTGGTAGACAGAGAACAGAAGTAACCAAAACCCAGTAGTTCTGGTTCAGCAAAGCTGAAGATTAATTTTAGCTAAAACTGAATTTTAGCAGGTTTACTATTTCTATCGAACTTCAGCCATGTATACAATTCAGTTATGTTTGTTTTAAGATCCAAGAGGAATGCTTGTCTTTGGGAGATTATCCAACAATGGAACCAACAATTCCATTATTATCAAGAGATATAAAGGTCGGAAGTCACTGTGAATGGTTGTCAAAGCAGATTCCTGAGGCTACTGTCAAGACTAATAAAATTACAATATCCGAATGCAACTTAGCCTTTTTTTGTAAATTCTTTATAAACTCTTTTAAGCACTTTCTTTTTAGGTTTCTCTCTTCCCCCACAATCAATACCATATTCTGAAATGCATCGGTATTGAGGATTTTTGAAGATTTTCTCAACAGTTCTAGGTTGAAATTATTTTAAATAATTCCCTGTGTTTCCTGGTAATCATTTCTCCAACAGCCAGTAAGAAAACATGTCTCCAAACTGCCATTTAGCATGAATAGAACTTTTCTTTAATAGGTCATATGCTGGGCATAGTTCCAGAAACAGTATAAATACATATTCCAATGGGTGAGTTACTCACGCCATGAAGTGTCAAAAGTAATTGCTCTCTCTTCTGCAATGCTCTTATTCACTCAAATCATGTGGAAATGGGAGTATGGGGGGGACTCTATTGTTCTAAGGAAAATTACTTTCTAGATGCCTTAGTTTAGAGGGGAAAAAACACTAGGTGATTCCTTAATGGTGCCTTTCAATATAGGTAGCTGACAGCATGATATGGGTTTGTGCCAGTAAATAAGGAAGTTGAGATGGAGTATGATGACTACTATATAATCATAGTGCCATGATTTCTGAAATAATTCTGACCCAGGAAAAATTTGTCTGTTTTTTACTCCCTCTGTTCTCAGGCCCAACCTAGTTTCCCAAGGACTTTCACTTTCACTTTCCCACAGATATATAAACCTCACTTGCCTAGTTTCCAACAGACCTCACAACCTCTGAGGATGACTGCCATAGATATGGGTGAAACATCAGGAGAGAATTCTTCTGGTACATTGTTATATAGCCCAGAAAACTCACAGCAACCCAGTGATTGCAGCCACGAAAGCCTTCAACAAACACATTCTTGCTTTATTGTATAAATACTTACCTCACAGACTTGCTCAAATGATTTGCCTTTCCCTGCTCCATCAGCTGAAGGCAGGGAAAACCTCTTTGTCTATGCCATGACTCTAAATTGTGTGTGTCTGCTTGTTCCCAAATCACCTGTTGATTTATGGTGACTTTGTAAACTTCATAGTGTTTTCTCAGGCAAAGAAGTCAGTCAGCTCTCCATAGCCACAAATTCTGTACCCCAAGATTCAGCTTGATATTGGGTTGCTGTGGGTTTTCCGGGCTGTATGGCCATATTCCAGAAGCATTTATCTCCTGACGTTTCACCCACATCTATGGCAGGCATCCTTGGAGGTTGTGAGGTCTAGGATGCCTGCCATAGATGTGGGAAACATCAGGAGAGAATGCTTCTGAAACATGGCCATACAGCTTGGAAAACTCACAGCAACCCAGTGATTCAAGCCATGAAAGCCGTCAACAACAGAATGAAGTCTGTTTCAACATGTATCTAAAATGTCTTGTATATCCTTAGAACTTGCTTTGTAATTCTGGAATCACTGGGTTGTAGGTTTTTTCGGGCTATATGGCCATGTTCTAGAGGCATTTTCTCCTGACGTTTCGCCTGCATCTATGGCAAGCATCTCAGAGGTAGTGAGCTCACTACCTCTGAGGATGCTTGCCATAGATGCAGACGAAACGTCAGGAGAAAATGCCTCTAGAACATGGCCATATAGCCCAGAAAAACCTACAACAACCCAAACAAAACGTGATTGTATTATACTATATGTGGGATAGCATTTTATTTTGCCATATATAATGGGACTTGAACATCCATAGATTTTGATATCCACAAGGGAGTTTCCTGGAACCTAACCTCAGCAGACCGACCCACTGTCCTCAGAGGCCTGTCCCCCAGTGCCATATTCTAGTGGCATCTAGTGACACATACAAGTATTACACATTAGAACACCTACAAATAAACTTTGAAGGAGACCTTCTCAAATTTCAATATGGGGGGCGGGGAGCAATTCATTCAATTAAGAGCAGACTGTAAGCTATTATACATTCAGTTTCTCAAAGATCACTCTTCAGATGGACATGCATTGAATGATACGGTTTATTTATACTGTGCCCTTCTCTATCCTTATGAGTTAGCATAAGTGGAATACCCAACGGAGCAGAACGTTTCCTTCAAATGGCGATGAAAAGTATATGCCTTTGATGCTTTGTAGTTTCCTGGTATATCTGAGAAGACAAAAAAATGTTTTAATCTGAGCTTTAAAAAAATCTTTCCCTGTAGCTATTAAAGATTTTAATCCATACTGAAGAGCTCTGTGAGCACCATATTCAAATCAGTTGGACATATAATTATAATACATGAAAATTCAACAGCTGGAAAGTATTTTCTTTTGTGAGCTATGGGCCATATGCAAAGCTGGATCAATGTATACAAATGAAATTCCCTCTGCACATTAGCAGTTGAAAAGAGTCTGAGTGATATAGAAATGAATCTGCTCTCCTTACTTTTCCATCAAACTCTCAATAGTTATATGTCCAGATGGCATGCAAGAATCGCTCGGTAGAAAAGTAACATTATCTGACGATGCATAACTTTTCATGCGACGCAATGCCCTTCTGTGCTCTTTTTAGCCTTGCGATCAAAGAAATCTCTGAATGTGTAAAACGGAAAAGTTGAATAAATTAGAGTTTAATTTTGTATTGCCCAAAATGTATTAAAGATGAATGGTAATGACCTATAACACTACTAATGTAGTCAATGTAGAAGCATACCAGAGACTATGCAATTTCCAATAATTTGTGTCAGCATCGTCCTTTATATCAGCCATCCATTCCTCCTTTCTTGAAAGAGAGAAAAATGTCACTTATTGTCAGATCTTTCTAGAGAGTGCCAAAGGATTATTTATGAAATGTATTTTTTTCAGATTCATTGAACATCTGCTCTGCAGGCATAGTACCCCTTGTTAGCAGAAAACATGTGTAATTTCATATTTTTGGTCTGATATACAGTCACTAGTCATGTATCAGTCTATTTCTAGTTCGTATTGGTTTCACATGAATGCAATAATAAGGCTCTCCTATGGAGTAATGTCAGGGCATTGCATTGCTGAACACACATGTTGCAAAACTGCTCAACCCCCTTTTCCCACAAATGTAAATCCACTTACATAGACTTAAGTCCCATACTGAATTCCAAACCATATTTCTGTGCATATTTCTGCTGACATTTTGGCATGTATTTTCAACCAAAACATATATTTTTGTTTGCAGTCTGACCTAAGACCTGCAATAGCAAACTTAGAAATGCACGGTCTGGTGGATACAAGGATTTTGATCCACATATATGTCCAGAAATATCATTATAATTCAAAATGTGGATTAAATGGGTTTTTCTGCATTGTCCCTCTTATTTGATATTATCCATCTTGTGATTAGTATTGCAGTTGACATTATCTCCCCAATGGGACTCAGAGCGGCTTCCAACATAACAACAGGCAAACATTCAATACCTATATAAACAAAGAACTAAAACTTCAAATGAAAACAATAATCAACAATAACAATAACCAGCACTGTATAATAAATAAAAAGACAGTGGTATTAACTTTTCTGCATTTCCTGAAATCCACAGAGGGTATTGATATTTAACTTTTCAAAAAACTCAGAAGTTGATTTCTGACTACAATACTATTTTTAGCATTTTGTATAGGCTTCAAAGAACTTCAGTTACAGGAAACTGACCCCTGGATCTGCTCCAGTTGCCCACTGTGTGTGTGTGTGTAGGAGTGACTTAAGAAACTGCAAGTCACTTCTGGTCTGAGAGAACTAGCCATCTGCAAGGATGTTGCTCAGGGGATGCCTGGGTGTTTTGATGTTTTACCATCCTTGTGGGAGGCTTCTCTCATGTCCCCGCACGAGGAACTGGAGCTGACAGAGGGAGCTCATCCACGCTCTCCCTGGATTTGAACCTCTAATCTGTCAGTCTTCAGTCCTGCCAGCACAAGGGTTTAACCCATTGTGCCACTGGGGGCTTCTTGCCCACCCTACCATACTGCGTCTTTTAGAGCCAGTATTTTTAATGGTGGTCCTTCTTACTATTCTGGCAGTAAGTGGGTTTTATCCACTGATGACTGACAATGTAAGGCAACTCTGTTCATTTTGTATTTCAGTAAAAAGGCTCAATTTTTTGAAGGACAACCAGAAATATTACAATTTCTGCTTAGATTTGAGCTACCGCTTTTGACAACTTCAAGGGCAATGTACTCTTCTAGTGATCCAGGGCACTAAAATTCATTTTCTCTTTCAAAGCCCTATTCGTGCTCTGTTCTCTACTATGCCGTCCGCGCTAGCTGCAGCTGATGCTTCAGGAAACATTGTAAAGCAGCTTTTAGTTAAGTTGACAGGTATCTGAATAAAAGAAAAACCTTATGATGGAGGAGGGGATGAACTAGTCCTTCTAATCACTGTGCCGCTCTAATATTTTGACCTTACTGTGGCTTCAGTCATGTCCACTCAGCTCAGCTTTAATTATTTCTTCCAAAAAGAAATCCTTGCTGGTACATGCACAATTCTGTGAACTTATCCAATATAAGATTAAGTGAATGTACACCTAGGATTAGAATGAGATATGTTGATATGTCATCAAAGATATGTCAAATATAAGAGATCCCATAGGATTATGTCATAGGGAAGTAGTAAAAAGGTAAAGGTTTTCCCCTGACATTAAGTCCAGTTGTGTCCATTTCTGGTGTGTGTGTGCTTATCTCCATTTCTAAGCTGAAGAGCCAGCATTGTCCATAAACACCTCTAAAGTCATGTGGCTGACATGACTGCATAGAGCGCTGTTACCTGCCGAAGCAGTACCTATTGATCTACTCATGTTAGCATGTTTTCAGACTGCTGGGTTGGCAGAAGCTGGGGCTAATAGTGGGAGCTCACCCCGCTCCCTGGATTTGAACTGGTGACCTTTTGGTCAGCATGTTCAGCAGCTCAGCGCTTTATCCTGCTGTGCCACCAGGAGCTCACAATTCTGGGAGCTCATCCAGTATAAGATTAAGTGAATATACACCTAGGATTAGAATGAGATATGTTGCTATGTCATCAAGGAGATATCAAATATAAGAGATCCCATAGGATTATGCCATAGGAAAGCATGGAAGATTAAATGTACTGTATCAGAACTTCCCAAGCTCTGAGGCCCTTTCTACACTGCCCAATATCCCAGGGTCTGATCCCAGGTTATCTGCTTATCCCAGATTATCTGACATTGGAGATGCATATAATCCAGTTCAAAGCAGATAACTTGGGATCAGATCTTGGAATATAAAAACAGTGCAGAAAGGGCCTGTTCTCTAAACTATAGATTGATATGTTCTGATGGTCCATGGGCCAATTTTAATCCTATATGACTTCAACTAACTTAACAAACGCAAACTGCTATATTTTCTCCTAGTTTATGTGATCTCCTTCATTAATACCCTTTTCTGCCTGATGTTGCTTAGCCACATTTGTCCCCATCTTCAACTGTAAAATGTTAGAGAATTGGTGAAGATGTTCTTTTCGGTCAACTTCCAGGAAACAGCCAATGAAAATGCCTGTGGCACAGTAATTGGGCTTGGAATATGTTGTCTTCAAGTACCAGTTTATGTAAACAGCCTCATATGTAAGACCACAGGGGAATGGATGGCCAAGCTCCAGCAACATCCTGTTAGTTCTATGTTTCTGGCTCTGCCACATCATTGCAGACTGAACGGTACTTTTTGGCAGCAATTAGTTGACATTAAAGGTTGGTCAGCTTAAACAAGCAAACATATTTTCTCCCAGAGCCAAAACACTTCTCGCCACCATTGTTGTTATTATTATTACCCTGCTTTATCTCTTCCAAAGGAAACTTAAAGTGGTTCTTAGACCTGTGGCACTACAGGCAGTCCCCAAGTTATGAACAAGATAGGTTCTGTAGGTTTGTTCTTAAGTTGAATTTGTATGTGGGTTGGACCAGGTACAATTTTAAGTGTAACTCCAGCCATCATGTGTGTGTGTGTGTGTGTGTGTGTGTGTGTGTGTGTGTGTGTGTCTGTATATATATATATGAGTTTTCCGGAAAGTAAGGTTACAAGGCACGTAGCTCTCATGGGGAATTTTCTCAGGGGGAGTTGGTATCACTGCCTTGTAGCGGGAAGCCAATGGAAGCAAATGAGCAATGCCAGTCATCAGTAGCTCATCGACTGGCCTTGTGCCAAAGGTTAGAGATGAGCATCCTCATTCCGTTTGCCTCCAAGTGCAAAGTTTGCACTGTAATACACTACTTAAATGCTAAGGGCATGAACACCACTGCCATTCATTGTGAAATCATTTCAGTTTATAGAGAGGATGTAATGTCAAGGCAGAATGTGACAAATGGGTACGGAATATATTGTGAGACCATGAAGAAGTTTCACAGAGCCATCCAAAACAAACATTGTGAAATGCTGACAGCAGGAGACTGTCTCCTTCATGATAATGCGTGTCCGCACACCACTCGTGCAGCACAAGAGTTGTTGACTTCATTTGGTTGGGATGTTTTAAGCCATCCCTCTCACAGCCCCGATCACACACGCAGGGACTATAATTTGTTCACTAAATTGAAGGAACACCTAGATGTAAAACACTTTTCTGTCCTTGTGATGTTTGGATTTTGAATAATTTGTCTTGTTGTGGAAACAAGGATTGATGATAAAGCCCTATTCTCAACTATGAGTTGTTAGTAAGTCAGATGTTTGTAACTCAGGGACTGTCTGTATATGTGTGTATGTGCATACACATACATACACATGAATTCCATTTTGCATCAAAAGAGAGCCTGGTTATAAAAAGTCCCAGTTTGAATCAAAAGAGAGCACATAGGGATGCCAGCAAAGTCTCTCATAAAATCTGCTCATATAGGATTTTCTCTCTTCTAAAGGGCTGGATTTTCTATCTACTGAAGTGGTGGCATTTTCATAGTGCCAGATTGCTTTGTGTCAGCAGACTCAATGGCCAAATGGGAAGGAGTCTCTGCTCTCAAAATTTATGGAAATATTTGCATATATATGACTTTGGAAAATATTGCTTTCCTTTTTCAAGTGACGGATCATGATAAAAGAGATGCTAATAAAAGAGAGGGGATGAACATGTTTTTTGCATCGAAGGGACTTCATATTAGAGTGTGTATTATTTGGAGTATTATTTTCCACACAAACTCATTAAACATGGAGGAGCAGGTAACCTGACCTGCTGAAACACACAGACGGTGTTTGATCCATACATCATTATCCATATGTAATTTGAGAGGAAGCATTGCTGAGCAACCTTGTGATAAGTACAGATAGCAGTAACATTTCTAAGATTGCTCTTCAATAGTTATCAGGCCTCCTTCATTAAAAAAGACGTGTTATGTGGCATCCCACAAGGTGCCATTCTATTCCCAATGCTTTTTAAATATTTTCATTAAACCTCCGGGAGAGATCATCCGTAGGCATGGAGTGGGGTGTTATCAGTATGCTGATGACACCCAAATATGTTTCTCCATGCTCTTCCAAAACAGCCTCAGCTAAGGATAGCATGTCTCCTCTGAAGGAATGCCTGGAGGAGGTAATGGGCTGGAAGAGGAAAAAACAAATTGAGACTGAATCCAGACAAAACAGAGGTGTTTGCCATCAAGGGTCCTAACCTGGGAATGAAGGTGTGCCAACCAGTTATGGATGGGGTTACACTCCCCCTGAAAGAGTGTGTTCGCAGCTTGGTAGTGCTCCTGGATCCATTTCTCCAAATGTCAGCCCACCAGGTAGATGCAATGATCAGGAGTGCTTACTACCAGCTTTGGCTGATATGCCAGCTGCTCCCTTTCCTAGAATGAGAAGACTTAAGGATGGTAATGAATGTGCTAGTAACATCAAGGTTGGACTTCTGCAATGCTGTTTACATTGGGCTACCTTTGTACCAAGTTTGGAAACTTGGTACAAGCAAGCCAGATTTGTTACGGGAACATCTAGTGAGCATATGACACCTATCCTCTACTGGCTGCCAATTAGTTTCTGGGCAAAGTACAAGGTTTTCGTTTTGACCTTTAAAGCCCTATATGGTTTGGGTCCAGGTCACCTTCAAGATTACTTTCTCCAGTAGTCTTGTTGGATCATGCAAGAAATCAGTCTACAGTGTGTCAACTGTAAAATAAGATGCATGACACTGGTTGGTTGAGCTTTGTGTGGGAGATGGCTGAGCCTGGGACTTTTGGTTACTGTTACATTTTTCAGGCTTGAGCTATACAGGTGATTGGAGAGAAGCAGAGAGAGGCAGAGAGAGGCAGACAGAATTTGGTGTGTGCTCTCGCTTCATTTTTTTTAAATAATTTTTATTCATGAGCTGTTGAAGGAGTTTATCTATGTGGACAAAGAAAGACTATTTTCAATCTCTTGTAAAAGGACATTATGTGAGTTGATGCAACTGACCACATTGTACAGATGTTGTTCTGAACTATGAAGAGTCAACTACTTGTTATTCATTGTTCATCTGCATGGCATATTTTCTTTCTCTGGCAAGGCAGTGTTTGGGCTGATCAAACATGAACTACACATAGTTTATTTTTACATTACGTCACAACTCTTAGGTCATCTGGGGAACATCTGTCTTCCAGAACCTGACTGGCAACTGTCACTTAGAGGACCTTTTCATCGGCTGCCCCAAGACTGTGGAATGACCTGCCGGAAGATGAGTTGTTGGGAATTTAATATCTATCTAAAGTGCGGCAGGCCTACCCAGCCAGTTTTAAGCTTGAATTTTAAACTTGCATCCTTTTATAGAAATATGTTTTAATATCTATCTTTTATTTTCTTTAATTATAGAATTTTTGCAATGTTTGTGTATGTTGACTGTGCTGTGACCCACCTCAAGCTAGGAGGAGAGGCGGGTAAGAGATAACATTATTATTACTATTATTAATAATAATACACTATTCTGCATTTAAAAGTTTGATACCAAAATCAGTGGATGCTCAAGTCTCAATGGTGTAAAATTGTGTCCCTTATATAAAACATCAAAATCAGGGTTTGGTTTTGGGGATTATTATCATTGTTGTTGTTATTGTTGTTGAATATTTTAAAGACAAGGATGCAGAATCTGTCGATATGAAGGGCAGGCAATGTATCTGTTGTGATAGGCTGCTGGATATGCTTTAGCAAATATTTAAATTAATATTAAGTATTTCAAAATCTTATTTGAAATGTTCAAAGTGCTTCACATATATTATCTTGGTCAATAGTTGAATAGCAAGATTCATTCTGAGCCTTTCAATCAAGAAATATATGGTAATTCTTCATTGGTAATCTAAATTCCTAAGCTAACTATGGGCATCTTATTTGGGCTTTCAAGTGTTCTCTAATGAAAGAAGAGTGTTGTATTCATGTCTGTTAGTCATCCATCTGTCATCTTTTTTAGATCAATTGGAATAGTACTACACAATACCTTGTACAAGCAGATGTTTGGAAGACACTCTCAAACACGGAAGGCTTGTTCCCATTTAATGAAATGTAAATAGCGTGCTTTCATACATTTGATCTCAGCTGGCATTTTTGGCTCTACATTAATTAAAAAGGGACTTGGGGAATTCCTTAAAATCAGTGTAAATCTAGGCTCCCCACACACAACAGATCATCACAGATAAAAAATAATTGCTGTTAAGAATGAGTATAAATTTGGTGTTGCTATCATTGTAGTTAAACATTTACTCCATTTAACTGTGTTATCTATTGATAATATTGACAAAATAAGTGAATAGATTGGGATAATATGTCATATTTATAATATAGATTTGTACAGAAATGTTCCTGTTCCTGTAGATTATTAAATGGGCAAATCTTTTCAACGATTCAAATCTTTCAAAGTTCTTAACTTCATTACATTATTGTTTAATAATTACGTGCTTCAAAATACATCCCCCTTCTAGACACATCAGAGATTATGTTTGAGACTTCTCCCTCATTATGAACGCCTTACAGACACACGTTTTTGATGCTAAGTAAGATTCTTGCAGCTGAACTGGAAATGAATCTCCCTCAGGTCACTCATCTAGGTCTAATGGGTTTTTAATGTAGCCAGACTCCCATGAGGGGGGAAAATAGATTGTTTAAGCCACCCGAATGTTGTAAAACAAAGGAATTGACTGTGCACTTCTGACACAATATTTGATTAAATGAAATGGTGAATTGGGTTTAAAGAAATGTATTAAAGTTGTGTTGTCGAAGGCTTTCATGGCCGGAATCAGAGGGTTGCTGTGAGTTTTCCAGGCTGCATGGCCATGTTCCAGAAGCACTCTCTCCTGATGCTTTGCCCACATCTATGGCAGGCATCCTCAGAGGTTGTGAGGTCTGTTGGAAACTAGGCAAGTGAGGTTTATATATCTGTGGAATGTCCAAGGAGGGAGAAAGAACTCTTGTCTGTTTAAAGCAAGTGTGAATGTTGCAATTGGCCACTTTGATTAGCATTGAATGGCCTTGCCGCTTCAAAGCCAGGCTGCGTCTTGCCTGGGGGAATCCTTTGTTGGGAGGTGTTAGTCATGCCACTGGTCCATTCAGCATGGACTGTGTAAAACATGTCTGTTTGGACTACAGCTCCCAGGCTCTTCACCATATCCTGACTATGTTGGCTAGGAGATTCTGGGCATTATAGTCCCAAGACGCAGCATTACCAAACTCCAATCTAGCTCAGCCCTCTTATGACTTTCCATGGCTTTGGAAAGAAGTCCTTCCAAGCCCTATCTGGAGATGCCAACGATTGAACAAGGGACTTTCTGTGCTGCAAGCAGGTGATTTTTAATTGCAGTCATTTTACACACTAGCTTGCAACCCAGCTTTTAGCTACAGCAGACTCTCTGGCAGCTGTGATTTCAAGAGTTAGGCAGGCAATGATGTTGTATTTAGTATTGCTGCATGGTTCAGTAGTCATAAGCATTGGACTAGAGACCAGGGTTTAAATTCCCATTTAGCCATGGAAACCCACTGGGTGACCTTGGGCAAGCCACATTCCCTAAGCCTTGGAAGAAGGCAATAGCCAACCCCCTCGGCCTCATCACATGGTCACCAAAAAAGGCCTGCTTTGTTTTACTCCGGGGTGTGGGAAAGCCACCACCACTCATCCTGCATTGTCCAGCTCCTGCAGCTGTTGATCTTATGGGGGGAAGTGTGCTGTACACGTGGTGCATGCTGTTTCCCCCCATTAAAGTAAGTGGCAACACAGGAAGCCTCTCATGTTGCCGCAGCGGTGCACCAGTTTCATCCTTCTTCACCCATGGAGCGGCACAATGTTGTCTGATGGGAGCCGGCCAGCTCCATGGGTGACGAGGGTTAGATTGGCACAAATGACAGAACAGAACCCCCATGAGCAGGGGCGGCCCGTCCATTACGCGAAGTAAGCGGCCGCAGAACACTTTTTTTTGGCCGGGGCGCAGAGGCACCTCTGTAAATGCCCCTCGACCAGGGCCGGCTGAACGGTTAGGCAAAGTAACCATTTGCGGGTGGCGCCACTCGGCCAGCCGGGCACCGGAGTCTCCTTAGGCCACGCCTCCTCCTGCAGGCCCCATGCGCCCTCAACAGCGCCAAACAGAAGCAGAAGCTACTGGAAGTGTGCACGTAATAAGAGAGGCAGAGAAGGGAAGAGAGGAGAGAAAGAGCCTAGCTGCGTGCTTCCCTCACACCTAGTGGGAAGGGCCTGCGCTTCTCCATTAGCAGGCTGTGCCTCCCCCCCCCCGCCCTCCGTGCTTGAGGCCTCCTGGCGCCATGCGACTGCCTTCCCTTCCTGCGTGCATGCTCCCAAGGCCTCTTCTCCCACTTGCTCTTCTTGGGCCCTCCAGCCAGGAAGGGAAGGCAGCCGCAAAGAGCCTGGAGGCCTCGCCGCACATGCAGGCGAAAGAGACAAGCACGGAGGGTCCTGGGAGAGAGAGAGGATTGAGGGGCGGAGGCACAGCCTTCTAATGGAGAAGCGCAGGCCCCGCCCACTAGGCGAGAGGGAAGTTCTCCACGTGCAAGGAGGCAGGCAGCCAGGCTCTTTCTCTTTTCCTTCCCAGTTCTCTGCCTCTCTTTCTTACACTCACACTCCCATTCTCCCTACTCTGGAAGAGCACAGGGCCTCTTCTCTCAGGCCTCTCAGAGCAGCAAGGAGGCCTCTTCAAAAAACGGAAGGGATTGAAGGTACTGCAAATGTCATCTTTTATACATGCCTCCCCCAAACCCCTCCAGTATTTGGTCATGGAAGTCCTGTATGCCAAGTTTGGTTCAATTCTATTGTTGGTGGAGCTCAGAATATTTTTTGGTGCTTGGTAAACTGCAATTCCCAAATATCAGGGTCTATTTTACCAAAACCCCTCTCCAGTATTTTCTGTTAGTCATGGAAGTCCTGTATGCCAAGTTTGGTTCAATTCTATTATTGGTGGAGCTCAGAATGCTCTTTGGTGCTTGGTGAAGCATTCTCACCTGATGTTTCACCCACATCTATGGCAGGCATCCTCAAGAGGCTGTGAGGTCTGTTTGTAACTAGGCAAGTGGGGTTTGTATATCTGTGGAATGTCCAGGGTGGGAAAAAAAACTCATGTCTGCTTGAGGTAAGTGTGAATGTTGCAATTGGTCATCTTGATGAGCATTTAATGGCCTTGCAGCTTCGAAGCCGAGCTAGTTGCTGCCCAGAAATCCTTTGTTGGGAGCTGTCAACTGGCCCTGATTGCTTCATGTCAGGAATTCCCCTGTTTTTTTTAGTGTTGCTCTTTATTTACTGTTCTGATTTTAGAGGGTTATTTTAGAGGGTACTGGTAGCCAGATTTTGTTCCTCTGAGGTTGCCTGCCATAGATGTGGGTAAAACATCAGGAGAGAATGCTTCTGTAACATGGCCATACAGCCCAGAAAACTCACAGCAACTCAGTGATTCTGGCCATGAAAGCCTCCACAACACATTATTATGTTTATTTATACCCTGCTTTTTCTCTCCCCAAGAAGACTCAAGTTGGCTTAGATTAAAAACATTTCAGTACAGTTTAAAATCCACAAATATGCAAACATTAAAATGGAATTAAATATCATTGGTATTTTAAAAATTCAGTTAAAATCCATAAAAAACATATCCAAAACTAAAAACTGCAGCAGACCCTGACTTGATCTTTAAAACCTTTTAAAGCCTGCATTAGATTACCAAATGTAATGTCCCTTTATGCACACTGCTTTATATTAATTTCCCCAGTATTCCTTTATCTGATTTGTCATCAACACACTTTATGGACTGCAAAAATATGATCCTGTGTGATTCCTTTCCATTGCTGGCTGAATAGTTTAAATTTGGATAATATTTTGACTTTGGTATTTTAGCAATTACATTTTGCAGCAGCGTCTTTTGGGTTGCTAACCCTTGTCCTTGAGTCCTTCCATCAGTTCCAGGGCTCAATCCCAACTGCTGGTGGACGAGACACTATGGAGCTCTATATTTATATTTCCACAGTACAGAGTGGCAAAATCAGACTGCTTTGGGATTTTAAAAAATGTTTTAAAACCATGGATGGTTGAAGCAGTGGTTGCAGAACACCAACTGTGTAACACTGTCACTGTACGAGTAAAGCGACAACAAAATGCTCCCCTGCCCTTAGGTGTATAATTTAATTAAAACATGACACAAAGGCAAAGGGATGCCAGTGTGGGAAGGGATGAAGGGCCTGTCCAGACAGGCCCTATATCCCAGGATGTGATTGCAGGTTTTCTGTTTATCCTGGATTATCTGGCAGAGTGGACTCATATGATCCAGTTTAAAGCTGAAAACCTGGGATCAGATCCAGGGATATAGGGCCTGTCTGGAAGGGCTCCATAGCTTCACATGCCACCTATTTCTCCAAGGCCAAAGTAGTGGCAGTTGGATGGAGGGAGGGCTCTTCATCTGCTTCTGGGTCAAGCACACGCAAGAGCAAACTTCAGCCCTCCAGGTGTTTCAGACTTCAACTCCCACAATACCTAACAGCCGGTCTAGCAGTTTGTAATGTAATACAGGTTGAGTGTCCCTGATCCAAAGTGCTTTGAACTAGAAGTGTGTAAACCACTTTGAGTCCCCCTGAGGGTGAGAAAAGTGGTATACAAATACTGTAAATAAATAAATAAAATGTTTGGGATCATGGGATAGCTGTTTACGTACACAATGACACATTTCAAAGATAGCACCCAAGATAAAACACAAAAGAGGCATGCACGAGGCCTCTTTTCCCACGTGCCCGGCAACGCCGCTGCGCATCCCTCTCCCGGCATTAGGAAATGTGCGCCCTGCATCGCCCTCCTTCTCCATGCACTTCCTAACGCTGGGAGAAGGATGCACACTGGCGTTGTTGTCTCCCTTGGCCTGCAAGGAGGAGGAGGAGAGGAGGACAACGCTTGTGAGGGAAGGATGGAGGGAGAGCATGCTCCCTGCATGAGGGCTCTTTCTCCGTGCGCCTTGCAATGCCGGCGCGGGTCCCTCTCCCGGAGTTGCAAAGCGTGTGGGGGAAGAGAATGCAAAGTGCATACCCAGGAGCCGATGGAGCACAGGGCCTCTTCTCCTGTATGAAGAAGGGCAGCATTGCAAGTGCCTCTCCAGGCAGCTGTGCCATCACCCCTCTCAGGGCGGCAAGGAGGCCTCTTCATGAACGGAAGCGACTGAAGGTACTGCAAATCTAAATTATTGTACATGCTTCCCCAAAACCCCTCCAGTATCAGAGTCTATTTTCCCCAAATCCCTCCAGTATTTTATGTTGGAACTACATCAGCACTGACAAAGAAACAACAAGAAATACTATTTACCCACAAGCATTAAGAAATTACATATATTAGAAACCAACTTTCTTATTACTTTCTTTTCAAGATCACTAGACTGGATCACAGCAACGCGTGGCAGGGGATGGCTAGTGTGTGTGTGTGTGTGTGTATGTATGTATGGATGGATGGATGGCATGGGCCAACTTCAGCCCTTCATGTGTTTTGGACTTCAATTCCCACAATTCCAAACAGCCAGTAGGAAGTCCCAAATACCTGGAGGGCCAAAATTTGTCCATGCCCCCATATATATATATATATATATATATATATATATATATATATATATAGTGATTGGTTTTGGGGAGGGGGGCGCCAAAATACTGTTTGCTTACCATTGAAAATTACCTAGGGCCGCCTCTGCCCATGAGCAACAGAAAATGCTGGAGGGATTTGGGAGGAATTGACAGTGATTTAGGGGAGAGTGTGCCTGTTCTCTCCTCCCTGCTTGGAGTCTTGGCTGAGAGATCAGCTGAGAAGCCGGCCATTCACAGCAGAGGAGGGCTTTTGGTGGGAGGATTCACCATCTGTTTCCGAAAAGTAAGAGGAGGACAGGCGGAGAGATCTTCAGCCTTCTCTGTCAAAGACGTTCCTAAGACCATCAGAAATATGTGTTTTTTGATGGTCTTTGGCGACCCCTCTGAAACCCCCGCGCAATCCCAAGGGGTTCCAACCCCGGGGTTGAGAAACACTGTTTTAAGGAACATGAACCCCTTCCATATGTGCACTTTCTTTGTGTCAACAGAAGCTGTTTCCCTTCATGGAACAAAACTTAGGTTCCAAACTATTCAAAACAGCAGTGAACACTTTAAAAACCATTTGCATAAAATATTTGGCAGATTACATTAAGCCTATGTTCTTTAAATATGTTAGGTGAGATCTCTGAATGTCTTTGATAATGTTACATGAGGTTTATATGAAGAGTATCCGCATATGTGCCATTTTATTTCAAGGTTCTTGAGACCTTTGTTCAACCAAGCTCACTTATGAAAATCCAAGAATGTAATTTCTGAGTTCTCCTTTCCCTTTGTCTTTGTCGAAAAGACCTTTTGTGTTCTTAATCTCAATTGTACTTTTGAATGTGCATTTCTGTTCTTTGGAGCATTCAAAAAAGGGGGTAGGGAAGTACTTCTATCACTGCATAACATTTGGACTCATTATATTTGCTGGTATCATGTAATACAATGGTGCATAATTTCTTTTCCAGCACTCCATGAAGTTGGCTTTCATTGAATTCACTCAGTGGTTAATACGTTGATTGCACTGTGCCCTTTCCTGTTACAGTACTTGATGCTCTGGGTGGTTTCTTTGCATTTACAAAAGTGTTTGATTTTGCGGAGCAACACTTTAGACAAAAGTTTGTTCAATATCCAGCAGCTGAGATGAGTAAACCCACACATATGTTCCTATTCAGGCAGTCCCTGTGAAGATAGTTACAAGTGGATTGATTCATCATGAATTGCTCTTCCTAGCATGGAAATACTGATTTCATAGTGTGTCCCCATCACATAATTCTCTTTAAATCGAATACTGAATATGAAAAAAATGGGGCAGCCACATATTAAAAAGTAAAATCAAACTTGGTGATGACAATAGTTATGTTTAGGTACACCAAGGAAAAGTCTACAATCAAGAACTGTCTTGGAATCTCTCAAATGATTATACGTAGAATCATAGAATCATAGAGTTGGAAGAGACCTCATGCGCCATCCAGTCCAACCCTCTGCCGAGAAGCAGGATAATTGCATTCGAAGCATCCCTGACAGATGGCCATCCAGCCTCTGTTTAAAAGCTTCCAAAGAAGGAGCCGCCACCACACTCCAGGGCAGAGAGTTCCACTACTGAAGAGCTCTCACTGTTGGGAAATTCTTCCTAATGTTCAGGTGGAATCTCCTTTCCTGTAGTTTGAAGCCATTGCTCTGCGTCCTAGTCTCCAGGGCAGCAGAAAACAAACCTGCTCCCTATGACTTCCCCTCACATATTTATGTCTCCTCTCAGCCTTCTCTTCTTCAGGCTAAACATGCCCAGCTCTTTAAGCCGCTCCTCATAGGGCTTGTTCTCCAGACCCCTGATCATTTTAGTTGCCCTCCTCCGATTTTAGATTGCCCTTCATCTCAAGGCTACTTGGAGGCAGAATCTCCGTCTGCCTTCCTTTGTCACTGCTGTATGGCCCTAGAAAAGGAGCAGCCATTCGTGATATGAATCAAAATAATTCCAATCTAGATGTGTAACTGGAAAAATTATCAAAGTTATGTTGTTTCAGTTAAATCTTGCTTGAACCACAAGTTCTTACTGAGTTCTGGTGCTTTACTGTGTCCTTGATTTTCATTGGGTCTTGACCTTGTTTCTTGCTCTTGCTTCTTCATTTAATCTTTGAATGTTAATTTCTGCCTCAAAATCTCTGGTTCTCTGAATCTTTGATCGTGACTTTAGGCTTGTTTCTTACTCATTTCCCTGGTTTGTCCTTTGGCTTGACTTTCAATTTTTTATCAACTCATTGTCCTGATTTCCCTACACATTTACTGTGGCTGCTAGGTGGTCTCATGAGTTCTCATTTCCCCAGTATATTAATAATACAGTTAGGAAGCTGCTGTTAGTGGTTCCACTTCTCCTCACCGCTTCGAGCAAATGTATGGACTTCTTTCTATCCTACCACTGTGGCCAATAACTGTAGGGATCTCCTAGATCAGTGTTTCTCAACCTGGGGGCTAGGACCCCTGGGGGGTTGTGAGAGGGGTTTCAGTGGGGTCACCAAAGACCATCAGAAAACACATATTTCTGATGGTCTTAGGAACTCCTTTGGCAGAGAAGGCTGAAGATCTCTTCGCCTGTCCTTCTCTTCCTTTTTGGAAACAGACGGTGAATCCTCCTGCCAAAAGCCCTCCTCCTGCTGTGATTGTAGGTAAGCTATAAATTCCAGCGACTACAAGTCCCAAATGTCAAGGGTTTTTTTTGGGCTATATGGCCATGTTCTAGAGGCATTCTCTCCTGACATTTCACCTGCATCTATGGCAAGCATCCTCAGAGGATGCTTGCCATAGATGCAGGCGAAACGTCAGGAGAGAATGCCTCCAGAACATAGTCATATAGCCCAAAAAACCCTACAACAACCCATTATTATTATTGTTGTTGTTGTTGTTATTAACATCAACCACAGATATCCAAATGGAAATATATCTCCCATGGATATTGGGATCGTATTCTACTGCTCTCCACCAGGAATTTGCCATGATGGTTTACAGAAGAGGGAAAAATAAAAGTAATCGAAAACCATAAGTTAGGAACCAGAGCATAGAAAAGGGAGTGGGTTCAGGGTTGGACTATAATTTCCCAAAGTAGAATATACACAGGAAACTCTATTCTAAAAGGCTTCCAAGCTCTGAAGTTAAAAAGAAACTTGTCTGGTGCAAAAAAGACAGCAAAATATGAAAATATCCGGAAGACCATGGTGGGTGACACCAGAGAAATCCCTGTCTGTGGTAGCTGCTGACTTCGTCTCAATATGTTTATTCTCTACTGTATTATTATTCCCATTTTTGGATTCTTATTGCTAGATGAGCAGTGAGACATGCTAATGATCGTGATTATTGGTTATAGGTCTGTTACAGTAATTCAATGGCATAAATGTTGTGTTTTATAGTTCTACTGTTTCTGGAATGCCAGCCCGATGACATTTCATCGAATTGATTGAATCACCAGAGGGTGCTGTTCCTTTGACAGGAATGGCCCATGACATTTTGGAGCCTTAATCATAAAGTCTTCAACTGTGTTTGGCTTTTGGGGGCTAACTTTTCTTCCTCAAATCACAACTCCCTCTCATGGCATGGGTATGCATGAGTCAAATTCAGCATTTCTCATTTAACTTTTAATATACAACAATATCAGAAGTGATAGAATCATAGTAAAAGACAATGTGTAAAGATAGCTGTGTTTCAGTAGACCCCAGTAGGAGCCTCCGGTGGTGCAATGGGTTAAACCCTGTGCTGACAGGACTGAAGACCGACACATTGGAGGTTCAGATTCGGGGAGAACACAGATGAGCTCCCTCTGTCAGCTCCAGCTCCCCATGCGGGGCATGGGAGAAGACTTCCCCAAGGATGGTAAAACATCAGAAACATCCGGACGACCCCTGGGCAACGTCCTTGCAGACGGTCAATTCTCTCACACCAGAAGCGACTTACAGTTTCTCAAATCGCTACTGACACACACAGAAAAAAAGAGTAGACCCCGGGCCTCTTGCTAGACTGCAAGAATTAAAGTATTTTTCATAGCTCACTTTTCAACTTTAAGAAGTCAAATGACAAAGAGAAAGAGAGAGAGAGATGTTTAGCGAACATTCTCAAAAATAATACAAGATATAAGCCAGTTCTATATATTTTTCCCTACTAGAGAAAACTAAGATTATGGAAGTATCACAAACATTCCAGAAAATGGCAATGGAAAGTATGGCTCAAGGGATGAAATACAGAACAGAATGCAAGTGAGAAGTGGGCATGTGTAAAAATGCCAGGAAAAAAGTGCAATCACCATACTAATCACAGCTCTTTGACTTTTAAAATGTTGTTGTTTATTTGTTCAGTTGCTTCCAACTCTTCATAACTTCATGGACCAGCCCACTCCAGAGCTCTCTGTTGGCCATGGCCACCCCCAGCTCCTTCTAGGTCAAGCCAGTCACTCCATCCATCTTGCCCTTTGTCGGCCACTCTTCCTTTTTCCTTCGATTTTCCTCAGCATCATTATCTTCTCCAAGCTTTTCTCATTATGTGGCCAAAGTACTTCATCTTTGCCTCTAATATCCTTCCCTCCAGTGAGAAGTCGGGCATTATTTCCTGGAGTATGGACTGGCTTGATCTACTTGCACTCCGAGGCACTCTCAGAATTATCCTCCAACACCACAGTTCAAAAGCATCTGTCTTCCTTTGCTCAGCCTCCCTTATAGTCCAGCTCTTGCATCCAGGGGTTATTATGGGGAATACTATTGCTTTAATTATGTGGATCTTTATTGCCAGTGTGATGTCTCTAATCTTCATTATTTTATCGAGATTGGTCATTGCTCTCCTCCCAAAAAATAAACATCTTCTGATTTCCTGGCTGCAGTCTGTGTCTGCAGTAATCTCTGTGCCTAGAAATACAAAGTCTGTCACTGCCTCCACGTTTTCTCCCTCTATTTACCAGTTATCAATCAGTCTCTGGTTGCCATAATCTTGGGGTTTTTTATGTTTAACTGCAACCCAGCTTTTGCACTTTCTTCTTTCACCTTGGTTATCAGGCTCCTCAACTCCTCATCGCTTTCAACCATCAAAGTGGTATCATCTGCATATCTAAGGTTGTTAAAGTTTCTTCCAGCAATTTGGATTCATCAAGCCCCACACATTGCATGATGTGCTCTGCATACAAGTTGAGTAGGTCAGAGGAGAGTATACAGCCCTGCTGTACTCCTTTCCCAATCTTTCCCAAGGGCTGAAAAAAAGTAAACAATAGGGCCTTTGATGACGTTTTGTTCCAGGACCCCACAAGGATAACAAAATCCAAGGATGCGCAAGTCCCAGTTGCCTAGTAAGTGGTTTCTCTTTTATAAAGTGGCAAAATCAGTGTTTGTCATGGGAATTTTTTTTATATATAATTTCAAGCTGTGGATGCTTGAATCCAAGGATCCAGAATCTCTGGATATAGAAGGCCAACTGTTCCATTTTGACACTTACAGTTCTAATTAATCCTCTGTCATCCAAAATTTTCACCAGCTCTCTCCTTCTCTCATTTTGTCATGCCTTCTCTCATTTCAAAATGTGAAAGTTGTTTGCATTCGATTGACAGCAGGGAGGAGGGAAGGGGACAGAATTTTACCTTTCCCAATAAACATGGGCAAAAGCAAATTGCTATAAGTCTTCAATCAGGCCCGTAGCCAGGATTTCGATTCGGGGGGGGGGGGGGTGAGTTTTTTTCAGGCAGGATTTTGTTGGGGGGGGGGGCTGAGTCTGAGTGAAAGAGGGTCTACCCTAGCAAACCTTTTGTATCATTACCCCAATACCCCCATGCATATGGGATATATTGAGCATGGTGATCAGATCATGATATGAATAAACATAACAGTTTAAATAATGCACCAGTAAGCCTTTTCGCGAACCACCATCAGAATTTGGGGGGGGGGGGGGCTGAAGCCCCAGCCCCCCCCCCCCCCGGCTACATGCCTGTCTTCAATAAGATGTATGCTCTTCCTCGTTAATAACTTTTGCTGGGGATCACATCATGCAACTTCTGGTTCCCGAGCCACACAGTTGTCTTGGAATTTTTGAGCCCTTGGAGCCCGAAAACCCCCAAAAAGCTGAAAACCCTCCCAAAAATCCTTTTAAAAAACATTTTTAAAAGGAAAAAAATTACGCGGCAGCCATTACTGTGCTGTCAGAGCTCTCCTGGCATATAGAAATGATGCACCAGGAGAAAGGGGAAAGAAAATGGCTCCCCCCACCCTAATTTCTCATGGTGTGCCATTTCTATGCACCAGGAGAGCTCCGGCAGTACAGTAATGGTGCCGGGTAAGGTTTTTTTTAAAGACTTTTCTGTGGGTTTTGCTTTGTGTTCAGGTACTGTGCCGGAAGGTTCGGCAAGGCGTCTGGATAGCCCCCCACCCCCACCTCCCCGGGAAAGCACAGATGTTGGGTAGTTGTGGTTTCTGTAATGTAGGCCCAATAGGCGTTTTCAAACCCGATTGGGCTCACATTAAAGTCCTGTCTGGAACCGCCCTTAGTCTCCACTTATATAGTTCTATTGCAGAGGGTAATTTTATTTATCCGTCATTTTGCCCTGCAATATAATATCTTTCCCCTTTGACTTCATGCATTTATTTTGTAAAGGATGGTTATTTTGCAGAACACTTCACTTTGGACCTATAAGAGGATGCTGAGGACCGGAGCCATAGAAAAGCTTGCGTGCTGTGCAAAGTGTTATTTCCAATTTAAAAGTGCCGGAGCAGAAACGACAATTTGAACAAACTACAAAGTCTTTCATTTAAAGGTGACATTTTGTTTGGCCACCGTATTTAAAATGAAAACTTCTTTGAAGGGGGTCATTTCAAATGCATCAAAGCTCTTATCGCAAACAGCTGCTTGCAGGTATTCTGGACAAAAATGCTAATTCTGTGATTGCTTAACTTTTGTGGCTTTTTTGAAATGCATATGTCTGTTGATTACAGACATTGGCACAATCACAAGGAGGGAGAGACAGCTCAGAGGACTTACGATGAAAGCAGACATCTTGTCCCTGATCAAGGCACATCCCTTTTTCCATGCCTCTGAGACAGAGTAGGGTGAGCAAAATGATGTCTTCTGTGAAGCAATTTGAATACAGATTAATATTACTTGAACCATGGAGATATATATGTCTGTCCAGAAGTAAATCCTCTTCAGTTCTATGTAGGATTTCCAGGTTAGAATTATCTCAAATCCTGAGATTTCTGGCAAAATCTGAGACAAGAGGGGTGACCCTTGTAATTTCACTAGAGATGAGTCCTGCTGTTGCTACAAGATTACATGGAAGTCTTTACTAATGTCAACATGGGATGCCCATGATGACCAAGAACTTACATGGAACTCTGTGGCCATCTAGGCATGCCAGTGTGGCATCATATGCACAATCCTTCCCCATTTCCCTTCCTGTGGATATCGGACTGGTACAAATTGGACCTGATCCTGCTGTTTACACTGTCCCAAAGCCACAAAGTTTCAGCAAACTCCAAAGTATCTCCAACTTTTCTGAATGTGAAGCTAAACCAGATTAACCTAGTCATTTCACAAAATTTACCAGAAGTGTTGTGAAAACATCCAGGTTAAAAAGCATGGTGAGTACAGATCACACTATCTAAGAAATTTGAAACATTTTCTGTTCCAGGTTAGAAAGTGTTATTTCCTGTTTAATTGTGTAGTACTTACTTTGAAAGTAATTGTTATACTCCAGAAACTTCATTTTTGTGGCTGCTACAAACTATGTTGAATTGGTATTCACTGAAATAATATAGCAAAATGTGCTGCAGGATGTCCCATAAAAGTTTTTTGCATTGTCGAAGTCATTGTCGAAGGATTTCATGGCCAGAGTCACTGGGTTGTTGTAGGTTTTTCGGGCTGTATGGCCATGTTCTAGAAGCATTCTCCCCTGACATTTCGCTTGCAATATCCTCAGAGGATGCCTGCCATAGATGCAGGCAAAACATCAGGAGAGAATACTTCTAGAGCATAGCCATCCAGCACAAAAAACCTACAACAACCCAAAGTTTTTTTTGCAGTTTAATTAACCTTTTCCATGTTTATATAGAACCAATTATGAGATGACATTTATAATCCAGGTACAGAAAGCATATCACATAGCTGATGTAGATTAGATCAAATCTCATTGCCACATCTCATTCTCTCATTGGTCACAAACTGCTACTAGGCATTGCCCAAATCATAGTATTATATAGTTGGAAGAGACCTCATGGGCCATCCAGTCCAACCCCCTGCCAAGAAGCAGGAATACTGCATTCAAAGCACCCCTGACAGATGGTCATCCAGCCTCTGTTTAAAAGCTTCCAAAGAAGGAGCCTCCAGGGACCACAGAGATTTAGCTGTGGTCCCTGCTATATTAGAGAAAAAATGCTGGTTTTCCACATAAGGTTTAGAATCGGAAAATGACCAATAGCTCAATATTAGCTGGACAAAAGGATACAAGTATGATAAAGAGTAAAAAGAAATGCAAACTATGTGTTTGTAGACTAGGAAGAAACTGGATATGCCTTTAGATAAAACAATTAGGAGTTCAGAAGAAAAATGAATCCTTAAATCATAATTCAGAGACAATAGTATGTGTTTTTGGCTTCACAATTTGTACATTGCAACCCACAGCATGTGCTAGCACATGCCGTTCTTCTTTGAAGAAGCCATAAGTTACACTACAGAAAACACTGCTTCCCAGTACTCACTGAAATGTTTTATCAAATGCTTACTATCTGTGAGGTCTGTAGTTCCTGCAATATTTTTAAAAAACATTATTAAAAAATCCAGGGAATGTACTTCTTTTCTTTTTTTTCAAGTGTAGAGCTTGCTGGTTCAAAATAATTTGCTGCCTGTGACATGAAAGTAAATGGTGCTACTATTTATTTATTTTATTTATTTATACACTTGTATACCGCTAATATCTCAGCCTAAGTCGGCGACTCATTGCGGTTTACAACAATTAAAAAACAGTATTCAATTTAAAACATAAAACACATACACCATACAAATTATTGGGCCACCAATAATAATCCCAAGCATCTCGTAACTAAAACCCAATTTCGTCGTCTGTGATTAACCAATCCTTGTTCATCAGTTTCGTTGCACCAGATTAATCGAATGCTTGTTTAAACATCCATGTCTTCAACCTTTTTCGAAATACCATCAGCGAAGGGGCTGATCTTACCTCTATGGGGAGGGCGTTCCACAGCCGAGGGGCCACCACAGAAAAGGCCCTGTCTCTCGTCCCCGCCAACCGCACCTGTGAAGCAGGCGGGATAGAGAGCAGGGCCTTCCCAGAAGATCTTAGGGTCCTGGTGGGCTGATAGGCAGAGATACATTCGGATAGATAAGTTGGGCCAGAACCGTTTAGGGCTTTATAGGCCAACGCCAGCACTTTGAATTGAGCCCGGTAGCAAATCGGCAGCCAGTGGAGCTGGTACAGCAGAGGAGTTGTATGCTCCCTGCGCTCCGCTCCTGTTAGTATCATGGCTGCCGAGCGTTGGACTAATTGGAGCTTCCGGGCTGTCTTCAAAGGCAACCCCACGTAGAGAGCGTTGCAGTAGTCAAGACGGGATGTAACCAGAGCGTGGACTACCATGGCCAAGTCAGACTTCCCAAGGTACGGTCGCAGTTGGCGCACAAGTTTTAACTGTGCGAATGCTCCCCTGGTCACCGCCGAAACCTGTGGGCATGTCACCAAAGGCTGGTCAAGATATTTTAGTACCTGTTGTAAAAAAAAAACACCATACTTTTTGATATTAGAAATGCAGTGATAACAAACATTTGCTGACTTTTCAAAACACAAAAATATCCCACTGACCAGAATAATAATAATAAACTTCATTTATACTCCACCACCATCTCCCCAAAGGGGACTCGGGGCGGCTTACATGAGGCCACACCCATCAAGCACCGGGATTGTGGCGCAACTGGCTGAGTGTCAGCTGCATTAAGATCACTCTGACCAAAAGGTCATGAGTTCGAAGCCAGCCCGGGCTGGAGTGGGTGTCCAGCCATTGTGTAGCCCGTTGTCGACCTTTGCAACCCGAAAGACAGTTGCATCTGTCAAGTAGGAAAATAAGGTACCACCTTGTGTGGGAGGCTAAATTTAACTAATTTATGAGGCCATAAAGAAAGAAGACTCCGGGGAATGTGGAATGCGGAAGAACTTCATCGGTGTCGTTGATGGACGATGAAAAGCAGCAGCTCCCCTGGCGGCCAGAAAAAAAAAGTTAAATAGCCTTTGTCTGTTAAATGTTGTTTGTCAAACTGGCATTGAATGTTTGCCATATATGTGTTTACTGTAATCCGCCCTGAGTCCCCTGCGGGGTGAGAAGGCCGGAATATAAGAACTGTAAATAAATAAATAAATAAATACAGAAAACACAATATAACCCAAAAACACAACAGAAAATCAGAAAATAAAATAACCAATATAACTAAGCAGCACAACAATATAAAATCAAAACATTAAACCACTAAAAATGATCACAGTGGGCAGAGCCAATTCAAAGATTAAAATTTTAAAACACTGGGAGATAGGGCAGTGTAAAATATCAGGAAGGTAGTATCAGCCCTTATACAAATTCAAATCTATATTTAAAGAAGGGAAGGGAATTCCCCTTGTCTTTTGCAATGTCAGCTCATAACAGTATTCAAATGAAAAGAGGGAATACAGAGATAGAGATTCCAGAAATCCCACAATCACAAGCCTAATTCCTATTTAATTCCAACATGAGTGGATGTACCAGATCAGCAGAATGTCACAGTTGATTTGGCAAGTTCCCATTGATTCATTAGGGTTAAACAATTAGAATTGAATTTAGGCCACAATGGCTATCTTCTGTTGAGTATTCCCTACACATATTGATTACATTATTCTATGATCAGCAACAACAAAGAGCAGATAATTCCATAAGGCAGTAAATAACAACAGGAGTGGATTAAGACAGCATGAGGGACTTACATTATGTCATATTTAAGAATTTCCACAAAAATGTCCATTATTCTAACAGGATTTTGTGTGTGTGCACAGTGGCCTGTATAGTTCATGTAGCTTTTCCATTAGCATATATTGGGCTCTGTTGTATATATTTACTCTGATGACTGGAAGCTTTTTACCAGAGGCTGGATAAATGACTTTTTGATTACAACTTCCAGAATTTCTCAGCCAGCATGGCAACTGGTTGGAAGATTCTGGGACCTGGAATTCGCCAGGGGTGCGATGGTGCAACAGGTTAAACCATTGAACTATTGTATCTGCTGACCTAAAGGTCAGCAGTTCAAAGCCATGGGTCAGGGTGAGCTCCCACTGTTAGCCCTAGCTCCTGCCAACCTAGCAGTTCAAAAACATACAAATATGAGTAAATCAATAGGTACTGCTTCGGCACGCAGATAAAAAAGGTGCCCATGCAGCCATGCCAGCAAAACACGACCAGGATTGTCTACAGACAACAGGCTCCTGCACTTGGAAATGAAACAAGAGCACCTCCCCATGGCCAGAGTTTAGCACCGCCTCCAGAAGCCAGAGATGAAAGGGGAAGTCTTTACTTTTGTTCTATGTATTTGTATATTATTGTTATTCCACTGTATTAAAGGCACTGAATGTTTGCCTTTAATACAGTGGAATAACAATATGTTGTTATTCCACTGAGTCTGGGGAGATAGAGCAGAATATAAATAAAGTGCTGCTGCTGCTGCTGTTGTTATGTAGTGAATGCCCAAAATATGGTAGATGCCACATTATGTTACCTCTGTGAATGCTTAATTTCTGTATACAGTATACCAGTGAATACTGCCATTGTTAATTGCTATGAAGTTGACGTCTGTTCAACAGCCTTGCAAAGGCCTTGCAGACTAAGGTCCCATCTACACTACCATATAATCCAGTTTCAGAATGCACATTGAACTGCATGATATGGCAGCGCAGATGGGGCCTCAGAAGTGTGACCTCATTGATTTAATCCATCCACTTGTAATGTTTTCTCTTTTCCTACTGCCTTCGACCTTTTCAAACATTATCGTTTGTTCTTATGAGTCATGTATCCTCATGACCGTGTCTCCTACCATAAACCTGCACAATCTCTTTGATCCATCACAGGTACGACTTGTGGGAATGAGGGAGAGAGCCTTCTCCACTGTGGCCCCTCGGCTTCGGAACTCGCTACCTGGTGAGATTAGGCAAGCCCCCACCCTAGCAGCCTTTAAGAAAGATCTAAAAACTTGGCTCTTCCGATGTCCCATTTTTGTCTCTTCCATCTACAGTGTTGTCCTCATGATACACTTTCCCCCGTCCTTAATGAAGGCTTAATCCCACTGTTTGTCCCTTATGAGCTCCTCCTGCACAAATACACTTTCTCCATTGCTATCTCATCCAGGGTTTTATCATTTTATCTTGTGCATTTCGCCTGCCCATTGTGTTCGATTTTTCATTATGTTATTTTGCACTGTTTATTTTATGTATTTTATTGTGATGTAATTTTTGTTGTTTTGTATTTTATTTTGCTGTATTGTATTTTCGGGCTTGGCCTCATATTTGCTGCCCCGAGTCCCCTTTGGGGAGATGGTGGGTATAAATAAAGATTATTATTATTATTATTATTATTATTATTATTATTATTATTATTATTATTATTATCATCATCATGGTATGTCCGAAGTATGACTGTCTTTGTTTAGCCATCTTGGCTTCTATCGATAGCTACAAAATTCAGCCAGGCGAGCCATTCACACACTTTGAGCACTTAATATAACACAACATGTAAAAGAAAACTTAGTGTAGCCTATATGGACTATGGATATACATCCATCAACATAGTAATGACTAGCATGTTTCCTTACAAAGTATGACATATTCCTCAAGACTTGCTGGACATGCATTTCGAACATCCACTCACTACAGTCTTTTGAGTCCCCTTGGGGAGATAGGGCGGAATACAAATAACATTATTATTATTATTTATTATTAAAAATCTTGGGGAGGTCTTTATAGCTTTTTAGTGCCTTAAACTGAGCTTCCTGAGTGCTTCACCATAGAAGTAATATTTGAAAAAGCAAGGCCATTTCAGCTCTAGCAGCTAACTACTCTGTCATAGTCTCTCTTTCAGTCATTTTCTAATTCCCAAAGGAACATAAACCATAATGATCACTAACACTGTATCTAACGATATGTTAAAATATATGCGGCTTATATTGCAATTTGTTTAATTGAAGAGCTAACAGAGACAGGAGGGAATCTCTTCCATTTCCCTCAGGAAACAATGCCTTTAGAAAATAAAACCTGCATGTTACGATATTTCTACTTCTTTGTCTACCTCCAGTCATGTGTAGAAACAGGGAAAAGCAAACACAAAGCACATCAGTTCTGTTTAAAAACAAATGAGCCCACAACACGGCTGATTTTTATGAGAAAGCTATCATGGTTTAATAAAACAATAGAAAATATCTCCTGTTTACACAGCTGGATCTTAAATCCCAGCTATCCAACCAACAAATCAATTGGAATAATATATGAATGTGTCTATACTGCACACTTACAGCAGTTTGATACCATTGTAATCGCCAGGGACTCATCCTATGGAATCCTGGGGTTTATAGTCTAGTACAGGCATGGGCAAACTTTGGCCCTCCAGGTATTTTGGACTTCAACTCCAACAATTCCTAAGCCCCAGACAGTTTCTTGTAGGCTGTTTGGAATTGTGGGAGTTGGAGTCCAAAACACCTGGAGGGCTGAAGTTTGCCCATGCCTGCTCTATATTGAAACAGGGGGTGAAATGTATTTATGGAGGGATGTTTGTGGAGCAATTTTTAAAAACAATTTTTCTCCACAACCACACATTTTATTTTTTTAGCCTGGTTCACACATGGTTCGGCAGCTGAAGTTTGTTAATTTCTTTCTTTGACATACACTATAGGGTGCCAGGTTAAATAAGGTATGGGGCTCTATACCTTTAAAGGTTGTGTAGAAGAAGTAATTTCAGCAAGTGTTGGTTACTTGGAAAATAATATCTTTTGGAATTCCCTCCCCTATACAATTATTAAAGGTACAAAGCCTTTTCCCTTATTTCAACTGACAATCTGATATATACCCCATCTTTTCCTCAAGACTGAGTTTCAGAGTGAAAGTGCATGATACCTACAGTTGCCAAACTTTTCTTGATATGTATTGTCAAATGCTTTCATGGCTGGAATCACTGGGTTGTCGTAGTTTAGGGGTCACGGCATTAGAAAGGTTGAGAACCACTGTTCTAGAGGCATTTTCTCCTGATGTTTTGCCTGCATCTATGGCAAGCATCCTCAGAGGTAGTGAGTAAACATTTTCTTGATATGTTTACTTACTTAGGCAATCCCTCGTAGCCCGAGGATGATGGTCCTCTAAGTGTCGCCTCTTAGCGGTGGGTCTGTAGGTGGCTGTGGAGCCCCATTCTTGATCTGAATGTTCTCCCTCAGTGAGGACATCAGTTTCTAGGTGGAAGGCGGTCTCGGTCGGGGTTGGCTTGATGCACCTTCCTCTTGGCACGTTTCTTCCTTTTGCCCTTTATTCGTGCCTCTTCAAATTCTGCAGCACTGCTGGTCACAGCTGACCTCCAGTTAGAGCACTCAAGGGCCAGGGCTTCCCAGTTCTACAAAAACTGGGAAAACAAAAACATAATATCACTTTTTTTGATCACTGATAAATGAACTTACCAAATACTAGGTTCTTGTAGGTTTTTTCGGGCTATACCAAATACTCCTTCTGCTCCTAGAGTTATTACGCATTCCTGTGTGAAAATTGATTGTAATACAAACATAATGGATCCCACACACTGTTCTAGCATGTTTTCACAGCACTGCAATAACATTTTAATACACACACACATACACACTGACTCAGGGAGTGAAGCCTGGCAAATGCATTTTACGTTAATGTGACAGGTATTTGCACTTTAGGTTTCTGCCTGGATTTTGGGGGGAGCTATCCAAGGTGCTGATCTTTTTTTGCAGCTAAGGTTTCACATTATGGCTAAATTATTTAATGTTTAGATTAAACTGCAGAGCAGCCTTCCTGCTCCACTCATATTGAAGTCACCAACCTCAATTGGGCCCAGAATTGCTCTAAAACAACAGGGAATTCATCATAGCTTTTAGCAAACATGATGCCACTTCTCCAGCTGGATGATTTATAAAAATCCACTAAGTGTTAGCATATTGTCACCTTGCTGTTTATTGCTGTGTTCCTTCAAATCATTTGCAACTTATGGTGGGCCTAAGAAGAAACTATCACAGGATTTTCCTGGACATTTGTTTTTGAAGAGGTTGCCTTTGCCTACCTTTGACATTGAGTACATGTGAGTTGCCCAGGATGACTCAGTGGGTTTCCAAGACTAAATTTGGATTTGAATCCTGGGCTCCAGAGTCCCAGTTCAATGCTTGCAACTTAGAAATATATTCAGAACAAACTCTGTTTTCCACATAGAGGCCTAACCCCATTAATTCTAACTTTACACCATAAGAGGAGGATTCTTTCCTTAATTTGAAGCAGCCCTTTCATTTACATTCCTGAAAAAGGCAAATGTGTGTTTTTGGAATGATGATCTTCCTTAGCAGATTTGTCTACCCTTTAAAAAAAATGCCATGTGTCTTGTTTCATGTTTTTCTTTAGTCAACTAACTGATCTCCCTGGCTGCAAAAATCTAGAGATGTTTGCTCTTGATGGATTGACCTTGAGTCCTTTTCTTTCCAAGTGAAATAGTAGAAGCTGTTCTGGAAAAGGTCCAGCACTTGCCTAATTGCACAAGGAACTGTGTTCGGGTGGAGCCAGCCCTTCTTTTAGGAGGGTTTTTTTTTTTTTGGCAGTACTGTCTTATGACTGAAAATTTGTCTGGCTGGGGCAGAGGTTAACCCTTCTCACCAATCCTTACTCAAACTAATTTATTTCCTTTCAACAGGCACTTGGCTTAATCTCCCTCCCTCTGAAACTAGATTGGTAGGTTCAAAAGTGTTGTGTAACTTAATCATAGAGTTTGAGAGACCTCATGTGCCATTCAGTCCAACCCTCTGCCAAGAAGTAGGAAAATCACAATCAAAACACCCCCAACAGATGGCCATCCAGCCTCTGCTTAAAAGCCTCCAAAGAAGGAGCCTCCACCACACTCCGGGGCAGAGAGTTCCACTGCTGAACAGCTCTCAGTCAGGAAGTTCCTCCTAATGTTCAGGTGGAATCGCCTTTCTTGTAGTTTGCAGCCATTGTTCCGCGTCCTGGTATCCAGGGCAGCAGAAAACAAGCTTGCTCCCTCCTCCCTATGACTTCCCCTCACATATTTATACATGGCCATCATGTCTCCTCTCAGCCTTCTCTTTTGAAGGCTAAACATGCCCAGACTTGGGTAGAACAAGAAACAAGAAATGTGTGGTGGCACAATGGGGTAGTGGTAGCACAGCAGTTAAAGCTGCTAGCTGCAGGAAAGGCTGCTGACTAGAGGGTCAACAGTTTGAAATCATTGAGTCAAGGTGAGCTCCCAATTGTCAGTCCTAGCTTCTGTCAACCTAGCAGTTTGAAAGCATACAATGCAAATAGATCAAAAGTACCACCTCAGCAGGAAGGTAAAAGGGCACCCCATGCAGACATGAAGACATGCTGGCTAAAAAGATCAGATATGTCTTTGGACAGCAGGCTCCTTCAGCATGGAAAATGGAACAAGAACACCTCCCCATAGCCGGAAGTTGAGCACCACCTCCAAAAAGGGAAAGGACTTTACTTTATCTGTATATTGTATATCATGTTGTTTGTGTAAAAAGGCATTGAATGTTTACCTTATATGTCCTGTAGTCCGCTCTGAGTCCTTCCGAGAAGATAAAGTTGAATATAAATAAAATGTATTATTGTATTTATTATTAAAGAGATGGTATTCTGTGCCTCCTTTAGGAAGAAATTGATGTGAAATGGAATGGTACAATAGATGCAAAGTTGTCACTGTTCCATACCTCTTTCTCATCTCTTTTTCACTTCTCGTGTTACGATGCTTCAAGACAAGGGACAGACTTCTACCAAAGTTGCTTTTTAAAAATGTTAACTCCTAGAATCCACCAGACTGCATGACCATTGCCAAGACTGCAATGGCCATATGGCCTGAAAAACCTACAACAACCCAGTGATTCCAACCCTGAAAGCCTTCAACAATACATTAAAAACAATAGAGTCCCGCTTATCTAACATAAACAAATTGACAGAACGTTGGATAAGTGAAAATTTTGGATAATAAGGAGGGATTAAGGAAAGGCCTATTAAACATCAAGTTACATTATGATTTTACAAATTAAGCACCAAAACAAGTTTTGCAACAAATCGACAGAAAAAGCAGTTCAATACACAATAATGTTATGTAGTAATTACTGTATTTACAGATTAACACCAAAACATCGCAATGTGTTTAAACAGCTGTGGATCCGGGCGGGAGGCAGACTGCGTTGGATAATACAGAATGCTGGATGAACGAAGACTGGATAAGCAAGACTCTATTGTAGATGAAATAATATCACTTAATATCACATAATATCACTTCACTCACTTCCAAATTAATTTCAAGCTTTGACAGAAACAATTCTGCTTGCTTTACTCTCCCCACTCTCCAAAACAAAACAAAAAAATTCAACAATGTCACTGTCACAGCATTTTTTAAATAAATGCCATAAGTGTTCTGAGGAAAGAGGTTTTCATCAAATGTGTTTATTTAGATCAGCCTTTGGGTTTGTTTCCAGTTATGTGAAACACTATCCCTCATTTAAATCACTGTCTCCTTATCTTAGCCCTGATCATGAGCTTAATATAAAAATATATTTGCACAATTCTTGAACGTCTCTTTCCTGGAATTATTTTTAAGTCTCTTGATGACATCAGTTCTGAAGAATTGCTTATTTGGTTTGAATGATGTAAGCTTAACTGTGTTTCACTGGAAGAAAGCTAGCTTGAATTACAGTCATGTAATGCTTCATACATTTTTGAGATAATTGCCGTCTTGGTTGTTTATATATTTAATATGTGGTGTTCGCTATTGAATTAGCGGTAGGAACTGTCTTTTTATTTTATCAGTGGAATCACTATGAAGTGGGTAACAGGTGCGGCTTCTTTTCCAGTCAGGTTCCCTTCCAGCTTATACAGAAACAATGGCCAGATGCAGGTGCCTCACGTAAGTTCCCAGCACTTGAAAACTCTCTGCTGAATGCGCAAATTAAAAAAAAAAGTTTCATAGGTGGTATGAAGGGATATGGAAGTTCCCTAGATTAATAGATTTGTGATGGTTCATTTCACCTTCCAGGCTGTGAAAATGCAAGTGTACCTTATGTGGAAGACTGCCAGCATGATATAGTGATTTAAATTTCACCAAGCCAAAATACATAGGAACTATGCTATTGTTGTTGTGTGCCTTAAAGTTGCTTCCAAGGCCCCTTCTACACTGCCAAATATTCCAGATTATCAAATCAGATAATCCATATTATATGCTTTGAACTGAATTACATGAGTCTACACTGCCATATAATGCAGTTTAAAGCAGGATTTTATATGGCAGCATAGAGGGGCCCCAAGTTATGGCAGCCAGGGAGACCAGGGTTTGTTTTTTTAAATTATTTTTATTGAAAGTTGAGGATACAATAAAAAGTGGGAATGTAAATGTGAATATGTACAAGATTTTTGGCAGACTATACAAAATGTGTCAAATCAAATACTAGGAAATGAGTGGGTCATAACAAAGGAAATAGCGGTATTAGGGAAAAGAGAGGAAATGGGAAATAAAAGGGAAATAAAAGAAGCAATAATAGAATGTGCACAAGCAGTAATAGTATTAGGGTGGAAAGATAAATAAAAATGGACAGTAAATAAATGGTACCAATATATGGCAGAGCAAATGGAATTTGAAATTATGAATGTGAAATTAAATGATTTTAAAATCAATGAAAATAGAATGAGAGAAATGGAAGAAGGATGGACAAGGGTAAAAAACTATATTATGAATCATTCCGGAGATCA
>NW_026846588.1:253840603-253961005 GCF_025583915.1 Anolis sagrei ordinatus | reverse complement strand
GAAAAATGATTACAAAATAAAGGAAAAATGCAAGTCAAAAGCCACAGCAAAATCAGCAAACATGAATTTCCATGAACAAGATCAAAACCCAAAGCCACACTGTAAAATACTGGAACCTGTTAGCAATCCACTAACCGTACTTGGTGTCCTAGAAATCTTTCAAGACGATGGCCAGGAAAACCGGGAGAACTGCCAAGGTCTTCATCAATCTAAAACGATGCCTGAACTGAGAAAGTCAGCCCGGCGGAAGGCACTTAAAGCCGAGGAATTGGTTTCATGAAACGCCTCCCCGCTTTGAAGCCGGTGTTTGTATTTCTTTTAATCTGGAAGACCTTCGCAAGCTGAGTGATTTACTTCTGTCCTGCCAGATCTGGCCCCTTCTATTCTCATTAAGGTTCCCAGGTGCAGAAGGGAGTGAAAGGTCATGGCTTCCCTCTGAAACATTCTCATGAACACTGGTACTTTCATTTTCCAAATCTACAGAAGTTTCTTCCTCACTAATTTCAGGAGCATTGACATCAAGAAGTACATTTTCATTAGCATCAGTAAATATATTTTCATTAGCATCAGGAGGTACAAACAGAGAATCAGGTTCAAACTCAGGCTGAACCCCAACACCCAGCTTCTCAAACTATGATGAGGTCCTATGATTCTGGAAAACAGGGTTCGATTCCTTGCTCAGCCATGGAAACCCACCAGGTGACCCTAGGCAAGTCACACACTCTTAGCCTCAGAAATCCCTGTAATAGGTTTACCTTAGGGTCACCATTAATTGGAATTGACTTGAAATCACTCAACAATGTATAATGTATGATTTGCCAGAAGAGAGAGAAAGATACACATATTCCATAGCCTTGGAGCAGCCATCAAGAAGCCACCTCGCATGGTCCTATTTCTAACAGAATTTATTTATTTACAGTATTTATATTCCGCCTTTCTCACCCCGCAGGGCACTCAGGGCGGATTACAATGTACACATATATGGCAAACATTCGATGCCAAAGATGCACAACAGATATAGACAAACAGTCAGAGGCTACTTAACTTTTTCTGGCCACCAGGGGAGCTGTAGCTTTCATCATCCATCTGCGACGCTGATGAAGTACTTCCGCATTCCCCGCATGCTTTTGCTGGAGTGCTTTGCTGGAATCTTTTTTATGGCCTCGTAAATTTTGTTAAATTAGCTTTCCCACATATAGGTGGCACTTAATTTTCCTACTTGACAGATGCAACTGTCTTTCAGGTTGCAAAGGTCGACAACAAGCTACACAATTGGTCAGAAGCTCACTCCGACCAAGGCTGGCTTCGAACTCATGACCTTGTGGTCAGAAGTGACCTTAATGCAGACGACACTCAAACAGCTGCGCCACAGTCCCAGAAGCCAAAGACATCACCCAAAAAAGGGAAGGAAGACTGAAAAAAATACAGAAATTATTTGGCTAAATTTTTATCTAAAGATCCATAAAATATTAGTAATCAAAGAATAGCAATTCAAAGAAAAGGAGTCTGCGTGGAAGCAAGCCTAATGTATTGCTTAATAAAAAAAGAGGAAGAATCCTTGATAGGTAAAAAGAGATTTTCATCACAATAAAAGCCTTTACAAGGAAATCAGCTGTTTGTCATTTATGTAAAGCAGAAATCCCAGAATGTGTCTCACTAATCCCTTCATTAAGCCAAATTCACTGCTTTAGATGAAGCAGAACATCTCTAATGAACGTTTATAAATCCAGACCATTTAAGGTTGCCGCTTCTCAACTTGGAATACATACCCGGAGTGCAATTTTGTTCTAATGCAATGTCATACTGTGTCTGGCAGTCAGCATATGAAATCCAAACATTTTGCCTCCAGAGTGTCGGCACTAAATACATCTACCCATCCATCTCATTTTCTGGCATTTTTGGAATTTTAATGTGTATGTTTAGAAAAAAATAATTATATTTGACTAAATTTAGAAGCAATCTTTCTTAATGGCAAGTAATGAAGGAAGAGCAAAAGATTATCTTCCTGACACAGCCCTTTTTTTAAAAAAAAGTGATATTCCAAGGTCTAGTTGAAATACTTGATTAGAATGTTGGTTGTCATCAGTTCTCTATTGTCATGTCTTGAGAGAGGTTTGCTTTTAGGCCACTACACAGATAGCTTCCTTAATAGAACTAAAATCTCTTTTCAGTCAGAGACAGTGGACTAATCTTCTAATATTTAGCTTATTTTTATAGCCCAAATGTACTTCTAGATTACTTTATTTATACACTTATTAGTAATAGCATGAATGAATAATAGGGGCAATGGTGGCGCAATGGGTTAAACCTTTGTGTTGCTGAACTGCTGACCTGAAGGTTGGCAGTTCAAATCCAAGGGACAGGGTGAGCTCCCACTGTTAGCCCTAGCTCCTGCCAGCGCAGCAGTTCATAAACATGCAAATGTGAGTAGATCAACAGGTATCATTTTGGAGGGGAAAGACAAAAAGACGCTCCAAGCAATCATGTCAGCCACACGACCAGGAGATGTCTATGCACAACGCAGGCTCCTCAGCTTGGAAATGGAGAAGAGCACCTCCTCCAGGAGATGAGTACCACCTCCATAGCAGAACTGAAAGAAGAATGCTTTGAATGCAATTTCCCTGTTTCTTGGCAGGGGGTTGGACTGGATGGCCCATGAGGTTTCTTCCAACTCTATGATTCCATGAGAAGCCTTTGCCGGTGTATTTGTGTCTCATTGTATTTCATTGTAACAAGGCATTTAATATTTGCCTGTGTCTGTTTATATACTGTAATATACTCTGAGTGGAGCACATCAAAAAGTAATAATAATAATAATCATCATCATCATTATCATCATCATCATCTTCATTTATATTATGCCCTATCTCCCCGAGGGGACTCAGGGCGGTTTACAGTACACATATACCACAAACGATCAGTGCCGATTATACAATTAACGAAGACATACATAACATAACAGAGGTAAAGGCTTCCCATCTTTTTCCAAATCCAGCATCTGGAGGCTGTCCTCGGGGGGCGGGGGGGTTGCTGTCGCTCCATCTTTCATGCTGAGGAGCTTTGTTGTCTTTAGATGTTCTCCCAATTGAATTTGGTGGGGAGGTAATAAAAAGTGCCCAACATGTCCGCATGGGTGCCTTTTACTACCTCCCTGACAAAGCAGTATCTATTTATCTACTCACATTACTGTTTTTAAACTGCTAGGTGAACAGAAGCTGGCCAGTTGGTTGGGAGCTCACACCAACCTGGGCTTGAACTATTGGCCTGTTGAATTGGTTAGATTTTCTTCAGCTGGCAGTTTAGCCTGCTGTGCTAAAGCCAAAGCCAGAAGCCAGAGGCGAATAGAAAATACATTGGGTTGTTCTAATTTTTTCAGGCTGTCTGGCCATGTTCCAGAAGCATTATCTCCTGATGTTTTGCCTGCATCTATGGCAGGCATCCTTGGAGGTTGTGAGGACGCCTAACAAACGTAACAGCAGAAACACATAAATTGAACAAGAACATGAGAGGGATACCACAATTAGTTGTCAAATTTAAATTAATTAAATAACTAGCAATTAGATCATTCCAGAGAAAATAATGTATTTTCTGTGTTTGTCGAAGGCTTTCACGGCCTGAAAAACTAACAGCAACCCAGTGATTCTGGCCATGAAATCCTTCGACAACACAGAAAATACATTATTTTCTCTGGAATGATTTACTTGCTAGTTATTTAATTAATTTAAATCTGACAACTAATTGTAGTATTCCTCTCATGTTCTTCTTGTTCAATTTATGTGTTTCTGCTGTTAGGTTTTCATTCCACAAAATATGGTCATAAAGAATAGCTGGAATAAAGTTAAAACAAGAAAAGATGGAAGGGAATTAGTTCTGCATGGTGCCTCTATCCATAGCTTTAAGCAAAGACAACTCGCTTGAAAGTAGTTGTGGAAGAATTTCCTTGAATATCAAAACATCTATTTCCCAAATCATCTATTTACCATTCTGAAGAGCAGCAAATATTACTCACTTTCTTTGTTTGAACATGAAGGCTGTTCGACTAAACATCAGCATGACTGCTTGCATTTGTGAAAATCTACACCAAATTCAATGACCTTAAAGTGAGAAATGGATGTGTGAACCTCAAAGACAATGCACACAGGTGAGATTTTCTTCCCCATGATCAAGTTGGCCTACATATAAATGTGACAACTTAGCTAAGAAAAGGAAAACTGTCCTATATCCTTCAATGTTTCATTAAAAGAGGAAGGAAGGAAGGAAGGAAGGAAGGAAGGAAGGAAGGAAGGAAGGAAGGAAGGAAGGAAGGAAGGAAGGAAGGAAGGAAGGACATTCTTTTACTACTTCTTATGCCATGGCTTCTGGTCAGAGATAAGTAGGGGTTCAGCCTGTGATTGTCTCTTTGCCACAGGAGAATGATCATGATCAGGACCCTTCAGAGGTTCCGATGTCTGACTTTAATAATCAGGTCTCAGTTGATTCTCAGGGGTTTGTGAATGCAGATGATGGCCTAGAAAATGAAGTTAGCCAGAGTGAAACTGAGGAGGATTCTGGGATTGCTAGTTCCCAAGGCAAAGATGTCTTCAGACAGTCTGATGTGAAACAGGCTGAGGCCGAACAGTCAAGGTGAGAGAGAAGGGAATGTGCTAATGAGCGAACTGGAGGAGGCTATCTTTGATCGCAGAGGGCAAATCTATCATGATCGCCACCTGGTCTTAGGGAGGAGGCGTTGGCAGGATTAAGAGAAAGAAGGGGTTTGAGAGAGGTTTCCCAAGGGAATCGGAATTCTTTTGCCATGGCATTTTGTATGCATGCTCTTCAGTGAGTCCAACGTTCAGCTTCCATGCCTGCTTCATGTCTTTGTTTCATGCTGAGACTCATGTAAGATCTTGCTCCAGATTCATGTTCATGCTGAGATTTTTGTAAGCCTTGTATCCTGATTTCAAGCTGCTGCATTTTGGTGTTGTCCAAGTTTGCTCCTGACTCTTCAAGGGACTTTGTTCTTACAATCTTTTGGATTTAAGGACCATTTCCTGTGGACTTGTTTAATTGGACTTTGGAACTATCCTGTTCTCCTGATGTGGATTTTGCTGTTTAGAACCAGTCTCTTTAGGGCAGTGGTTCACAACCCGTGGGTCCCTGGGTATTTTGGCCTACAACTCCCAGAAATCCCAGCCAGTTTATCAGCTGTTAGGATTTCTGGAAGATGAAGATCAAAACATCTGGGGACCCACAGGTCGAGAACCACTGTTTTAGGGACTAGATCTACCATTAGGCCAAGTGAGGCAGCTGCTTTGGGTAGAAGACATGAAAGACAAAATATGGTGACAAGGTGATTTAGGACAGAGCTATGTGAGCCATGAAGACTAAACTGTGCAGAGATTTGTGGCAGACAATTCCCAGTGCTTTATCAAACTATAATTCCCAGAATTACTGAGTGGACGTTATGATAATTCAAGTCATATAATCCTCAACGAATGTGTAATACAAACCCACTTTTCAGTATAATCTGAGATTTCCCAGTCAGCCTTCAAAAGAAATACTAAAGTAAGCTCCAATTCCCAAATGGGAAAATATTTGGAGTATGTAGCACTCAAAGAAATAATCTTTACTTGAACAAAAAAAATTGATTCTTCAGGGGCACCACTTCCTTCTTGAGAAAATTAAACATTATGGCTATAAAGGCACAGAAAGTGCATAAGTACCGTGGAAAATCTGATCTGCAGAAGCTACATAAGATAAATATAAAGGGACATTTGCTTCTGTAAGTATGAAGAGCTGTTACTATCTAAATAGTTCCCCTTGGAATTCCTAGCACATGCTTCCAATGCTAATTCCACTAAAAAACAGGTTTCTGTATTTAGCTTCTGTAATTTTTTTTGTGCCATGCAATATAAAAATTATCACCAGACATTTGTGGATACCAACCAAGATAAGAAATATCAAATGATAAAATCGTGACATTTTTATGGCAAGCAAAAATGGGAAAAGAAAGAAAATAACTCAGACTGAGAAAGACAGACCACAAGGTGTCTGTCCAAAAGAACAGAGTTTAATGAAAGACAAACTCAATGAAGTTTAGAGATATAGAGATAGACAAATCTGTGCACTAATTAACTTAATTGGATTTAAACCAATTAAATTATAAAACTGCATTGGTTTTGCTTGCTAGTGCTTCCTGCCAAATTCTGCTTGAAGGGTAGCAAAGAAATAGCAGGATGCCTTAACTCCCAGTTCTGAATAGAACAGAATATTTAAATTTCCCACCATTTATCTCTTTACTGGTACCTACTCAGAGTTCCTTCTTGGCCCATCTTTATTGATTAATAACCTTTTGTAGCAAGTAAACAATGCATTCTCATTTATATTCACAAAGTATAATTCATTAGCAGATGTATGAACAGAGGTAATAGTTTCACAGCTCAATGCATGTATTAATACAAGAGTCCTCGCTACTACACAGTTTATTTATTAATTATTTTATTTCCTATATTTTTACCCTGCCCTTCTCACCCCGAAAGGGGGACTCAGGGCGGCCTCATAAAAGCATCATAGGATACCGACATCATAAAAAAAACAACAATCAACAATACATTAAAATATTAAAAACAGTAATTAAACAATTGATTAAAACACGCCTGTTAAAATCAGTATCCAAAATCCAGAGTCCAAGGTCCAGTCCGGGTCAATTCATTGTCTTAAAACTTCTTTTACTTGCTGTTATTACTGGTCGAACACTTGATCCCATAGCCAGGTCTTAAGTTTCCTTCTGAAAAACAGGAGGGAGGTGGCCAATCTGATGCCCCTGGGAAGAGAGTTCCACAGACAGGGGGCCACTGCAGAGAAGGCCCTGTCCCTCGTCCCCACCAGTGGTATTTATGATGGCGGTGGGATCAAGAGCAGGGCCTCTCCAGATGATCTTAAATTTCATAATGGTTCATAACAGGAGATACATTCGGACAGGTACTCTGGGCCAGAACCGTTTAGGGCTTTAAAGGTTAAAACCAGCATTTTGAATTGTGCTCGGAAGATGATCGGCAGCCAGTGGAGGTGTGTGCTCCCTGTACGCTGCCCCAGTGAGCAACCTGACTGCCGAATGTTGGACTAATTGAAGCTTCTGGGCAGTTTTCAGAGGCAGCCCCACATAGAGTGCGTTGCAGTAGTCTATTTGTGATGTAACAAGAGCGTGGACCACCGTGGCCAAGTCAGACTTCCCAAAGGAGACAGCACTGAACCCTGGAAAACTGACACATCAACACTGACTGATCATTGTAAAGATCTGAAAGACCTTTGTCACTTTGCCCTGTCCTTTGAAAATTTAGGGCAAGGGTCATGAGTTGCACTTTTCCAAATCCTATTACATTCCACTCCATTTCCTCAACTGTGTAAATATACTTTATACCTAAGCATTTACTATCACTTAATACTGCACGCAAAGCAGTGGGTTTATAACAGGCATGGGTAAACTTCGACCTCTCAGGTATTTTGGACTTCATCTCCCATAATTCCGATTAGATGCCACATAACACCAATCTTACTACAGCTGCATTGGTTACCAATTGAGCACCGGATCACTTTCAAAGTGATGGTACTCACCTTTAAGGCCTTGCGTGGTCTGGGGCCGATGTACCTGAGGGACCGCCTCACCCCCTACCAACCCCAGAGATCCCTCCGTTCTAAGGACCAAGATTTGTTGGAAATTCCCAGTGTCAACACCTTGCGTCTAACAGCAACCAGGCGCAGAGCCTTTACAGCAGTGGCACCATCACTCTAGAATACTCTGCCACCTGAAGTCCATGCCTTGCGGGACCTATCAGCTTTCCACAGGGCATGTAAGACATATCTGTTTCGACAGGCCTTTGATCTCTGATATTGTTGTTTTTAAATTGTTTTTAAATTGTTTTAAATTGTTTTTAAATTGTGTTAGATTTTAGCCTGTTCTTGTAAGCCGCTCCGAGCCCCAGGGGAGTGGCGGCATATAAGTTTGAATTATAAAAGTAATAAATAAATAAAATAATTCCTAACAATGTGGGAGTTGAAGTCCAAAACACCTGGAGGGCCAAAGTGTGCCCATACCAGGTTTATAGCCATGAAATTTCATGCAAAAATAAAAACAAATTACTCTTACAGGTTTTTAATAGGTTGTATGGGTTTTAACTTTAGTAAGTTCTGTATTTAATTCTATTTTAATATTTGTATGCTTTAATTTACAAATACTACTAATGATGATGCTGGGGGAAATGGAAAGAAAAAGGAAGACGGGCCTGGCAGGGAGTTCTGGCGTGGGCTGGCCCATGAGGTCACGAAGGGTCGGAAGCAATGGAACAAAAAACAACAACAAACTACTACTAATAATAGCAACAATAATGTTCTGCTGCATTTCTTTTGATTTCTTTTCCCTTTCATCCTCTTTTTTTTATATTGCAGCCCAGCAGGCATATGCTTTTCAGATCAGTTTCCAGGGCAACTGATCTCCATATCTAGAACTGGCTGTTTATTTACACACTTTTAAATCTCTATTTTCTTTTGCATCTTGTCATATTCACTGGTGGCTTTCTTACAGTCTTCTACCAAGGTCTTTTCTGCCAATTGTGGAAGTTCCTTCTGTTTTTTGTTTTTCTGATCCCTCCAAAGCTTTTTGTTTTACAATTATACATTTTCAGCAACTGTTGTCAAGTTGGGTTGCTGCGAGTTTTCTCACAAATTAAATGTATATATTACAGAATTCTGAAAAAGGCATTTGATGGCACTCATATTGTTGAACCATTTAAAAAAGCATAATTTATTAACATTTAAATTAAATGATTACCATATATACTGGAGTATTTATTTATTTCGTATCAAAAGCATTGCATAAATTAGTATAAAACTGATAAAAATAGAAGGAGCGCAGGCAGCTAAATATCTTTTGACAAAAACGGGCAACAGCAATGGCATTGTCTGTAGCCTCCTACAATTCTTCCTCTGTACATGAGGCAGGGCATAGTGGACAAGCATACAGATGCGGAGTTGTCTGTTCTGCTCTACAGTCACACAAGGTGTGGGATTCTTTTAGGTAGTGCCATTTTGCCAGGTTGTCTTTTGATCTGCCCACTCCACTTCTGAGTCTGTTCAGGGACTTCCAAGTTGCCCATTCTTGGTTTGCCCCTGGAGGAAGAACCTCATGGGGGGCCATCCAGTTGGCCATACATCCATACTGGCGTATAATCCAATCCGAATAAAAGCCGAGACACCTAATTTTACCACAAAAAAACTGGGAAAATGTATTGACTCGAGTATAAGCCGAGGGTGGGAAATGCAGCAGCTACCGGTAAATTTCAAAATAAAAATAGATGCCAATAAAATTACATTAATTGAGGCATCAGTAGGTTAAATGTTTTTGAATATTTACATAAAACTGTAATTTAAGATAAGACTGTACAACTCTGATTAAATCATTATTCTAACCTTCTTCAATGTAAATGTGCTAACGTATCCTTTCAATAATAATAGAGTAAAATAATAAATGTAATAATAAATAATAATAAATAAGTAAAAATAATAAATAATAACAATAATAAATAGAAATAATAATAAATGTCATTAAAATAATAGAGTAAAATAATGTAAATGTAAATGTAATAATAATAATAATAATAATAATAATAATAATAATAGCAGAGTAACATAATAAATAACCCTGACTCGAATATAAGCTAAGCGGATCTTTTCAGCCTAAAAACAGGGCTGAAAAAATTGTATAAACAGTACATTATTATTTAAGACTGCTAAAATGACCAGCAATGAATTAATGCACTGACAACAATGTATTATAATGAAAAATAACATCACTGGCATTTTAAGCATTAAAATAATGGCTTTATTGAAATGTTGTTGACATTTTTAGCAAGTGAGATATGATTAATTTATTTTTAATTATTCTTTCCATACATATATATGTATTTGCCTTTCATACAGCTCTTTAATTTTATAACACAGAGCCCCATGTCATGTTTATGCATGCATTGTAATTGCAATAAATTGGCAGCATCTCAACCCACTTCCTAAAATAGAAGGTGCGTTTCTAGAATGTCACCAAAGAGAAAAAAAATCAACATCCCAAACCAGTAAGTCAATTAACTCTTTTATATATGGCATTGCTTTACAGCTGACCTTTTCTATCAAGCATCTGGGCAAATGCTGGAGAATACTAAAACCATGTTCCATAAATATTAAACCAAATGTCTTGTGAATGAAAAGGATAACAATATAGTGAGGAGATTCTCTAAGATAATACCTTCTCTGTATTACCAAATATAAGGCTCATGAGCTGAATTCATTTAGCTGATGTCAGATTCCTAGTGACTTCAGCCTTTTCCCTTCCTTTTGCTTGGTCTCTAAAGCTTTCAAATCCTTCTTTTCAAACTGTGTGTAGAAATTAGAGTTTCACAGTAGGTCATTAGCAATTTCATGACAAGTTTCACTAAGAGCAGATATATGAACCAGAAAGAAAAATCCTTGTTGAATCCAGGAATCATGTACACTTACGGATGTACTTACGGATACATCTATTTATTATTTATTTACCACATTTATATCCTGCCCTTCTCATCCCGAAGGAGACTCAGGGTGGCCTTACGACAGGCAGCAATTTGATGATATATATTCATAAAATAAACAATAAAAATTCAAGCAATTAAAACATCAATTATTAAAATACTAATTAAAATCATGCAATCCAAATCATAATACAGGGTCATTCCATTTGTCAACCACATTAATTCATGGTCACTTATCTAGAAATTTAAGAGGAAAAAACAACCCTCAAAACCAGGGTCAATTTATCCATGAGTTAATGTAAGTTCTGTAATTTAACTCTTATCTAAAAAGAATGCAAAGTGGTGAAAGGTGAGCATGTGTCAAACTCAAGCCATACAGGCCATATCCGGCATGCTATGGCATTTTATGTGGCTCTATAGATCAGTGGCTCTTAACTTATTGGCCACAGACCACCAGTGGGCCGCGAGGACAAAAATCTGGTCCATGAGCCTCCTTCCCCCTTTTTATTATTTTATTTTATTTTATTTTTGCTCCTTCATCTGTCACTTCTTCCCTGTCACTGACCAGCCCCAGCCCTTTGGATAGACCACATCAACTCTAGATTATTAAATATGGTTTGTATGTTCTGTATCAGAAACTAGATGATGTGGTCTATCCAATACAATTTTCTGAATCAGCACCCCAAATAATCAAACCAAATCTAAGTTGACCAAAAACTGATTCGTAACTCTTTTGGTACTAATGTTGGAGAGTAGTCTCAGGTCAAAGTGGTCCTTGGTCAAGTGGTCCCTGGTGAAAAAAAGGTTAGGAACAACTGCTCTAGATGCTGGACTACAACTCACATCTTCCTTATCATTAGACATCATGACTAGAGCTGATGGGAGTTGTGATACAGTAAGATCTTGAGGTTTGTTCCAGTTTGTTCTGTTTAGTCAAGTCAGGGGGGTTTGACTTTTGATACAAAGCTTATAGATATGATGTCAGACTTCAAAATATCCTTTAACCTTTTTCAAACCTCAAAGCTACTAGTGCTGTTAGGTTGCACTTCCCATTATTCTCAGTTGCATGGCAGATAATTGAAAGCGATGGGAGTTATCATTCAAGAATATCTGGGGACCTCAACTGGGTAAAAATGAAAGAGCATTGACCTCTATGGAAAAAAATTATAGTTGACCTTCGGGTTAAACCACTGAGCTGCTGAACTTGCTGACCGGAAGGTTAGTGCTTTGAATCCGTGGGATGGGATGAGCTCCCACTGTTAGCCTCAGCTTCTGCCAACCTAGCAGTTTCAGAAACATGCAAATGTGAATAGATTAATATGTACCACTTCGACAGGAAGGTAAATGGCGCTCCATGCAGTCATGCTGGCCACATGACTTAGGAGTTGTCTATGGATAGCGCAGGCTCTTTGGCTTAGTAATGTAAATGAGCAGCACCCCCAGAGCTGGAGATGAAAGAGGAAGCTTTTACCTTTATCTGTGTATCTGTGTTTCTAGGCATTGAATATTTGCCTTTGTGTCTGTATATGCAAATACAAATAAAGTATTATTATTATAACAATCTCTGAGGATGCCTGACACAGATGCAGGCGAAACATCAGGAGAGAATGCTGCCGGACATGGCCATACAACCCGAAAAACTTACACCAACCCAATGATTCCAGCCATGAAAGCCTTCAACAAAATATTATTATTATTATTATTATTATTATTATTATTATTATTATTCATATATTCTCCGTCCTTAGTTTAAATTGCCCTTTTGGAGAGAAGGAGAGTAACTATTTCCATACCAGTATGTTTACATTTGCTTAAACAACATGATTGCGGTGGGAAAATAGACTCTAGTGTGATAAAGCCCCTAATCATTAGCTAAAGAACAAATGTTATGTATTTTAATTAATAAATAACTATTTACTGATACATTGTTTAAGATGATTTTTTTTGTTTATATTGCCAGGAATAGGGCAAGGTGGTTACCAAAGTAATTATCACAGCTATGTACTTGATTTGCACTAAAGCACTATTGCTATTCACTCCAGGTACCCAAATATCTTAGGCCTGCCCACTAAAGAAACTTACATGTGTGGAACAGGCCTGAGAAATGCATAATGCATAATCTTTGCCCTCACGGAGTTGTGGATCAATTCTGTTGGTGACTTCAAGGAAAATAAACCTTTCAGGAAAATCAATCTAGGAATATTACTGAAGGCATTGCAATCCTAGCTTTCCTCTATTAATTTGTGAGGTTCCAAAGGTGAGGAAAAATTTCATTATATGAAGGTCACAGCTTATATTAACATTTGTAGCACAACACGTTTTGCATTGATTATGGAATTAGACAAGTAAAACAAGATTTCACAGAAACATAATTTTGCTGAAGTCTCTTATATTAGGGAACCACAAAATGAGGACAAAACAAACATTATGACCAGATGGACAAAAGAACTGTCTGATGGTTGGAAAAAGTATTGTTTTGGGCTAGAATACCATTCACCATAAGAGCCGCGGCTTGAACCACCGAGCTGCTGTATTTGCTGATTGAAAGGTTGGTGGTTTAAATCCGGGGAGCAGGGTGAGCTCCCGCCGTTAGCCCCAGCTTCTGCCACCCTAGCAGTTCGAAAACATGCAAATGTGAGTAGATCAATAAGTACCGCTCCGGCGGGAAGGTAAGCTGCTATTCCACAACGGTAGCATAACCACTGATGCTAACTAGATACCTTCATGAGCACTTTCCTTATCACATCTTTCTTTATTCATGCAATTATGCCAACTCACTGATCCATGGCCTCGTGATCGTATTTCTGCCTTGTTACCCCATCTTTCCACGTTTCCCTTGCTAATTCTTTTAAGATTTGAAGAAATTTTGTGGCAAATGGTAACATTTTTAAAAATGTAAATATTTCTGTAAAACTTAAACAGCTTGAGAATAGCGAGGGAGAGGGGACAAAAATTGCACATACACACATCATTTTAGTATCAGCACAGAAGCAGAATGGACCCATCCCGCAAGGAGAATTGTGGGATCAGTAGTGGAGGGAGGAGGTAGACAGACAGCAATGTTGTGTGATAGACATGCAGATTATAACATTCTAAATTACTATCAGTAAGAGCTTTATGTTGACATATATCCTCATGTTCTTAGTTCTTTGCCTTTGAACCTGCTTACAAATGGAATTATGCCTGTCCTAAGGGGGCTGCGGTAGTGCAACAGTTAAACTGCTAGCTGCAGGAAATCTGCTGACTGGAGAATTAGCACTTCAAAGCCACGTGTTAGGGTGAGCTCCCAGCTATCAGCCCTAGCTTTTGCCTATCTAGCGTTTCGAAAGCATGCAATGCAAGTGTTGACTCTGTCTGAAGCTGAGCTGTTTGGGCCTTCTGAGCCTGATTTTGGGCCTTCTGAGTCTCATTTCCTGCAGGATGACGAGGAGGCTGATGGGTTATAGATTCCTGTACTTTTTTCAGACGGGGCTGATAGTGTGGCTGCTGAAGAAGAAACAACAAGTCAGTTCCCCGGGGATAGGAATGTTCCTGCAGTTAGAAAGAGTGAAATCCCACACAGCCAGGTGGAGGATCTGTCCCAGCTGGACCCAGATAAGGGGTTGCATAGCCTTGCAGATAATGAATTAATGAGCAGACAAGATCGTTTGCAATTAAGGCTTCGGAGAAGCACTCACTTGGCCAGCAAGCGAGAAGCCAAAGATGCCCAAGGTCAACGCAATGCTATCATGTACGCAAAGGGTATTTAGTTTTGTAGCTGACAGGCAGTTGTTGTCAGTCCAACATTACTCTTCCCATGTTGACTTCTAGAGATTTTCCTTGGCTTTTCACAGCATGCTTCTGGCCTCCTGAGTCTGGGATTTGGGTCTTGTTTTCTACTGTTTACCGTGGACTTTTGTTTGACCATTATGCTCCATGTTTTTGCCTTTGGATCTTGGGAACTTTGCCTTTACATTTAAGTCTCTGTTTTACCTATGGAACTATTGCATTTCTATTTCTTAGTTTTGATTTTGCTTTTCTCAATAAACTACAAAAGCCTACAGCCTTGGTGTGGTGGTGTCTAGAGCAAGGTGAAAACTACCCTGAGTTGCAACACTAAGATCAATAGGTACCACCTCGGCGAGGAAGGGCACCCCACACAGACATGCCAGGAACAATCAGAGAAAGTCTGTGGACAACAGGCTCCTCAGCATGGAAAAATGGAACAAGAGCACCTCCCCATGGCCGGAGTTGAGCATCGCCTCCAGATGCCAGAGATGGAAAGGGGAAGGCCTTTACCTTTGTCTGTATATTGTATGTCATTGTCCACTATGTAAAAAGGCATTGAATGTTTGCCTTACATATGTAAAACTGTAATTCGCTCTGAGTCCCTCTGAGGAGATAAAGCTTAATATAAATAAGGAGCATTATATATTATTACCTAAACAGAATCCAGTCCTTGGCCTTAAAGAGATTCCACATCTTTACTGTTATACACTTAAGCTGGCTTTGCGCCCTGTCTAATTTATTGGGATAGATGTCTGAGTGAACATGTATGAGACATTTCCGTGAATTCACCCTGTAGCTTTACACACAGGGAAGGTTTCATTACCTGTGGTTGGTGGATGTTGCTAAGTAATAAATGAAGGGGCAAAAGCTAAGCAAGTTGTTTTCACAGTTCCTGATCGTTAGAGATCTCTGCAGTCAAGGATGATGACATTTAGATTTCCTCGATAATAAGTGTGACATTTTCAGAGTTAGGTTAACAACATAAAATGTCAAACTAGAGACCCACAGCCACAACAATCACAGCAAAACCACCAGGAAAAGGAGCAGAGATAGGTGTGATTAGCTACCTCCCCCTACATGAGGCTATGTGACCTTGTGGACTCAAGTGTTATTGAACATGTAGAAGACAGGACAGGCAAAACAAGCTTAGGATAATGAAAAGGAATTGCTACAGGTGAAAAGCTTTCATGTAATGATTGCTGCATTACATACCTGCCAGGAAAATTGAACTGCTTTCAGCCAAATTGTTCCTTGACATTTACAGATTTTAGTGCATCTCGAGTGTGTTTTGGTTTTAAGCAAACTCCTTATTGATAGCACTAAAAGGAGAATGGGTTTGTAAACCTTTGAATCCCGAGTGTCATTGTAACGATATGCAGAAAATAAATACACGAATAAATTAAAATTAAGATCAGAAGAGAAGAATGGGGTTTAACTTCACTACTCTAAAAAAACACTGACCTTCCAGTTTTGGGGAGAACAGAGTTGGAGAAGGTAGATGGGACACCAAAACAGCCCAAGGGAATGCTTGCCATCCACACACTGCCCACCCTTGTTTTATATCATAAGAATTGAAGTTACATTTCATGGCTTGTATATATATATATATATATATATATATAGAGAGAGAGAGAGAGAGAGAGAGAGAGAGAGAGAGAGAGAGTAGAGACATCACAGTGGCAACGAAGATCCGTATAATTAAAGCAACGATATTCCCCATAGTAACCTATGGATGTGAGAGCTGTACCATAAGGAAGGCTGAGCCAAGGAAGATAAAATGCTTTTGAATTGTGGTGCTGGGGGGAAATGGCAAAAGTGCCTTGGATCGCAAGAAGATCAAACCAGGGAAGGATATTAGAAGCAAAGATTAAGTACAGGGGGCCTCGAAGAGAAGTTCTCAGAGATTTTCCACCACAAATGGTCTTTAGATGGCTTGTGAAATATAACAAAGTCCTTTATTAATGAACAATCAAACAGAAACTTCTCTTGTCTTCAGTAAAGTTAAACAAATGCTTTCAGGCTTTTATGAAACTGGTGGCTTCCTAATCTTGTCCACGAAGGACAGGCAATTGTCTTCAATAACTGATTCTTTACTTTAAAGGAAAATCCCCTTTTTAACTTCCCGCAGGCTGACTGTAATCTAAGCCTTACTAATGTGGGCTCCGCTACCAGGTCGAACTGCGTCTCGAGCACCGAGTGGACCTACCAGTAAAGCCAGTAGATTCTCCAGCTGGAGTTCTTTAGTCTTCCAAATTGTTTACCCTCTGAAATTCCTCAAAGCTTTAGGGCTGTTTCCCTGGAAATCTTTGGAGATCTTTGGATGCTCTTAAGACTGCTCTCCCCCGGAAAGACTTAAGGGTTGAAGCTTTTGTACAGGAGAAGCTTGTACACGTCCTCTAAATTAGCTTTCTTTACTGAGACTAACTAAAAATGGCTCCCTTCCCTTCCCAATTGCCCTGAACAAGGGGCGGAACCAAAACTTAACGATGATGGACAGGTGACTTGCCCTACGACTGCAACCAAAAGAAGCCACCTTTCTGCAGAATCCCCGAAACCCTGGGCTGCAAGCAAACATTTAATACAAAGCAAATAAAGTTGGAGCTCCTGGTACAGCCGTACCAGCACAGGGTGGGCTATTCAACTCTGCATTTTGTCATCAGAATAGGTTGGGGCTGTTCAGGTGCTGGTCTAGTTTTTGGATGGATACTGTACTAGGTTGAATGGGGTCAATAAACCAAACCTGAGTTAAGATAGAGGCTCTGTGCATTGGTGGTTGAAAGCTACCACCACTTTTCTCCTGTCACTGTATCTGAAAGGGCTATTCTAGGCTCTTAGCTGTGCTGCCAAGACTCTGTTCAATCTGGTTTACATTGAGCCAGTCACAGTCTCATTTCTAAGGATGGGTGTGTTGATAGTTCCTGTGAAAAGCAGATGTATTGACCTCTAAAAGTCCAAGATGTTTAGAAAACTTTTCACCTTCTACTGAAAGATGTGCAACACTGCATTTGGAATTAATTTAATTCTGCTGATTCTATTAGTTAATGTTTTGCACATACCATTAACAAAGGTTTCAACTGACTATTTGTTTATTATTCTTTCTTTTGCTCAGTAAGGTGCTGGTTTCTGAACCTCAAATTAAATAGTTACATACGGTCTGTGGAAGATAACATAGGTAGAATCCATATGACAGCATGTTCTAAGCTTCTCCTGAATCTGCTTCAGTTTATTTTTGATCCAAGTGAGCCCTGTTCTGTCACACAAGCATTTTTTGTTGGAAGGTGTTTGGATACAACAGACAAATTTGATCTTGTATGTTTCATTGAAAGTGTATGTTCTCTCCCATCCCACTGACATACTTCAAAAATATTACATAATTGTTTATTTTTCCACAGTGTTTTCCTAGATTAAAACTGGCCTTCGGAATGTGTAACTATTCTGTTTAAACACTGAAAATACAGGGCTCCACAGTCTAAATCAGGTGTAGATGGACATTCATCGTATCTCTTGGGTATCATGAATGAGGCCTGAGAAGTAGCTTTAATCATTCCCATCTTCATCAATGTTTGCCCATTTAAGCAGCTGTGTCAATTAAATATGAACCACATGATTGGATTACTCTGAGGCTACAGTATTTAATGTACTGATTCATTCCACTGAAAAGAGAAAACCTGGATTTTTAAGTAAAGGTATTTCATTCGAATTTGTATAAACGCAAACATATATGGTTTTGGATGGCTGTCATGTGAACTTACAGGAAGATGCATGTATTCACAGAACAGTTTCTATGGTTTTGCTTCCACACCTGGGGGAAATGTCCTCTCTAAGCATTTCCTAGATCTGGGTTGTTGTAGGTTTTTTGGGCTATATGACCATGTTCTAGAAGCATTCTCTCCTGACATTTTGCCTGCATCTATGGCAAGCATCCTCAGAGGTTTTGAGGACTTCACAACCTCTGAGGATGCTTGCCATAGATGCAGGCGAAACGTCAGGAGAGAATTCTTCTAGAACATGGTCATATAGCCTGAAAAACCTACAACAACCCAGTGATTCCAGCCATGAAAGCCTTCGACAATACATTTGCTAGATCCTCCAGTGTGATTCTACTATGATATGGTTGGAAGATGGAGCAACAGCACCCCCTGTGGCTGGAGTCAAGCACAGCCTTCAGATGCCGGAAATGGAAAAGATGGTAAAAGGCTTTTACTTCTGTTTATGTATTGTCTGTCCTTGATAATTGTACAACGGCATTGAATGTTTGCCGTATATGTGTTTGTAATCTGCCCTGAGTCCCCATGGGGAGATAGAGTGGAATATAAATAAAGTACTGTATATATTTGAGAATAAGCCTAGTTTTTCAGACCTTTTTTTAGGCTGAAAAAGTCCCCCTCAGCTTATATTCGAGTCAAGGTTATTTATTATTTTACTCTGTTATTATTTATTATTATTATTTTCATTTCATTTATTATTTTATTATTATTTTTATTACATTTATTATTTTACTCTATTTATTATTACATTTCCATTATTTACTCTATTATTATTATTATTATTATTATTATTATTATTATTACCTTTATTATTTTAATCTATTTATTTTTATTGGAAGGATACACAAGCACATTTACATTGAAGAAGGTCAGAATGATTTAATGAGTTGGGCAGTCTTATCTTAAATATTCAAAAACATTTAACCTCTTGATGCCTCAATTAATGTAATTTTATTTGTATCTATTTTTATTTTGAAATTTACCAATAGTTGCTGCATTTCCCACCCTCGGCTTATACTCGAGTCAATCCATTTTCCCAGTTTTTTGTGGTAAAATTAGGTGCCTCGGCTATTATTCGGGTCGGCTTATATGATGATGATGATGATGATGATTATTATTATTATTATTATGCTTTGCCTAGAAATTACTCATGCTGGAGGACCTAGCAAATGCCTAGAAAGGATGTCCACTGAATTGTTTCTCTCTTAGATGCAAGGGAAGTAATAGCTATCCTTTCCTGTATATTAAAACAGATAAAGATAGTCAAACGTCAGTCGTCAATACTATTTGTAAAAGGAGCTTGTTATTGCAGCCTAACAATACATTTAGTAGTGTCAAGACATTATTTTTCACCAGAGAAACAAGGGGCCAAAAAACCATAATGACACCGGGTCTTATCTTGGAAGCTGAGTCAGGTCGTAATACTTGGATGGGAGGCTTCCAAGAAATGCTATGGGCTGTAGCCTATATCTCTGACATAAGTGATGTTTGAATAGTCCTTGCCTAAGAAAATGCTATGAAATTATTGGCAATGTAGAAAGCCAGCTGCATAATTATCACTTATTGGTTACAAAATTGTTTTAAAAAGGAAATGACTAGCCTAATTTGAGTTTAAAACAAAATGCGGTTTAGCTGAGGCTATTAACAGCAGCATTATCCGAGAGGCTTTAAATCCCCTTGTTTACCATTGCACTAGAATTCGTGTAATATCGTTATCGTTACTGAACTATGTCTGCCAGTGATCTAAAATGAATGTAATGTAATATCATAAACGTTTTCATCATGTGTGATCACTCGTTTTCATGCCATTCTGAAATCCCTGGCAGATTGCCGACTTGATGATACGACCGAGACCTTAAAAGGTTCAGAAATTGAACTGTTTATGAAAACTGCTACTTGAACTATCTGCTGGAGGAAACTCATTTGCAATCTAGAAGGACAAACCAATTTTGCTGACTGCATTTGTTTATTGCATGTATTATTTGCAAAACAGGCTTCTGACAATTAATTGTTAATCTTCAATTACAGAAGGACTCCAAGAAAATCATGAAGGTCACATACAAAAAAGGAAAGGAACAAAACAAGAAAACAAAAGTGACATAATGATTAGAGGATTGGCCTGGGATTTGGAACATTTAGCTTCAAATACCTCCTGAGCAATGAAGTAGAGACTTGGACGAGTCTTGCTTTTTCAGCCTGATTTATCTCAAAGGGTTGTCAACAGGATGAAATGGATAAGAGGACCATCATGTATCTTCCTTTGAGCCAACTGTAGGAAAGAGGGACAAGACTGTTATTAGAAGAATTACAATCATGTCTGTGATGTCCTACCAATAAATTGAAAACGACACTGATTGAACTGATTTGTAGTTCTAGGGGAATTGATATTACCTGACATTATTTAAATAATGATTAGTTGATAATTCATTCACAAAAATCTGGTAAAAAGCTGGGATCTGTAGCACACACTTTCACATGGTAAAATCCTCTGATCACTGATCTAGCCTGGAAACATGGCCCCATCTACAGTAATCATTGAATATAGCTTCAAACCAATATTGAAGAAAGTGGTTTTGTCGTGGAGATGATTACATTGGAAATCCTGGAACAACGTGGGGTTGCCTTTGAAGACTGTCAAATGGTCCAGCAGCCAGGTTACTAATCGGAGCGGCGCTTAGGGAGCATACAACTCCTCTGTTGCGTTAGCTCCACTGGCTGCCGGTTTGCTACAATTCAAAGTTCTGGCTTTAGCCTATAAAGCCTCCTATGAACCAGCTAGGGTGTTAAGATCGTCTGGGGAGACCCTGCTCTCGGTCCTGCCTGCGACACAAGTATGTTTGGCGGGGACAAGAGACAAGGCCTTCTCAGTGGTGGCCCCTCGGCTGTGGAACACCCTTCCTACAGATATTAGATGGGCCCCCTCCCTGTTGACATTTCGGAGGAAAGTGAAGACCTGGTTGTTCAAGAAGGCATTTGAATAGGCAGTGGAAGGAATATAGGAATATGGAACAATTGGATGATGAGACTGGATTCCGATCTTAACTATGAGACGCGAATGAGATGTTTTTATTTATTTATATTAACTGTATGCTACTGTTTTAATTGTTTTTAACTGTTTTATGATGTTTTTGAGCATTGAATTTTGCTATTGTTAACCACTCTGAGTTGCCCAAGGGCTGAGAAGAGAGCGGTATACAAATATAGTAAATAAATAAATAAATAAATAAATAGTTTGAACTGGATGGTTATTACATAAGGTACAGAGCAGTGATGCACATTAAGGGCTTTCTTTTGCATTCTTTTATGGGAGTTCGTTGTCTAGCCACCGGAGTTTGAATCTAGCTTTGAACTGCATGAAAAGGCCAGTCTACCAAAATCTTGTGGCACAATGTTAAATAAGCCCACACACTGCCTTGCCAGAGAAAGAAAACATGCATGTAGATGAATAACAAGTAGTTTACTCTTCATAGTTCAGAACCACATATGTACAATGTGATCAGCTGTATACACATAATGTCCTTTTATGAGAGATTTAAAATGGTCTTTCTTTGTCCATGTAGATAAGCACCTTCAGTAGTTCATGAAATGAAAGCACACACCAAACTCTGTCTCTCTCTGCCTGCTTCCCTCTCTCTCTGCTGCTCCAAGCACCTGAAGAGCTGAAGCCTGAACAAAAATGTAACAGTATCCAAAAGTCCCAGGCTCAGCCTACTCCCTGGGCATAGCCCGACCAATCAGCTTAATGCATCTTATTTTACAGTTGGCAGTTTACAGTTTTACAGTTGACACACATACACTCACTGATTCCTTGCATGTGGATGCACAAGTCTCTTCCGACTCTATTATTCTATGATCATATTTTGGAAGAAGAAACTATTGTAATGAATACAACAGACAACACAAAGAATCACATTTTCCTACATTTTACCATGGGAATGGAAAACCTTAACACACTTAAAAACGAGTTTGCAAGTATAATTCTAAGAACATGTTTCTAGCATAGTTCTGTACCATTGAAGTAAACAGTAAAAGTCTAACATACATACAAAGAAAAATTGCATTTGGCTGAAACCCAGGCTATGCCTTTTAAGTGACACAACAAATCCTAACTGATCTCCCACATTATACAAATGTAGTACATTCTTTATTTAAATGATATAAACAAGGCATATGACTATTTAAATAATGCAGGATGACAATTGACATGAAAGTATTTTGGGGTGATGTTCAGATAATACAGAGCTGTACTGTATTTCTATTTCTATTTTTCTGTTATTGGTGTAGACATAGAAGCATTTTCCAAGTACATTGCAGGTGGAAAAAATGGAAGAGGCATACCAATCCCTATTGATTACACCTATGTAATTACAATTTGTAGTAAAGAGAACAATACAAGCATAACGAATTCAGTAAATAGAATATCTTGTTCTTCCAAATGCAATTAAATGTCATGCATATACATGCAGCAGACTGGTTGTAGTATTGGCAGAATGCCTAATGAGTGACTGCTTGGTTTCTTTTGGGATTAAGTTTCAGGGATTTTTTAAAAATTCAAGCTGTGAAAAGCGAAATCTGTGGATACAGAATGTAAGGAAACAGGAGTGAAAGTAACCTGCTTCAGACATAATTAAATAAACTCCGTATTGGGAACATGTTCTTGTGACCATTGATTGAGAGATTAACATTTCCCTTTCCTTTTTTGTCTTATTACAGATATGAATATATGGTTTGAATAAAGCACAATTATCAAACTTCTATCTGAAATTATGATTTTATTTCTGTAGGTTGAATAAACTATATTGTTGCCTATTTGGGCAAACTGAAAAAATATTATTGTAAAAGAAGCTTAAAATATTTTGGGCAGTGGTGAATGTGAAGCAAAGAGGGTGGATCTCCTTGTAATTCATATTTCCATATAATTAGATGCCAGACAATACATTAAAATACACAGTTAAAATTAAAACAGCAATTAAATCAATTATAAACATTCAATTTAAAACAAACCGCCAGTTTCAAATTATAGTCCAGGTCAATCCATTACGGTCACTTAAAACATTCTCTTCCCAGTTGCTACATCTACTGCTCAAATGCTTGATCCCACAGCCAGGTTTTAAGGTTTTTTATGAGTCTACACTGTCATATAATCCAGTTCAAAGCAGATAATCTGGATTTTATATGGCAGTGTGTAAGGGGCCTTAGGCCCCATCCAGGCCCGTAGCCAGGATTTTGTTTTGGGGGGGGGGGGCTGAGTCTGAGTGAAAGAGGGTCTAGCCTAGCAAACCTTTTGTATCATTACCCCAATACCGTCATGCATATGGGAGATATTGAGTATGGTTATCAGATCATGATATGAATAAACATAACAGTTTAAATAATGCACCAGTAAGGCCTTTTCACGAACCACCATGAGAATTTCGGGGGGGGGGATTTGAAATGATTGAAGGCTGTAAATACAGTCTTGTGGATTATTGATGTCCATGATGAGGGAGGGGGGGCATGGGGGCGGGGGGAGGGGGTGGGAGGGGAGGATGATATTTATGAGATAGTTTGGAAAACTCCGATCTAATACATGCAAAGGCAATGCTTGTTAATGCTGAAAAATGAGAGCACATTGTTGAGATCTTTTTCTCATATTGTGGTGCTTTTGCAGAAAGGCCCGGAAATATTGGACTCAAATGAATATGATAATGAATGAAAATAAATAATGTTAGATTTACATTGAGACCAGAATTTTATTTAGCCCCCTGAGCCCCACCCCCCCCCCCCCCCCCGGCTACATGCCTGGCCCCATCTACACTGCCATAAAATGCAGGTTGAACTGCATTATATGGTCAGTGTAGGCTTGTATAATGCAGATTGAACTGGATTATATGAGTCTACACTGCCCTATAATCCACATCAACCTGCATTATAATGCCAGGGCAGATTGTCCTGGAATAACTGCACTGAAGACAAATCTGATTCCCCTGTGTTCCCCCATTTTATTTATCTATTTATGACATTTATATGCCGCCCTTCTCACCCCAAAGTGGACTCAGAGCGGCTTACGAGATATACATACAATATATTATATTATTAGCATAGTACAATATCAGTATTGTCGAAGGCTTTCATGGCCAGAATCACTGGGTTGTTGTAGGTTTTTTTGTAGGTAGTGAGGTCTGTTGGAACTAGGAAAATGGATTTATACAGCTGTGGAATGACCAGGGTGGGACAAAGAACTCTTGTCTGTTGGAGCTATGTGTGAATGTTTCAACTGACCACCAATCATCCGGGCGTCCCCTGGACAACGTCCTTGCAGATGGCCAATTCTCTCACACCAGAAGCAACTTGTAGTTTCTCAAATCACTCCTGACACGACAAAAAAAAACTGACCACCTTGATTAACATTTGATGGTCTGGCAGTTGTTTGGTGTGGCTTGTTGGTGCCTGGGGCAATATTTTGTTGAGAGGTGATTAGATGTCCCTGATTGTTTCCTCTGTTGTTTTGCTATTGTAATTTTAGAGTTTTTTTAATACTGGTAGCCAGATTTTGTTCATTTTCATGGTTTCCTCCTTTCTGTTGAAATTGTCCACATAGTTGTGGATTTCAATGGCTTCTCTGTGTAGTCTGACATGGTGGTTGTTACAGTGGTCCAGCATTTCTGTGTTCTCAAATAAAATTCTGTGTCCAGGTTGGTTCATCAGGTGCTCTGCTATGGCTGATATTATTTGAGAACACAGAAATGCTGGACCACTTGCAGAGGCGGCCCTAGGTAATTTTCAATGGTAAGCAAACAGTATTTTGGGTTTATATAGCTGACATATATATATATATATATATATATATATATATACACACACACACACACACACACACACACACACACACACACACACAAATATATACCACTGATATATATTTTCTGTTCATCGTGGGAGTTCTGTAGGTGAACTATACATCCCAGTAACTACAACTCGCATATGTCAAGGTCTATTTTCCCCCAAGAGAGTGTCAAGAGCGCCCCTGGGCAAAATCAACTATACCTCAAATCCTTACTTTGCGTAATGGGTTGAGCTGCCCCTGACCACTTGAAACATTCACACCTAGCTCCAACAGACAAGAGTCCTTTGTCCCACCCTGGTCATTCCACAGCAATATAAACCCATTTTCCTAGTTCCAACAGACCTCACTACCTCTGAGGATGCTTGCCATAGATGCAGGCGAAACGTCAGGAGAGAATGCCTGTAGAACATGACCATATAGCCCCAAAAAACCTACAACAACCCAATATCAGTATTAAATATTATTATATTGTACTATACCATTATAGAGTAATATTAATAGTAATATTACATGTAATATAATATATATTTATAATATCATATTATTAGTAGTATTATATTATATTCAACTAGATGAGATATATACTATACTAGCTGTCCTCTGCCACGTGTTGCTGTGGCCCAGTCTGTTGATCTGGAAAATAAAGTAATGAGAAAATGTTGGTTTCTGATATATGTAATTTCTTTACGCTTGTGGGTAAACAGTATTTCTTGCTGTTTCTTTGTCAGTGTTGATGTGGAGAGTATCTGGTTTGACTACTCTGGAACATGCAACGTATAATTGTCCTTTAGGGGTCCCTTTCAAATCTATGACACTATATCTCTCTGTGTGTGAATCATATCTATCTAAATCTATGGCTGCATGGCTCTTTGTCAGGAGGGCTTTGATTACGTTTTCTTGCCCTGGTGAAGGGAGTTGGACTGGATGGCCTTGAATATTTTCTGTTGGTTATGGGGTTCTGTGTGGAAGTTTGGCCCAATTCTGTCATTGGTGGGGTTCAGAATGCTCTTTGATTGTAGGTGAACTGTGAATCCCAGTACTACAATTCCCAAATGTCAAGGTCTATTTCCCCCAAACTCCACCAGTGTTCATATTTGGGTGTACTGAGTGCTTGTGCCAAGTTTGGTCCAGATCCATCATTGTTTGAGTCCACAGTGCTCTCTGGATGTAGGTGAACTACAACTCCCAAACTCAAGGTCAATGCCCACCAAACCCTTCCAGTATATTCTGTGGGTCAAGGGAGTTCTGTGTGCCAGGTTTGGTTCAATTCCATCATTGATGGAGTTCAGAATGCTCTTTGATTGTAGGTGAACTGTAAATCCCAGCAACTACAACTCCCAAATGACAAAATCATAATTTTTTGAGTGATAGTCACTCCTTGTGTTGTGAGACGTTTTGTTGCCAAATTTGGTGTGATTTCATTCATTGGTTCTTTTGTTTTTAAGGTACTCATTATGCACAGAGCATTTATATATATATTGTTGTTGCTGTTCATTCGTTCAGTCGTCTCCGACTCTTCATGACCTCAAGGACCAGCCCACGCCAGAGCTCCCTGTCGGCCGTCACCACCCCCAGCTCCTTCAAGGTCAGTCCAGTCACTTCAAAGATACCATCCATCCATCTTGCCCTTGGTTGGCCCCTCTTCCTTTTTCCTTCCATTTTCCCCAGCATCATTGTCTTTTCTGAGCTTTCCTTTCTTCTCATGATGTGGCCAAAGTACTTCAACTTTGTCTCTAGTATCCTTCCCTCCAATGAGCAGTTGGGCTTTATTTCCTGGAGTATGGACTGGTTGGATCTTCTCGCAGTCCAAGGCACTCTCAGAACTTTCCTTCCAACACCACAGCTCAAAAGCATCGATTTTCCTTCGCTCAGCCTTCCCTAAGGTCCAGCTCTCACATCCGTAGGTTACTACAGGGAATACCATGGCTTTGACTAGGCGGATCTTTGTTGCCAGTCTGATGTCTCTACTCTTTACTATTTTATCGAGACTGGACATTGCTCTCCTCCCAAGATTATAATATATAGATTATATTATATTTTTGAAGAAAACCAGACATTTGAAGGAAAACTGAAGTGTATGTAATATTTCTTTTTATTTTGGTTTGATATACAAAATCTCAGACCCCTTCTACACAGCTGAATAAAATCCCACATTATCTGCTTTGAACTGGAATATATGGCAGTGTGGATTCAGACAACCCAGTTCAAAGCAGATATTGTGGGATTTTCTGCCTTGATATTCTGGGTTATAGGGCTGTGTGGCTCTATTCTAAGCAGGACTAGACCAGAATCCAACCCATTATGTATGAAATCACAGCACCCTCAATCCTGAAAGGCTTTTAAAGTGCTGTATTGGTAAATATTAGCAAGGTCAGATAATGTTTGAGCAAAACTGCTTATATATAGCTGAACCATGCTGCCATCTTGTGTCCTGGGCCTGTAATTAATTTATGCAGGAAGGAAAATCCAATCTCTTGTCTAAATGAGATAAAAAGACACATAAATAATTAGACCACACAAATCTAACAAATGTTTGTGTGGTTAGGCTCTAAATTCTAATATAAACCCTTTGATTATACCAAGCATGGGGCCTACTTGGGCCCTCCAGGTGTTTTGGACTTCAACTCCCACAATTGGAATTGTGGGAGTTGAAGTCCAAAACACCTGGAGGGCCCAAGTAGGCCCCACGCCTCCAAGTACTAAACTTTCTTCTTCCCCTCCTTGGCGTTCGGCGCGTCGTGATTGGCTGCAGAGAAACCATGCGGGGCTCTCATTGGCTGAGGCGCACATGCGGGGCTCGCGGGCTCCTGAAAAGAGTGGGAAGCGGCGAGCGGGAGTTGGCTTAGTCTTCGCTGAGCTGCGAGGAGAGAGGAAGCGGAGTCATGGCGTCGCTCTCGGATTTCCTCGAAAGCAAGCGAGGCCGAGGCCCGCGGAGAAGCCCTTTCGTGGGCCGCCATCCCCGGGAAGGGAAGGGGCGAGGAGCAAGCGCTCCCTCAGGTGAGGCCATCTTGGGTATGCGCATACACAACTCACTTGCTTTTACTTTTATGGGGGGTTCCCCCCCCCTTGTAAAACTACAATTCCCAGCGTTTGGATACAACTTGCGAGTACTGCAGCTCAAAGTAGTGCCTGTCTGCGTCTGTTCGACCACCCAGAGGCATGTTGAATAACTCGAAGCCAGCCATGGTCGGAGTGAGCTTCCGACCATTGTGTGTAGCTTGCTGTTGACCTTTGCAGCCCGAAGTTGCAGGAAATTTAGGGAGCCCCCAGTGGCGCAGTGGGGTAAAGCACTGAGCAGCTGAGCTTGTTAATTGAAAGGTCGCAGGTGAGCTTCTGCTGTCAGCCCTAGCTTCTGCCAACCTAGCAGTTCGAAAACATGCAAATGTGAGTAGATCAATAGGTACCACTCCGGCGGGAAGGTAACGGCGCTCCATGCAGTCATGCCGGCCACATGACCTTGGAGGTGTATACGGGCAACGCTGGCTCTTCGGCTTAGAAATGGAGATGAGCACCACACCCCAGAGTCAGACATGACTGGACTTAAATGTCAGGGGACTACCTTTACCTACCTATGTGGGGAAGCTAATTTAACTAATTTACGACACTATAAAATCTCCAGCAAATAAATAATAATAATAATAATAATAATAAACTTTATTTATACCCCGCCACCATCTCCCCGATGGGGACTCGGATCGGCTTACATGGGGCCAGGCCCGAACAACAATTGCAATAAAGAAAACCAAAACACTACCGAAAACGCGAACAATAAAACAATAACATCATAATTACATAAAGTATATGAATATATAGGGTTGTTGTAGGTTTTCCGGGCTATATGGCCATGTTCTAGAGGTATTTTCTCCTGACATTTCGCCTGCATCTATGGCAAGCATCGTCAGAAGTAGTGGCAAGCATCCTCACTACCTCTGAGGATGCTTGCCATAGATGCAGGCAAAACGTCAGGAGAAAATGCCTCTAGAACATGGCCATATAGCCCGGAAAACCTACAACAACCCAGTGATTCCGGCCATGAAAGCCTTCGACAATACATATGAATATATAACAATATAAGAATTACAATAGACACAGGCACAGAGACAATGGGCGGGCTACATGTAATGATTAAAAGACAAACTGATTAAAACAACAGAAAGGAGGAAACCATGAAAATGAACAAAATCTGGCAATCAGTATTTAAAAAAACTCTAAAATTAGAACAGCACAACAACAGAGAGGAAACCAACAAGGGCATCTAATCACCTATCAACAAAAGATTGCTCAAGGCACTGCCAGGCCATCAAATGCTAATCAAGGTGGTCAGTAGAAACATTCACACCTAGCTCCAACAGACAAGAGTCCTTTGTCTCACCCTGGTCATTCCACAGATACATAAACCCATTTTCCTAGTTCCAACAGACCTCACTACCTCTGAAGATGCTTGCCATAGATGCATGTGAAACGTCAGGAGATAATGCCTCTAGAACATGGTCATATAGCCCGAAAAAACCTACAACAACCCACAGATTAAAACTAATTAAAAACTCAGACAAGATAAAAGAGACAAGCAGATAAGATGCGGAATGAGGAATTACTCCATCAGTGTCACAAATGGACGGTGAAGTGACAGCATCCCTAGAATACCCTCATGAAAAGCTAGAAGTTAATATAATAATAATAATAAAACTTTATACTCTGCCACCATCTCCCCAAGGGACTCGGAGCGGCTTACATGAGGCCAAGCCCAACAACACATCAATAAAAAATATTTGGGAATAAGCAAAATAAACAAAACAATTAATATAACTCGCACATAGACAATAACACACAAGTATTTAAAAACCTATGGCCGGGCCAGATGTAGTAGTTAAAACTTTAAAAATAAATGCTGGACATGAACAAAGGATGTATCTAATAGGAGGGTTTTAAATGAAAAGTAGAGAGCAGCCCAACGGGTAATTAAAGTGCTTCTCAGGATATTTTGCAGGGAATTGTTTCCTTCATTCAGGGAAGGCACACTGGAACAGCCACGTTTTCAGGCTCCTCCTAAAGACTGCCAATATGGGGGCATGTCTGATATCCTTGGGGAGTGAGTTCCAGAATTGGGGGGGCCACCATAGAGGAGGCCCTCTCCCTCGTCCTCATCCCCACCAATCGTACCTGCGGAGGAGGTGGGAGCGAGAGCAGGGCCTCTCCAGATGATCGAAGAGAGCACGTGGGTTTGTATACAGAAATGCGGTCACGCAGGTAGGCGGGTCCCAAACCATTCAGGGCTTTGTAGGTCAGAACCTGCACCTTGAATTGAGATTGGAAAATGAACGGCAGCCAATGGAGCTTCTTAAACAGGGGGGTTGACCCGCTCCCTGTAAGTCGTCCCACTTTACTAGAGATTTAAGTCTGCACACTGCACCTATCTCCAAAAAACCTATCCATTTCACCTGTCATGTCCAGCATTTTTAAAAATTTTATCCATTACATTTGGCCTGGCCTCAGTTTTTAAATGCGTCATGGTGTTATTGTTTAATGTTTATTGCTACTGTTTTAATGTTATTGTTTTGCTTTATGAGTTTATTTATTGTTGTATTTGTTATACTGTTGTTTTATTGATGTGTTGGCCTTGGCCTCTTGTAAGCCGCACCGAGACCTTCGGGAGATGTTAGCGGGGTATAAATAAAGTTAATAATAATAATAATAATAATAATTGGTAACCTGGCTGCCGCCCATTGGACCAATTGAAATTTCTGAGCCGTCTTCAAGGGCAGCCCCACGTAGAGTGCATTACAGTAATCCAATCTGGAGGTGACTAAGGCCTTTGTGTGTCTGTCTATATATGTTGTATGTCTGTGGCATTGAATGTTTGCCATATATATGTACATTGTAATCCGCCCTGAGTCCCCTGCGGGGTGAGAAGGGCGGAATATAAATACTGAAAATAAATTAAATAAATAAATAAGGAGAAATGGCCTGGTGGGGACAAATAATGCTTTCTCTTTCAGATATTCTGTGAGGCAGAGTTCCGTATGAGGGCGGCCCTCCGTGAGATAAACAAAGAGTAGGCACTGGCATCGGTCAGTTAGGGCCCTGCAAATGTTTTGGACTTCAACTCCCACAATTCCTGACAGCCTCAGACCCTTTCCTTTTCCCTCTGAGATGCTAGGAAAGAACCCGAGGCTGTCAGGAATTGTGGGAGTTAAAGTCCAAAACACCTGCAGGGCCCAAGTTGGCCCTTGCCTGGAGATCCACCCAAAGGTCAAAGATCATATTTATTTGTATCCTGCTCTTGGAATTCAGAGAGAATAATACAACTAAAACAACACAAACAGGATTTAAAACAGGATGGAATTGTTTCTAACATCGAAACAATTCAAAAATCCAGTTACAAGAATAAAATAAAAGGGGTCAGTAGGGGACCCCTTCCCCCAGCACCAACTGCCGCTCTGGCCCAGAGTGAAGAGAGAGGGGGCCAGGGGACAGTTTCACCTTGTCTCCTGTGCTATGTTAATAATATAATGTAATATAATATATTGTATATACATGTAATATTTGCAATATAATACTGTAATGCAATATAATACTAACAATAATAATATGGTATTATATTTACAGTATATTCTGGCGTATAAGACTACTTTTTAACCCAAGAAAATCTTCTCAAAAGTCAGGGGTCGTCTTATACGCGGCTGTAGTCTTATGCATGGGAGTCGTCTTAACTCTATATTTTAACTGGAAAAGTTGGGGGTCGTCTTATATGCCGGAATATACGGTATATTACATGTAATATTACTAATAATACAATATAATGGTATAATACAATATAGTAATAATTAATACTGATATTGTACTATGCTAATAATATAATATATTGTATGTATATATATCTTGTAAGCCGCTCTGAGTCCCCTTCGGCATATAAATGTCGTAAATAAATAAAATGCATTGGGTTGCTGTGAGATTTCCGGGCTGTATAGTCATGTTCCAGAAGCATTCTCTTCTGACATTTCGCCCCCATCTATGGCAGGCATACTCAGAAGTTGTGAGGTCTGTTGGAAACTAGGCAAGTTAGACTTACATATCTGTGGATTATCCAGAGTGGGAGAAATAACTCTTGTCTGTTTGAGGCAAGGGTGACAAGTGTCTCAAACAGACACCTGGACTTTCTCCCACCTGGACATTCCACTCAGCTTTACCAAAATTCCAGGTTTTCTAATGTGTGTTACTTTGTTTTAGATAACAAAAGCCGTAGTATGCTAACTTCTATTTGTTGATGTGTTTTCTTTTCAGACTCAGACCTTAAGAATTCAGGGAGACTCTATGATGACTACACTTCGAAAGTAATTGAATTAATTTTTCTTGGGTTATAGGGGTTGTTGATGAAATAAAATTCACCATGTTTTTCTACTCTTGTTTTCTGTAGGTGACTTTAGATTGTGAAGAAAAGACTCCTCTGAGGAGTTTTGAAAAACCGAGAAGGTAAATCTGTATTTATTTTGATGACTGGGAAAGAGGCATATTAGGGTGAAACTTGTTCATGGCAATAGATCTTTGCAGTGCTAGGTTATAGGCATATCTCAGTACTAGGCTATAGATTCTCAGTATCCAATTGCAGGTATATGTCTGAAGTAAACAATCCTGAGCTAGAAAAGAAGGATTCGTTCTAGTTAGTCTGACTGTAGCTGTGTGACCTTATGTATTAGGCATGTGTGATCCAAAAAAAGATTGGTTCTAAACTGTGTTCAAAAGCAGGGTGCACTTGCACTTCATTTTTACAGTCATTTCCATTTTTTGTTTCAAAAATAGTCAGAACTTTACGGAACTTCCGAATGTTTGTAAGAGATTTGTGGGTTTTTATGGTAAAGTCGTTATTAATTATTTGACACAATCTCATATATAATCAGAAGATATACGTTCAGAAATAATAAAATATGTTTGCAATGAATAATGAAATATGTGCAATGGGGGGAAAACACCACTAGCAGTGGGGAAACCTCTGGGCCTCCTCTCGCCCTCGCTTTTTGAACTATCCTGATCAAATTTTCATCTTACAACCTTTACAAAAACAATTAAAATCCTACACTGTAAAGGAGAGACAGTGGAGGGTCCCGCCCTAGAGTTGGAAAGAAGCTGCTCCTTTAAAGCAACTGCTGAATCAAACAAGCAAAGAGTCACAGGTGGAATAATTTGAAGGAGGGGGGAGTGAAGGAGTGAAGATAAGAGGGAGAGTGGAGGAGGAAAGGGACTTGAGTGGCTGGCATGCTTGAAATAAGGAATTGCTGAGAGAACTTCAAACGGCTGCCTGAGACTTGTTTATTGTAAACAACCAACAGAATGGATGAACATGCATATGATGTTCCCCTGCCTATGGGGGATGCTGGACCTTCTCACATACACACACATGTATATATATATTTAAGAATACCAAGTGCAACAACCCAATTAAATCTGTAACGACCAGTTAAATCAAAATATCGCGTCTGCTAGCAGAAGTCAAAGCATGCCAAGTCAGCTTCAGCTGGAAGCAAAATCCACAGTTTTGTCCTTTCCAAAAATGCCTGTGATGTGGAAGAGGCAAGCAAAAGGTAAATCCTGAAGGTTTTTAAACTTAGTTCCTCTGCCTTTTCTAAACCCAGCTTGTACGTCTGGCAACTCTCGCTCCATGTATTGCTGGAGTCTACCTTACAGGATCTTGAGCATTACCTCACTGGCATGTGAAATAAGTGCCACTGTATGAAAGTTTGAGCATTCTTTAGCATTTCCCTTTTTTTGGTATGGGGATATAAGTTGATTTTTTTCCAGTCTGATAGCCATTCTTATGTTTTCCATATTTGCTGGCATATGGCATGCATCACCTTAACAGCATCATCTTTTGAGATTTTAAAACAGTTCAGCTGGGATCCTGTTGTCTCCTGGTGTCTTGTTATTAGCAATGCTTCTTAAGTCCCATTCAACCTCACTCCTCAGGATGTCTGGTTCTAATTCACTCACCAAAATGTCAGAGCTATACTCAATATTATTATTTTTCCAATATAGATCTTCTGTATAGTCTCGCCACCTTCTCTTGTTCTCTTCAGCTTCTGTTAGGTCTCTGCCATCTTTGTTTTTTTATCATGCCCATGTAGCCTGAAATTTACCTCCGATGTTTCTAATTTTCTGGAAGAGGTCTCTTGCCCTTCCTATTCTGTTGTCTTATTCCACTTCCATGCATTGCTTGTTTAAAAGTAGTTCTTTATCTCTTCTGGCTAACCTCTGGAATTGTGCATTTAATCCGCTATAATATGTATGAGCTTTGTTATATTTTTCTTTTGTGCTTAGAATGGAGTTGTTTCAGAAATACATAAGAAGAAAAACATATTGGTCCTGCTTTTTAAAAGTGCAGCTAATTAAGGTTGTTTTTTTTAAAAAAAACCTATTCTTAAACATGGTTTATTTTTTCTAAAATACTATAATTTGGTATTTATAGGTTGAAAAATGTGAAAAAACAAGCCTTTAAAGAACAAACCAGGGATTCTAACAGGAGTCCAGTTGACCATAAGATTTTGGACACATCTATAATAGATATGGTAAGTTTAAAAAAAATCTTATCTTTCCGGTTACTAGTACTCTAAAAAACGCTGACCTTCATTAAGTTTGAACACTGATTGAAAGTCGGGGTACCTTTGGTTGGGGTACCTGTGATCTTCCAGACGTTGTTGAGTTACGGTTCACATTGGTTGGCTAGTATGGTCAAGGAAGATGGGAATCAAAATAATTTTCGGATGGCCGCAGATTTCCTGTGACAATGAAAACAGTGATCCTGCATTTCAAAATAAGTATGTAATGAAGGATCCTGATAATATTTGAATGAAATTCTGATTGTACTGAAGTGTAATAATTAGCAATGCATTTCTGGCATACTTACCCCAGACATTAATCTATAAAACCTTGACGTTTTAGTAAAAAGAATCAACCCCCAAAAACTTGTGTCAAAAAAGGCAAGAGCTTATTTTAAGATGTGAGATGCCTTGACTTCACTGGAGAAAGGTGGCATAGAAATCTCCTAAATAAATAAATTAGTATATCCAGAAGAAGCTAAAAGAAGCACTGGCATCTGCTACACTCCGCTGTGGAAATGCTTCTGACCTTTTTGAATGTCTGGCCAGGGAAATGGCAGTGCCCAGGGGCAGTGTGGCCCCCTGAGGTGGCAGAATGGTGCCCAACTTCTCCACAGAAGACATCAAAATCTTTTGTGTTGCGCCTCAAAACCTCTTGATAGGTTGATTCATATATGAGTGTGTACTGTACTTGCAAATAGACTCCTGGTTTGTTTTCTCAGTCATTTATTTAATTGCTGTATCTTAATAACACGAGCTTTGAGCCAAACAGCTTATAATTTGAACCAGATACTTAGTCTTATGCAAGACACTATTCCGTCTCATCCACAGAGAAAAATAGTAAACAATCTTATGTAAGGATTATAGGATTAAGAATTGCTTCAGACATTCTACAAGTGCTAAGTATTAATGGCACAAATACAGATGTGATGAATGTTTAAGGATCTTTTAAACATTTAATGTTTAAATGTTACGTTTCTATGATCTACTCGATAATTATATGTTATTGTTTATGTCAGGTTTCATATGCATGTGAGGCATTACATTTTGCCATAAATATGTTGGAAACCGCTTTGAGTTCCCTCTGGGGTGAGAAAAGCGGTATACAAGTGAAGTAAATAAGTAAATAAATTGTTTTGTTTAGTTGCTTGGATTGCCCAGATAACTACAAAGAAAAGAACAAAAAATATTGTTTGGCATTCAACAGCCAAATGAAATAAAGTATAACATATTTGAAGAATTGCACAAAACACTGAAAATGGAATGACCAAGTATCACTGCAAAAGCTTTTTTTGAGGTTGTGGATGTAATTTAGAGTTACATTTCAAATGAATGTGACTAAATTATTAATTTTTTTTTCAAAACATCTTTCTGTATGGAATAAATTTACCTCTTTTGTAACTATGCTTTTTGCCATTTAAGTCTGTCACTTATAATCTAACAACTCCCCCAGATCTGTCACCGCTGAAATTCTTCTTTAGGTTCACCATAATTGGAAACAAAAGTACAAATATAATTCTACCATTACAGAGCAAACTAATGTTCTAGGATTGTTAATGCTCGCTCTAATCATAAATTATTGTGCTGTTACTTCTTGCTCAAAAACTCAGTCTTTCAGAAAATTGTCAGTTGGTTTTTCCTCTGAGATTCCACATTAGCTTGACAGCACAGGCTAACTCAGCAACTTTTAACAATCCATTCTTTCATCATCATTGCGTCCTTCCGCTTCCATTTCTGAGCAGATATTATTTTTACTGCTGGTGTCAATGTGAAGAAGCTGCCCATGTTTGTATTTAATCCTTTGTCTGTAACACCCAGCAAAATATATCTGGTAACTTTATAAAATCTGGCTTTAGAATATTTTGAAATATATTATCATAAAGCAATAGGTTTTAACTTTTTTACAACTCTACCACATGCGAAAGAAATAACCTTCTCTTGACATCTATGACCTTGATTTTTAGGTATTTATGCATCATAGAATCATAGAGTTGAAGAGACCAAATGGGTTATCCAGTTCAAACCTCTGCCATGCAGGAAAAGCACAATCAAAGCATCTCCCGATAGATGGCCATCCAACCCGTGCTTAAACCTCACACACACACGCCTCCCCAGAGAAGGAGACTCTTGTCCATGTTTTCTTTTAAATTATTATCCAGTGTAAACTTTGAATGGTTGGGCCACGTTGTCCCCAAACATCCATTTGAAAATTATGCCCAAAATTGTTGTTCATTCATTCAGTCATCTCCGACTCTTCACGACCTCATAGACCAGCCCACGCCAGAGCTCCCTGTCGGCCGTCACCACCCCCAGCTCCTTCAAGGTCAGTCCAGTCACTTCAAGGATGCCATCCATCCATCTTGCCCTTGGTCGGCCCCTCTTCCTTTTGCCTTCCACCTTCCCCAGCATAATTGTCTTCTCTAGGCTTTGCTGTCTCCTCATGATATGGCCAAAGTACTTCAACTTTGTCTCTAGTATCCTTCCCTCCAATGAGCAGCCAGGCTTTATTTCCTGGAGGATGGACTGGTTGGATCTTCTCACAGTCCAAGGCACTCTCAGAACTTTCCTCCAACACCACAGTTCAAAAGCATGCCCAAAATGTTGAGCCCATTTTATCATATACTTAGCTATTGATCCAACTTCTGTCTTAATTTCAGAATGTATTCATAGACTTTTAAAATAACAGTCATGTTTACACAATTCTAAGTAAAATACATTTTCTCTATCATCTCTGGCTAGTCATCTCTCTTATCTTGATTAATCTTTCATTAAGTTGTAAATTTAAAAAAGCCAATTACAACTCTGTTTCTAATTGAGAAAGTACTTTTTTCTTCTAGAACATAGGATTTTTAGAAAACAATCTATTTTGCATTTACTGAATAAAAAATAAGTGCAAATAGATAAGCTTCTTAAGGATACCAAAATACTGACTTGGTTAAAATGATGAATAAATCATTTTGTGGGTATCTTGCTACACTAAGTTATCATTATGCTTTAGCATATCTCAATCTCATCCTAAGAAACGTGGAGGACCTGATCAATGTAGTCAAGGTGGTCGGATCCTTAGGGGCAAGTGACCATGTGCTCCTGCAGTTTGTGATACGAAGGACGGTCAAAACTAAGACAAGTCAGACCCGCATTCTGGACTTTAGGAGAGCTGACTTCTGAAAAATGAAGGAAATATTTGTTAGCAGTCAGACTCTCCAGTCTGGGCACAGCAAGCGTGTGGTTTCAAAATAAACAAACATAGGCAGCATTCTTCTAAGTTAGCTTTACTTAAAGCGTCTATACACACAGAGACTACATCATGGAACTAAAAGATGGCGACGGACACACAGTACAGCAAGAAGACACAGCATACAAGAGATCCGCCCTTCTGTCTTATCTATGTTCTTGGCTGGTACACTCCTTAATTTCTCTCAGGGCAAAGGAATTTCGTGTTATCACAGTTTCACTGTCTGGCCTGTAACTTTGCAACAATAACATATGTGAACTGAACAGGAAATGAGCATAACTGAATCCATCTGTAAGAAGCAAACTAATACATTATAATACTAATGCAAACACATTGAAAAACATACATACATATGAAGTAACTATAACTACTCTGACAATATTGAGCGGCATTCCATGGATACCGATGCTAAAAGACAAGGGAGTTACAGATGGATGGGAGTTTTTCAAGAGTGAAATACTCAAAGCGCAATTGCAAATAGCACCAACAAAGAGAAATATAAGATAAGTGTAAAGAAGCCAGAAAGGATGTCGAAATAACTTCTAACTGGCCTAAGCCTCAAAAGGAAGAACAAGAAGGCGATGAAGCCTCTGAGGAGAAGATGGGGAAATGCTGACAGGATAGGGAAAAGGCAGAATTACTTAATGCCTTCTTTGCCTCAATCTTCTCACAAAAAGAAAACCATCCTCAATCTCAGCAACAGGGAGTAGACAAAGGATTAAGGGAAATCCAATCCCAAATAGGGAAACAAGTCACCCAGGAAGTCATTCACTCAAAATAAATTAAAGTCCCCAGGGCTGGATCAACTGCATCCAAGAGTATTGAAGGAACTAGCGGAAGTCATTTCGGAACCATTGGCAATCATCTTTTAGAGTTTTTGGAGAAGGGGATAAGTCCCAGCAGATTGGAGGAGGGCCAATGTGGTCCCAATCTTCAAGAAGGGAAAAAAGGATGACCCAAACAATTACTGTCTGGTCAGTTTCACATCGATACCAGGCAAGATCCTGGAAAAGATCGTTAAGAAAGTGGTCTGCAAACACTTAGAAATGAATGCGGTCATCTCTAACAGTCAACAAAAGCAAGTCATGCCAGACTAATCTGATCTCTTTTTTTGGATAGAGTTACAAGCTGGGTAGATGCAGGAAATGCCATGGATGTAATCATATCTGGATTTCAGTAAGGCCTTCAACAAGGTCCCCCATGACTTTCTGGTAAACAAACTAGTCAAATGTGGGCTAGGCAAAACTATGGTCAGGCGGATCTATAATTGGTTAAGTAAACGAACCCAGATGGGCTCACCAATGCTTCCTCTTCATCCTGGAAAGAAGTGACGAGTGGAGTGCTATAATCAGGGATCCATCCTGGGCCCGGTCCTGTTTGATATCTTTATGACTTAGATGAAGGGTTAGAAGACATGAACATCAAGTATGCAGACAACACCAAATTGGGAGGAATAGCCAATACTTAAGAAGACAGGAGCAGAATTCAAAAAGATCTTAACAGATTAGGGATGGGCCAAAACTAACAAATTGAAGTTCGAGACAAATGCAAGATACCCCACTTAGGCAGAAGAAAGGAAATGCAAAGATACAGAATGGGGGGACTTCTGGCTCGACAGCAGTATGTGTGAAAAAGATCTTGGAGTCCTCGTGGACAACAAGTTAAACATTTGCCAACAATGTCATGTGGCAGCTTAAAAAGCCAATGGGATTTTGGCCTGCATCAATAGGAGCATAGTGTCTAGATCTGTGGTTCCCAACCTGTGGGTTGAAAATCTGGTCCGTGAACCTCCTTTCTCTTTTTTTAAATTTTATTTCTGCTCCTTTCTACAAAACTGACCAGCCACACCCCTTTTAGTACTAATGTTGGAGAGTGGTTCCTGGTCAAAGTGGGCCCTGGTCAAAAAAAGGTTGGGAACCACTGGTCTAGATCCAGGGAAGCCATGCTATCCCTCTATTATGCCTTGGTCAAACCTCACATGGAATACCCGGTCCAGTTCAGGGCACTGCAATTTAAGAGAGATGTTGACAAGCTGGAATGTGTCCAAAGGAGGGCAACTAAAATGATCAAGGGTCTGAAAAACAAGCCCAATGAGGAGCAGCTTTTATAGAGCTGGGCATGTTTAGCCCGCAGAAGAGAAGGCTCGGAGGAGACATGATAGCCAGGTATAAATATGTGAGGGGAAGTTATAGGTGGGAGGGAGCAAGCTTGTTTTCTGCTGCCCTGGAGACTAAAACATAGAACAATGGCTTCAAACTACAGGAAAGGAGATTCCATCTGAACATTAGGAAGAACTTCCTAATTATGAGGGCTGTTCAGCAGTGGGACTCTGGTAGAAGCTCCTCCTTTGAGATTTTAACCATCCATTATAAATGAAGGAAATAAATAAATCTGTCAGGGGTGCTTTGAATGAGATTTTCCTGCTTCTTGGCAGGGGGTTGGACTGGATGGCCCACGAGTTCTCTTCCAAATCTGTGATTCTATGAATATTTCATTTCCATTCTCTTTTGTCACATATTCCAACTTTTGTCATCTACCATTAAAAGCAAATATACATACAAGTTTTGAAGGCCTACACTTTTGATCAAATGTATTTAAATATAACACTGAAGTGTTTTGTTTTTATGAACATAGAGTTCTTCTAACTTTCATATTTCTTGTATTAGGACAGCAAAATTAATAAACGCATAGAAAATGCTTTGGAAGAAGCTGAAAACAACATTGAGCATTTAAATACTATGGAGGAGGTAAGCTGCAAGATCATTTGGTTGCTTGTAATATTTTACATAGTTCCAGGACTTGCAATGGATACCAAAATTTGTGGATGCTCAAGTCTCCTTATATGTAATAGCATAGTTAAATGGTGTTGAGAAGGAATCTTTGTATGTTAACGTAACTGAATCAGTGATATGCCAGACAAATAAGGTTAAAAGTTTACTGTTAAAAAACAGAGTTAGAATACCTAGTAGATTTGCCACCATGTAATAGATAAAGGAGTGGGAAATAGTAATTTCTTGCTATTTTCATTATGGTAATTTAATAATATCTGTAACTCTTAATTCTTTCACCCAAAGAAATATGCATAACTGTATAGCTATGTTCACCCCCTTTTAAAAAAAAAATATGTAAAAGGTTCTTCAACAGTTGATTATGGAAGCAAAGTGGGAAGAAGTCAGGACTGCAGAAGTTATAAATGCCCAGTTTGCACGCTTGGCTGCATCTCTACATTCAAGGTAACATGACTGAAATTAATATTTTGTGAAGCATTTTTCTGAAAATTATAACTGTAAAATACAGGGCTTTGTGTGGCTTATTTGGTTCACAAGACGTTGGTAATTGTAACAGTATCACAATGCTTGGTTTTATGATATCTGCAGAAGCAATCCTAGATGAGCTTATTGAACCTATGAGTTGCAGGTGGAGTGTTCCTACTTTATGGATTTCTGACTGACCAGTGCCAGGAGATTTCTTTTTCCTCTTTTTCCATAGCATTTGTATTCTTTGCTGCTTTCTCTAACTATTTGAACAGTAATATATATAATGCAGTTAGAATGTTATAGAAACCAACCCTCCAATATCCCTTTTATTTATTTATTATTTATTTACCATATTTGTATATTGCTCTTCTCAGCCCAAAGGCGACTCAGGGCGGTTCACAGTTGGCAACATTTGATGCCTCAACAAGTAAAACAATTGTAAAATATTGTTAAAACATTAGCATAAATGATAAACGTATAAAAACAGTGCAAAGCCATAAAAACATTATCGTGAACCTTCTTGTTAAACTTGTTATTCAATTGCATACTCAGCCACAAGTGATAGTCTATGATTATATTTATTTATTTATTTATTGTGTCAGAAGCAAATTGAGAATACAGTTACAATGTGTCAAAAACTACAAAGTTAAAAACTTGGAATTATGATAAATTTCCTCTGACCAGAAGCTGGCCTCTTGTAGTGCCTCTGGTGTTGCTGTAAGAAGGTCCTCCATTGTGCATGTGGCAGGGCTCAGGCTGCATTTTAGTAGGTGGTCTGTGGTTTGTTCTTTTCCACACTTGCATTTTGTGGTCTATGATGATGATACCAAAGCATTCAAATTCAACATCCAATACTATAGTAACCCTCAGAGCTACAGTAATAAACAATACTGGGCAGCAAACATTTTTACACCTCAAATATTAGTCCTGTTTCTGGGTATATTTAACCTGCTGATTCCAGAAATGGCACCAATTTCCCCTATATCGTCCGTAACTCAAGTTTTTGATAGTATTTCTTGTTCCTTTTTTCCATTTTCCTTGTAACTTTTATAAATTGTTTCAGAGTAAATGCAGTGTTTATAGGTAGCACATCCTTTGCTCTTGAAGAATCTGAATGTTTTTTTCAGAAATTTTCTTCATGGTGAATTTAGAACAGACATTTATCCATATTTTAATTAATGGTTTGTAAAGTAAATCACAGGCTGTGAATAGGTGCCTTTAATTTGTGGTAATGCATTTGAGTGGAAGAAATGCAATGTATCCTGTTTTAGAGTGACACTATTTTTGAGGACTAAAATATCACTGTTTACAGGATTATTAAGTGATAATATGATCACAACTCCTGAATTTAGCTTTATAAGCAAAAGTCATAAAACAGTAAGTTTTTAAAAAGGAGAAGGAAAGAGGAAAATACAATTGATTATTTGGTCTGTGTTCTGAACTGTGCCATCAACCTTTTCAGAAGTCTAATTTTCTTTGCTTTTAATTAGGAAAAGAAAACTAGAGGCAGAGCTGGTAATGAACACCAGTTTCTATGTAACAGATGTTCACGGTGTCCAGGTTTCAATTGCACAGAAAAAAAGCATTTTGGATGGTGCCATAAAAATAGCAACGCAGTTGAAATCAACCAATAATGTAAAATCTTGCCATAGTTTAAATCAGGTAACTTTTGTTCTAAATATTTCTTTCCAGACGTTTAAAATCTCACTAGTATAGTCAAAATCACATGGAATTGTATCTGCTGCATATTTTAAAAGAATCAGTGTTACGATTTTCTGAGCTCTTGAGCCAGAATTGAAGGATCTGGCAGAAGATTAAAAAAATCAATGTTCTAATATGCAGATGAGCTATATTTTCATATAGCTGTCTCAAAAGCTACTTTTTTTTCTACTTTGGCAAGTAGGGAAAAAAAGAATTCTCTCCATGTCTTTTTTCCTTACTACATGTCAAAACTGCTATTTAAAAGATTTTTCTACTTTGGTTTTCTCAGGGTGTTTTCTGCCACAATAGAAAGGTCACATCCTATGATGTATAAGATTTTGGGGAGATTTCTCTGAAGATGTTTGAAGCAATATACAAATTTTTGAAAATTCAATGCAAATCCAAATAATAGCAATAACATTACTGCAACCCCGTCAGTAACACTGTAGTGTCATTATTGCAAGCAAAGTAGCACATTTTTATTAATGTTTTCCAACTAGTGGTTGATAAACAAGGATGCCACTTCCAGAAGTAAGGAGTTTCAAAGTCTTCAATGTAGCCATTAATATATTAGAGACCCACAAACAGAGCAATTGCAATATTATTAAAATGTTCTGAGCAAAGTCATCACAACATCTGAGGATGCCTGCCATAGATGCAGGCAAAACGTCAGGAGGGAATCCTTCTGGAATATGGCCATACAGCCTGAAAAACTTACAACAACCCAGTGATTCAGGCCATGAAAGCCTTCAACAATACATTGTACTTCGTATGGTATGCCCAACTGTTTTGTTCTTTATCTGTATTGTGTTTTCAGAACATGTTTTCTAATTTTTTCCCCTTTCCAATTAAATGCATGGTACCTGAAAATAAATAATTGCTTCTTTATGCTATATATGTAATATGGATTAGGCAGAAAAATACATCTAGTTTCCCTTAAATGGTAATCTATCAGCATTCAATATTAGGTTGTTTCCCCACTGGTAGTTGCTATGTTATACCACAGTTTACATAAAGACTTTTATTTATTCTAGGTTCTCTGCAAATTGAACATGACAATTGAGGATGAGATCTTAAAACTAGATAATCTGAAAAAAAGAGCACTTCCATGGTAAGTTACAAGAGTGCTGCCTACTGTGGAATAGTTAGTGTTTGTAAATTCACTAATTATAATTATTATTTGCCTTTCGTTCTTAAAAAGAAGAGGTCGGGTGTAACTATTATGCTTGAACTGGGCCCACAGAAATAACACTCAATTTACTATCTTACATTCTGTTGATAACAGTGAATTTATGATCCAACCTCTCTAGGGAGAAAGGTTAGCTAAACATATTAGGACTACTGAATGCTGCATACCATGAATCGACACAATACACCTATCAGGCCAATGAGTGACCATCAGTCATAAAAACACTGAAAAAAACAACAGAAGAGACTTAAAAGGCAAAGAAAAGCAAAAAAATGCTACAGCACATGCGCAAAAACAACTCCCACGGCGAACAAAACACAATAGCACATCCACTCTCTCTTTCAGACTACAGCTCCCAGCATCCCCTAGACCAGGCCCTTTAGGAGAGGAGGATGATCCAAATGCACTGCTTCCAAGCTGCAAGCTTTCTTCTTGGATTTCTTTGAGAGCATCCCAATCCCTTGATATTTCCTATTCCTGGACTGCAACTCCCAGCAATCCTCCAGACAGATAGATAGATTAGATAGAGATAGGTAGGTAGATTGATCAGGGGGATTGCTGGGAGTTGCAGTCCGAGAATAGGTAGAGAAGGAAGAAAAGGGGAGGGGAAGGAAGGAAGAAAAGGAAGTAAGGAGAGAATGAAAGAAAAGGAAGGAAGGAATAAGAGAGGGAAGAAAGGAGAGAGAGAAAGAAGGAAAAAAGATTGGCCACAGCAACGCGTGGCAAGTACAGCTATTGAAGTTATAATCCTATAACCCTCTCCTTTTAGCCCCTTTTATGTATAACTTAAAAAACCATAATAAAAATTTATTTATAAAAACAGAATGATGAATGCAGTGTAGTTCTTTTCATTTAACTGTGTGTGAGATCTAAAATTCTGCTTCATTGGTGAAATGGAATGAACTCTCTCAGAAAAGACAAATTAATGGGAACAAAATGGGTCAAGTGAATATATTGCATGAATTTATTTGGTTTATTCTGGTTATCTAATCCTAATTCTTGCAAAGTTCACACATCGTTTAAAAATCAGAGCAATATTACAGTCTAAGAAAATCTTCTCGGACAATAGATTCCTTGATTTTTTCCATTCTTTTTACCGGCATAAATGAGTTCTCAGATTGCATTAAGATACAATACAGTGACGAGTTGCCATTATAAAATAGACATTTTATTAAGAATTATATTGAGAAACATTGCCTGAAATGCATTGTTGCCTAGAGGCTTAAAATTGTGTCATAGGGAATCTCTTATCTTTTCAGTTTCTTTGGAGTACAGTGTTCCTTGAACTCTATCCATAGAATTTCAATAGTGTGTTCTATATTTAATAAAGTATCCCCCTCCTACTCCCTCTCAAGTGTGGAATTAATACAGGCTTTATATTTCCAATACAGTTTTTACATGGATTGTGATGAGCTCACCTGTGTGTTTGAAAACATGGGGAAACTCTCCTCTAGTATTTTTAATACGTAAGTATTTTATTGTATGTGACATATAGCATAGAGTGTACTTAATACATTTTCTCAGCACTTGCCACTTTGGTATTTTAAATACTGTGGGTATTTTTTTTCTGCCGTGTTTTGAAATGATTAAGAAAATGTCTAAAATTAACATAAAAATCAAAGGCATGATAATGACTATTCTAGAGCCTTTTTGGTGGCAATCCTCACTTTCTGTACACTATATATGAGCACTCTATTAATGATTTATAAGCATTCCTCTTAAAAAACAAAGGCCATTTTTCAATTTATTTAGTGTACTAATGATTCTTACTTCTGGCAACTTGTCAACTCAGGCCTGGTCTTGGAAGTAACCCTCTTAAACCAAGCGGTACGGAAGAGGAATTCAGAAACAGTGCTGTAACGCAAGTAAATGCAAAATGTAAACCACTTTCTGATGATGAGTCTATGGTCCTTTTCCTGCAAAACCCTGATGTGTATCCTGAAGGAAGTTGCACCTCATTCCAAGAGAGAGCTCCATCATCCATTCAGAAATGCACTGGTGCTTTGCCACAAGTTGCATCTTCCCCAGATGTCATAATTGAAGAAATAATTGAAGATGATCAAGAAAGTAAGTAACACTCCTTCGGCAGCTGTTTGACTGATCTCTCTTATCCTAAAACTTTAATCATTCCCAAATATTTAATATTAGGGGTTTTTTTTAATGGAAGCAATGTTTTCTTATTACAGATATTATATAGAAGGAGTTCTACCCATTGACTTATGCTTAAGTTGCACGTAAAATAATGTTCTAATATTCTAGAATATCTGTTGTCAGAGGTTTCTGCTCTCAGAGCACTCTTGAAAAGACAAGAAATTACCGAGGACCACTTGTCACAAAGTATAGAATGCGGGGAAAGAGGTAGGGTAGCAGGCACAGGTGGAATTTGCCATAATCATCTAGCAATTACTGATAACATTTTCGGTTCATATATTCCTGCTTGAAATACTATTTTCCCAATAAATACATTATTTTTATGCTAACATTCTAGCTTTTTTAAAAAATTGTTTTTGAAGGCTATTTTTATTAGTATTGTTGACAGCTTAATTACCCATATAAACAACATCTCATGAAGAGGGTCATTTTGCAATACACCAGTGGTTCCCAACCTGTGGTTTGTGGACCACCAGTGGTCTGCAAGAACTAAAATATGGTCCACAGCCTCACCATTACTACACACGAGGCAACCAAAGCAACTGGTCTCGTAAAACACTCTTTTGGTGCCAAGGCAACAAGGATGTTGGAAGTTTCTGTAACAGAAACTAGAGCTGATGTGGTCTATCCAATGCAATTTTCTGAATCAGCTCCCCGAATAACCAAACCGAATCTAAAGTTGACTAATCTAAAGTTGATTTGTAACTCTTTTGGTACTAATGTTGGAGAGTGGTCCCTGGCCAAAAAAAGGTTCGGAACCACTGTAATACATAAATGTGCAGCACATTCTAGAAATTGTCATGTGGCATAAGAAACCATTAGTTAAATGATGTAACTCCTTTCTAAACTGGATGCAGAGTAAGTCTATCTGTAATTCTATATATAGAATCATAGAGTTGGAAAGGGTCCCCATGGTTCAAACCCTTTGCTCAGTGCTGAACCTTCAGCTATAAGATTTTTAGAATCATAAAGTTTCAGCAGAAACACAGCCGGTCCGTTCCCTGTATCTTGTTATTGGATATTGGTATCCTAGCATTGAAACAGATTTATTTATTTTATTTTATTTTATGTTAAATCATCTTTACTGATGAAAATTGGATAGAAAGAGGGAAGTTGGGGGAAGAAAAGAAACGAAAAGAAAAAGGAGGGGGGTGAGGAGTGGTGGGATATTTACATTTCTTCCTCACTCTTGAGCGTAGGCCAGCGTTGTTGGGGTTCTTCTTTACTATTTCTTCCCCAGGTTGCTTCTCTTCTTCCTAAGATTGAATTGTTCCTTGATCTTCCATTCGTAGCATAATCTTCATCTTCTCCTGTTTCAGGAAGTTGGTTAGTTGTGACCAGTCCGTCTCTTTTCTAGTTCTATTTTGCTCGTGGGCTAGTTGTTGAGATAGTGAGTCCATTTTCATAATATCTATCATTTTTATTAGCCATTCTTGCCTTGATGGGGTTTCTTCTGTTTTCCAGTGCCTTGCGAGTATTATTCTTGCAGCAATTGTTAGATATATATATAAGAAGGATGTCTTTTTTTTTTCCAATTTTTTTATCCATAATACCTAACAGGAGGAGTTCTGGGTTGAAGTCTATTTGCTCTTGAATTATTTTTTGAATTTCAACATGGATTTGTTTGTTTGTTTGTTTACAATATTACTATTCTGCCTTTCTCAAGCCCGAAGGCGACTCAAGGCGGCTATACAACACAGGCAGCTATTTGATGTCATAACCATACACAGTATAAAATATAAACATTTAAAACCATTAATAAAATCAAACAATAAAAACAATTTCAAAACATGTAAAACCTTTGCCTTCACTATTCATCTCATTGTCCAAAGAACATTGTCTGAGCCATTCCAATTCAGTTCCATATATATATATATATATATATATATATATCCGAGATTGTCTATAGCACTGCATTTCCAAAGGCTTGTTCAAAAAGCCAGGTTTTTACTTTCCTCCAGAAGGGAGGGGGCTAATGTAATATCCCTGGAGGGGGGAGTTCCACAGCTGAGGGGCCACCACTAAGAAGGCCCTGTCCCTTGTCCCCACCAACCGCACCTGCAAAGAAGGTGGGACCAAGAGCAGGGCCTCCCCAGTCGATCTTAAGCTCCTAGAAGGTTCATAAGGAGAGATACGTTCAAACAGGTAAGCTGGGCCAGAACCATTTAGGCCTTTATAGGCTGTAGCCAGCACTGTTCCCGGAAACAAACCAGCAGCCAGTGGAGCTGACGCAACAGGGGAGTTGTATGCTTCCCGAGTGCCGCTCCATGAAAAATGTTGGCTAACAGGAAAAGTCAACTTGCGTTTTATGTGAGTGTGGTGGAAGATACAGCATGAGATGGGCTTGTGTCTTTTGGGTTAAACACACCTAACGAGTCTTGAGGGGGAAGTTGCTGGGTTAAGGCTGTTTGTATGGGCTGAGAGGAGGCTTGTTTGCATGCTTATTATTGTATTTTGGTTACTTTGCATCTATTACAGCTGATTGATTTTGTGAGTGGGGAGGAGGCTTCCTTACTTGTGTGTTGATTTGTGTTGTGTTGTGTGTATCCCCAAGTATTTTGCCTGAGCACATGGTATCAGTGAGGTGAGGTGTCCACTGAGAGGAACTGAGTCAGAAACTTGGCTGAGGGAGGAGATAAGGACCAGTAGCTCTCTATATCTGTAGCCTCAGTACCTGGAATTTCAAAAATGGAAGGCCAATGGGAGTTTTGGAGGGCAGCTTTCAGGGAGAAACCTGGAATTCTGTTTCAGTGCCTACTTGAAACTACTGAATACAGGTGATGAGGGATCTGCTGACTCATCAGCAACAGCTGTGGTATTTTTGTGTTCTTGTTGAAGGATATCACACTCATGGGCCATCTCTGAGGAGGTAGATTCCCAAATGCAAGACAAAGATGCATATTCTTCTTTGGTCAGATTTCAGTGGAATACTATGTCTGATTCTAGACACTGCCATGTGAAAAGCCTATTTGAAAGTTGGAACATGTCCACATGAGAGTGACCATTTTGGTAAAAAGTCTAAAAACATATGCTATATGCTGCTTAGAGAATTGGGTTTTTTCTTCTTGGCCTCTGAATCACACAATTGGGGATTCTGCACAGATGCAGAGCACTGTTTGGAATCTTCTAGAATCACTAGGCAGAAAAGGTTTTGACAGTAACCCCACCCACCATCCCAAGACTATATAAGGCCCAATTGCATTTTGAAATCCTTGGCCAATAATAAATAGGGCAATACTTCTTGAACAGAGCAAACCCCATGGGGCATCAATGTTAATTCAGAAATCCTGGTTTTCACATAGTCTTAACTCCTGATATCTCTTCTCATTAAAAAAAATTATTAATTCGGGGGAGCTATATATTTTGTAGTTTTGTGGTGGTGGTTCTAGTGCTTCAACTAATTTGGATGTCTAGAAGTTATAATATATGACGTGAAGAATATTAAATAAAACATTTCCATTATGTTCTGCAGACTGTCCTGAAGATACACATAAGAAAGTGTTTCCCCAAAAACATCTGGTGCCATTTGGACCAAAAGCAGGTATGAAATTCTAAGGTTGTTCTTGAGCAGTAAGTGTCAACAGACTTCTTTATGAAATGACAGATGTCTTTGCTTTCCTCTGAAGCTGAGTGACTTGTATTCTGTCTTTTTCTTTCTCTTGTAAAATTGGGGGGGGGGGGGGATTCTGTAAAGAAATACTCATCTTGCATCTCCTGTGGTTGCCAGTAGAGCACATCCTGCCAAAGAAAACAGATATATCTGTGAGACAGTAATTCAGAAAAAAACATGCATTTCCAAAATATGCATTACTAAAAATCTGTGCTTTGATAAATAACACTTATCATTGTGTATGTGTGCATGTGTATACACACACATATTGGGGAAGGCATGCAAAAAAAGTCTGAAGCTGCTTTCCTCCAAGAAAGTTTAAACCAGGACTTGTACTGAAAAGTGAGGAAACAATGCTCTTAAAAAGTTGATAAACTCAGCAAGAAGGATTCTAAACAGTGCAGAATGATAAGAGGTTTAGGGTACTATTGAAAGTAATATTCTTCTTCGGGGCAAGGTCCAGCATCTTGAGAAGCTCCTTTAAAATTTGGGCTTAAACCCAGATTGGAGTCAGTGTCTCCTGAATTGTTTCTCTCCGGAGTGCCTACACAGGCACTGCACAAACTGGCTGAAAGATGCAAGGGAGTCTGTACTGATCTACTGGATCTCTATAATATACATGCTATTCCAGTTTAATTGGCTCAGTCAAAACGCAGGATTATCTATTCCTAATTGTAGGAGGTGTTGAGCAAGAGAGATCCTAAATCAGGATTCTCCAGAGCTTTGATTATTGTGATATGTGAATCAGATGTGCATGCTTTTAAGTCATCATTTAGCAAAGACAAAATCATACCTGATTTTCACAATTCAAACATACTTTGTGTTGTCTAAAGCAGACTATTTTCCAGTAGCGTGTATAAAGCTTATGTATCACATGACATCACTGTTCTTTGTTTTTATACCCTTGTTCTATTTTAAACAGAGTCTCCAGAATTAGTTGTTGTCAGCTGTGTTCTAAATCCTTGTCACTTCTATGTTCGGAAGGTTTCACAAAAGAAAATTGCAGTTGATTTGGAAAAAAAACTGAGACAGTTCTGTAATAATAATCGTACATCTCCTAATGACATTTTGGAACTTGGTAATAACATTTTTCATATTCTCTGCTGAAGTATTTGGATGATTTTAGAGCTCTTTTTCAGGAGGGGAAATATACAGTTTTTGCCAAGTTTTTTTTGTACTTTAACAAATTAGAAAGCTACTGATAAGATTAAATTAGAAATTGAATGGTTGCAGTTGAATTCTTATTAAAAACTATTTGATCAATTTTTACTCATAGTTTTGTAAAATTTTACGCTGGTATTTTCTAGTTACTTTTATGCTGTTGTCTTTAAGAATGCTTTGTAAACAGAATTCTGCAAGTCTGGGGCCCCTTGAGTCCTGGATATAAATTTAGTTGATGATCCCAACTAAAGTAGACCCAATGGGAACTTGGTTAATCAAAATGTGAGTAAACTTCATTAAATCAATGAGTCTGTTCTTGTTGAAACTGAAAATTCAGTTTTGGCTCTTGAGTCCTCACCCCCTTTTTTCAGAATGATCCCTCAGTTGTTCTTTGGCTACATAGCTAATGAGAATTCTACTCGAAAATTAAACTTGTTTTTAAGTAATGAAGATGGTAGTCGCTTTTACACTGAGAAAAGAAACCAGCCTGGAAGTGTATTAAACCGAAATGGTTTTGCTTTGTGGAGCCTATACAAACACACACACACAAATGTGGGAGTACTTAGGAATCTGTGTGTCCTTGCTCAAGGGTGTTTACTTTCTGGCCAGCCCTGATTCAGTGTTTCTTAACATGCTGTCATATAAATGTTCACAAAAGTACTTATGCGCTATAATGAGTTTGGTGGCCTTTTTTTATAGGCACAAGAATCTTTGTTGAAAGTAAAGAACATGGAATGTGGTGTCGTGCCAAAATAGTTGAACTAATTCCACTACAGAATGCAAATGAGGGAAAACCCTGTCGTCCAAATAAGTGCAGAATTTGTGACATTGCAATGATGAAAGTTTTTCTTACAGACTTTGGACATCTAGAAGTTTTCATTGTTTCAGAGTAAGGATAGATTTATTATTATTATTATTATTATTTTAGTAGCATAGATTTTTGTTGTCTTGATTTCTAGGGACAATTTATAAGACATTCCAATTTCTATTAATTAAAGAAATCTTAAGAAATAAAAAACAGAATAAGAAGGACATAACAGTTTTAGTGTTATTAAATTTCAAGTCACATGACATGCCTAGAGACATAGCTTGTGAACTTCTACAACTTGTAGTCTTCCACTGTATATATATGTTAAAGAGTTTGAATTCCATATGACAGTGTCCTGTACCGCATAGAAACTAGTTCCCATTTTTTTCTCTACATCTAAAAGACATGGGAGGAGAAATTTACCAGCTGTCCAGTTAAACAGAGTAAATTGAAAGACCCTTTAAAAGTAAATTAATTGTACATTTAATGTGGTATGTAATGCTATCTGAGTCTTTCTGGATCTGGTGTCTACCTAGAGCGTTGCTTTTGACAGCGGACATGCTGTTCCTCCTCCGGCGTATACATGAAAAACATCACAAAGTAGTTTTCTTCTAGGAAATGTTTGAGGGAAAGTTGGTAGGGTGTAATTCCCTCCTTTTATTTTTTCAGTCTTGATCAGTGTTTCATTTCAGGTTTTTTTTTTTTAGCAGCTGCATGGCGTCTAAAGCCTACTTTAAACAGTGCACCTCAAAGCAGGGGAGAAATTGTGTCCTCGGGGCATTATACTGGGACAAAAGGGCACAACATGTTTATTTATTCAAAGCGTTGGTTCCCAACCTTTTTTTTGACCACTTTGCCCAGGAACCACCCTCCAACATTAGTACCAAAAGGGTTGCGAATCAGTTTTGGTGAACTTTACATTCAGATTGGTTATTTTGGGTGCTGATTCAGAAAAGTGCATTGGATATACCACATCAACTCTAGTTTCTGATACAGAACATATGCCATCCAGTAGCCACCATCAGCTCGCTTGCAGAAAACCATATTTAATAATCTAGAGCTGATGCCTTCCGACATTCCTGTTGTCCCAGCACTATAACAAGGTTTCACAAGACCAGTCGCTCTGGTTGCTGTGTGGTTTCAAGACAACAGTGTAGGAATGTGAGGCCGTGGACCATATTTTTGTTCTTGTGGATCACTGATGGTCCATGGACCACATGTTGGGAACCACTGATTTAAACTACGTCACATTTTTCCCCTGACCTGGGACCCAAGGTGGTTTACAGCAAAGTTAAGATAAATATAACTAAAACCTGATAAAAAGTTAAGTACAATTAAATTAATTACTTTTAAATCAGTTTGAAATACTATAAAATTGGATATGGAATTGACTGGAATGATAATACGGCTATTCATACCGGGGTTTTTTTTTTTTTTTTTACTGTTTAATGAATGTTTTACTTATTGTTTTAATTGTTATTATATTGCTCTGTTATTTGTAGTGGCATTGTATTGCTGCCAAATGTAAGCCGTCCTGAGTCCCCGTTCGGGGTTGAGAAGGAACAAGATAGAAATACCGGAAATTAAATAAAGAAATATAAATAAATAAAATGATTGATTATAAAAATGGAGCACAACACACTCCATTTAAAGATCTTTCTACATAAGTTGATGAGCAAATAAGTTTAAATAAGTTATTGACATTTTCATATTCACATTTTATCCAAAAAGACTCCCAAAGAGGTAATCCAACAGGCCCTGCCCTCATGCTTAGTTACAAAATATAACTAGTGAACATTTCCCTGATTTGGATATATAGTGGGAAATATGGGTGATTAATCTAGAAAATCTTTAGTAGTCATATAAGGAATAATGATTTGTAATGGGATATCTTGGTTAAATTGGACTGTTAAGTACTTTCTTATATCAAAAATGTTTTTCAGACTTCCTTTAAAAATAATGTTTTATATATTTCTTCTTTTTGCCATCAGAGAACCTAATGAAGTTATTATGGATGAAGAACAAGATACTTTAGAATATATGGTGTCTGAAGATTTATGTATGGTTGTAAGGAAACCTGATTTACGTATAGATGCACAACTTAGTGGTATAAGTAAGCTAGCATTGCAGTGTTCCCTGAAGGACATAGTTCCCCAGGATTCAGTAAGTGAGAAATTTCTTCATTGATTTGCTTTATTTATTTATTTATTTATTTATTTGCTGTATTTGTATACTGCCTTTCTCAGCCAATAGGCGACTCAAGGCGCTTTCCAAAAAATCAGTACATATAAAAACATAATACAGATTAAAACATTAAACAGTATAAAACACCACAAAAGCAATAAAAACAACATCATTAGCGTCTTATTATTATCAAGCATTGTCCAGTTCCATTGTCAAATCGTTCGATTTCCTATATTAGCTACTCTGCATTTGTAAACGCTTGCTCGAACAGCCATGTTTTAACTTGCCTCTGAAACGTTAAGAGGGTGGGAGCAGATCTAATCTCCCTAGGGTGGGTGTTGCATAGCCGAGAGGCCACCACTGAGGAGGCCCTGTCTCTCGTCCCCGCCAAATGTACTTGAGACAAAGGCGGGACCGAGAGCAAGGCCTCCCCAGACGATCTTAGAGTCCTTGATGGCTTGTAAGGGGAGACACGATCAGACAGATAAGTTGGGCCAGAACCGTTTAGGGCTTTATAGGCCAAAGCCAGCACTTTGAATTGGGCCCGGTAGCAAACCGGCAGCCAGTGGAGGGGGTACTTCGAATGCACTTTTCCTGCTTCTTGGCAGGGGGTTGGACTGGATGGCCCATGAGGTCTCTTCCAGCTGATTCTATGATTCTACTAAGATGTTTTAATTCTATGTCTTAATGTTTGTTTATGTCTCATGTTTTCATATGGTTAATGGTTTTTAATTCATAGTGATATGATATTGTTTGGCATTGAATTTTGCCATTATTATGTTGGACACTGCTTTAAGTCCCCCCAGAGATGAGAAAAAGTGCTATAGAAAGGCATAGAAAAAATGGTATAGAAAGGCAGTAAATCTGGCTGGCTGGCTGCAGTTACACTTAAAAGTGTACCTGTTCTGACTTGCAACCAAATTCAACTTAAAAACTAACCTACAGAACCTATCTTGTTCATAACTTGGGATTCCTTGTGCTCATAGAATGGTAGACAGCCCATGACTTGTTCTCTGGAGGCTATTGAACCAAGTTGGTAGGAATTAATTTTAGAAATCTGAAATTTGAGTATATTGAAACTGAATTCATAGAAACAACCCTAATGACATATTTCCATGCAGCTTATGGTTTTTGCTCGTACCTGAATTTAATTTTTCTTTTAAAGTCTAAATGAGTTCAGACTACAAACTCACTTGATTATTTATTTATTTATTTATTTCATTCACTTATACCCCGCCCTTCTCACCCCTGGGGGGACTCAGGGTGGCTTACATAAAGGGCACAATTAGATGCCCAAACACACAACAATTAGTCCAAAAAATATAAAATCAACAATTAAGTTAAACAACAATACATAATAAAAGCATAAATCCTAAAACAATCTCATGTCAGAGTCCAAATATCAGAGTCCTTACATCCGTTCTATTCCGTTTGTCATTGTCTAACGCCAGTCCTTGATTTAATTATCAGAGTGACCAAAAGCTTGGTCCCACATCCAGGTCTTTAGGTTTTTCCTAAATGCTAGGAGGGAGGTCGCCGATCTAATCTCCCCGGGAAGTGCGTTCCACAGGCGGGACTGTCTGTGAAGATCAGTCTGTGAAGAGGCATCTGTTAATCTCTTCAAAAAACTTCTTTTCTTTGTGTGTACTTTTTCCTGTCCTCTTAATTATTTTGGAGAACTATATATATTTCACATTCTTGATAATAGCAGTGCTTGTTTGGGTATCTGGCTAGTTTAGCCAGCTCCAGTCCTTTGAAATGAATTTGGATCCATAATGATTCAGTAAGGACATAAGGACATCCTAACAGTGCAATGAAGTATATACCCAAGAGAGGAAATTAGAAGATGGATTTACAAAAAGTGAATTTTGGGTGTTCTGATTATGCTCACCCTCCTGTATTGTTAATTTGCTACTCACTTGCCAAAGCAATGACTGACTATAAAGAAAATGCGACTATTGTACGTATTGCAGTATTGCCTTGTTGCTTGTGAGATTTTCTGTGCTGTGATTGGGTACTTTATTTAAAAAGTAGTCTTAGAATCTCCTAGATTGCTTAAATTGTTGAAATTCTGAACTAATTTCTTTTGCTTATCCATAACAGAATGAAGGTTGGACAAAAGCAGCAAGAACAGAATTTCTAAAAATGATCAATAACAAATCTGTTTTAATGAAAGTATTCAGAGAACAGGATGGCGTGCTTATTGTAGATCTGATGAAACCTGCGGCGATCAAGATAAATAGTGACATGCCTGTATCCCTCAGAGATGCTCTAGTATTTATGGAGTTAGCAACGTATGTAATTAAAAACCGTTAAAATATTAAAAATTAACAAATGCTGTTACCTTAAACATATTTAAAAGTAAATACTGAGCCCTTCCCCAAATTGGGATGTGGCAGCTTACAAGTTAAAATGAATGCAACCTTACAGTCCATGTGTTGTCTTCATATCTTCATTGTGGTCTCTGCATCACACATATGTGACATTTGCTACAAAAATGAAAAATGAATGCAACCCTATACTCCATGTATTGTTTTCATATCTTCATAGTGGTCTCTGCATCACACATATGTGACATTTGCTGTGTAGAGCGGCTTGTCAGACCCTTCTAGATAGCTTACTTTTGGCAGCAACCCTGCCCCCCTCTTTCCAGGTGCCTATTATCAGTTCTATTTCCCCAGTGTTTTATTGTTCATGACAGTGACAGCATCTTTCAGAGAAACTCTTGACTTAGCTTGCTTTCTTGTTTCAGTTATCTCTCTTATATTTGCTGGAGAGCCTCCTTGTCCAGTCATCACAACATGCTTCCTCTAGTTACATGAGTCCTATAACATTCAAATGTGTAATATCTGCCATTGTTTTGCAAGGCAAGCATTTAGGAATAGAACAGACAGATTTAGGTTTCTCCTCCAGGAAACAGTCCATGCTATCCATCTCTATCATGATTATGACAATGGCCCACACAGATCTTTGTTTAAGGAGAGCCCTGAGATGACCTAATACAATCAGCCCATGCAACCCCTGTCTCTCACTACACTTGTTCATCAATGCACTGGTGCTCCTTTTGGATCCAATCCCTCTTATTGACTTCTGGCAAGTCAGTACTGGATGTTTTTAAGATTGTGAAACTAATAGTACTGTTGGCATGACTCCTATTATCTCAGTTTTACTCTGTCATTCTCAAGGATCCCTGGTATTGCAACTACTATTGTGCAGATGATCATCCTTAAGTTCCTGTGACTCCAGGCACTAGGGTCTCGCAGATCCCACAGTAATAGTTCTTCATGTTACCACAGTACTGCTTACCACCCTTTGGCTTCTTTTGCGTTGTAGCTCACCTACCTTCGAGTGTCACCATGTCACTGCAGCTCCACCACTGAGGGCACCAACTGACTTCTCCAGTTGGAATGTCTCAGGAGATAATAGACCTAGTTGAATTGACATCTTCCCATTGATAGTTTTTCAGATGGGGAATCTACATACTCCTACAGCTCATTTTACCTTGATGAGTTTCCTGACCCATGAGTACTAGAGTCTGATCCCCTGTCATCAACGACTTACATTTATAGACCAGGTTTTGTGAATGGCAAGTGCCCTGGAGCTAGAGATTTGTCAGATTACAAACATTGCTGGTGGCCTGGTCTTTAGAGATCTGCAAAAGCAGATAATGTCAGCTGCACACCTACTTGTTCTCCCTCATCTATTTCATGTTATCATGATCCAGTTCTTCATCGATCCCTCTATCTTTAACAAAATAGTCTGGTACTGGAAAGGTGCCAGTGATGTGGACTGGTTAACAACCTATCCAAAGCCCAATTTGGTAATTGTGCATAAGGCCAGTCCCAGTTCTTACAGAAAATCCATTCTACACCAGCTAGTAAAGAAGGGGAAAATATTTATGGGGTTGGAAGGAAACTTTACTCTTCCTTGTCTTTGATAGTGCTTTTATGGGCACCTACCAGTGCTATCTCATTTTTTGAAAACCTTCCTGGTGAACATAAGCGGGTGGTCACTACTTTTCAGGAAGAGGTCTCATCCTTGGTCATTGGGTCTGGTGGTGAGCTGATTTTGCAGATAAGCTGTTGGCTCATACAGTAGCCATAAGGAGATCTGTAGGATTTCGTTACGCATGCTTATCTCCAGTGGCTTGAGCAGTCGTAGATCTTCCATTTTTAACAATGTCAGACTCTTCCATGCTATACTGACACCAATCTTGAAAACACAGAAATTATGAACAGTAACAAACACGGACTGGAGTCTTTTACACACTGCCCTGTTGGAGGCCTCCTACATCTTTTCACTGCCAGTCAGTCCTTAGTTCTCTTGATCCAAGAGACACTCCATCTTCCCTCAGTCTAATGTGAACCTGAGGAAACAGCAGCATCCCAAGACTCAGCATCCCAAGACTCAACTTTCTCTGGGAAGAAAATCAGCAGATCTTCAAGGATGAAGAGTTTGATGCATCCTGGGAGCAGCATTGACATCTCAAGTGTTAGAGATTTCTATCCCCACTACTTGTCCAGAATACTATTCTGTCTCTACCCAATGCCAATCTCAATACTTCTCACCCATTTCAGGACAGTCTGAACCGTTTTATAGCACTGTCGTCACCACAAACAGTTGGGTTCTCAGCTTCATACACTGACTACACCAGGCATGGTCTACCGGCTGTTAGGAATTGTGGGAGTTGAAGTCCAAAACACCTGGAGGGCCGAAGTTTGCCCATGCCTGGATTACACCATAGAATTTGATTCCTTTTCTCCAGTTGTAAGAGTGTGTTGTACTCCTCTATCATTACCTCTCGAGGAAATTCACACTCTCTTAGCAAAAGGCACCATAGGCCCATTGATGACCATTCCTTTCCCAATATTTCATCATTGGAAAAAAAGGGTGGCAGTCTTCATCCCATCCTGGATTCAAGGACGACAGTATGTCCTTGAATAATGAACTTCACATTTTCAACATTTATTATTTGCCCCTTTATAGTATATTAGATATTTGTGGGTGGAGGGGGGGGGGGTCAAATGCCATCTAAACAAAATTTTATAAAATTTCTCTTTAAGATTATCTGATGATGTAAATTTCTTCCACGTGTAGTCTGTGAAATACTCACTAATGGGTTTCTCTGTGCATGCACAGTGATTTCGGAACATTTTAGCTATAAAAGAGTTTTGGCGGGAGTCCCGCCCACCCTCCCAAGTGAATATAAGGTGGAAGGCGGAGCTTCGCATCAGTTCTTCTTTCCGCACGACAGCAGCATTTTGGACTTCTCTCTTACTTACCTAATTTCTTGTGTTTGGACTCGGACTGCATAACAACCATTCTCCCTTCTCCTTCCCTGAGGACGGAACGGCTACGGACAGGCTACCATGTCGACCTTATCTTTTAAAAAATGTTCGGCTTGTGGAGCCAACCTCCCTAAAGCCGATAGACACACTAAGTGTCTTTGTGCCTTGGAGAGTCCCATAATCGCTCGGCCTGTGAGATCTGTAGAGCCTTTACATCTCGGGCCCAAAAGAGCAGGGACTCCCATTTGAAAGCCCTCCTATACGAGCAAGCACTGGCACCTGATGAGACTCGCCAACCCGCGCTAAGTCTCTCTCAACAACCTCCGCCCTCCCCTCTCTCCAGAGAGCGGCCGGGCTCCTCCTCCATGGAGCTGGAGGAAAACCCTGCGGCTTCGGCTCCTCCCCCTGTGGAAGAACCGCCGCCGAAAAGACCCAGGGTCTCCAAACCACCTTTCCCCATATATCATTTCTACCAAGGAGAACACTCTAAGGCTCATACTCCTCCTCCTCACCCCTGTCCTCTGTTTCACCCCCCCCCTCCCTTGGCTACTGTTTCCAAGCCTCCTCCTGAACCTTCCATTTCTCAACACCAGGGGGCACCACCACCGGATCCCACCACTCCTCAACAAGATCCCCACCCTGATACAGGGACTGTGGATCTTGATTCTTCCAGTGACTCACCACCCACTCCGGCTCCCCAACCTGAGTCAGACCCAGACCCTATATAGGCGGAAGAATTTAAAAACTTATCTGCCTTGCTTATTAGACTCTCCAGGGCACTGAATCTTGCCATTCCGCAACCCACTAAGGCTGTAGAAGACCCATACTTTACTTCATCAGAACAGCAACATCCTATGTCGACTGTGCTGCCCACTTTACCTTACCTTTTACAAATTCTAAAGACAGGGTGTTTCTCCAGCCCTGGTTCCAGCCACGCCAAAGCGAGCTGAGAACCTTTACCGTATTGACCTCACGGCAGCTTCATGGCTTGCCAAACTGCCCAAGGCCAACTCAGTTGTTACAGATGCTCAACCCAAACCGGTTCAAAGGAACCAAACTTCTCCCTCAGACAAAGAAGGAAAGAAACTAGATGCCATGGCAAAAAAGTTTTATTCCTCTGCCTGCTTATTTGATCGAATGGCACATTATGGAGTGTACATGAGTGTATACCAGACATTCATGTGGAACAAAAATCTCTCCTTATCTTGATTTATTGCCGTTGGCTGACCAGGCTATAGCTAAGGCCTTTGCTCAGGAGGCACTCCTTCTCTCTAAGCTCCAAAAAGACCTGTCAAAAAATACAGCTGACACATCCGGCAAACTTATTGCCAGGGCAGTAGCCCTGAGACGTCACGCCTGGCTCAGGGCAGCCACCCTCTCTGTCAGCCCGCACATTGATTGAAGATCTTCCTATGGATGAAACAGGATTGTTTAATCCAGAAACAGACTCCCAACTAAAACACTCATGAAATGAAACAAGTGGTCAATAAGTACGACCAACAACCCTACCAACAACGCCAGCGATGGGGAAACTACTAGCAGTACCCCATTACCACCGGGGCTGCTACTACCCTCATTCCTACCGAGGGAAACAGCGCCCTCACCCTTCTTCTGGAACCACCGGGAAACCCCCTGTTCCCTTTAAGGGTAAGTATCGTGGCTCAAAACCACCAGATAACAAAAACCGGCGGTTTTAGCCCTCCTCCCTCCTCCACAACCAACCCACAACCCCCCTCCCCACCCCCAACATCACATCCACCTCACTCTTATATCTCAATAGACTCCACCCATTTTTACCTGCCTGGCAGTCTATAACCAATGATAACTGGGTCCTCCGCATAATAGAAGAAGGCTATGCCATTGAATTTGACTCTCTTCCTCCACTGGGGAGAGTCTTACCAACCCAGTCCTCCCCCATGCTCTGGGAAGAAATTTTTTCTCTCCTACACAAAGGGGCATTTCACCCATACATCCTGACCTTTCCCACACCTGCTTTCCTTCCCGCCACTTCTTAATAGATAAAAGGGACGGAGGCCAACGCCCCATCTTGGACCTCCGAGGCGTCAACAAATTTATTTTGCCTCGCAAATTTCGCAAGGTCACACTAGCCAACATCCTTCCCTTTATCAAGGGTGGAGCATGGCTCGCTTAGGTGGATCTCAAAGATGCTTATTTTCACATCTCGATTAGATAAAGCCACCGCAGGTACCTCTGCTTTGCATTGGACAACCATATTTTCTCCTTCTCCATTTTACCTTTTGGTCTCTCTTCGGCCCCAAGGGTTTTCACAAAATGCATGGCTGTTGTGGCAACACACCTACGCCAAAACGGCGTGACGGTCTTTCCATACATAGATGATTGGCTTTTTGTGCAGATTCTCATTCCCAGCTCCTCTCAGACATTTCCTACACTTTGTCTCGCTTGCAGGAACTCGGACTTATCATAAACTATGACAAATCTCATATCATACCAACCCAGCGCATCCACTTCATAGGTGCTCTGACAGACTCCATATCCCAATGGGCTTACCTGCCAGAAGACCGTTTTTCCAACATCTGCCAAGCTATCAACAATCTCTATTCATCAGGCTGGTCCTCTGCTTGGGCTATCCAGACCATACTTGGCCATATGGCTTCCACCACAAACGTGACTCCCTTCGCCCGACTCCGCCTCCGTCCACTTCAGTCCTGGTTCCTCAGAGTCTTCAATCCTATTCATGATCCCCAATCCCTGATCCTCTGCCCCCCCCCACTCCGGTCCTCCACTCCCTGCTATGGTGGACAAAGAAATCCAATGTGTGCTCAGGTCTCCCATTCACACACCCCCGACCATCGCTGTCACTAACGACAGAAACGTCTTCTCTCGACTGGGGCGCACACCTCCAAGACCTGACGATCAGTGGCCGCTGGTCTCACTCAGAACTACAACTCCACATCAATGCATTGGAGCTACTGGCAGTGGGGAAAGCCTTTCGGGCCTTCGCTCACCTGGTTTCCAACCGCACAATCCAGATAGTCACAGGCAACACGTTGGTAAAGTTCTACCTCAACAAACAAGGGGGAACTCACTCCCCGACCCTCCTTTCCATATCAACCGAGATTTGGGAGTGGTGCATTCAAAGAAACATATTCCTTGTTGCAATCCACCTTCCCGGCAAAGACAACACCCTAGCAGACTCCCTGAGCAGGACCCCAACCATGGCCCACGAATGGCACCTACACCCCAGAGAGTTCAATCTTCTGGCTCGTCACTGAGGCCGTCTACAAGTGGACATGTTTGCTTCTCCAGACAACACACAATGCCCAGTCTTCTGCGCAAGGCTCCACCCTCGCGCATCCCCAGGCTGTCTAGGAGACGCCTTTCTTTTTCAATGGTCCCAAGGATTCCTTTACATGTTTCCCCCCTTGCCTCTACTCTCCAGAGTAGTAGCGAAGGTCATCACAGACAAAACCAATTGCATCTTAATAGCCCTGTGGTGACCCAGACAACCATGGTTTGCCCCCCTCCTCCACGCATTACGGAGAACCTTTCTTCGCCTGAGGGCCACCCTAGATCTCCTCACCATACAAAAAGGGCTAATCTGCCACCCAGATCTCCCAACCCTCCGCCTCACGGCGTGGAGGATCAAGCCATGAGCTGCCTCTCCGAGGCCACGCGGCTCATAATACAGTCGGCTCAAAAAGCCTCCACTAAGAAATCTTATACTTATAAGTGGTCAAGATTTAAGTCTTTCACTCAGACCCTGGGCTTTGAACCCATGTCAGCCCCGGTGCATATTGTCTTAGACTTCCTCGTTCACCTCTCCTCCTTAGGTTTTTCCCTATCCTCTATTAAGTGCTACCTTGCAGCACTCTCCTGGTATAGGAGAAAATCGGGACTACCGTCCCTATTTCAAGACCCTTTAATACAGTTATTTGTTAAAGGTTATAAAAATGTTCATCCCCCAGTTCCCCCCCTCCCCCAACCTGGAGCCTTGAGCTTGTACTGTCTCAGCTCTCAAAAAAAACCCTTTGAACCCATGTCCTCCTGTGACATCTCCCATCTTTCCTGGAAAACGTTTCTAGTAGCTATCACTTCCGCGAGAAGGGCAAGTGAACTTGCCGCACTGCCGGACTGATGTTATCTTCCTACCCAAAGTTGTTTCCAAGTTTCATATGTCCCAAGATATTACTCTCCCTGCCTTCTTTCCCAAACCTTCCACTCCCCTGGAAATTGCTCTCCACTCTCTGGATGTTAAGAGAGCCCTCTCTTTTTACATATCCAGGACTGCCTCCTATAGAAAATCCCCGAGACTTTTTCTCAAATACAGAAAAGACGCCCTGGGTTCCCAGTGACGTCCTAAAGGCTATCATCATGGATAGTATCCACAATCCGCTTGGCCTACCAGTTGGCAAACAAAGAACCTCCAACTACTATCGATGCTCACTCTACGAGATCCCTTTCAACATCTCAAGCCTTCCTCCATGGTGTCTCTGTTCATGACATCTGCAAAGCAGCAACGTGGACAATGCCTTCCACCTTTGCCTCTCACTACAAGCTCGACATCCTCGCCAAGAGAGATGCGGCCTTCGGCAGAGCGGTTCTCTTCTCATGTGTGGCATGACCCACCTCCAGGTTGGTAGCTTTACAATCACCCATTAGTGCATATTTCACAGACTACACGTGGAAGAAATATGGGTTGCTTATCTGTAAACGTATTTCTTCGAGTGATAGTCTGTGAAATTCGCCCATCCCACCCGTCCTCCCCTCTTATGTCATGCCTCTTTTCCTGGCTGCTGTCTGGCGGCAAGGAACTGATGCGAAGCTCCGCCTTCCATCTTATATTCACTTGGGAGGGTGGGCAGGACTCCCGCCAAAACTCTTTTATAGCTAGAATGTTCCGAAATCACTGCGCATGTGCAGAGAAACCCATTAGTGCGAATTTCACAGACTATCACTCTAAGAAATACGTTTACAAGTAAGCAACCCATATTTTTAATCCTTCTGCCACATTTTTTCAGTGCTATACTGTAGCCAAAATTCTGTGTCCATTAAATCATAGAGTCTTCAATTATTCCATCTTCCATTACTGTTTTCAATTATTTTATTTTTATTTATCATGTCAAGGGCAACCAGACCATTGTATTACATTTCTAACAGAACAAAACAAACAGACAGACAAAACACAAAGTTTGCAAGCTTGGTAGTTGATTAAATGTCCTTGTACATTTACAGACCATAAACATAACAAAGCTAGAAAGGTAGATATTACTCCAACGTTCCTTTAGTGACACTTCACAGGTTGGTGTCATCTTCAATCCTGCCCCCTAAAAGAAGCTCATAACACATCTTTCAGGTGAAATTTCAGTCCTCAGTGGCATCTACATGGATCTCATAAATAAATTGTTACATACCAATTTCCTTTTGGAGGAGAATGCTGGTAATTAAGAGCATGCAAAAGGGTTGTGATGGGATAGCATACACTGTTTTCCTCATTTTTATCATCCCAACAATCCTGTGAAAATATGAGTCTGAGAGTCAGTGATTGGGTCGCTCAATGAGGTTTATGATGGAGTAGGAATATGAACTTGAGCTTTGTCAATTCTAGCTACCACACAGTAAGCACTAAACCATGTTGGAAATGTTATGTGGGAGTGGAAAGGAGGGCACAAAGGCAAAGGAGGTTATACTGTTCCCTGGTGAAGTCACATGTGATGGCTTTGATATATATAATTCTATAAATTAATAAATCGGCTGTGTAACATTTAAAATTCAGCTCTGCAAACCAGACTGTTGACTATCTCATAGAATTCATGGAAATCACTGAGAAGTGAACCAATCTCCTGTGGAACTTACCTCAAATGCTGGGTTTTTTTGGTTATTTGGAAATGTGTTGGAATATGTGTTGAGCTTCAGTACTAAATTGTTAGCACTAATTTGAAAAATTCTTAGAATTTTCTTGAAAAATTTATTCTGAACTCATTTCTCACTAGATTTCGCCCTCAATTTTTTGATCAGTCTGAAAGTACTGTACCACTGCAGTACTGTCTACCTCTGATGCCAGAAGCAAATTCAGCATTTTCAGTTGTTGTGAGTTACATTAATAATCCTGGTGACTTTTACATTCAATTGGTAAGTATACAGATTTTTTTTAATGTCACTATTGTAAGATACTTTTTGAAAAGCTTAAGCTTCTTAAAAAGGGAGATGTATGCCTGGAAGTTTCTGATAATATGGGTCATTACAGAATAGATGGATAAAATATACTTCATGATAATATGTTTTAATCCTGGTTTTAACTGCTAGCAAATAAAGTTATATCCATTATCGATGGTGTCCTTGAAAAAATGTATGACCTATATACAAAGAACTGTAGGCATGTAACATAAACAATGAGTGAAAAACAGAACTTAAGGGGGAAAATGGAATAGAATAGAGAGTTGTTAAGAAGGCACGGTGATTGCAAACCGGAATAGAACACCTCAAGTTTTGTTTAAAATACTATTTAACCTACATGTTAAAGAGGTCTCCTTATATAAGTTCATTTATGCCATGTTGAAGTGACTGGACTGACCTTGAAGGAGCTGTGGGTGGTGACGGCCAACAGGGAGCTCTGGCATGGGCTGGTCCATGAGGTCACGAAGAGTCGGAGATGACTGAACGAATGAACAACAACAATGCCATGTTTCCTTTTAGTAGTCATCTACAATTCTCTTTCCCAAAGCAGCCTTTATCAAATGCTTTTTCATATCTTCTGTTTGCACACTGCAACCTGACCTCAATAGTACTTGCTAGTTACTTGTTTCATGTGCTTTCATCCATATCTTCTCAAATGCCTTTCAATATGAAATGTTAATTTGTTGAAATGCTAATGCTAACTAAATGTTAAACATCCATAGAAATTAATATTGTTTTCATTGTAATAGCTGGAACAGGGTCCAGAATTTGCAGCATTTCTGAGCAAACTTGACGAACAATATAAATGTGAAGATGGAGTTGACTTGGAAATCCTCTGTCCCGTTCAAGGTCAGCCATGTGTAGCAAAATTTGAAGATGGAGTATGGTACAGAGCACAGGTAGTTGGTAAGTAACTGCAGCATTTAGTTAGTCTGGAAGTTTTGTTCTGCTCTTCACAAAAAAATAAAATACATACTGAAGTGATGATACAAGAATAAAAAACAAAAAATTCCTTAAATTACAGTGTAACAAGTGAAAGCAATAAATATTTGGGTAGTATATGTAGTTAGCCTTTTTAAATCTCTATAATTCTATGTCTTTATATACTTTCAGTATGAGTTCTAATGTATTGTGTTCAGATGCAGAAGAGTGGGGGTTTAACTGCATATTCCAACTTGAGCAGACGGGGACATCACCATTGGCTGCAGAACACATCTAGGACAGTGGTTCTCAACCTGTGGATCCCCAGGTGTTTTGGCCTACAACTCCCAGAAATCCCAGCCAGTTTACTAGCTGTTAGGATTTCTGGCAGTTGTATGCCAAAACATCTGGGAACCAAAAGGTTGAGAACCACTGATCTAGGATCCTTAATTGAGGGGAGTTGCAATATCATAAAGCTGGAAGGTTCCACATGGGCCATCCAGTCCAACCCCCTGCCATGCAGGAAAAGCACAATCAGAGGATCCCTGACAGATGGCCATCCAGCCTTTGTTTAAAAGTCTTCAAGGAAGGAGCTTCCACCACACTCCAAGGCAGGGAGTTCCACTGCTAAACCGAGGGCCAGGTCACAATCCCCCAGACTGGTGGGGGTGGGGGGGGGATTATAATTTGAAAAAAAACATGAATGAATTCCTATGCACACTGCACATATCTTATCTGTAGTGCAAAAATACTCAAAAACAATACAATAATTAAAATGGAGAACAATTTTAACAAATATATTTGTTTTTAACAAGTATTTCAATGGGAAGTGTGGGCCTGCTTTTGGCTGATGAGATAGGGATGTTATTGATGATGATGTGTGCTTTCAAGCCGTTTCAGACTTAGGTTGACCCTGAGCAAGGGCCGGGTAAATGACCTTGGAGGGCTGTATCCAGCCCTCGGGCCTTAGTTTGAGGACCCCTGCTCTAGATACTGTATTCCTTTTGATGCAGCCCAAAATCCCATTGGCTTTTTAGCTGCTGCATCACACTGTTAGCTCATGTTCAACTTGTTGTCCACAAAGGCTCAAAGATCTTTTTCAAATAACAACAACAACAACAGCTTCATTTTTGTATCCTGCCACCATCTCCTCGAAGGGAGTCTGGGCAGCTTACATGAGAACAACCCCATGTAAGCCAACACATGGACTGTTATTGAGCCGGATATCACCCATCCTGTATGTTTGTATTTCATTTTTATGCTGAAATGTAGTATCTTACATTTGTCCCTGTTGACTTCATTTTGTTAGTTTTGGTCCAGCTCTCTAATCTGTTAAGGTAGTTTTGAAATGTGATCTTGTCCTTTGGAGTATTAGCTGTCCCTCCTAATTTGGTTTCATCTGCAAACTTGATAAGCATGCCCTCTAAACTTTCATCTAAGTCATTATTAAAGATGTTAAACAGAACCAGACCCAGGCCCAAACCCTGCGGCACTCCCCTGGTTTCTTTTTGCTCATTAGCAACATTATCATGCAGAATGCATTGCGAAAACATGCACGCAAGTAAGATACATGACTATACATCCAATGAAATAAAAACAGTATATCCAGGACATGAGATTGGTTATAAATGTGAATTTCTGCCTAATGAACATTGCATCGCATTGAGGCATGTTAACAAGAACCATGGTACAATGGCTGAACTTCTGACTAATCTCTCCTTTCCCCAAGTCAAGAAATACAAAACTCCAAATACTGCTCCAAAAATCACGAAGCTTGTTAAAAGCGAAAAACCACCAGGATTTTTCGTCATCCAACAAAAACAATTCTAGATGAATAGGATACATTTCCATATTAAATCTCAGTTCTTTCTTATTGCTTTCTAAAGGTTTGTTAGGCCATCAAAAAGTGGAAGTTAAATACGTTGACTTTGGCAATACTGCTAAAATAAATGTGAAAGAAATGCGTAAAATCAAAGATGACTTTTTAGCCCTTCCAGAAAAAGTAAGTTCAAACTACTTATATCAATAGATTTTTTTAAAATAAAATGTATCTGACAAAGGGTTGGTTTCATAGATTGCAAATGCTTATAGATCTACACATGATGTATCCCTACGATGTACATGTTTATAGTTTCTATTTCCATGATATTGTAAATGCAACTCAGAATTTAATATGTGTTGAATATATATTGCAGTTGTATCTCAGGTTTCAATATATAGCAATATACATGAATTATATTTCTTTAGAAGGTCTTCCTCCATGGACAACCTAAGTGAATTGCATTAATGCTACGTGTATAGGACTGGAGAAGTTGCTGTTAATCAGAGTATGGATTGAAACAGACATGATCCTTCTTTAAAATGAGGGGTTGGGGATACTTTGCAATTTTTCAGTTAATTTTTTGTGCAGGCCACTCCCATTACGTGGTTCCCTAAGCTTTTCAACTTGTCCAAAAAGACAAATTAAGCATCAGCACTCCACTTAGCTGCTCTTAAAGTACGATATGACTTCTATTCACTGGAGACACATTCATGAACCTATCATAGAACAGCAAGCCTTATTGGTTAAAATAATAGTTTTGTCATGTTTCGTTATTTTAACGACTCCTCTGCTCCTATCTTCTGCAAATATGAAGGGCTGACTGTATAGTAATTTACTTTATGGTTGCAAAGGTTCTGGAAGTAATTAGCCACTAGTTGTAGTTGCTGCTAAAATGATGCAACCTTCGTGTTCCCCCATGTAAAAATATGGCTTGCAGCAGGCTAAACAGGCTTTGCCTGCTGAGAACTAATGTGATGTGTTCTGTCGTGCTATTTCTATGCAATATCCCAGAGAGACTAATCTGATTTAAGAGAGGGGAAATGGTCAGACTCTGGTGAACAAGAGTAACCAACAAGGCAGAAGCACTTCAGTTTAGATTACTTTGTTCCTCTATATCTGGCCAATCAGACATAGATTTCACAAATCTTGAGTATGTAAACAAAAATTCTCTGGTCCAATAAAAAATGAGGTATTACTTATCCTTTACCTGAAGCCAATTCCAAATGTCACTCTTTACCATCTCTGGCATATTGCCATCCCATTGCATCAGTATGCTTGTAGGCAATTTCCTTAATCGTCAGGTGTTGGTAATCCTTTCATGCTTTAGTTATACACCTTTTGACATATTCTCTCTCATACTGTTTCACTTTTATCTTGTTTTCATAACCATCAGGCTTCAAGGACTTGCATTTTTCAAAATATGAAGCAATTAGTGCTTGGTCTGTAGCAGTATTGTGGGTCTCAGTTACAGGTAGTTCTATAATTGAATTTAGACAGTGTTTATAAATATGACAGTTCTATAATTGAGTTTAGACAGTGTGGGCCTGATAGTTGCTTGATAAGAAACAGTTGGGATCTCTGTGTACAAGCAGTCCGCAAGTTACAAACATCCGACGTACAAACTATTCATAACAATGGAAGTAAGACAACAGGAAATGAGAGAAATCTACTCATTTGGGAGGGAAATTCACTCCTGAAAGTGAATAGTGGGGAAAAAGTGTCTCCACTGAAGCTTTATCACCCATCTTTGTTTCCACAACAAGCACAATATTTCAAAATCCAGTTATCACAGGGATGGAAAGTAAGGTGAAATCTTCTGAACAGGGGCACAGACAGCAAAACAAACACCACAGTTATCAAAATTTTAAAACATGGCTAAAGTTACACTTAAAAAACGTACCTGTTCCAACTTATAAACAAATTCAGCTTAAAAACAAAACTACAAAACCTATCTTGTTCATAACTTGGGAACTACCTGTACATAACTCTTTAAGATTCCCTTGAAGCAAGAGTTCATGCCTTTTATATACATTAGGTAACTCAGCAAGTTTATATTTTATAATTCAGGCAATTAGGTGCAAGTTGGCTCATATTGCACCATTTGAACAAAACGAATGGAGTAGTAAATCAAAGGACAGATTTGAAGAACTGACTGAAGATAAATGTATGCTCTGTTTTGTTACTGGTAAGCATTCTCTTGTCTATATAATTTATTAGATATTGAATAAGCAGATGAGGTCACTTGCTCTGTGACTGAAGAATAAATTTGTTTGCTTTCTATCTTGCCTTTCATTTGAAATTGGGATGCAGAGTGACAAGATGAAAAAATGATCCATTATTGTCCTAATGGGCAAATGGTGCTATCCTTCCTTTCAGACTGGACCTTTACAACTTTCTATATCCACATCACACGACTGTTGTAGTGGCAAGTGAAACAAGCATTCTGTATAAGAACTTGAGCCTTCTCATGGGTTTTATTGCATTTCAGAAAAAATGGAAAAATCCTGTTTTGTTAAATTGGCCTTTAGATAATCTTTCATTGGTCAACATTTCCAGCTCATTTGTTTTCTTAAATATTTAAATGTTTTTATATTTTTATATTTATATGTTTTATTGGTTTTTATTTCTTAAATATATTGTCTTCTGTCTATTTGTATTCATAATGCAGCATTGAATTTTGCCTTGTTTGTAAGCCACTCTGAGTCCCCCTCGGGGTAAGGAGAGTGGGATATAGATATAGTAAGTAAGTAAGTAAATATCTCATCTCATTATAGAGAAATCTCAGGATGATGTACTTTTAGTTGAGCTCTATGACAGCAAGTGTATATCCCCAGAACAGTCGCATAGTGTTAACAGCCTCTTGGTTAAAGAAGACCTGGCTACTTCTATAGCAAGGTAAATATGCTGTTTTGTTTGTTTCTCACAATAGTGGTACCTTAGGGCAGGAGCGACCGCAATGCAGCTTTCGGGGTTGATTTTGTGACCATAAAAGTCCCTTAGTAGATATCGTGTTCCAAAGTTACTGTGGAATTAATGCCTTATGTCTAAATGTACACTTAGGGTAAAAAGCATACAAAATAAAGCAAGACAACATTCTCATAAAACACTTTTCTTAAAAACCTACAATTCTGAAAGCTTGACAGAATATTTGCTTGCTGCTGGAATTATAACAGGGCAAGTAAGTGTATTGTCGAAGGCTTTCATAGCCGGAATCACTGGGTTGTAGGTTTTTCCGGGCTATATGGCCATGTTCTGGAGGCAATTTTTCTCCTGACGTTTCGCCTGCATCTATGGCAAGCATCCTCAGAGGTAGTGAGGTCTGTTGGAAGTAGGAAAAATGGGTTTATATATCTGTGGAATGACCAGGGTGAGACAAAGGACTTTTGTCTGCTGGGGCTAGCTGTGAATGTTTCAGCTGATCACCTTCATTAGCATTCAATGGCTTGGAAGGGCCTGGGGGGAATCTTTTGTTGAGAGTGATTTTATGTGCCTGTTTGTTTCCTCTAGCCTCTCTCTTGGGAGGGATTTCCAGAGTCTAGGCACGACTATTGAAACAGCTCTCTCATGTTTACAGTAACTGTACAGGTGGTGGAAATTGAAATAAATGTCCTGAGTGTGACCAGCAATATGAGTGGGGTCAGGTACTACTTGGGACAAACCCATAGTTGTCACGAAGGCCGTGATATCCTGAGAGAGTGGAAGTAGATAGAAAAGCATTTTAAATGAACCTATTATATTCTTCATAGCAACACCAAAGAGACCACCAAACCTCGTAATGAAGTATGGGATCCTTCTTTTGAAGATATCTTAAAAACAGGAATAGATGTATTAACATGTGAAAATGAAGACTTGTCACAGGTTAAGGATGTGGAATTAGTCTGTGGCAAAGAACTGCAAGCAAGAATTAGTCATGTTATATCCCCAAGCAGGATCTTTGTGAATTTTGTGTCATCAGAACAGATTCTAAAAAGGTGAGAGAACTTGAAACCTTAGTTACTTTCTCAGTGAAAACATGAGAACTATAACACTGAATCATAATTCCTGCCCTAGAATTGTGTAGCTTGCCATAATTTGCGTGGGTAGTTTAACATGTGTTGTTTGGCATGGCAAGAACATAAAGACCTTTTGCGATCCATTCCTCCTCACCCTGAATAATGATTGGTAATGCCATTACTGTCACTGTAGTTTCTCTTCTTACTTTCAGGGGGCAAATTATTTTCTACGAACATCTTACATCCTCTTCCTCCCCCCAATTTTAAGAAATTTTCTTTCTTTTTAAGATAGATTTTCCCCTAAAAAGTGAAACTAAAAAGTAGACAAAAGCTATCAATGTAGTAAGCAGTATAATTAATATTAAAAACTTTTTGGAATGCTAATGATGGAAAATTAATTTGTTGGAGAGATTTGCATTTATATAACTTTTTAGAGGGAATATTGTATGCTCTGGCACAGAGAAATCAAGTAATCCTCCCAAGCTACATGCTTAAAGAGTAGTATAATGGCTCTGATTCTTACAATCATAGGTTTCATATGAGATGTTCTTAAACTAACACAATATTGTCATGTTTCCTGTACACACAAGTTTTGTAATCATGTTTTGTAATCACTTTCTTACATGTGTGTGTGTGTGTGTATGTGTGTGCCTTCAGTTGACTGTCAACTTGCGGTGACCCCATGAATTTCATAGGTTTTCTCAGACAAGGAATGCTCAGAAGTGGTTTTGCCAGGTCTTTCATCTGAAATATAGCCTACAATCTCTGATATTCATTGACAATCTCATCCAAGTACTAACTAGACCAAGGACCAGTGCCATTATACTATTTAGGCCCCCACTATCCTCTTATCCCTTGTTTCTACAAACACAGATTATTTTTCAGAACAGTACTTAAGATAGCTATTTCATGATCTTTCCTGGTTTCCTAAAATGTTAGTTTACAGGAAAGGATGACTGCTACTTACGTTGAGTCTAAGAGTGAAACAATCCAGTGGACACTTGATATGCCTTGTGCTGCTTATGTACAGGAACTGGATCAGTGGCATAGAAGCCGAATTAGCAGGATTGCTTCTGAAACAATCATGGAGGTAAATATATTCAGAAAATTCACTAAACACTCTTGAACAGGCCAGGGTCATTTTGCTCATGGTGAGTGGGAGCTACCCAAGATACCCATTCAGGGATAAACACAAGGAGCAGTTGAGCCATGTATCCTGATAATAGTGAGCAATCTGTCCTCACAGAGTCAAACAGCAGAATCCTCATAGAAAAGGTGGTAGCAGCAGGATTTGGGTGTCCCAAGTTTTTCAGAGGCACACCTCTCCATTGGGGGAGAAATCTTTATGGACATGAACATATCATAACCAGCTCATGAGATATGAGCATGCGTTGTGACCATATTTATGCCATTGGGAGAGTGAACAGAGCTGCCACCTTTTTTTACAGCAATTCTAGAAGTTTCCAAACAGGCACTCATTGCACAAATTGTGTGATTCACAGTTTCCACAAGGAAGAATGAGCCTCTGAAGTGACTATCGCTGCCTGTATATATGGTGGGAATGGGTTAATCTTTGCAGATTATTGTGGAAATGTTTCCAATGAACCTCCTTGTTGTAAGACACTAGCGGTGTTGGCAAAAGGTTGTTTTAGTCCACCAATAATGTTTCCTCTGAAGGCATTAACTGGATTACTTGCTATTTCATTCTTTTCTCTAGAGAGCAAAGATTATAAGACCAGGATCCCCATTCAGTAGCTATGAAATAGATGGGACTTTGAAATGACATTTCCCTAGTCTTAACAGTTGGGGCAGAGGGGGTTATGTATTATAGAAATTAACTTGTTCTCAAATCCAGGTATTGCTGTTTTGCATATGTGCTTTAAAGCCCAACTCAAACATATAGAAATTAGAATGCGTGTGAGCTTCTGTTGACTTATGAGAGCGGCTTTTGAAGAATATAGTCTATATTTCCTACACACAACTGGGTCATATAACTTACCTAAAAACCATTTTCTACCCTCTCCCCATAGCAATTTCTTTAGGGTCTTGAACATATTACACAGACGCCATGTGATCTTGCTATGGGAGTGTGCTGTGTGTGTTTTTGGGAGCAAAGGGAATAATATCTAACTGATCAATGTATCATTCATCTCTGGAAGGCATGTCCTGAATTGAATTCATTGTCCTTTGTAGGTGTTTCTCATTGACCTTGGTATAGTAAAAAATGTTAACATTGAGTATTTAAGAAAACTTAACGATGATCTGAAGAAACCCACACCTTTAGCAGTGGAGTGCTCATTAATTGACATAAGGTAATTTCCCCATTAAATATAGTTCAACACATGACTATAAGAGAACAGACACTTATACTGTCTGTTCTCTACTTACAAAATATCTTTCCAGTGTTCTTTATTTGACTCTTAATGTCATGGCATTTCTCCATTTATTAAAAAGTAGAAACAAACATGGGGTAATTTTTAAAATATCTAGTGTGTGTGTGTGTTATGACACAAAATCCCCTGCAAGAATAATATAAATGTAGCCCCCCATATTTGCAGGTTTCACATTCATGGAATTGGGTTAGTATGTTCTTTTTAGAAATTGACTCAATTGTCTACTTCCACCATAAAGTTGCATTGAAGGATCTAGAGCAGTGGTTCTTAACCTGTAGATCCCCAGATGTTTTAACCTTCTACTCCCAGAAGCCCTAACAGCTGGTAAACTGGGAGTTGTAGGCCAAAACACCTGGGGATCCACAGGTTGAGAACCACTGATCTAGTGGTTCCTAGAGAGAATACCTCCCAAGGCATTTGCTGGTCCTCCTTGTGGGTTTATGACAAACTTCTGGCAGACGTTGATAGGGCTATGCTGGAGGGTCTACAAATTCAAATTCCTAGGGAGGTGTTATCTCAGATCCCCCCCTCCCCTGGTTTTCTGTTTTTGCAAGGGGTACTGCACCCCTAGCCCCAACAAATGTGGAGAGCTGATTGTAAACAGCTGTGTGAAAGCATATTATTTAACTGTGAGAGTATGTACTTCCTCATTATATTTACTTTTTTTAGACCAGCTGGTGGGACGGAGCAGTGGACAGCAACGGCATGTGATGTTCTTGCCCGTTACTTAACAGGAGCTGTGGTGAACCTAATAATACAGGTTTGAAGTTGTAAACATTTAATGTACTAAGCCAAGCTGTTTTTTTGGAAAGAATTAGTAACTTCTCAGTATTGAATCATGGAATATCAGATATTAAAGCATGCTTGGGCCCCTAGAATTCTACTTTGGAATTGAGAACCTAGTGTATAATGTGAGGCATACCAGAATTTGCTTATTTTGAACTGAGACTTGAACAGTCCATTCACCCAGGAAACCCATTGGGTGATCTTGGGCCAGTCATGCTTTCTCCTATGCTGTGTCCCAGGTTTTTTTTAAGAGTCTAAACTGAGAAGGAGGTCTGTTTGTAATGTTTTGAGTTTGGTGGCAGGAGGCAGGGGGAGAAGAAATAGTACTGACACATTTCTTTGCAATTCGGCATAGTGACTTTTGAAGGGTAGAGCCATTCACAAATATATTCAAAGAGAAGCAAATGATAGAATCGTAGAGTTTGAAGAGACCTCGTGGGCCATCCAGTCCAACTGCATTCAAAGCACCCTGACAGATGATGCTGTTTTTTAGATGCTAGCATCAGTACAAATTACTGTTTCAGCTACCAGCACATCATAGGTAGAAAGTTGATGTACAGAATACTGACAAGAAAACTTGTTTGTCCCAGGAGAATAGTTCTTCACCATTACCTGTGAAAATAATCAACAAAAATGGAGGGCTGTGTACTGACATCTCAGAATACATGATTAAGGAAGGCCTGGCACTTAGGGAAAAAAGGTAGGCAGATCTTTAATTTCAGGGATTCACATTTATTTATTGAAGTTACCCTTCTTTCCTAATTCTTGAACATAAAATATAAACTGTATCTGACCCAAGGCAGATTTTGTGCTCCTAAATCAATCTAGGGCTGCAAAAAATTACAATAAAATAAAATAAACCAAAAAGAAAGGCAGAGAGGGTGAACCCAAACAAAATCAACTACAAATTTGATTTTGGTTTTTTAAATATTAAACAGTGTTGGGAGCTCATGCAATTGTTGTGAAAGCTCAATTGCCATTCTCAGACCGGCAATTCATCTTTTTTTTTTTTACTGGTAAAAGTGACATTAGCAATTCTAGAGGGGTGAAGGACACAAAAACAAACAGGGACCATGTGAATTAACTCCCACTCTTTGTATTGATTGAGTATTGATAGGGACATGCCTATCTTCATGATCGCATCTTTCCCTACGAACCCACATGGGGGCTCAGGGAGGCCCTTCTCTAGCTCCCACCACTGTCTCAAGCGCAGTTGGTGGGGATGAGGGAGAGGGCCTTCTCGAAGGTGGCCCCTGGCTCTGGAACTCTCTCCCCAGGGAGATTAGACTGGCACACACCCTGTCCACTTTTCGTAAGGACCTTAAAACGTGGATGTTCCACTGTGTCTATGATTAAACAGTTCACCGGTTAAACAAGCCCTCAATTTGTAATTTTCTATCAGCTCGTGCACTTTACCACTATCCACTGCCCTATAGACCTGGTGTTCAAATGACAAATGATATTACCCTTCCAGCTCTAATTATTATCTGCTCTGTAAGCTGCCTCGAGCCCCTTCGGGAAAATGGCGGCGGAGTATAAAAATAAAGTTATCATTATCATTATTATTATATTGAGAAATGGAAGAATGAATTCTGGAAACATAACTGAGAAACTTGTGCTATTCAAGAAAAAATTACCGTATATACTCGATTATAAGCTGAACCGAATATAAGCCAAGGCACCTAATTTTACCATAAAAAACCGGGAAAACATATAGACTTGAGTATAAGCTGAGGGTGGGAAATGCATCCGCTACTGGTAAATTTCAAAATAAAAAGAGATTACCAATAAAATTGCATTAATTGAGACATCAGTAGCTTAAATGTTTTTGAATATTTACATAAAACTGTAATTTAAGTTAAGACTGCCCAACTCTGATTAAACCACTATTCTAACCTTCAATGTAAATGTGCTTCTGTATCCTTCCAATAATAATAGAATCTAAAATAATAAATGTAATAATAACAATAATAATAGAGTAAAATAATAAATATAACAATAATAAAAAAGTTAAATTATAATTTAGTAATAATAGAGTAAAATAATAAATGTAATAATAACAATAATAATAAAGTTAAATTATAAATGTAATAATAATAGAGGAAAATAACAAATGTAATCATAACAATAATAATAAAATTAAATTATAAAATTAATAATAATAGAGGGAAATAATACATGTAACAATAATAATAATAATAATAATAATAATAATAACAATAATAATAACAACAACAACAACAGAGTAAAATAATAAATGACCTTGACTCGAGTATAAGCTGAGGGGGGTTTTCTCAGCCTAAAAAAGGGCTGAAAAATTATGCTCTAGTATATACAGTAGTTAGGCAACTTCGGGTTAAAAATAAAATTTGTTTGATTGCATTTGATATGATTTCTTCATCTTCTGACTTGCTTTCTATTAAACCTTGGTTAGAGCACTGAAATCTGATGCAAGTACAGCATCTTCTGCTGACCTAAATAAAATGACAGTCCAGCAAGAAAAAAAAGACACAGGTGGCTTCCTTACAGAAACAGACAGTCCTGCAGTTCCTTCTGAACCAGAGGAAAGCATTACTTCTTCAATTCGTAAAAAAGAAGATGTAGAAGAATTTGTGGCTCATCCTGTGATCATTGAGGCCTACAAGCCACCAGCTGTCCCAAGTTTGGACAACTTCAGTGCTATAGTTAGCAGTGTTTCAGACGATGGAACTATTTTTGTGATTCCAAAGTCACAAGGTAAAATATAAACATGGAAATAGAACAGTGATATTTCGTTAAAAGTATGCTATGTACTTCAGTCCAGATTGGGATTCAAGGCAGTTTACAAAATATGATTGCCATGTTGCTAAAAACATGCAAAAGGTCAACATTAAAATAGATTTAAACTATTAACAATATTAACAAAACAAGACTTTAAAACATTGACATTGAGAGAGATAGAAGATGATCTGAGGAAATAAGCAATTTTAGTCGAATTCAGATATTTAGTCAAATATGCTTTGGGTCCAACATATCTTCAAGACCGTATCGCCTTCTATGATCCGGCGGGGGCACTAAGATCTACTGAGGAGGCCCTCTTCTCGGTCCCACCTCCATCTCAAGTGTGGTTGGTGGGGACAAGAGAAGAGGGCCTTTTTGGTGGTGTCTCCCCAAGTGAGTATTAGGCTAGCCCCCACTCTCCAAGCCTTCCATATACAACTGAAGACATGGCTTTTAAGGCAAGCCTTTGACCGTGTCTAGAAATTCAAAGACTTAGATATTTTTCACCATGCACTTTGTGAAACTGATATTTATTGCAGTTTATTTTGTATTCTGTAGCGATTGTTGCATTTTATTGATCTTAATTGGACGGGGGGGGGGGGGGGGGGGGGGGGGGTTGTAATGTTTATGTTGGTTGTTGCTTTGTGTTATTGTCTTTGCACTTTTCATATAGTGCGTGTTTGCACCTTTGAGTGCTTTGTGAGCCACCCTGAGTCCCTCCGGGAGATGGTGGAAGGGTATAAATAAAGTTTATTATTGTTATTATTATTGTTATATTTATTATTATTATTATTATTATTATTATTATTATTATTATTATTATTAGAAACACAAGATTAGTACACAGCAAACAAGATCACTATGCTAGTTGTTGTATTGGATCACATGTGATGTATTGGCGAATAATGCGTGCAGACCCCCATAGGGTGGCCTTTTGCAGCTGACAGATGATAATTTTGTCAGTGCCGATTGTATTTAAGTGCAGGCCAAGGACTTTAGGCACTGCACCCACTGTGCCGATCTCCACTGGGACTACCTTGACTGCCTTGTGCCAGTCTTTGCAGTTCGATCTTTAAATCCTCATATCATGTCAGCTTTTCCAGTTGTTTCTCTTCTATTACTAGTTGTTTGTTTTGTATTATTGTTGTTTTTGTTATTATTTTATGTTTTGGCTCTAAAAGCTTTATATAAATAATAATAATAATAACAACAACAACAACAACAAAACTATATGGAAATGACTATAATGCTTTGAAGTTGGTTAATAAATCTTTAAATTCTCCTTTGTGTTTTCTTTAGAAGAACAGCTAAACAAATTGATGGATGATATTCAGAGTAACTTCAAATCCTTAGGCCTCCTGGAACCCTACAATTGGAAAGTAGGAGAGGCTTGTGTTGTAAGAGCAGCAGATACTTTGTGGTATCGAGGTGAAGTGAGAGAAATTGGTGGTGGAATCATCAGGGTAAGATGACTTTTGGTGAAGGACTATTTCCTCTTTTGCATTTGTGTGCACTGGTGCCTTTTTATCCCTTTTGAACATACTCCTAATTAGAAGTGAGGCATCTTCCTTAACTCCGATTTGTGATATTCATACACATAAATAATTTCTGATCTTCCCCTCCTACATTACATTTCTTCCCAAACACTGGTAAATGAAGCTAAGAAAACATTAGAATGAATTGTTCAAAGAATGCTTTATGTTTGTAAAGTTATTTTAGCACCATAGTTTAGAAACTCTGTAGATGAAGAAAAGGAAATCCACTTGGGCAAAAGTGGAAAAAAATATGTAGCCTACCAATTTTTGCATCTCCTGGGGAATCTATATTAAATATAGACAGAAAGGTGACATTTGGGACTCTTGAAAACCTTGACTGGTCACGATTCTCTGATAAAATAAGATTTTAACAATCCCATTGGGGGTTTTGTGAAACTAGAAATTGACTTCAAAGTTTTTTCATTTTTGTTCTTACGAGATGTTACATTCCATGGAGGGCCCTGGGGATAACAGTCCTCTCAGAGCATGACCATTCCAGCTGCAATGAGGGCATAATACAGCAATTCATAAGGCCTCCTGGGAATATTTTGTTAATCTGTTGTTTTGTAATCCACCTTGGATTTCACTCTGGGAGAAAAGTGGCTTTTTTGGTATTAGATAACAATGGAAGAAGGCAAAGATGCAAGATATTTAAGATGCCCCTGTTCTATATCCTTACAGAATTGAGCATTTTTAACATCTTGCATCCTCTATACCAGGGTCCTCAAACTTTTTAAACAGAGGGCTAGGTCACAGTCCCTTAAACTGTTGGAGGGCTTGTGATTGGAAAAAAAAATAATTTGAAAATAATTTGAAAAAAAAAGAATAAATTCCTATGCACACTGACATATCTTATTTGTAGGACAAAAACACTTAAAAACTACAATAATTAAAATGAAGAACAATTTTAACAAATATAAACTTATTAGTATTTCAATGGAAAGTGTGGGCCTGCTTTTGGCTGATGAGATAGGATTGTTGTTGTTGTTGTTGTTGTTGTTGTTGTGTGCGCTTTCAAGTAGTTTCAGATTTAGGTTGACCTTGAGCGAGGGCCGGGTAAATGACCTTGGAGGGCCGTATCCGGCCCACTGGCCTTAGTTTGAGGACCCCTGCTCTATACTATGCCATTTTGCACTATCCCAGGCCCAGTCCTCTTTATACCCCGATCATTCCTATCTTAGTATTTCTGGTTATTGGCTTTTGATGTGTATTGTTTCAGTCAGTTTTAATGCTGCTGTTTTATACCCTTGTGTTTTATTCAATTGTGTTTTGATTGTTATGCTTTGCTATGTTTTATTTTAATCATATTTTTTGTTTTTAATTGATTGTTTTGCTTTGATGTTTTGTGGACAGTTTGTCCCATGTGTAAGCCACCTTGAGTCCCTTCAGGGAGATGGAGATGGGGTATCAAAATAAAGTTATTATTATTACTATTATCCTTCTTGTACCCTTTCACATCCCTCATATGTTTTGCAATTAAAATTGTATGAAAAATAAACACCCACAATTTTTAGACACACCTCATTTTTAGAGATATTTACAGGTGAAAGAAGTGTGCCTTAGAATTGAGGAAATATACTGTTAAAATCTCAGTAGGAAACAAAGATATGATGATAGAGATGTTCTTGTGTAACAGCTGCTTCCAGAACCCCACAACTATAATGATCAGCAAGTTCTCTTGTGGCCCTGGCATGCTTCTCATAGCGAACAATGTAATTAAACTGTATTTATTGATCGGTGGTTGCTTTCTTTTTATTAGGTACAATATGTGGATTATGGATATATTGAAAGAATTCCTCAGTGTCATCTCTGCCCAACTGTTCTTTATGCTGACATACCTCCATTTTCCATACCATGCCAGCTCTCTAAAGTTGTGCCAGTGAGTAGACAGATGCTGCTTTTTGACAAGTAATAACTACATTCTGAAAAATATGTACAACCAATTTAAGAGAAAAAGAAAAAAGAGAAAGAAAGAAAGAGAATATCCTTTATTAAAGTTTCAGCACTTCTCTTATTGACATAAACATCATGTTTTGTGTAATGTCTTATTATCGCAGGCATATACCCAAAATTGTGAAACATCTTCTCTGCAGGATTCTCCAGATCATGCTTGATGTAATATAGAAATAGGGAGTGGAATTATTTTGTTGGTTTCTGCTGTATAGCAATATCTATTATTTTTATGCACAGTGACCTTTCTTTGTTGTGCAACAGGAGCTAGGTGCATTTCCATAAGCAATTCATGGCAACAGTAGAGCAGTGCATTGGCACTATCTATTCAGTTGCCACTGGGCAGCCATGTGTAGCCATCATAGGTTTGGGAGGTTGAAACTGCTCCTTCAGTCCACGTGGATGCATAGGCTGGGATTGTGCAGCTCAAGAAGACTGGGTAGCTGTCTATCTTCAAAAGTAGAGCTTTACATTTCAACATTATCAAGTAGAGTCTTCTATCTCCAGCTGGGTCAGCCCTGAAGAAACTTTTTTCTGATTAACTGCTGTATCTTTCTCTTGGGTCGTCTAGGTTGGAAGTGTTTGGCAGCAAGATGCAGTTGAACTCCTTCAAGAACTTCTTACGAAAAGACTTGTTGAAATACACGTTACGGTAAGAATAAAGTGTAAATCATTAAAACTTGGAAGATGCTCATTTCACAGTCACTGGATTTATTTCTGGTTTTGTACTAATGCATTTTGTCAGAAGCACGCAGTAAAATCAATATTCAGAACTCTTAAAGAATTAGGTTTTTTGATTCATTGAATTTTGGGGGGAAATTAGATATGAATGTTGGTTGGTTGGTTGGTTATTGTTGTTTTCATGTCAGGAGTGACTTGAGAAACTTCAAGTCACTTCTGGTGTGAGAGAATTGGCTGTCTGCAAGGACGTTGCCCTGGGGACACCCAGATGTTTGATATTTTACCATCCTGTGGAAGGCTTCTCTCATGTCTCCACATGTGGAGCTGGAGCTGACAGAGGGAGTTCAACCTGCTCACACCGGATTCGAACCACTGACCTATCGGTCAGTAGTCCTGCTGGCACAAGGGTTTAACCCACTGCGCCACCAGGGGCTCCTATGAATATAGTCAGGTTTGTTCATACTTGTTAGTTTCAAAATGTACTTGAAGCAGAGGTGTTTTTATTTCCATGTGAAAAGAAATATGGATCATTTGGCCTACAATTCCCATCCAACCTGCCCAGCTAAGCAAATAGTAATTGATTATGGCAAATTACATACCAACTGGAGAGCCATACATACTCCAGTTCTTAAACATTATTATTGAGATTTATCCACAAGTTGGGGAAAGAATAATATTGCAATAATGAAGTTTAAAACTAAACAATCTGCAGGGTTTCTGATAATGGCAGTGAAAAAGAAAAGAATCAGCCATAATAATCTGCTGAGTTCCTGATGGGGGAAGCTGATAAGAGTAAGGCATGAAGTTGCAAGATAAAGCATCCAAAACAGAATGCAGACAAATAATAAGCCCTCCACCCATCCCAACTGCCACCGCCCTGGTCTCAGAGGGGAAAAAGAGGCAGTATCTGCTAGACTTAAATGCCTTCCACATTGCTTTTCCCATTTCCGTTTGTCTCACACCTTTATTAGATAGAAGCCTGAGGCAGGAAACAATTTTGCTGTTCTTTTATTTGCAAAGCAACACGTACCGTGATAGCACTATATAAATAACTGATATGATAACGACAATTCTGATGACAATTAAATGATACAACAACTAAAATATTAGGAGCAAATAAAAATGAGGAAAGACAATTATTGAAATCATAGTCAATATTAGTATGATATGACCAAATCTATATAAATAAAAATGTAATACTCATTTGTGGAATTAACACAACTCAAAAACCACTGGACGATTTTTGACACTATGCCCCAATAAGTGACCATCACTCATAAAACTCCCCCCAAAAAGTGGAAAGGACTTTAAAACCCCAAAAAGTTAAATGACGATACAACACATGCATGAAAAGGACTCCCCTCCTTGGCGCACAGCAGTTCAGCCCCCAGTCCTGTAACCCAAAGACAGCAGCAGTTGGGTGGAGCAATGAGCAGACTTGAGGGTGACGTGAGGGCACAAGGAAAGTTTGTGGGGGGGGGGGGGTAGTCACTCACCTTGAACATAAGCAAACAGGGAAATTTTGCAAGTGGCTTAGACGATGCCTCAAACCCAGGCCACTGTCTAGARGCACYGTGGCGGCTGCCTATTTGGCTGGCCATTTGGCCACATGCCCCACACACTTCCGCTTAACCTCTCGCCTGCCAGACGGGGCCAACAAGACAGTTCCCCAACCTCAAATTTGTCATTTGGAGAAAATACTTCTGGAGCCTTTCATCTAGGAACCCCATAACTTAACTTACCAGCATGTTACATGTGTGAGTCTTCCATCTCTTTGTTAGAGCAATGTTGTACTACTTTGATAAACTAGCGGGAATTGGGTTTCTGTACATCTTGTTTGACACCGATGCATATGCCTATTTTGTGATGGACAGGTTTTGAGGGCCCTGTCTGCCTATTCAGGATTTTGCAGTTAACTTTGTGGTGTAGACTGCATGAAATGAAAATAAGAGCATAAACAAAAGCAACAGTTTTGTTTGTCTTCACAGGAGCAGTCAGACGGCCTGTGTGGAAAAGTGTCCATTAAACTCTATTTTTCTGGAATGTCACTGTCTTCCTTTATGTCATACCATAAGCATTGTGTTAATGAAGATGCTGCTGACAGTATACCAAAACTGGTAATGCTTTCTTTCCATCATTAAGAATTATATAGAACTACAAGGATAAGCAGACCTTGAGTAATGTGCTGGACTTTCAGTTGTTGTTTTAATTATTTTTTATTGTTGTTAATATCAGCATCAACAACAGTAACAATGGAAATGGTCCATACTGTAGGCATGTGGTTAGGTCAGTGGTTGCCAACCTGTGGTCCATGGACCACCAGTGGTCCTCAAGAACTAAAATATGGTCCACGTCCTCACCATTACTACACTGTGCAGTGAGAGCAACTCGTCTTGCAAAGCCCTCTTATAGTGCCAAGGCTGATTAAATATGGTTTTCTGTGGGTGAGCAGATGGCAAATGTTCTGCATCAGAAACTACAGCTGATATGGTCTATCCAATGCGGTTTTCTGAATCGTCACCCCAAAAAATGTTGGAGAGTGGTTCCTGGTCAAAAAAAGATTGGGAATCAACGCCTGGCTCGAGAGCAGTACGTGTGAAAAAGATCTTGGAGTCCTCGTGGACAACAAGTTAAACATGAGCCAACAATGTGATGTGGCGGCAAAAAAAGCCAATGGGATTTTGGCCTGCATCAACAGGAGCATAGTGTCTAGATCTAAGGAAGTAATGCTACCCCTCTATTCTGCTTTGGTTAGAGGAGCCTTCAACAATACATTGAGGAAGAACTTCCTGACTGTGAGAGCCGTTCAGCAGTGGAACTCTCTGCCCCGGAGTGTGGTGGAGGCTCCTTCTTTGGAAGCTTTTAAGCAGAGGCTGGATGGCCATTTGTCAGGGGTGATTTGAATGCAATATTCCTGCTCTTGGCAGGGGGTTGGACTGGATGGCCCATGAGGTCTCTTCCAACTCTTTGATTCTATGATTCTATGATTCTATAATGGTTTAAGCTGAAAGAAGTTAGAAGTTTCTATCTTCTGAGTATATTTAAAATTTGTGTAATACTTGGCAAATCAGAGATGTAAGTGCCCTTCCATCAATGATGTGCTTACAAAAGAGTGTGAAGAGGGAGGGGAAAGATGGGAAGGGACTTGTCCTTTGTTACACTTTCTGCAAAGCCTTAGGTTTTTTAGCTGAAATGAGAGAGATGTGTATAGGCATTCAAATTATACTAGTAGGTGGTATGGTGATTTTATGTTTATATCTCATTTTTATCTTGATTTCTTTGGCCAGATACTTTTAAGGAACTCAATCTAGGTCTTTATAAATATTTTTTAATTCTTAATTTTTAATTCTTTAATTTTTAATTTAATTTAAGTGTATTTTTGATACAATGTAAAACAAAACATTTGTTTACTTGCTCTAGGAAATAACTAATGGTGATGAAGAACAGTTGGAGGAAAATTGTGACATCAGTTATGAGGTAAAGTGAAATATTCAGTTGTTATCGACCCTGTCCCCCCTTTAATTCTTAAACCAATCCCCTTGTTAGGTTTCTTCTTTGTGATTTTTAGAATTTGCCTATATGACTCCCAAGTTGCACTTGCACAAAGCCCTTTGAAACTCAGTTGCAAGTATATCTGTAATCTTTATGTCTAGGAAAGATTCCAATATTTTCAGGCAGTGGTGGAGCCAAGTTAACTCCTGTTGCCACCTTAGCAAGGCAAGTGATCGTGTATCTTACAAAAGTCTCTCTTTTTGGATCTCTGGCTCCTCCTCAGTTCTTTCACCTTGCCTCGCCCAGAAAAAGGCTTTTATATATTTCTATTTCTATTTCTCTTTTTTCTTTTTACAAAACAAAAACACACTTGCTTATTTATCTCTCTCAGTTTGTACCCGACCAAGGTGATGATGGCCCATGAGCATCCATGTTTTCCTGTTTTACAGTCCCATTCCCTCCAAGGAGTGCAACAACAGTAGTGATGATGATGATGGTGATGATATTTTTTATGACCATTCTCACCTCCTCCCAGCTCAGACTCCTTTATCTGAATGCCTTAATAGACATCAAAAGGGGTCTCAGTACCTTCTTTCCAGACAAAATAACAGAAATCAAATAGTCTCTTTTATTCACAGGGACCAAGACTGCAGAGTTAATGAGACTGACATACCTTTCATCCACAACACCTGCAAGCATCTCTTTAGAACCTCAGATTCTGTTTTTTGTTTTCTGCTGTGCCTTTCATTTCTTTTATTTCCTCCTTGGGAGAGATGTAAATGGCCATTAAATGTAAACATTGCCAGCATTTTTTCTTGATGCAAATGCGACAAAGTGGAGCTGCTCACCTGAATACCTTTGCCTGGGCAGGCAAAGGTATTCTGTGTCTCAGAAACAATAACCGAGTGAGACTTTAATTTGGGCATTGATTCCAGTTTGCTTGAGTCCCAACTCTTTGATGATGAGTATTTAGTTTGTGATTGATTTGGTGATTCTTCTGTAATTGGGATTAATAGTTGGATTGTGAACCTTGCACATAGAGTAGTCTCCAAAACACTACTGGAAATTGGTTAATCTAAGTGTATCTTCTCAGTCACCTGAGGGCTGAGAAGGGTGGTATACAGATATAGTAAATAAATAAATAAATAATGTGCTCCTTGGCATTCTTTGGGGATTGCTCATTTTTTTCTCTAGGCACAAGTGTTTATTTTTCTGTTTAAGGAATTAATGCTGTCAGAAATAGATACTCCCCTTCTGCCTCCGTATGTATCACCACTGCTTCCAGTTCTTGGAGAACTCACACCAGTGAAAGTAACACATGTGGTGTCACCTAATGAGGTATTGTGAAATAGGTTCAGCAAATATTACTATCAGATTATTTTGTAATTGCTTCCTGTCACTTAAATGCATCAGATACCTTTTAGTGATTTTTTAAAAAAATGTTCATTTTGTGATCCAGAAAAGTTTACATTTGAAAGCATTGGGATATTTAAGGGTTAAATGAAGTTTCTAGTTGCTTGAGAGTTACTATTAAAATAGACCTAACTAATTCTGTATCCCTTACTATACCATACCATAACAAGCTCCCGGTGGCGCTGTGGGTAAAATCCTTGTGCTGGCAGGACTGCTGACCAAAAGGTTGGCGGTTTGAATCCGGGAAGCGGGGTTACCTCCTGTCTGTCAGCTCTAGCTTCTCATGCGGGGACATAAGAGAAGCCTCCCAGAAGGATGGTAAAACATCTGGGCGTCCCCTGGGCAGCATCCTTGCAGATGGCCAATTCTCTGACACCAGAAGCGATTTGAAGTTTCTCAAGTCGCTCCTGAAACACAAAAAACCCATACCATACCATACCATAAACTCTGTATTGAGTTGATATTAATATTGAAATACAGTAATTCAAAGCAAATTAAGACAAACTTAATGTTTTACTGTATTATACATGTATTTGAATTTTTATATAAAGTATTTTTTCTTGGACTTTTTTTGCAATTTATTTGAGAGTTCTGCTTGTTTGAGTTCCAATTAACTCAGAGCCTACTGTATTTATATAGAGATGTGATTGATATGGTCTTTCCAGGAATTTTTAGGCCTTCCAGTGTGACTTTATGCTCACCTTTCAGATGTTAACTAGGGAGCTATTCTGGAGGACATGTCTTCTCCCAAGTAAAAAAAAACACTAGTTTCTTATTTATATTTTTTCCACTTTTGTGTTGGGTTTTGCTGACTGTATATCTAGGTGGGGAGAAGCTGGGTCTAACAGTAGGGGCTCACCCCGCTCCCCGGATTCGAACCACTGACCAAAAGGTCAGCAAGTTCAGCAGCTCAGCGGTTTAACCCACTGCGCCACTGGGTCTCCACTGTAAAACATGTGAAATTGTTGAATCAGACCGCATTCCACTAGTTAAAGATGGAACTAGACAAATGCTCCACCTGCTTCTCTGTGAATTAATACATTTCATGCATATAACATTTTGATCTGGGAATATTTTTGGGGTCGCAGGTGTACATTTCTGTTGATCGGCCTGACAGTTCCGAGATACAAAATGAAAACGAGGAAACTCTCACGGATGCCTTGCGTCAGTGTAATCAGAACATAGAATCCATTCCTTGTCTATCTGATTTTCGAAAAGGTATTTAATTCTTAGATGTTTATAAATATAAATGAACTGCATTAGACCACCCTGTACACCTTGGTCTCAAGTTCTGTAATAATTTCAGGTACAATGTTCCATAATAATGAGAATCGGTGGGTGATCATCGCCCATTGTCTGGTTCTCTTTTCTTACTGGCTAATCTCATAGGAAGTCAAAGGCTGATACTCAATCTCAAGGCCGGAAAGACAGAATATAAAATTAATCTTTGAGTTCTCTGTTGCATTAAAAATTAATAGGATAACCAATTCCCAAAAATATTTTACATATTTGCAGTCCCACCACGTATGCATGTAGGTTCCAATTTCTTGGCATCTTCGCCAACATTTCTCATTATTGTTCTTATTTATAATGTTTAACCTTCTTGGTGTTAAATACCATTTTCAAATTAGTTTATAATAATTTTCTGGTTATAACAGAAATAGAAAATATTATGAATATAAAAATTAGGAGGAATCCAGTAGAAATATTACTTTTAATTAATAAAGAGGATGGGAAAGATAAGAGGGGAAAAAAATTAATAAATTAATGTTATTAACAGTAGCTAGACTATTAATTGCAAAATATTGGAAAGGGGCAATGAAAATACAGATGAATGAATGGTATAAAGAAGTCTGGGAAATGGCATTGAACGATAAACTAACATCAAATTTAAAAGTAAAGAAGGGATTATGTAAAAAAAAATGACTTTGATAGTATCTGGAGAAAATTTCTAGAAAAATTACTGGAAAAAGAAGATGGGAATTTACCTCCAAATAAAGAACTGATTTTTTTGGTGGGACTTTAGGAAAAGAGATGGCTCTGGAGAAGGGGGAGCACAGGGGTGAATGTAAATAAAAGAGAGGGAAATGTATAGTATATGTCTATATAACTGTATTTTCTCAAATAAAAAATGTTTTTAAAAAAATTAATAGGATAAAATGGAGCATCCTGAAAACTATTCATTTGTTTATATTGCTATTAAAGTGGCAACAATTGCTCTGATACTAAAGTAGTTGTTGTTATATGTTATAAGTTCCATATTGAAAGCATCTAATGATGTCTTTTTGGTTCCATCAAATTATATAAAGTATTTTGAAAGAAAATAGGATGTATCTGGGTGTCTTTTAACATCATGTCTAGAACTTGCACATTCACATTAAGTGAGGTGTGTCAAAAACATTATTACTCTTTGGTTGGTTTTATTTATTTTTTATTTGTCTGTTCCTTATTTTATTTCTAGTCTGGTACCTGGTTCTTGATACGTCACTAGGAAAGGAAAGAAATGCTCATCGATATTGCTAAAAACCAGACGAGTGATTCCACAAAACACAAGTGCTATAAAATAGCCCAAACTGTTGAAATTACTGTAGAGTTGAAATAATGTATTGCTTGATGTTTCCGTTTTATAGGCATGCCTTGCCTTGCCAAGTACCGAGATGGGTCATGGTATCGAGCAGAATTGCTCTCAATTAGCGAGTTCCAGCCTCTTTCAATTCTGGTGAAATTTGTTGACTATGGATCAACAGAAAAATTGCTCACAAGCAGGTAAACTGTACTTCGAACATATACTTTTTCCAGCAGTAGAGTTGAGTGAGTTCTTGTTGATGCTCCAGAAGGCAGGGCCCAACCTGTTGGATGTTTGAATTGCTGTATTGTGCGAGGGAAGTTGTCTCCTGCTCTGTTTCCAAATGCTTCCATAATGCATTGATTACAGAGTTTCTCCTACAATAAAAGGCCTCCAACTCAGAGAAGCCCTAGCCAGCTTGTCCAATGGCCAGGGATTCTGGGAGTTGAAGTCCAAAACACCTGGAGAGCCACAGGTTCGACACCACTACCTTAGACCCGTTCCATACAGCTGAATAAAATCCCACAGTATCTGCTTTGAACTGGAATATATGGCACTGTGGGCTCGGATAACCCAGTTCAAAGCAGATATTGTGGGATTTTCTGCCTTGATATTCTGGGTTATATGGCTGTGTGGAAAGGCCCTGAGAGGACCAATCCACAATCCATTGAGCTACATTTACTTGTGCTAGTCCCAGAGGCAGGACTAGCAAGATCTTTGATTTCCACATCCCAACAGACACAAAGTTATTTAGGTATAGAATGAGTACAAAATGGGGAGGGTAAAAAAAAAAAAGCTCATTCATTCCTACCGACAGGAAATGGCATTTCAATAGAATTTCAACACCCTTTCCACATTCCATGCCATCATGAGTGAGGAAAGCTTTTTAGCGGTGGCTATCCTCACCTTTACTCAGGAGCACTTCATCTAAGGAACAAGCAGGAAACTGGTAACTTCAGGCGGAAGGTTGAGAGATTGATGTGTTCATTGCCGTTTGAACTTGACTGAAGGATTGTGGCCTCCAGCAGAATTGATACAACAGCATAAACTGGCTAGCACTAGTTTTGCTTGTATTGAAAGTTATTGTGTCTGGCAAGACAGGTGGGAGATAAGCAGACAAAACTCCTGATTGGTTCTCTCTGCATTTTGGAGCATCAAGGAGAAGTAACTCACCCCAAAGAACCCTCCCTTGCACTGCTGCACAGGGAGATTCACAGTATGTCCAACTTTGCATTTTTGAAAACTTATTTAAGACTGACAAAACTATCCTGGAAAACCAGCCAGTATCAAGTACAAATTTTATTAATCTCCTGTAATGTTTTATCTGGAACCAAAGCTAAGTTTTTTATGGACTGTCACCTTGACTAACTTGCTAACTTGAATTTTGTTCCAGCTTACGTCAGATGCCTCCGCAGTTGATGCAGTATCCTGTGCAAGCATTTAAAGTCATGCTGGCTGGATTCAAGCCTGCTTCGTGTAGTCTAGAAGCAGAAAGAATTCCTTATTGTCCTGAGTGGAGCATAGCAGCATTGTGGGCTGCAATGGATCTTTTCCAAGGGAAAAAGCTCTGTGCTTCCTCTCTAGTAAGCATCTTCTTTATCTGTCTTCTCATCCCATCCTATCCTTTTAAACTTTCAGCTTTGCCAGAGGTGCCACAGTAAGCCAGAACTTAGTTCTTTCTGGCAGGGGTTGGACATCACAGGCTACACCTTTTTCACCTCAGTCTGTGTTGTGGGTTCAATGTGAGGGATCTCTAACTGCAGAGCTGGGGAAATACTACCTTGGCCAATCCAGGTTTTGCCTGGGCTCACTCCTATTGGCATCGTGTTCATAGAATCATAGAGTTGGAACAGACCTCGTGGGCCACCCTGTCCAACCCCCTGCCAAGAAGCAGGAAAATCACAATAAAAGCACCCCCGACAGATGGCCATCCAGCCTCTGTTTAAAAACCTCCAAAGAAGAAACCTCCACCACACTCCGGGGCAGAGAGTTCCACTGCTGAACAGCTCTCACAATTAGGTCGTTCTTCCTCAAGTTCAGGTGCAATTTGAAGCCATTGTTCCGTGTCCTAGTCTCCAAGGCAGCAGAAAACAACCTTGCTCCCTCCTCCTTATAACTTCCCCTCATATATTTATACATGGCCATCATGTCTCCCCCTCTTCTGTAGGCTAAACATGCCCAGTTCTTTAAGCCACTCCTTATTGATTGAAAACTCTTAATGTGGTCTTCTGATTTGTGTTTTACATGTTAATATTGGACATATCTTGCTTTCAGACACACTCACCGCAGCATACTGTATTTCTTTATGAAGCTGGACACCTGTTTCATATGAAGTTGGTAGAAATGGGATTTGCAGAATTAAGTTAATAACAGGTAAATCTGATGAATTGGAAGTATTGGACACGTGAGCATGTGTGATGTTTAGAGATGTAACTGTAATATAACTTCTATCCAGTATAATAAACATTTTGCAATCCAAGGAAACCTAAAACAGTTCAAAGGCCAGAGGCCTGCTTGGGTGTCTCTTTGGAAAGAGAAAAAGAGTAACTAAAGTCGCTGTAATGATGCAGAGATAAACCAGCTGAGATACCATCCATAAATGGATGGATGGATGGATGGATGGATGGATGGATGGATGGATGGATGGATGGATGGATAGATAGATAGATAGATAGATAGATAGATAGATAGATAGATAGATAGATAGAGCAACATTGCAGTAGGGAGAGTGGGAAGATTATATATTATGGCCCCAGTGGGTGGGGGAGATTTATATTTCCCTGAATGTAAATAGGGAAGGGACCCAATCCAGAGGAGAATCAAAGTATGGAAAGCATAAAATCCCCCTTTCTTCACAGAGGGTTTAGCTACCTTGACTTTACTTCTTAAAAGCTGCTCATGTAATTTAGTTGGCACATGTACTAGACTAGAATTTTCTGGTGAACTTTTGCTTGTCAAATCAGAACAGATTGAAAATTGGCACTGAAAGAATGAGAATGTGGGGGGGGGGGGGTTGGTTGTTATTTTGTCTTCAAGCACTGGTCATTGATCAAGTTTTGAACTACACTATTCCAATCCCTATTTTCACATCGAGGAAGTATTTAATGAAGAGCAGCAAGGCCAAGCATTTTTCAAAATCATACCCTCTGACATGGCATTTATTTCTGCATTGAGAGCTAAGTCTTTTCTCGTGTGGTCTCTGCAACACACACAAATGGGCAGGTACATCTTTGGTAAATTCAAGAGCTAAGCACTCCTTTACCTTCCTCATTATTGTAGTCTTAGGGACTGCCTAAAAAAAGATGATGGGTTGGAAAAAAAGGAATTGGAACAGGCTAAATTAAAGGGAATAGGGAAGGAATAGGAGGGAGAAGCAAGAAGTGGTCAGTGAGTGGGAAACAGCCAGCTTCACTGTACCTTGTTTATTGCATCTTATTTTGTTATTGGTTCTTATTTAGATTGTATGCCTGAGAGCAAATTAATTATTTGTAAGTCACTCCGAATGTCTTTGTGGCTTTATAAATACTCTAAACAAATACTGTACTCTAAATAAATAAAATAATTGTTTTGGTCAAAAGACAGGTTCTAGCTTTCCATGTGCATGATTACTTTTTTAAATACAGAGCAGCACTTAAGCCTGTGGTTATTGTTGTAGTCAGACATTGAACCCAATAATTACAGTCATTGTTTTTCAGGGTATTTCTCAATAATCAACTTGTTTTGTATTTCAGATTTAAGTTTTCGATTAAAACCATGCCTGAATGGGGAGAAGTTTTCTTGCTTTTTGGGGGTTTTTTTTCTACCAACATTGTCTGCCAGAGTGTAGAACTTCTTTTCTGTTTAAAAGTTGAAAAATTGGAATTTAAATATAATTTAAATGTTTAAATAAAAATAGTTGTGATGCATCAGAAAACAGTTGTGTTGTCTTCTGCAATATCTTTTTCACTATATTAAAAAAAAGATCATTTGCAAGCATGTTGCTTTGCCCAAATACAGTTTCATGACGGGAAGTTGTTAACATCTTTTCCTCCAACCTTGTGAAATAAGGGAACTTATTAAGTGCCATTCGATAGGAACGTTTTTCTTTGGCCACTGTTTCCATCACATCCATATCTGGGATTCCCTGCCTAAGTGAAAGAGCCATCTGCTGCGCAAGAGGAGCCAGGCCACATCCATGCCTTTTCCTCCAGTGGGCTATTTTGTTCTCTCACAACAAAGCCTTTATGAGGGCCCCATTTTAATAACTCCACCTGATGCGCCTTTCTATGTTCTCTTTTTCAAATGTCTTTTGGCTCATGGCTGTCATATCAGCTAGAAGGGTTTCCAAACTGGCTGGTAGCTTCTCAAGTTTGACACATAACTTCTCTCTGGATATGAGGGGGTCTTCTTTCAAAAAATGTGCTCATTTTCTCACCTTTCCCGGTCTTTGCACTTCCTTCCCTTGGTCTTCATCCCACTTATGCTCTAGGGAAGGAATCACACTCACCAGATATCTGAAAAACCTTATATTTACATCAAGTGCAGTAGATAATTCCAGATGTTGGAAGCTCAGATTCTTTTCTTTCTATTACACTGGGAAAGAAGGTCTGCCTCTATGATCACTAGATGACGTAAGGCAAAGCTTCTTAAACTCTGGGTCCTGTGCTGTTGCGCCCAAGCTACTTTAAATGTCTCTTTAGCATTAACGTGTCCTAACTTTTTGTCAGCTTAGGGGATGCTGGATTACCTTCCTGTTTGAGCAAGGAACACCACAGAATAATGTTCACGCTATTGCTTTCATGAAATGGTAACGATTTATTAACTGGTCTTGGATCTATCTCCACCCAGGCACTAACTGCCAACCATGGATGATTTCTGAGGAAAATAATAGGTGATAGTTTTCCTTGCTTGCTGTCTCTGATATAGGGACCTCTGGGGCACCCAATGCCCAAGGCATTAATTAGTTATTGGCTAACTAATTATTGGGTTGTTGTAAGTTTTTTCGGGCTATATGGCCATGTTCTAGAGTCTCTCCTGACGTTTCACCTGCATCTATGGCAAGCACCTCACTACCTCTGAGGATGCTTGCCATAGATGCAGGTGAAACGTCAGGAGAGAATGCCTCAGTCTAGAATATGGCCATATAGCCCGAAAAAACCGACAACAACCCAGTGATTCAGGCCATGAAAGCCTTCAACAATACCTTTAACTAATTATTGATTTAGAAATTGACTTGAAATGGCTTCCCTAAGCCTAGATCTCACTAGGACCAACTGCAGACATGTCTTGCTTCCAAGATTCCCTGGCGGTCTATGATCTAAAATGGCTCCCTTTCCTCAGGCAAAGGGGTGGGCAAAAAGGCTGACACAAACCAGGAAGAGTTTTCTTAAACTCCATCCTCATAAAACTAATGTAAAAATTACTACTCTAAAACTGGGTGAGGAAGACTGATGGAATCGGAATCCAGCACGGATCCGACCCTAAATGGGGTTTCTTGTCGTAGTCTACTGTGAATCGCACATATGGTATTCCTGCGCCTGCGCAGGCCCAGTTTCGGAACCTTCTAGAAATCAAAAGAAACAATCTGACCCCTCCTATCCCCTCCCTCCCCCCTCTCGGGTATATAAGACTCCTGGGCGGAGCCCACCACCAGTTCTCTTTTTTCCGCCAGACAGTAGGCACAGTTAGAGAACCTTGTCATATTCTTACTTGTTAACGACTTTGGACTGGACTTTGATCTCTTTAATCTGCACCCCTGACAACGGATCATGGCCACTTCTTCTTTCAAGAAATGCTCTGTGTGCCCAAACGTCCTGCCGGACAACGACGGGCACGATCTTTGCTTGGCCTGCCTGGGCGAGAGCCACCTCTCCCAGGCCTGCACCGTTTGCGCGGCCTTCACGCCGCAAACGCGTAAAAACAGGGAGGCGCGCCTGAAAGCGGCGCTTTATGAGAGGGCCTTGATGCCATCTATGCCCTGTGGGGCGCCTAGGCCCGCCACCGCCGCGGCGACTACCAGCATGGCGACGACGGGGGGCCCCGCTTAAGAAGAAGGCCAAGAAGAAGGGTCAGGATGGCCGCTCCACTGGGAGCCTAGCAAAACCCGCCTCTAAAAAAGCGGGAAGACCAGCGAGTGCCATCTCTTCCCTACCCTTACCTCCTTCCACCGAGGCCGTGCCTTCGCCTCCGTCGGGAGGCCTGCAGCATCGTGGGGATGCCTCCCCCGCTGGTGCGCATGCGCGCTCTTCGGGATCGGCGCAGGGAGCGGGCCCGACGCCGTCGGCGCCGCCCCTCCCTTCACCCATCCAAGCCACGGCGTCACTCCAGAGAGGTGCGGGGCCTGGGACAACGTCCCCGAGTGCGCTCCCGACAGCGCTCCCAGCAAGTTCGACCCCGCCCGTTCGGGTGGGAGGAGCGCCCCGCGGAGAGGCGGGGCCTGGAGCGGCGTCTCCCAGCGCGCCTCCTGCTGTAACCCCACTGAGCTCGACACCGGCCGGTGTCGAGGAAGCCGAGCGGTCTCCAGAGAGCGGAGTTTTCTCGCAGCGCCAGGAGAGCGCTCCGGCGGCGAACAGCCACCAAGAGGGGAGAGGGAGAGATCTGCTTCCCCCGCCTCCGCAGGACTCGGGCACCCCCCTGCTTCAGGGAGCGCCGATACCGAGGGCCTCCCCAGTCGACCGCCGCTCGAGACGCCGCCGCTCTCGCTCCCCTTCGAGACGGAGCAGGAGAGGGGAGAGCCGCCGCAACAGGGCATCGACGAGGGGCAGATCCCGTTCCAGGACGTCCTCCTCGTCATCCTCATCATCATCCTCCTCCTCATCTTCGTGCTCCAGGAGATCCAGAAGGGGCCGCCGCTCTCACAGGTCTCGCTCTGTGGCCTCGGCCTGGGGACCGTATGGGCCCCCGCCATACCCCTACCCAGGGATGTGGCATTTGGGCCCTCCCGGGCCATTCATGTATGCGCAGCACAATGATTCCCGGTCTCTGGGTCATCAGATGAGTGCTATACCGGGAGTTCAGCAGAGGGGCTGTGGCACCTCAACAACTGTATTCCCTCATCCCAATCCAATACCGCCATCAGGGACTGAGAAAGCCCCGGCGTTACCAGATCCATCAGTTTCTGCTGGACGTTCTGATTGTGTTGACCGTTCATGTATTGTTGAATCTTCTTGTGCTGATATGTAAAATGTCTTGGGCCTGAAGGGAACTCAAATGGAAAAGCTCAGACTTCAAGCATGTATTTTTGCAGCCTACAACAGTCCTTTGACATTTGTAAGAGAACAAGGGGTTTAAGACTCAACTAGATTGCAGACACGTCTGCAACATTTTCGACCAACGTTTCCTTGGAGCAAATACAACTAACCACAGATTTTTTTAAAAATGGGAAAACAGTACGTGTCTCATGAGACAACTGGTGGAAGCTGTTCTGCAGTGCTCCCCTGTCAATGCTGAAGATGCTGCTGAGGCTTCACAGTAAATGTTTGGTTCGTTGTGAGGCATATGAACTAGGTATAGTAGTGACAGGCAATCTGCCAAAGCTCAGACATTAGAGGACAACATATCAGTTGTTTCAAAATTTATTAACAACAGTTTTACTCTTATATACAAATAATTTTTACAAGTGAGATTAGGGTAGTGTTTAGGAAAGCTAAAAAGAAAACAGACAAGACAGAACATACATTTATGGGAGAGTGTCCATAATAACATTGCCATCCTTATCTTTAACTCTGACTCGACCTGAAGCATATTGAGTCTCTTGGCGCCCATCCACGTAAACTGTCTTGATGGTCCCATCAGGATATTCACGTCTCTTGAAATGGGCTGTGTGCATTTCTTGCTCCCCGTTATTGAACTCTACTATTCTACTTCCATCCCTAAAAAGACATAAGTAACTTTTAAAAATAAATTTCAGTGTCATTTTTAATCTACAGCTAAATTACACAGCAACATTAAGGCGTAGAGGAAAGGAGAACATACTGCAACTTTTTTTCTTTTCTGTACAACCACCATTCATACGTTTCACTCACACAAGTTTGACTGGCACAGCTACATTAATATTGTAGTTATTGGTCATTTTTACACATATGCTTCAACAGGGCCTAAGAATGTTATTCTGTTAAAGAGATCCAAATCTAATGATTTAATAACAGAATAGCAGGTACAGTGTTCACACGCATACGGATAAGATTTTTTGAGTCACTTTTTGACAAAAACTTTGACTTACACATGAGTATATCTACTCATATACTATGAGTATATATACTCATAAGGGCCCCCTGGTGGTGCAGTGGGTTAAACCGCCAAGCTGCTGAACTTGCTGATCAAAACGTTCAAATCCAGGGAGCGGAGTGAGCTCCCACTGTTAACCCCAGCTTCTGCCAGCCTAGCAGTTTGAAAACATGCAAATGTGAGTAGATCAGTAGGTACTGCTTCTGCAGGAAGGTAATAGCGCTCCATGCCGTCATGTCAGCCACATGACCTTGGAGGTGTCTACAGCCAACGCCAGCTCTTCAGCTTAGAAATGGAGATGAGCACCACTCTCCAGAGTGTGACACGACTAGATTTAATGTCATGCTAAACCTTTACCTTTACTATATATATACAGTACTTGATACCACTCTAGAAACAGTCTCCTCCCCCCAAAGCTATTTTAAATGAGATCTACAAGTTCTTCTACATAACCAGTGGGTTTTATCAAAATAAACTTACTGCTGTATGTGGAGAATGGTGCCGTCAGGAAAAATGTTTACTTCTCGTCCATCCGTGAACACGTTTTTAACGGTTTGATCAGGGAATACAATCTCTTTCCTTCCATCTGGAAAATGCTTCTCTGCAATCATAATCATATTGCATGTCAGGATGTTCATACGCTTTGGTCCTTTTTCATTATAGTTCTTAAATGTACAGTAAGCACTCCATATTTATGGGTTGAAACTTTGTGAATTTGTTTAGTCACAGGCTTGCTGTCACCCTAGACAGGCATGGGCAAACTTTGGCCCTCTACGTGTCTTGGACTTCAACTCCTACAAGTCCTGTTAGGACTTGTGGGAGTTGAAGTCCAAAACACCTGGAGGGCCGAAGTTTGCCCATACCTGAACTATATGCTTTACAGAAGAGGAAAACAGAATTCAATTTACCTATCTGCCCATTGGAGAAGTGGAGAACTTCTAAACCTGTAGGGTATGTAGTATGGGTTGTTTTGGCATTTGCATAATAGTATACCTATTGGGGAAAGTTCATAAAAACGACATTAGTAGATTATCTTGGCTATCTAGGATGACACACACAGATTGCTAGATACATACCACTCTCTGATCTTCCAGGATTTGTTTTATATCCCCGTTAAAAAAGCTCACAGTTGTAATCTTTCCATCATAGCTCACTTCCTTCCGTGTGCCATTAGGGAAGATAATAAGGTGGGAACCATTTTTTAAAAGCTTTTCAACCTAAAAAACAACGGAAAATGAATATGTTTCATAATTAGACTGCAGATGAGAACTGATTGCTTAATGTATTGGAAAATCTGCATTTACACAACTGATACTTTCATGAGGATCAAGCAAGCAAGCTAAGATAAGCAGATGGAGATTTGTTTTGTTTGTTTTTTGTCGAAGGCTTTCATGACTGGAATTACTGGATTGCTGTGAGTTTTCCATGTTCCAGAAGCATTCTCTCCTGACGTTCACCCACATCTAATACAGGCATCCTCAGAGGATGAGGGCTCTGTTGGAAACTGGGCAAGTGAGGTTTATGTCTCTGGAATGTCCAGGGTGGGAAAAGGAACTCCTGTCTGCTTGAGGCAAGTGTGAATCTTGTAATTGGCCACCTCGATTAGTATTTAATAGCCTTGCAGCTTCAAAATCTGGCTGGTTGCTGCCTGGGGAAATTCTTTGTTGGGAGGTGTTACCTGGCCCTGATTGAGTCTTGTCTGGATTTCCCCTGCTTTTTTAGTGTTGCTTTTTATTTACTGTCCTAATATTAGAGTTTTTAAAATCCTGGTAGCCAGATTTTGTTCATTTTCATGGTTGCCTGCTTCTTTTGGCCACTTATTCCATCAGCGCACTTCGGTTGAGACTGAATGTTTACTTTTAAGGTTTTTTATTGTATTTATATTTGAATTGTTCAATTGGAATGTCATGTTTATTACTGTATGTTTAAATTGATATGCCATGTTTATTATTATATGTGTAATGCGGCATTGTATGCTATGGTCTGTAAGCCGCCCTGAGTCCCCCATTGGGGTGAGAAGGGCGGGGTATAAATGTAGTATAATAATAATAATAATAATAATAATAATAATAATAATAATAATGGTTTCCTCCTTTCTGATGGAATTGTCCACATGCTTAAGGATTGCAATGACTTCTCTGTGTAGTCTGACGTAGTTGTTAAAGTGGTACAGCATTTCTGTGTTCTCAAATAATATGCCGTGCAGAATTAGTTTGGTTGTCTCGACAAAAATCCACTGAGGGGGACATCCACTTACATTAAGGTCTCTACATGCAGGTTTTAAACTAAACCCTGCACAGTTAGGCTCACCAGTGGAGATGAGGAAAGACAACCACCTACATTGTCCCCAATTTACAAACATCCAAGTAACATACGACTCCTAGTTAAGAAAAGGGGCGAAACTGCAGGAAGTGAGGAAATGTACCTCTAGGAAGGGAAATTCATTCCTGGAAGAGTTACTATGGGAAAAGGTGTCTTCAATGAAGGTTTCTCACCAACCCACAGCAACCCAAATTTTTCAAAATCCAGTTGTCACAGGAAGAGAAAGTGAGGTGAAATCTGAACAGGGGCACAACTATCCAAAAATTTAAAAAAATAGCTGGAGCTAGATTTTTAAAAGTATCTGTTCTGACTTACATACAAATTTAACCTAATAACAAATCCAAAGAACTTATCTTGTTTGTAGTGCAGGAGTTGCCTGTGATATATTATTCCCAAGTACCATGATTTTGTAAACTTCAGAGAAAAAGTTTATATTACCTTTCCATCCGGATGCGTTGCTTCACTCTGTACTATTCTGTCTTCGCTATCTGTAGTATCAGAAGTGACTACTGATGCTGAGTCAACTATATCACTGGCAGGTAAATTCTGAAATAGGAAGTAAGCCCTCAAAATCCCAATGGATACTAGATGACCATAGCACACCAGGAATCCTGTTCTGCACAAAACCAACTTGTCAATGAAAATATTTTTTAAAAAACCTACAAAACTGTGGTGATTCTCAGATCCACCACATCTGCAATAGTGTTATGTCAATATGTGCAACCTTGTGTTGGATCCAGACTTAAGCATGATTTGAATAGATTTGATGAAATTAGCAAAAGACATGTTAGCATATCACATTGTTTTCAGTGGGTCTGCAAAATTAAGCCTGGATCTAACCCTCAGTGATGCAGAACATACTGGGATGACTTTAGCGGGCAGCCTGGGTGCCTCTTTTGTAGCCCACATGAACAGAACTGAAGTACAAGCAAAACTGATCAGTGGTGCTCAGGTTGCCTCCCGTGAATGTTTGCTACAGTTCACCTTTTACTCAGCATTCCTAATAAGAATTCTGAAGAACACATTGTAAAAATGGCTACCTTAAAAACCATGCTAACTTGTATGCCAATTGACATCTTGCCCTAAACCTGTGGGGTGGAAACAAAGACAGTATGTGTTGGCGAAGGCTTTCGTGGACAGAATCATTGGGTTGCTGTGAGTTTTCTGGGAGGTATGGCCATATTCTAGAAGCATTCTCTCCTGATGTTTCACCCACATCTATGGCAGGCATCGGTTAGAGGGGTCTGTTAGAAACTAGGCAAGTGGGTTTATATATCTGTGGAATGTGCAATGTCTAGGGTGGTAGAAAGGACTCTTGTCTGCTTCAGGCAAGTTTGAATTTTGCAAGCGACCACCTTGATTAGCATTGAATGGCCTTGTAGTGTCAAAGCCTGGCTGGTTGCTGCCTGGGGAAATCTTGTTAGATGGCCCTGATTGATTCTTGTCTGGAAATCCCCTGTTTTTTTAGTGATGCTCTTTATTTACTGTCCTGATTTTAGAGTTTTTTGATACTGGTAACCAGATTTTGTTCATCTTCATGGTTTCCTCCTTTCTGTTGAAATTGTCCACATGCTTCTTGTGGATTTCAATGGCTTCTCTGTGTAGTCTGACATGGTGGTTGTTGGAGTGGCCCAGCATTTCTGTGTTCTCAAATAATATGCTGTGTCCAGGTTGGTTCATCAGGTGCTCTCCTAGGGCTGACTTCTCAGGTTGAATTAGTCTGCAGTGCCTTTCATGTTTCTTGATTTGTGTTTGGGCACTGGCAAAAACCAGTCAGGCTTTGCAGCTGCAAGGCCATTAAATATAATATATATCAAGGTAATATAATATATATCAATATATTTTGATATATCAATATATATCAAAATATAAATATATCAAGGTGGCCAACTGCAACATTTGCACCTGCCTCAAGCAGACAAGAGTTCTTATTTATTTATTTAAAACTTTTATATCCCGATCTTCTCAACCTCCATAGAGGGACTCAGACCGGCTTTCTCCCGCCCTGGACATTCCAAAGATACATAAACCTCACTTGCCTAGTTTCCAAAAAACCTCACAACCTCTGAGGATGCCTGCCATAGATGTGGGCGAAACGTCAGTAGAGAATGCTTCTGGAACATGGGCATACAGCCCTGAAAACTCACAACAACCCAAAAATAGGATGGATGTAATTTTGTTGACTATTAATGCTACAGTATGAGAAAAAAACCACAATTTTAAAAAATCATACTTGAACAAAAAAATTAGGAGCTATAATTGCGGAGAAATAAAACAATGATTTGGATCTAATTTACTGTACATAGGCAATAAAATCTTAATTCACAATGTGCAGAGTACTACAACATGGTGCTACAGTGCAGGAATAGAAATCCTCTTAATACCTAGCATACTTTTAATGTAGAATGAAGAACTTTTATCTCTCAGACAGCCACCGCACACAAGATGACTACCAGATGCTTGGAATGCATGTCCCATGAGGTCAAGCTTTAAAATGGCAATAATTAGAGGTCATGGGAGCTACGGTCCAAAGCAGCTTGGGGAAGATTTCTGTCTAGAAAAACTAGTACTCCCTTTATCAGTTTTGGTTATCAGATACATGAAGTTCCCCCTCTCCCAAACCATGAAAAGACTAAATTCTCTTACTTTACTTGCTACCGTAAAGGTCCTGGAGGAATCTTCAAAAGGCTTGGTTGAATTGTCTGAAGAGCCATCATGTGCAGCTGGTGGTTTAGGTTTTGCAAATGTCTTTTCTATTTTAGTGTAAGCAATAAAACATAAGATCGAATTAAAACATTTCCTAGGACGTAGGCTCCAATAGGTTACCATGCATCCCCATTCATTTTCCAGGCAAATTACTCTTGAGTTCACAACAAATAATTATCAGTGACATTCATATTAACCTGCCTAACTCAATAACAGTCTGTTGGTAATAGAAATGGCAGACCAACATGGTGTTTAAAATGAATAGATTTTTTAATACTGTTTTCGGCTAGGCAGTCCTTAACCTTAGGAAATAATCATTGCAAAATAAAACACCTTCACTAAGAACATTGTATCCTCATGGGAAAGAATATATAAAATGTACATATCAATTCCGGATTTTAGGATACAGTATGTCAGGAATCAAAATTGAAATGAAAAATAAGGATCATAAAGTTTACACAGTGCAAACAGTGCAAACAGTATGGGAACTTCCCTTCTTACTTGTGTGAATGAGAGAGAGTAAAATCACTCAGTCTGAAGTAACACATGCAAGTGAAAGACTGGATCATAGTTTGCCATATTGGACATGAAAGTATCAATTCTATTTCTGTTCTCTTCCTGCTTAATGACCAGCTTTTGAGAGAGAGAAAACAGGACAGTGATTTGCTAGTCAAAAAGTAGGAAAGATGCCAAGGCACAATAAATTTCAGGAAGATGAGGGAAAATCAGAGGATGAAGAGCACCCATACCAAGCAAAGTGATGGAAAATACAGAGAAGATGGCCTCTGGAGAAAGTAAAACTGTAAGATTAAAGGAATTTTAAAATAATTGACTATTTCAAGCAACTACAATAAGAATTCCAAGCTAATCTTGCTAAGGGGATATGGCATTTAAAAATAAATGGAAAAACTCAATGCATATATGAATGATACAAGTAAAACAGTATTGTTAGAACTAAAGTGTTGGAACTGCTCCTAAAACATGAAGAAAGACAAATGAGTTTGCAGAACAAAATTAGGATTACGACATAAACTTGAAGATCAGGAAAACAAGTATGTGTTGTCGAAGGCTTTCACAGCCAGAATCACTGGGTTGCTGTGAGTTTTCTGGACTGTATGGCCATGTTCCTGAAGCATTCTCTCCTGACGTTTCGCCCACATCTATGGTAGGCATCCCCACAGGTTGTGAGGTCTGTTGGAAATTAGGCAAGTGGGGTTTATATATCTGGAATGTCCAGGGTGGGAGAAAGAATTCTTGTCTGTTTGAGGCAGGTGTGAATGTTGCAATTGGCCATCTTGATTACCATTGAATGGCAAACACGAATCAAGGAACATGAAAGGCACTGCAGACTACTTCAACCTGAGAAGTCAGCCATAGCAGAGCACTGATGAACCAACCTGGTCACAGCATATTATCTGAGAACACAGAAATGCTGGACCACTCTGACAACTACCATGTCAGACTTCACAGATAAGCCACTGAAATCCACAAGCATGTGGATAATTTCAACAGAAAGGCGGAAACCAGGAAAATGAACTCTGGCTATCAGTATTTAAAAAATTCTAAAATTAGGATAGTAAATAATGAACAACACTCAAAATACAGAGGAATTCCAGACAGGAAACAATCAGGGTCAGCTAACACTTTCCATCAAAGGAGTCCCCCAGGCAGGAAGAAGCCAGGCTTTAAAGCTGCAAGGTCATTCAGTGCTAACCAAGCTGGCCAATTGCAACATTCTCACTTGCCTCAAGCAGACAAGAGTTTTTCCCCCACCCTGGACATTTCACAGATATATACACCCCACTTGCCTAGTTTCCAACAGACCTCTGGGGATGCCTACCATAGATGTGAGCGAAACGTCAAGAGATAATGCTTCTGGAACATGGCCATACAGCCCAGAAAACTGACAGCAACCCAAAACTAATATTGTTTCAATATTCCTAATTACATGCTAATCAGGGTGGACAATTGCAACATTCACCCTTGCCTCCAATAGACAAGAGTTCTTTCTCCCACCCTGGACATTCCACAGATATATAAACCTCACTTGCCTGGTTTCCAACAGATATCACAACCTCTGAGAATGCCTGCCATAGCTGTGGGAGAAATGTCAGAAGAGAATACTACTGGAACATGGCCATACAGCCCAGAAAACTCACGGCAACTAAGACACTAACGATCTAACAAAATGGCACCTTATAAATTAGAGAGAAATAATGTATTTTTACCTTCTGATGAAGGATCACATTTGCCATTTATCTTGATGTTTTTTTCTGTTTGATGAACTGATGAAAATGTCTGACTTTTTTGCAGTATAGCTGAGGAGTGCTAAAAGAAAATCAAAACAGCCTAGTAAGAAGGTTATTAAAATACTTACAATCTTTTACCCTAAAATATTGATTTACCACAATTCTGCCACCTTTCAAAACTAGTCCATGAAACCATTTGAAATCTAAAACATTGCTAAAATTAATAATTATGACAATCCACTCATGTTTAGTTTACAAGATGATATGTTTGTAGAATCAAGACACATGAAAAATAATATTTATATCCCATTACATCTTTAGTAAAAAAACAGACTGAGAGTAAATAGTCATAAAATCCCTAATGTATGGGTTAAAATGAAGGATAGATGGTGAATAAGGATCTCAGTCTAGATCTCTCTACTCTTACTCTAAATCAGGGGTCCCTAAACCCTAAACTAGGGGTCCTCAAACTAAGGCCCCGGGGCCCTCCAAGGTCATTTACCCGGCCCTCACTCAGGGTCAACCTAAGTCTGAAATGACTTGAAAGCACACAACAACAACAACAACAACAATCCTATCTCATCAGCCAAAAGCAGGTCCACACTTCCCATTGAAATACTAAAAAGTTTATATTTGTTAAAATTGTTCTTCATTTTAATTATTCTATTGTTTTAAAGTGTTTTTTTGCACTACAAATAATATATGTGCAGTGTGCATAGGAATTCATTTATGTTTTTTTTTTCCGGCCCTCCAACAGTTTGAGGGACTGTGACCTGGCCCTCTGTCTAAAATATTTGAGGACCCCTGCCCTAAACACTACATTTTGTATTGGCACACAATGTGAATCACTCACTCCGTGCACTGTCATACATCAAAGACAACTTACAATAGATTCTGCTCTCTTTGTAGAACTCCCATCTGTTTTCTTCTTGCTTGCAGAAGCTTCTTTTCTTTTCCAAGCCTCCAAACGACATCTTTCCATGATTTTGATCTCTTCCCGGAGCTGCAGATTTTCCTTGGTTAAGGCCTCGATCTGGTCTCTGAGGCGCATGTGGGTTGTTGACCATTTTGCTTCTCTTCTTTTTAGGTCTCCCTGCAGGTTTGCCATTTGCTGTTTCAACGCCTTAATAAATTCAAATACAAAGTCAATCACTTTCTGCTACATTTCATGAAAGCACAAAAGGAAAAGACATAGAGGGGGAAAAAAACTCATGTCAGGGTTAAAACTCTATTTTCTATCAAGAAGTGCAGAGCGTACTCCTCACCTCCCAACAAGTATCAGTATGCTCATTTTACAGTACTCTGTACTTCTTGCCTTAACTGGGGGAAAACTGATCCCAGATTGTACAAAGCAGAAATATAAAGAGGCTATTAAGAGCTGCTAATCAAAGACCTTTACGAGGAGCTAAGTCTACTACATCATGTTAATGACTTAGAACGTCAAAGCTTCTTTTTTGATTGGGCTCTGTTCAAAAGCCTCCCGCTGCTTGGCAGCTGTCAAGCCCTAGGAAGGGCCCCTGCTGGTGTCTCTTACTGGTAAATGATTTAACTATACAGAACTAGCTGTTCTGGACTCCCAGGGCAAGGAAAGGGTGGGTGAACTCCATTGAGAGTGTACCTTCATTTTTCCTCACTCCAATTAACCAAACGGAGGCCACCTGCTTTTCCATGGTCTGAACTGCCTACCCATTCTTCCCACCAGTTAGCAATAGCAGCAGGGACTCCAATTGCCAAATGGTAGAAAGACATGGCACTGTGTGTACAGAGCTAGATGTAGGACCTCAGCTTGTTTATAAATATTAATTCATATGTTTAAGAGGGATGATGCACTAAAGAACACATTCAGAAATCAATTCACCATACAACTCTTCTTGCAAGATGGTGAACTAATATCTTCAGTACTCTAATATTAAATAGCTGCTGTTTTTTTCTGGAAAAAATGTGTGAAGTTGAAGCTGAAACCGAAATGAACATGAGACTGGCCCTAAAGCACCAGTGTGATGACAATCCCTCTCACTTTACCTTGACAAACTTGAGCTGCTCAAAAAGTGACTCCAGTAGTTCTCTCAAAAATAAGGTTTTGGGGGCATATGAGGAGCTTTATTTACAGCATTTATATTCTGCTCTTCTTACCCCAAGAGATGCACTATGAGATGCAGAGCCAATCTTAAAAAATGGGGCTACAAAGTGGAATCCACGACATGCGAGTGTGGAGAAGAGCAAACTACTGGCCACCTGCTGCAATGCAACCTGAGCCCTGCCACATGCACAATGGAGGACCTTCTTGCAGCAACATCAGAGGCACTCCAAGTGGCCAGATACTGGTCAAAGGACATTTAATCAACTACCAAGCTTACAAACTTTGTGTTTTGTTTGTTTGTTTGGTTGGTTGGTTTGTTAAAAATGTACTACAAATGTCTGGTTGCTCTTGACACGATAAATAAATACCCCAAAGGGGACTCAGGATGGATAATAATAATAATACTTTATTTATACCCCGCCTCCATCTCCCCAAGGGACTCAGAGCAGCTTACATGAGGCCAAGCCCAACAACACACCAATAAACAAGAAAGCAATAAACAAAAAATACCAATACAGTTAAATAAATCACATATAAACATTAATATGCAAGAATTTAAAACCTATGGCCTGGCCAGATCTAATAGTTAAAAATTAAAAAATAAACGCTAGGCATGAACAATGTAGGATATATCTACTAGGAGGGTTTTAAAGAAGTGAGGGGAGCGCAATCCAAGCAGATAGTTGAAGTGCGCTTGAGGACATTTTGCTGGGAATTATTTCAATGCCATTGAATAGACAGGACAGATAATTTTTTCAACTTCAGCATCCTGGAGGTTGTGCTCAATTCCAGCGACATCAGAGTGCTGTCACTCCATCCTCTATGATGAAGAGCCTTGAACACAGACTTTCCTCCCTTCTTTGATCACCGGCATTTTCTGGTAGTTCCTTTTTTTATGGTGCTATAAAATACCTCCCTGCTTAAGCAGTGCCAAATTTCTCTACTCACAGCTGTTTTTGTACTGCTTAGGTGGACAGTGAACTGGGCTGAAAGTCAAGTTAGGGTTAGGGCCCATGCTACGAACTGCCAACCTTTTGATTAGTGCAGTGGTTCTTAACCTGGGGTCCCCAAATGTTTTTGGCCTTCAACTCCCAGAAACCCTAACAGCTGGTAAACTGGCTGGGATTTCTGGGAGTTGTAGGCCAAAAACATCTGGGGACCCCAGGTTGAGAACCACTGGATTAGTGTGATCTATTGCTGCCCATGATTAACCAGCTGTGCTAAAGCCCGGCCCACAACTCAATACTGTTACAGTCTACTGAGAGACAAGTAAGCAAGACCACAGACCAGGCATGGGCAAACTTTGGCCCTCCAGGTGTTTTGGACTTCAACTCCCACAATAGGAATTATAGGAGTTGAAGTCCAAAACACCTGGAGGGCCAAAGTTTGCCCATGCCTGCCAGAGACCAAAACTGGATACAGCAGCTGCCCAAAAGATCTCAGACAACAAACCCAGGAGCTTCAAATTTGAATATGACAGCATAACTCCATATTGAGGGGATTATTTTGTTCATTGAACAGCATTAGCTAGCTATAATCTACCTTGGATACAATAACTTGCTTATTTTGTTCCTGTGGAGAATTTTTCCCAGTAAAGAAAGCCAAAGAAACTCTTTCTTTGTATCCATACCTGAATTTCATCACGTTCCTTTTTATCGGGAATGGCTCTAGCTGCCTGTGCATATTTCTCAAAGACTTTGCGTTCTTTCTGCAGTTTTCGTACTTCTTCTTTCTTAAAATCTTCTATTTGAGCTAGTTCTTTCACTTTCCGTTGTTCAAAATCTGCAATTTCTTTTCTGAAACAGTCCAGTATAAGGAAATCAACAAGATACGAAAGCAGACTTAAAAAACTACCCCTCCCCTACCTCTGACTCTGCTGCTAGATTTGATTTGGCTCTTAATGGGTTGTGGCCAGCAATCCTGAATGTTTTATAATACAGCTGATGTAGTAACATTTCACATAAAAATAAATATAGCCACTTGAAACCACAACATAATTCTTTTAACTGTAAATCACCTAGCAAAATATGTGAATTATCATTTTGTGCTTCTATGAGACTATTCCTTCCTCATCTTTTATGCTTTATAAACAAATCTCTCTAGATCAGTGGTTCTCAACCTGTGGGTCCCCAGATGTTTTTGGCCTTCAACTCCCAGAAATCCTAACACCTGGTAAACTGACGGGGATTTCTGGAAATTGTAGGCCAAAACACCTGGGGACCCACAGGTTGAGAACCACTGCTCTAGATTCAGGTCGTATAAAAGAATGAAGCTCACGTACCAATAACATTACTTCTACATAGAAGGGATGTTTAACCTGTTCTTGATGGGCTGTCATATGTGGCAAGTGTAAATTGTGCAGGCCTACTTTAGATACATTCTAATTACTGAGGGAGAAGAAGTTTGAAATAATATTCCGAAATATTTACCTGAGATTTTCCATAGCATTTTCACGCTCCTCTCGAAGCTTTGTGAGTGAGGCATTTTCTACTCTAAATCTTTCAATTTCCGTTTCCAGTTCAACAAGTTTCTCTTTCAAGATCTGAGAACGAGCAGAATCTGCTAATGGGAAAAACAGAATTATAAAATGTATGCTCAGACATATCATATGTTATTATATGTATCATGCGATCATTCTCTCAATCTCCACCTACTTTGAAGGTTTTGTAACCAAAGCAGAAAAGAGATACTGATGAATCAGTGTTGAGCTGAAATAAATAAATTGGAATAAATAAATAATAGAAACATAGGCAAAGGTTTCCCGTGACATTAAGTCTAATCGTGTCCGACTCTGGGGGTTGATGCTCATCTCCATTTCTAAGCACAAGAGCCGGCATTGTCCACAGACACCTCCAAGGTCATGGGACTGGCATGACTGCATGGAGTGTCATTATCTTCCTTGGAGACTAGGACGCGGAACAATGGCTTCAAACTACAAGAGAGGAGATTCCATCTGAACATTAGGAAGAACTTCCTGAGTGTGAGAGCCGTTCAGCAGTGGAACTCTCCGCCCCAGAGTGTGGTGGAGGCTCCTTCTTTGGAAGCTTTTAAGCAGAGGCTGGATGGCCATTTGTCAGGGGTGATTTGAATGCAATATTCCTGCTTCTTGGCAGGGGGTTGGACTGGATGGCCCATGAGGTCTCTTCCAACTCTTTGATTCTATCTTCCCGCAGAAGCAGTACCTATTGATCTATTCACATTTCCATGTTTTTCAACTGCTAGGTTGGCAGAAGCTGGGCCTAACAGCAGAAGCTCACTTCGTTTCCAGATTCGAACCACCAACCTTTTGGTCAGCAAGTTCAGCAGCTCAGCGATTTAACCCACTGCGCCACCAAGGGGCCTTAGTATGTAAAAATGTATGGACAGAAGTCATAAGAATACTTTTCATTTAAAGCCTTTATTCTACAGCTATAAAGGAAATAAAGCTGTGTGTTTTTTTTTTAATTTTTTAAAAAAACTTTTTTAAATTTATTGTAAGGTAATCTCAGATTCTCATTTTTGAGGAAAGTGGGAAATTTTTTAATCCCATATTCCCAGGACACATTAACATGCCTTTTAATCAATGCATATGGATAATCCAGTTTGTGATTTCTGTTTGTTGGTTTAGCACAATTCCTTGTGATCTAACGAATGAATATATTCATAGCTGAAGTCATATATGAAGAAAGACCTGGGGTCCTTTCTGTGCCTTTCACTTCAGGTTCTAACAGCATCCCTTTTCAACTCTTCTACGGCCCCATCTACACTGATGCAGTTTCAAACTGGTACTGAAGAAAGTGGTTTTGCTGTGCAAACAATATCCTGGAATTACATCAAAGCTCTAATGCACATTAAGGACTTTCTTTTGTATGTTTTCCTGAGTGTTTGCCACTACAGTTTGAAGCTAGCAATGATCTGCATTAAATGGTGGCGCCCCCGGTGGCGCAGTGGGTTAAACCCCAGTGCCGGCAGGCAGGACTGAAGACAGACAGGTCGCAGGTTCGAATCCGGGGACAGCGTGGATGAGCTCCCTCTGTTAGCTCCAGCTCCTCATGCGGGGACATGAGAGAAGCTTCCACAAGATGGTAAAACATCAAAACATCCGGGCATCCCATGGGCAACGTCCTTGCAGACTGCCAATTCTCTCACACCAGAAGAGACTTGCAGTTTCTCAAGTCACTCCTGACATGACAAAAACAAAAACAAAACAAAAAAACCCCTTGAGTGGACTCAACAGCTAAACATTTGAGAGAATTGTGTTTTATCCGCTGCTATCTGATCCTTCTTGACTATCTATGGCTGGAGGGACTGGATTTACACTGTCGTATAATGCAATTTGAATTTATTTATTTATTTATTATTTACTATATTTACATACTGCCCCTCTCAGCCCGGAGGCGACTCAGAACTGCATTATTTGAGTCTACACTGACCATTTAATGAATCTGCATTAAATGGTCAGTGTAGACTCAAATAATGCAATTCAATGCAGTTAAACTGCATTATATGGCAGTGTACATCCAGCCGCTGATTTTCTGAATGTAAAGTATATGTCCTATCACTGATTAGATAGCATTCAACAAAATTATAATAGGATTGACCCCAGGCATAATGCATGAGGGGCAAAACTACATATCATTATGATATTCTCTTCAGAGAACACAACAAAGAGAATCTTTCAAGACTCATGCAGCCGTGCATTATTGCACCATGCTCAGTTCTTCCTTACCCCCCGATTCTTCCTGAGATGTGTTGGGTTTGGGATCGTGTTTCTGCTGTGCGTCCACCTTCTGCTTGGGTTTCAGAGCAGGAAAGAGCTTCAACATGAGATCTGTTGTGGGAGGCGCAGCCATCTCACCATCATCAGTCACACTTGGCTTAGGTCCCTCCTCCCCTTTCTTCACCATGGCAATCTTCCTCTTTATCACTTTATCTGGGAACACCAACTCATTTTTGGCAGAGCCATTGGAAGGCAGAGGCACTTTGTTAACCAGGCCACTGTTTTCTAATTCATTACATTGATTCCCATAATCTTCAAAGTCTGACCATGATGTTTCATCACCAAACTCAATGCCATTGCTTTTTCCACAGCAAATACTTTCAGACATGGGGTCTCTGCTTATCTCATTAGCTGGGTGGCTACAAGGATTTTCCCCCTGTAAATCAGGGCTAGCTTCTTTGTTTGGGTCTTTAGCTTTTCCTTCACACTCAGAAAGTTCACCACTATATTTCAAATCTAGCTTTTTAGCTCTCTCACTCACAGGCTTTATGGTAGTCTCAAATTCCTCCTCAGATTCAGATTCACTGCTTCTGTCAGATTCAGATTCATCTTCATCATCCCAACTTGTATTTCTAAAACCTTGAAATTCCTCAGTGGGAAAAGCCTGAGGTTTTTTGCTATCAGATTTATTTTGATGACTCTTTGGCGATTCTTGGGACTGGCAGCCTACAACTGTGGCTCTAGTTCTTTCATTGCTATCTTGCTGGGAAACATACCGTTCTCCATTTCTGCCATTCACAGCTGTAATATCCAGCACATGCATTTGCTCAGGTCTTGATTTGACAGGAGTGGAAGACAGTCTGTGCCCTGCGGAAATGTGCTGGCCTTGATCCAAAATCTGTACGATAAGCGAAGAGTTACTAGCAAAAGAGATTTCATCCGCAGCCTGCTCCAGAAACAAAAATTCATCCAATTCGTTTTTTTCCTTTTCCTTCTCAGTATCCCAGGTTTTCAACTTCCTTTGGAAAGAAAGTTCAAAAGAGAAATCAGGTCCTTGTTCAAAGGAATCTGTGAGAGATCTGGCTTGTTTCAAAGGATGCTCAGGTTTTTCACCGGGCAAAATATCGATTTCATTTGATGCCAGCGGTGCCATGATGTTTTCTTTATTATTCTCATCATTTATTTGTGATCTGATAGACTTTCTCAGTTCTCCGGGTTTCCTTTCATTGGGGTTTTCTCTTGCAGATAAAGAGATACCTTTCCTGAACCCTGTTGTTTTTCGAGCAGGAAAAGCCTTCTTCGTTTTAGCATTCTGATTGCCATTTTTAGGCACAAAGTTGTCAGAAACGTGGTCTTTATTTGAAAGTGCCGTTTTCCGATGAAGTTGTGGCTTGTTTGCTTTCACTGAACTGTTGACTTCAGAAATATCTGGATGAATAGTCACTTTGCTTTCCTTTTCTTTAGCTACTCTGGATTTGGCATTAGTAAACCTACTTAAACCTTCCCCTCGCTTTAGGAAAGGACGTTTTGCAACTGGTTTCTGGAAAGTTGTTTTTCCAGTATCCTAAAAAACAACAACACTATATTAGACATTTTATACATGCACACACACATATATATCTATACACATACATATGTATATATGCTTGATTTTCGTTATATTGATAATATCATATTCCATCAAAACATTATTTAAGAATTCCATATTTACTAATATGGTTTTGACTCTGCAAGAATGAGAGGAAAATTAAGTAGAGCTGTGTCTTTACATTATACATTTGGCCAGTTTTAATAGCTATGCAACTAGTAGCTATAATTATTAATCTTTACCTTTCCCTTTTGGCGGAGTCTCTGCTCTTCCAGTTGTATCTGTTCTTCCAGAAATTCTTCAAATGTCTGTTTTCTCTCTTCAATAGTGGCAAGAAGAGGCCTGTTAAAAGACACACAAGTCTAACTGTCAAATTGGTTTCAAATTCCTAGGACTCATTGGCTTGTTTTGTCCAACTTATATCATCACATTTTATCTACTTATGGTATAGATTCACAGCAGTTGTAAATCTATCTAGTTCACTATCCTGTTTTCCACAATGGTCAATCAGATGGCAATGGCAAGCACACAACACAACAAAACGCCAGGCATTAGCACAGCTGGTTAATCACCAGCAGCAATAGATCTTACCAATCGAAAGGTTACCAGTTCAAAGCCCGAGTCGGAGTGAGCACCTGACCTTCAGCTCAGCTTACTGTCCACCTAAGCAGTTCAAAAACAGCTGTGAGCTGTGAGTAGAGAAATTAGGCAGGGAGGTATTTTGCGGCACCATAAAGGAAATACCAGAAAAATGCCGACGATTAGAGGATATCTGTGATCAAGGCTCTTTATCATAGAGGATGGGGTGACAGCACACCACCATCACCATCACCACCACCACCCCCCATGGCCAGAATCAAGCACAACCTCCAGGACACCGAAGTTGAGGAAAATGTTTATATCTGTTGTCTGTGCTGTCTGTTTAATGGCATTGAATGTTTGCCATGTATGTGTTCTGTGATCTGCCCTGAGTCCCCTTCAGGGTGAGAAGGGCAGAATTTAAATACTGCAAATAAATAAATAAATAAATAAATAAATAAGATGGCAGCAATAGTCTTTTCTCAGCAATGCTTCTTCAAAGGCATGCTTTCCCCTGAACAGCACCAAATTTCTTCCACTAACTAATCGAATCTTCTTTCATGGGATTTCAGAACAAACAATTCAAAATAAATTCTCAGTCATGAGAAAAAAGCAGGGCCCAAATAAATAAACACATACATATATAAAAATAATAACAACAACATTCTAGATTAAAACACCAAGTTTAAACGTTATATAAATGTATTAAACACAATATTAAGTTTAAATATGATAACAGTGTAATCATATTTAAACAACTGAAACCATGTACATGTACATTTTAAAAAAAACTAGAGCCCAAAAACATAATAAAAAGCCAAATTTTCATATTAATGCTAAAACAAAATTAACACTGGTGCCAATCACATCTTCAAAGGGAAGCCATTCCACAATGGAGTGCAACAGCTGAGAAGGTCTTTTTCCAGGTATCAGTACAATGAGAGAGGAAGAAATTTTTTATCTAACATTACTGATTGTCAGTTGCTAAACATCAGTAATTATACACACACAGAAACGGAATACAAATTTAGCCCCTTTAGCCTAGACACCTACATTCTACTTCCAACTAGAATCGACTGCTAAATGGTAAACCAATAACTGTGTCAATGCCATCAATTCAGTGGGCCAACTTTAGTTGCGACTAACAACTAAAGTTAGGTCATGATGAGAAATGACAAAAACTGAGGAGCCCAATTATTTTTTAAAAATTAAATCTCACTGTATACCAAAAGATTCAATGTGGTATAAAATCAATATTAATAGATTAAAACAGTTTGAAATAATAATGAGAATTATTTAAATAAACCAAACACAGTAAAAGAGGTTTAAAAGTTTTTAAAACTCTGCACAGCATTTGAAGTAAATCAGTGAGTCCCACAGGATTTAATTAATAGCCACTGTGTCTCTTGGAGCTTAAATGAAACCAGCATTGGCATCAATGAGGGCTCCAAAGGGAGAAAATAATTGTGGTGCCATGTCTGAGAAGGCCCTCCTTATTTTCAATGTCCTTGCTGTGTGTCCTTGTTTCCATGTATGAATATACTGAATAATATATATTAACCAGTATTTACATATTTTAAATTATTCTCATACAGATGCCTTAGGCTGTAATTCTGCACCATACAGGACTGAAATATGTTCAGTCTAGATGAGCCATGCACTCTCTCAGTATAAGGCATTTCCTTATATTATAAGAATATAGATAGGTGCTTTACACTGAGGGAGATCATTACTCTTTCTAGTCCAGGTTTATCCATTCTTTACTGGCATTGTTCTAGGCATGATCCTTTCTCAGCTCAAGCTGGTGATTCTTAGCAATCTCCCATCCAAAATATGAATCAGGACTGAAGTATGTTCAGAGTTGTATCGTGGTTCACTTGCAAAACAAAAACCCTTACCTTTCCTCTGCATTAAGACTGCCTGAACACTTGTCTGTATACACTTTGCCTTCACAACTAACATCACCATCTCCACATGCAAAGCAATTTTGCTCAGGAGACCAATTAATTCTTCCTGCAAAATAAACAGAAAATGGAAGCTTGGCCAAAGTGACATGAAGTTTTAAATAGACAAGAGATATGTTGTCGAAGGCTTACCGTTTCAGTCACAAAACTTCTACATTTGTAAACAACAGGACTGTTCAGTAGGTAGGTTCACATCAACACTCATCTTAAGACCCTATTTGTAAACAACAGGACTGTTCAGTAGCTAGGTTCACATCTACACTCACCTTAAGTCCCTATTAACATCTGGATACAAAGGCAGTTTTATAATATTTCTTTTTATTTATCAAACCAAATTGTTTATGCATAAACATTACAAAAGGAAGGTTGTTATCTCACACAAACTTTATAGATATTTCTTCACATCCCTCGGAGAAGGGTTCTTACATCACATAGTGTTGGAAATGACATCTTTCATCAAGCCTTCTTTAGCAATCTGTTTGTCTATGATCCTGTTGCTTGCTGCTTCCTGTATGTATGTTCTGAGATGCAGCTTCGTTTACTCTATGGTTCCTGGGAAGTTGTAGGAGAGGCTGCAGACCACATGATCACTATAGACCAATTCAGACCTCAAATCAAACACTTGCTTGCTGTTTTCGTTGTAAGAGATGTCCTGGCCAGATGGCACAGAGAATTATCTCAAACACATTGGAAACTGACTGATAAGTTGTGTACCTGTGTATGCTGAACACATGAAAGTTGTGAGTAAACCAAATATGTTATCTTTAACATCTACTTCATTTTTGTCTCGAGTGCATGAGATAAAACAAATTGCTTTATGGGAGAGTATATATTTCGGGCACTAAAAATAATTCTAAAGCTCTGCTGTTTTATGCACTGGCAAATTCCATTTTCTTAAAGGGTTCAGAGATAACAGGTTATTCAGTCTAACAACTGAAACAACTGCATAATTATATCTGGTTCTATATCACAAGAGAAGATTCTACTCTAAAGGGTTTTTGGCTCTTCTCTGAAAGGTCATGCTTTTGAAAAAAGTTATGATCTCCAAAAGGTTATGAATGCCATTTTCCAAAACACAGGCCCCTGCTACACTGCCATAAAAATCCAGATAATCTGCTTTCAACTGGATTATATGACAGTATAGATTTATATAATCCAGTTCAAAGCAGATAATATGGATCATCTGCATTGATAATCTGGATTTTATGGCAGTGTAGAAGGGGCCATAGATACAGTCTATGCATATTCCTATGGATTTACATAATCTAAGCACCTGGATTCTCTTTCACCTGTCAAGGAAATTGCTCACCTCAGGCAGTTGAATATACAACCACTGTTGAGCACAATCTAAGCTTTACCTTGTCTGAACGCCTTACCTCAATTATTCTAATTACCAGTTATATAAGAACACATTTTGTATAGCCTAATCAGCTATCCAAAGAGGAATAGCTGTCTCTGTTTCCAGCATAATAAGGTACAGTGCACACCATAAGTAGAAACTGCATGGATCTCTTGGAAGCAATCTCAAGGCTGCTGTATTTCTATCTGCTTGATGTACCATTTATTTTATAACTAAGGTCCTCTTATCTTATTGGGTCAGTCAGTGTAGACTGCTTTTTCATCAGCCAAATAGTTTATCAAACATTCACTATCTTACCCATCAAATTAAGTCTATAGGCTGAACAAAGGGGGCAAGAAAGAGTGAGTTTTCATTTGTCTCTTTGCCTGGATTTCCTTTTTTATCTTTGTTGTTATTTTGTACCTAATGATCTGGTCCCTCTTATCCCCAGTGGCGCAATGGGTTAACCCTTGTGCTGGCAAGACTGTTGACTGAAAGGTCAGCAGTTCAAACCCGAGGAGTGGGGTGAGCTCTCATCTGTCAGCTCCAGCTTCTCATGAAGAGGCATGAGAGAAGCCTCCCATAGAATGGTAAAACATCTGGGCATCCACTGGGCAATATCCTTGCAGACAACCAATTCTCTCACACCAGAAGCGACTTACAGTTTCTCAAGTCACTCCTGACATGGAAAAAAAATCCCTCCTAACACCCCATAGAGAAGGGTCCTTGAAAAACATAGACACCTCATCCTAGTAGGCATGTCCTTGGGTTTTATTGTGCTTTCAGAAAAGTTCACCATCATATGTAATGATGATGTTTATTGCACCTGGCTAACTTTGTGGTTTTTTTCCCTCAACACTTGTTTTCACCTGTTGTCTTAGGTTTATAGTTCATTGGGCTATTATGCACAGTTTTCAGTGGAACACATTTCCTTTAATTAGAACTGACTCTTTTAAACCTGTCACAATAAAATCACAGTGTAAATTTACATTTAGCTTCAATACATTTTAAATTAATTATTAACTCCAGGACTAGACATTGGTAAATTGAAAAAACAAACAAAAGCATCACATTTCAAAATCACAAGAAAATTTCATAATTTCTTTGGCATATATTGCCATTATCATGCATCCTTAAAGCCAACATTTTCCAGGTAAAAGAGCTAGTCATCTTTTTCCCCCTTTGCCAATCGATAAATAATGAAATTATTTTTAAAATAAATTTTAATCATGTTTATTACATTTTATTTCAACAAAATGATGCAAATATGACATCAAAAGATACACAGACATGCAAGCAACAAATAAATAATTAAAAACACAAGAATAAATAGATATAAGGGGGGAGTAAATATTTTATCAACAATTTATAGTATTACTAAAGTTATTTAAGTAGAAACTAAAATTCTCCCTAAGAAATAGTGTAGCATATGACCAAACTGATATTACCTAACATCCAAAACCAAAAAATGCCCTTTTCAAATAACCCGGGCACTGCCAGGTACCCAAGCTAGTAATAATAATAATGGGTGAACTCTCACTGGAAGAGGAAAACAGCCAACTTTTGTTGTTTCTGTATTCCTGCATTTAAAAGTATCCTTACAACATCTCTATAAGATAGGCTAGTATTCAATAACATAGATGTTCTTTGTTAAATTAAAGGCATATCGTACCTGTTAGGTCACTTGCATCTTCACTTTCTATTTCATCCTGTGCTTTGAAAGACATGCCTTTCTCAGACATACTTCCTTTCAATACTTCTCCATTTTTGAGTTTCTCAAGAGAATTCCTTCGTTCAGCGGGAGAAGAAATACAAGAAACACTGTCCAGGTGAGCACTGTCATCATGGCAACGTGATGGAAGATATGGCCCAGGGAATAAATGAGGTGGTTGAACGTATCTTTGATTCATCCCATCTTCTGTTACAGTAAAACACAAAACCATAACACAAATTGTCAGCATTCTACTTATGGGGGAAGACACAGCCGAAGGCATATACTTTCCCATCTGTATTTTATAGTATTATTAAAACTGTAATCAAGAAAAAACATGAAAAAGAATAATTGACACTATTGTGGTTTTTTTTGTTTTTGTCGTGTCAGGAGTTGTGACTGATTAATAAAGCTTAGAAAAAGTAGTTTTAAATTAGCCTCCCTTTTTCCAACTTCTGCTCTAAGGACTGGCTATGTATAAGTACAACATTCCCATACATGTTGATTTTCAATTTTAGAGGGGTTGACAAAGTAAAAGGCATGTTGGAAGACTGAAATACAGAAAGCAGATTCCGACAAGTAATTTTAGGCATATGTGTTGTCAAAGGCTTTCATGGCTGGAATCTGGGTTGCTATGAGTTTTCTGGGCTGTATGGCCATGTTCCAGAAGCATTCTCTCCATGTTTCTCCTACACCTGTGGCAGGCATCCTCAGATCCTTGGAACTCTGAGGATGCCTGCCATAGATGTGGGTGAAACGTCAGGAGAGAATGCTTCTAGAATATGGCCATACAGCCCAGAAAACTCACAGCGAACCCAATTTTAGGACTGGCTTACACATTCATGATGAAATAATTATTCAAAAGAGCAAATTTGCACAATATAGCTCTCTGCAATTAACATTTTAAAAGGTGCACCTCACTTACCAGAGTGTGTTTGCTGCCCAGAGACCCTGGAAAGTAGTTTCTGTTGCTCCTCCATTAGTTTTTGAATTTGATCCATTTGTTGCCTTCTCAGTAGTTCTTGCTTGTGCTGCTGCACTCCTTTGAGCTTTAAGAGCATTAGAAGCCAAGGATATTCTTAGAAACGTACATTTAACATAATCAGCATAATAAAATAAGAAAAAAACTTTACAGTAAACTCAGAATATATTTCAAGACAAATATATTCACTGAAACTGAAGTTTAACAAATAAAATACTTTAATTGTGAAAACACAGGATTAGCACATAGCTCAAATTAAAACAGACAAATTGTTATTTTGGGCACTTTCATCCAACCAGCACACTGGAGCATTGCAGTGCCCCCAATACCTGGGAGTCACTCTGGACCGTGCTCTGACCTACAAGAAGCACTGCCTGAATATCAAGAAAAATTGGGTGCTAGAAACAATATCATACGAAAGCTGACTGGCACAACCTGGGGATC
>NW_026846588.1:253348055-253839601 GCF_025583915.1 Anolis sagrei ordinatus | reverse complement strand
CTGATACCAAATGAGAGACTCTCCCCTGGGCACACAGAAAACTGGGCAACTTGGAAGACGCTGAACAGACTGAACTCTGGCACCACGAGATACAGAGCCAACCTTCAGAGATGGGGCTACGAAGTGGAATCCACGACATGCGAGTGTGGAGAAGAGCAAACCACTGACCACCTGCTGTAATGCAACCTGAGCCCCTGCCACATGCACAGTGGAGGACCTCCTTGTGGCAACACCAGAGGCTCTCCAAGTGGCCAGCTACTGGTCAAAGGACATTTAATCAACTACCAAGCTTGCAAACTTTGTGTTTTGTCTGTTTGTCTGTTTGTTTTGTTAAAAACGTAATACAAATGTCTGGTTACTCCTGACACAATAAATAAATACAATCCAACCAGCTTTGTCAAACAATTCCATTGTTTGACAAAGATTTCACTTGTAAATTACTTCAGTGCATCTATCAAGTTTCCTAGGAATATTTAAAATAATAGGTAATTTTTGATACAGAGTCAACTAGTCATAGCTTAATCCTAGTCTTAGCACTCTAACTCTGACACATGTACACTTAGTAAGACTAGGGTTTACCTGCTCAAGCTTTTGCAGAAGTAGATCAGAGCAACGGTTTTCACCAATATCTTCAAATTTATCACATTCAGGGTTGGTTTGCGAAGCTGGAGGTTCCTGAACCACAGCCATAGGGTCCTGCTTTGCCAAAGAATTGGGTCCATCCAACATTTCCTCACAAGGATGAATAAGTCTGAAGGCTTGCCCTTTGTGCAGAGAGTCTTCACTCAGAGAAGAGCTCCTTGAGCTGTAGAGTGAATGCACTCCAAGATTTAATGGGGTATTTTCAAAACTGTTTGCTCTGGTGATTTTCAAATTGGGGAACATAGGATTTAGTATGACTCCAGCACGGGAAGCATCAGACATCCAGTGTGCAACCAAGTTCTCTTCCCAATTCAGATCTGCAGAGGTCGCCATTTCGAAAATGATTATAATCTAATCCTCTGTAATTTGTACAGGTGGCAAAGCTACAGGGATTTCAGGACCTGTGCAATTAAACAAAATTATCAAGTTTAATACACACTATTCATCATTTTTCGTATAGCAAATATCTTTTAGGGCTGATATAGAAGTAACAATTCTTCCGACAAGTTTCCGGGCCCAATTCAAAATGCAGGTGATTACAGTATATTCTGGCCTATAAGACTACTTTTTAACCCAAGAAAATCTTCTCAAAAGTCAGGGGTCGTCTTATACGCGGGTGTAGTCTTATGCATGGGCGTTGTCTTAACTCTATATTTTAACTGGAAAAGTTGGGGGTCGTCTTATACGCCCAGTCGTCTTATATGCCAGAATATACGGTACCTATAAAGCTGTATACACTTCGGGTCCAACCTATCTTTGAGACCGCATCTCCTTCTATGAACCAGCTTAAGCATTGAAATCTGCTGGGGAGGCCCTTCTCTTGGTCCCACCACTGTCTCAAGTATGGTTGGTGGGGACGAGAGAGAGGGCCTTCTCAGTAGTGGCTCCCCAGCTCTGGAAAACCCTCCCTAAAGATATTAGATTAGCGCCCACTCTTCAAGCCTTTCGGGCGAGTTTATAAACATGGCTCTTTAGACAGGTTTTGACCCTGTGTAATCTATGGTCAGTTTGATCCACTGATTGTTGGATAAGTGAGATAAGGTTAGATAAGCAAGATCCTACTGTATGTTTTTATTACTCTTATAATATTGTGTTTTACTGTTAATTGTTATTGTTTGAATCTGGCATTGAATTATTGCCATAGTTTGTAATCTGCCCTGAATCTCCCTTCGAGGGTGAGAAGGGTGGGGTGTAAGCACAGTAAGTAAGTAAGTAAATAAATAAATAATGTGGGTCTAGGGGTGCATTTACATGGTTTGACAGCACTTTAACTGCCACAGCTCAATGCTATGGAATCATGAGAACTGTAGTTTGGGTTTATGTATATTAATAATAGGTTTCTAGTGGTTTTAAGTATTTATTCTCAATAGTTTCATGCTTAATTCTATTTATACATGGTAGGTTTTAAAATTTAAGTTGTATTGAGGGTTTTTTTAGCACTGTTGGCCAATTTGAGTCTCTCTTAAGAGAAGAAAACAGAATAATAACAACAACTATTTGGTAAGGAAGGTGGGATATTATTATTACTATTAAAAACAACAATTTCCTAAGGAATGTGAGATATCATTATTACTATTTACAACAACCACAACAACAATTTGGTGAGGAATGCAGGATATTCATATTGTCGTCGTCATCATCATCATCAACAACAACAACAACCACAAAAACCACAATTTGGTGAGGAATGTGAGATATCATTATTACTATTTACAACAACCACAACAGCAATTTGGTGAGGAATGCAGGATATTAGTATTATCATTATTATTATTAACAACAACAACAAATTGGTGAGGAATGTGGGATATCGTTATTACTATTTACAACAACCACCACCACAACAATTTGATGAGGAATGTGGGATATTATTATTATTACTATTAACAACAACAACAACAATTTGGTGAGGAATGTGGGATATTATTATTATTACTATTAACAACAACAACAATAATTTGGTGAGGAATGTGAGATATCATTATTACTATTAACAACAACAACAACAATTTGGTGAGGAATGTGAGATATCATTATTACTATTTACAACAACCACCACCACAACAATTTGATGAGGAATGTGGGATATTATTATTATTACTATTAACAACAACAACAACAATTTGGTGAGGAATGTGAGATATCATTATTATTATTTACAACAACAACAACAACGATTTGATTAGGAATGAGGGATATTATTATTATTAACAACAACAACAACAACAATTTGGTGAGGAATGTAGGATATTATTATTATTATTATTATTATTATTATTATTATTATTAACAACAACCACAACAACAATTTGGTGAAGAATGTAGGATATTATTATTATTATTACTACTATTAACAACCACAACAACAATTTGGTGAGGAATGTGAGATATCATTACTATTTACAACAACCACAACAACAACAATTTGGTGAGGAATGTGCGATATTGATATTATTACTATTAACAACAATAAATTGGTGAGGAATGTGGGATATTATTATTACTATTAACAACAACAACAATTTGGTGAGGAATATGGATTATTATTATTATTACTATTAACAACAACAATTTGGTGAAGAACGTGAGATATCATTATTACTATTTACAACAACCACCACAACAATTTCATGAGGAATGGGGGATATTATTATTATTACTATTAACAACAACAATAATAATTTGGTGAGGCACCAGGACTCTTTGACAGAGAAGACTTAAAGACCTTGTAAAACCACAACTCCCAGGATTCCAAAGGGTTGAGACATGATAGTTAAAGTGGTGGATTAACTCTATAGTGCAGAACAGGCCTGGGCCAACTTGGGCACTCCAGGTGTTTTGGACTTCAACTCCCACAGTTCCTAACAGCCTACCGGGTAGTTGTAGTCCAAAACACCTGGAGGGCCCAAGTTGGCCCAGGCTTTGAGCTGTGGCTGTTAAAGTGGACTCAAACTAAGTTAATTCTTCCTTGTCAGGGAAAGAGAGGAGAAAAACACACAAAAGCTAGGGACATGGGGTGATAAATTGCTCTTTAAACGCCTAATAACAGGCCCTGAATAGCAAAGAACTGAAACTTCCACCCACTTGGCCATGAAGCCCCAAGTTTCCCCCCTCCCAGAGGCACACAAACATAATCATAACAATAACAACAACAACAACAAATGCCAGCCACCTTCTTTCTTGCTCTGCAAACTTTCCTCCCTGACAGGACCGACTCCACTCCAGCTCATCCTTTACAAACCTGCCGCCACCCTGCCAGCTCTCAGCGCCACAGGCTAAACAATGCCAGCCGCGGTGCCTTCTGGGAGTTGTAGTTCCCCGCCAGGAAGGGCCTCCCTCTCCGAAGAGGCTAGCCTTGGGCTGCGGACTACAATTCCCAGGAAGCACTACGGGAAGCAGAAGGACGTTAAGCGAACGTCGTTGCAGTCCCTCCCCCTAGAACAGGCAGGAGGCAGTTGAAGGGCGCGGCCTAGTGACGGCATTGCAACTGTCCTGCTGTATTAGTCTAAGTGTGCATCTATATTAAAGTATTAATACGGTTTGACACCACTTCAACTGCCATGCAGCAATGTTATTCAGTCCTAGGATTCATAGTTCAGCCTTCTCTGCCAGGGAGCTCTGGTACCAAACTACAAATCCCAGGATTGAATGACATTGCTGCATGGCAGTTGAAGTGGTGTCAAACCGCATTAATCCTGCAATGTAGATGCACCCTTAGGCCCCTTCCACACAGCTGAATAAATTCTCACATGATCTGCTTTGAACTGGAATATATGGTAGTGTGGACTCCGATAACCCAGTTCAAAGCAGATATTGTGGGATTTTCGGCCTTGATATTCTGCGCTATATGGCTGCGTGGAAGGGCCCTGAGTCAGCAAGATTTGTCCAGGGCGAGAGGTTTGCTATTGCCTTTTTCCTAGGATGAGAGAGTGTGTTTGCTCAAGGTGGGAGCCTGGGAATTTTGCTTACAAGAAGATAGTTACAAGAGACAAGAGATGAACAGCTAACATTTAACAACTAGTATGCATTGAGTAAATTGTAGCTTATGAAGCTCTCCCTATGTTAAATCCCGCTAAGTGACTGTCATCCACATCCACACACATGCTTAAGATTTGTACTTTTAATTCCACCTTTTAGCAGCACCTGGGAAAATTCAATAGGTTAACAGCAAACCACTGCGACCCACATCCAATGACTGATCAAGACCAAACTTGGAACTATTTATTTATTTATTTACTGCGCTTATATACTGCAATTCTCGGCCCCAAGGGCGACTCATTGCGGTGTACAACATGAAGAAAAACAAGTGCAATCTACAAAGCATAGTGCAAAACAGTGTACAATTCATCATAATCATAAAAACATCTTATCAGACAACAACATTACTACAAAATTACTACTACATTCCGAGTCGTCTCATCGTCAAGCCACAATCCAATCTCATTTCCGCTGTTCCATTCCTATGGTCAATTGCCAGTCATTGCACTTATTGATCAAATGCTTCTTAAATAGCCAGGTCTTTAACTTCCTGCTGAATATTAGCAGGGAGGGGGCTAGCCTGATGTCCACGGGAAGGGTGTTCCACAGCCGAGGAGCCACCACCGAGAAGGCCCTATCTCTCGTCCCCACCAGCCGTGCCTGTGAGGCAGGCGGGATCGAGAGCAGGGCCTCCCCGGAAGATCTCAAAGTCCTCGTGGGCTCATAGGCCGAGAGGCAGTCAGTTAGGTATTTTGGACCGGAACCGTTTAGGGCTTTATAGGCCAATGCCAGCACCTTGAATTGAGCCCGGTAGCAGATCGGCAGCCAGTGGAGCTGGTACAGCAGGGGGATAACAAAGAGCCCCCATGAGCCACTGTACATCTTGCTGCAGTTGAAGGAGGATGGACCATGGAAGATGGGACTTGCAGTACCTTTACTCACTTACTGAAACCACTGCAACCCTCATTCAATGACTGAACAAGACCAAACTTGGCACACATAGCCCCCATGAGCCACTGTACATCCTGCTGCAGTTGAAGGAGGATGGACCATGGAAGATGGGACTTGCAGTACCTTTACTCACTTACTGAAACCACTGCAACCCTCATCCAATGACTGAACAAGACCAAACTTGGCACACAGAGCCCCCATGACCCACTCTACATCCTGCTGCAGTTTGGAAGAGGATGGACCATGGATGATGGGACTTGCAATACCTTCACTCACTTACTGAAACAACTGCAACCCTCATCCAATGATTGATCAAGACCAAACTTGGCACACAGAGCCCCCATGACCCACTCTACACCCTGTTGCAGTTTGAAGGAGGATGGACCATGGATGATGGGACTTGCAATACCTTCACTCACTTATTGAAACCATTGTGACCCTCATCCAATGACTGATCAAGACCAAACTTGGCACACAGAGCCCCCATGACCCACTCTACATCCTGCTGCAGTTGAGAGGAGGACAGACCACAGATGATGGGACTTGCAGTATTTTAACTCACTTACTGAAACAACTGCAACCCTCATGCAATGATTGATCAAGACCAAACTTGGCACACAGAGCCCCCATGACCCACTCTACATCCTGCTGCAGTTGAAGGAGGATGGACCACAGATGACGGGACTTGCAGTATTTTAACTCACTTCCTTAGAGCACAGAACCCCCATTACACACTTTCTCTGATAACCTGGGCAGCGCCGGGTCCCCAAGCTAGTATATTATATTATAATATTATTAGTAATATTACATGTAATATAAATATATAATTATAATATCATATTATATACACACACACACAAAATATTTATCTTATAATTATATATATTACTTTTATATATAATATTTATTTTATATATATATATGATGTACACATACATAACGGCGCTCCATGCAGTCATGCCGGCCACATGACCTTGGAGGTGTCTATGGACAACGCTGGCTCTTCGGCTTAGAAATGGAGATGAGCACCACACCCCAGAGTCAGACATGACTGGACTTAATGTCAGGGGACTACCTTTACCTTTTTTTACACATACATATATATTTAGATGCATGTATTAATATATAAATACACATTTACACACCTACAATACACAGTAGGAAGGAATAATATATATGTAGTCACATATATATATAGTGTATACAAATGTATATATTTATAATATTATACATTATATTTGTATATAGTATAAATAAATATATGAACTTACATATAAATTTAAGATTTTGGGTCTATGTGCAATGTTTAACAGTATATGTAATGGGTTGCTGTGAGTTTCCCAGGCTGTCTGGCCATGCTCCAGAAGCATTATGTCCTGATGTTTCGCCCACATCTATGGCAAGCATCCTAACATACAGTATATGTAATGTATTTATACACCATTGTTTTTATGACTTTTTATGATTTTAATGTATAGTGTAATTTGTATTTGTATGTTTTATGTTTAATGTGGCATTGAAAATTGCCAGTCTGGAAGCCACTCTTGAGTCCCCTTCGGGACATGCACATGCCTGATCTATCTACACAGTAGAATTAATGCAGTTTGACACCACTTTAACTCATACATTAAGGGCTTCACTAGACATTATATAGTCAGCTCTATCTGAAATGCACATTATGCTGGAATAATGAAAATTACAGCTTCAGAAGCTGCACTTACCCTATAATCCTTACATATCACCTGTCACATCAGCACTTTTAATCCTATACCCATTACTCTGGCCTGGCCCACTTTTATAGTGTCTTGATGTATTGTTATTGCTTGTTGTTTAATGTTGCTTTAATTGTTTTTAATTTGCTTTAGGTGTTGTATTATGTTGTGTTTTGAGGCCTTGGCCGCATCGAGTCCTTCGGGAGATGCTGGTGGGGTACAAATAAAGTTAATAATAATAATAATAATGCTAATAATAATATTTCTGGCATTGGAGAGGGATTGGTTGGAAGAGCACTTTGGTTTTTTCAATGTTCAATGAGAGGCCGAGCTTCACGCAAGCTTCTGCAAAGCTGTTTAGAGTGACTTGTAGGTCTTCTTCTGAATATACACAAACTATGTTATCATTGGCATATTGGAGTTCTATAACAGATGTTGTGACCTATATTGTCACATATATATTTATATATAAATTCACACACAGAGAGACACATACAATACACACACAGAAGGGGGAAGGAAGGGATAATAAATATATATTCACATATCAAGTTAAACACACACATATATATAATTAAATTCATATACATATATATATTCTCATATATAACTTTACAGGGCCCTCTGGTGGCAAGGCGGGTTAAACTACTGAGCTGCTGAACTTGCTGACTGAAAGGTTGGTGGTTCGATTCCGAGTGGGGTGAGCTCCCGCTGTTAGGCCCAGCTTCTGCCAACCTAGCAGTTCAAAAACATGCAAATGTGAGTAGATCAATAGGTACCATTTAGGTGGGAAAATAACGATGCTCTCTATGCAGTCATGCTGGCCACATGACCTTAGAGGCATCTACAGATAACACCAGCTCATCTATAACTTCACATATACATACATACAACACAGGAGGAAGGAATAATAAATATTAAAACTATACAGTACAATTGTAAAACAAATTATCTGGATAAAATACAATATCATCTTAAAGCAAACAGACCAACACATGTCATCAATATAGACAAGATTATGAAACACAAAATTCCAAAAAAAAATAAATCAAACAAGTTTTTAAAATGTTTTTTATGGAGAATTGGAAATGTTTTTGAATTATTGCTCTTGGAAGCCGCTCTGGCAGAACAGCAGCATGCAAATTAAACAAACTAATGAGTTTTAATAGGAAGTAAGGAAGGAGCAGGGTATTTATTTATTTTGTCCCCTTTGGGCTTTAGAGGGCGCCCGCATCATTTCTCTCCACCGTCGATTATTTGTTTCTCGGCAAAGGTTTCCAGGCGAAATGTGATCGGGCGGTACTTTTGACGCAGTTTCCCGAAAGCAGGGCGAGTGCAGCCTGGCTCTTCCTGTAAAAAAAGCCTCGCCTTCAGCCAAGGCACCAGGAAGTGTTTCCAGCAAGAGCTGGACTATCAACGCCAGCAGGTAAGTGACTTTTTTTAGGGGAGAGTGCTTTTATCTTGCCAGTTTGCAAATAGAGCAAAGAGTAGGTTGCAATAGAAGCTGTTGGGTTGCCAGCTTTTACATTCTAGCCTTGCTCCTTGCCTTTCGCAAGGTGCATCTACCAAGCATGGGCAAACTTTGGCTCTCCAGGTGTTTTGGACTTCCACAATTGTGGAAGTCCAAAACACCTGGAGGGCCAAAGTTTGCCCATGCCTGACCTATCTACACAGTAGAATTAATGCAGTTTGACACTACTTTAACTCATACATTAAGGGCTTCACTTGACATTATATAGCCAGCCCTATCTTAAATGCACATTACGCTGGAATAATGAAAATTACAGCTTCAGAAGCTGGCTTTTTTCTCAAACATTTAGTATATTTTTATTCTATTTGGACCCGGAAGGAGGTTGTATTATTTCTGCTGAATGGGGCTATCTATATAAATAAAAATATAATGTTTGTTTGTGGGATTAGCATAACTCAAAAACCACTGCATGAATTGACACCATATTTGGACACAATACAGCTATCAGGCCAACGAGTGCTTGACCATCACTCATAAAAACACTGAAAAACACAGCAGAAGAGACTTTAAAAGCCAAAAAATAAAAACCACATTACAATGCATGAGCAAGACCACACACACACACTGGGACTGTGGCACAGCTGTCTGAGTGTCAGCTGCATTAAGATCACTTCTGACCAAAAGGTCATGAGTTCGAAGCCAGCCCGGGTCTGAGTGAGCTTCCGACCAATTGTGTAGCTTGTTGTCGACCTTTGCAACCTGAAAGACTGTTGCATCTGTCAAGTAGAAATTTAGGTACCACCTATGTGTGGGGAGGCTAATTTAACTAATTTAGGAGGCCATAAAAAAGACTCCAGCAAAAGCATGTGGGGAATGCGGAAGTATTTCATCAGTGTCGCAGATGGATGATGAAAGCGACAGCTCCCCTGGCAGCCAGAAAAGTTAAATAACCCCTGACTGTCTGTCTGTATCTGTTGTGTGTCTTCGGCATTGAATGTTTGCCATATATGTGTACATTGTAATCCGCCCTGAGTCCCCTGCGGGATGAGAAGGGCGGAATATAAATACTGTAAATAAATACTGTAAATATATTCATATATATATATATATATGCAAACACATATATATATACACACATATACAGAAATATATACACATATATATGAGTACATGCAAAGCACATATACACAGACTGGGCCACAGCAACGCATGGCAGGGGACGGCTACTACATTAAATGCATATACATACATATATTCACATATATAACTTCACATAGACATACATACAACACAGGAGGAAGGAATAATAAATATTAAACTATATGGTACAATAGGCAATAGGCAACTTGCCTTGTCCTCTGTCCCTAAAGCCACATACTTATTTTTCTGCAATACTTCCTTAAGTCTGAAGCAGACACACCCTTCCTACTTTCATCAACAAGTTTGTCCTTTTTTGTTTAAAACAAGAGGGTTTGTTGTCAATGCTCGCTCCTGCGAGGCAAGGAAGTATGTTTCCGTGACGGCAATGGAAATCCCTATGTTTATAAAGAACCTGGAACCAACCCCAATGTGAATTGCTTTGCAGGATGACGACTGCAGTCTTTGCAAATTGTGCCTTTTTCCTGAGAGTGAAAAAACTCACCATTCAGGAAAAGAACAGACTGAAGAACTGCATTCAAGAAAATGGTGGACAGATTAAATTTGTGTTGAATCAGGAGGTAAGTTGGATATGGATTTCTGTGGATTTCAATCACAAGAACAGTTCTGTATGTTTGTTCTTAAGTTGAATTCGTATTTAAGTCGAAACAGGTACATTTTAAAGTGTATCTCCAGCCATATATAACTATATATAAATAAAAATGTAATGTTTTTTGTGGGAATATAACTCAAATACCACTGAATGAATTGGCACCAAATTTGGACACAGTGCACCTATCTGGTACCACTATATGTATATGCATATCGAGCTTTGAATAGCATAGAAAAGAGTGAACGCCGTATGCTTTGTTATCTGTTCCCCTGTTCGGAAGATTTGACCTCACTTTTTCTCCCTGTGTTACCCTATTTCCCCAAAAATAAGACAGTGTCCTATATTAATTTATAGAAGATGTGCTAGGTCTTATTTTCAGGGGATGTCTTGTTTTTCCATGAAGAAGTGTTCACATTTATTGCTGAACAAAAAATTGAAAATGTATTATATACCGTAAAGTAGTTGTTGGTATATAATATACTGGCCCTCACACACACACAGGACCACAAAAAATACAGGGCCACAAAAAACAAGGGCTGTAAAGTACCTGGCTCCCACACACTGTCTGGAGACTGTAACTGTCTCCTGGGCCACTTGTACAGCAGGGATGGTATTGCAGCTTCTGGCCACCAGGGGGAGCATGCTTCCAAACAAAAACTTTGCTAGGTCATAGTTTTGGGGGAGGCCTTATATTTAGCAATTCAGCAAAACTTTTGCTAGGTCTTATTTTCAGGGAATGCCTTATTTTCAGGGAAACAGGGTAATTGGAGTCTGAAAAATTTGGCCTGTTGTGGAAACAAGGATTGGTGATAAAGCTTCAATGGAGACACCTTTCCCCCTAGATAACTCTTTCAGGAGTAAATTTCCCTTCCGAGAAGTAGTTTTCTCTCACTTCCTGTTGTCTCACCCGTTCTTAACTATGAGTCATCTGTAAGTCAGATGTTTGTAACTGCCTGTGTCTACTTTTAATTCCGCACACTTCAAAAACTATTACCCCACTCCAGAAGTGTTTGTGAGTCTATCTAGGGCCTCCAGTACTCTTCTGTGTATGCTTCCAGACCAAGTATGGTCAAAATACAAGTTCTGTTATTATCTGCAGTTTCAGATACCTGAGAAATGGGGTGTTTTGAAATGTCCCATATATACTCATACATAAGTTGAGAGCAGGTTTGAGGTTCACAGGTATGGATTTTGCTGTGACCCATGGTTAAGTTGAGGCTCATTCAATGGAGAGGTGAAAGCACCAATGTCACCTCAAAGCCAGCTCCCCCTGTTCTTCCACCCAAGTATTTAAAGAGGCCAGAAGAGGTGCCATGGAGGGGAGAGTAGAAGAGGTCGGTGCTTCCTTTAGGGCAGGCATGGGCAAACTTTGGCCCTCTAGGTGTTTGGGTCTTCAACTTCCACAATTCCTAACAGTCTACAGTGTTCCCTCGTTACTTAGCAGTTAGCTTTTAGCAGACTTGCTGTTTCGCGGTTTTTCAATATATATTAATTTAAAATATAGCTGTATTTTCGCTGTTTCGCGGGGTTTTGCTGCCATCGCTCTCCAAGGCACTTTCCCTCCGCAGTCCTCCCCCTCTCCAGCCTTCAAAGGCCTTTTCTTCCTTTCCTTTTCTCTTTCTCTCTCTCTTCACCCAGTAAAGGGAAAGACAAGGAGGGCTTGCTTCCTTTTGCTTCCTTCCTTCACCGCACTGATAGGGAGGCGGGGGGGGGGGGGGGGAGCCACAGGGGAGGAGGAAGAGGAGTACTTGGTAAAATAGTGTACAACTACTACAATAATGTATAAATATTAAAATAATATTAAAATAAATATGGCATTCCTACTTTGCGGATTTTCATTTATCGCGGGTGGTCCTGGAATGTAACCCCCTCAATAACTGAGGGAACACTGTACTGGCTGGGTGTTGTTGGTTTTTTTAGGCTATATGGCCATGTTCTAGAGGCATTCTCTCCTGACGTTTCACCTGCATCTATGGCAAGCATCCTCAGAGGTAGTGAGGTCTGTTGGAACTAGGAAAATGGGTTTATATATCTGTGGAATGACCAGGGTGGGACAAAGAACTCTTGTCTGTTGGAGCTAGGCGTGAATGTTTCAACTGACCACCTTGATTAGCATTTGATGGCCTGGCAGTGCCTGGGGCAATCTTTTGTTGAGAGGTGATTAGATGTCCCTGATTGTTTCCTCTCTGTTGTTTTGCTGTTGTAATTTTAGAGTTTTTTTTAATACTGGTAGCCAGATTTTGTTCATTTTCATGGTTTCCTCCTTTCTGTTGAAATTGTCCACGTGCTTGTGGAATTCAATGGCTTCTCTGTGTAGTCTGTACTGGCTGTTAGGAATTGTGGGAGTTGACATCCAGAACACCTGGAGTGCCGAAGTTGACCCATGCCTGTGTTAGATTCTCCTGACATGGACAAAGCTCTACTTAGAGAAGAGAAGAGGAAGAGTAAAGGCACTGTACACACATTTTGTGGGATGCATCCTTCAAGATTGGTTTTCCACATATGTACCCATATACTGCAAAAAATATAAAGGCCAGGAGTTTGAAAGTGGTCTCAAGACAACCACTTCCTCTCTAGCGGTTCTCAACCTGTGGGTCCCCAGAGGTTTTGGCCTTCAACTCCCAGAAATCCTAACAGCTGGTAAACTGGCTGGGATTTCTGGGAGCTGTAGGCCAAAACACCTGGGGACCCACAGGTTGAGAACCACTTCCTCTAAGCCATTTCCCACTTCTCCTATGAGTTATAGTGCCCCAGCTAGTACATATTATTTGGCAAAAAACAAAACATATGTCCATTTAAAGCAAGGAAGGTTGGTTCTGTGCAAAAGCACATATGTTCGTTATGATGAATAATTGTGCATTCTCTATACATTAAATCCTAATTTAATTTTTAGTGTACTCATGTTGTCACTGGAAGTGATGACGCGCTGAGCTCCACCCATTTGAAGGCCATCAAGAAGTACCAGCTGCCCGTCGTAGGTCCTGATTTCATATGGAACTCAGTCAAAGAAAGAAAGCTTTTACAGATTAACAACAATGAACCCCCAAAGACATTGGCATCTGTAACTGGTAAGGAAAGTTGTAAAGGACTAGTGGCTGTGTTTGGATTGATGGAAAACATTTGAATTAATGGAAACATGCAGTCAGAACACACACATTATGCATTATTTGGTATTCCTGAGATTTTAAAACAGGGGTCCTCAAACTAAGGCCCAGGGGCCGGATACAGCCCTTCAAGGTCATTTACCCGGCCCTCGCTCAGGGTCAGCCTAAGTCTAAAATGACTTGAAAGCAAACAACAACAACAACAACAACAATCCTATCTCATCAGCCAAAAGCAGACCCACACTTCCCATTGAAACACTATATTTGTTAAATTTGTTCTTCATTGTAATTATTATATTATTTTAAAATGTTTTTTTGCACTACAAATAAGATATATGAAGTGTGCATAGGAATTAATTCTTTTTTTTCTTTCAAATTATAATCTGGCCCTCCAACGGTTTGAGGGACTGTGACCTGGCTCTCTGTTAAAAAAATTTGAGGACCCCTGCTTTAGAACATGTTCTAACATATTTTGTGTGATGGGTTTCTTTATTACACCTCATGTAATAATAATGGGATTCTTAATTGGCCTTTCATTTAACAGATGCTGCAACGTTACTAAATCTAAGTAGGTGTGGCTCCTGTATATCATTATAAAGGTGAAAGAGAGAATATGGTTAAAGTCCCCCTTCGGGGATGAGAAGGGCAGGATATGAATGTCTGAAATAAATAAATAAATAAATAAAACAGTTAACAATGGCAATCGGTGGGTTCTTCTGCATGTCCGGTGCATGAAAAGAGACACTAACCATATGGAGGAAGATCATGGCATAGTTAGGAAAATATACATTGGCCATGCTGGCTATGGGTTTGTGGGAGTCGTACTTTTTCCAAGCTTCAGATTATAACAACAGGCTTTATTCTAACAGGAGAGGGATTTTGAATTATCACCACTCCAACCCCCAGACACATTCATTGAACTTATAATCCAAACAGAGTAAATTAATTACATCTCTAACATCTCTTTTTCCCATTAACAGAGATTTCAAATGAATACAGGGAAGCAACATGATGTAATGCGTTGTCAAAGGCGTTCATGCCCAGAATCACTGGGTTATTGTGAGTTTTCCGGGCTGTATGCCCATGGTCCAGAAGCATTTTCTCCTGGCATTTCTCCCACATCTGTGGTAGGCATCCTCAGAGGTTGTGAAGTTTGTTGGAAACTTCTCCTACCCTGGACATTCCGCAGATATATAAACCTCACTTGCCTAGTTTCCAACAAACCTCACAACCTCTGAGGATGCCTGCCACAGATGTGGCTAAAACGTCAGGAGAGAATGCTTCTGGAACATGGCCATACAGCCTGGAAAACTCACAGCAACCCAACATGATTTCATCTCCCTATTTGAAAATTACCTTGCAAATTCTACAGTATGGACGGTATCATAAGAAACAATAATATTTGGTGGCAAATGCTGTTGAGTGTTTATGGGCAGCAGTGGTGGCCCCTCCCCTGATCATTCTTCCCAAGCGTCCCCAGCTGTTTCTTCTTTTGGAGGACAGAAGGTGCATATTCTGTACCACACATGGGCAAACGCTAGCCCTCCAGGTGTTTTGGACTTCAACTACCACAATTCCTAACAGCCGCTTAAGAAATTATGGGCATTGAAGTCCCGAAACACCTGGAGGGCCTGAGTTTGCCCATGCCTGTTCTATACTGTAGAATTAATGCAGTTTGAAACCACTTTTTATTGCCATTATTCATTGCTTTGGAATGAATTGAATTGTAATTGGTTGATACACTAGCACTATTTTGCAGAAAAAAATCTCAAAACTTTGTAAAACTATATAGCATTGAGCCATGGCAGATGAAGTGGTGTCAAACTGCATCAGTACTACAGTATTGATGAACTTAGACTGGTATGTGTTACGAAGCCTGTCCTGCAGCTCTTTAATTGGCATTAAACATTTGTGCAGTGGAGAATGTTGTCAGTCATCAGTGCTGAAGTTCAACATCCACTTACCAGTTCAATTGGCGTGTATATGTGGACTAAAGAGAAGAAACCATTTTATCCTGAACATATATATTTGGCTTGACCCTGAAATTCCTATCTATCTATATCTATAATAGAAGTTAATAGATTACTTTCCATAACTTATAGGAGAGGTGGCAGGGGTAAGGAAAATAATTGTTGTCTTTCCAATAGATAATGGAGACAGGCGTCAGAGCGGAAAGGATACAACTGTAATGAATGGCAGTGATGCGTCCAATTACAAGAATGCATCCAGTGACAATAAATACTTGGATGAAATCAGGTAACACACCTGTGTTTTCATTTTCCTTCTGGAAATCACCCACTTTGGGGTTAACATTCACTGGGCTTATTTGTATTCAGTAGTTATAGAAGGGTCTTTTCCCCCCTTTTTTTTAAAGGTGGTTTTCAAATAGCGATGGAGATGTTCCTTATTTCCCTGAAGACTTTGAGATTGCAAAATACAACCTCCTTGAAAAGGTAAATACTGTATATACTCAAGTATAAGCCTAGTTTTTCAGCCCCTTTTTTAGGCTGAAAAATCTCCCCTCGGCTTATACTCGAGTCAATGTTATTTACTATTTTACTCTGTTATTAGTATTATTTTTTGCATTTATTATTTTACTCTATTATTATTATTACATTTATTACTTTACTCTTTATTGTTATTATAACATTTATTGTTTTACTCTATTATTGTTATTATATTTATTATTTTACTCTATTATTATTTTTATTGCATTTATTATTTTACTCCCTTTATTATTATTGGAAGGATATGTATGCACATTTACATTGAAGAAGGTTAGAATAATGGTGTAATCCGAAATGGACAGCTTTATATTAATTACAATTTTATGTAATTTTATGTATTTTATGCCTCAGTTAATGTAATTTTATTGTTATCTATTTCTGTTTTGAAACTTACCAGTAGCTGCTGCATTTCTCACCCTCGGCTTATACTCGAGTCAATACATTTTCCCAGTTTTTTGTGGTAAAATTAGGTGCCTCGGCTTATATTCGGGTCGGCTTATACTCGAGTATATACGGTAACTTTTCTTCTGTGATCATATACATTCTGGGGCCTCATGGATCACCTTAAACACATTATTATTGGGTCTGCTGGTTTTATTTGCTGTTAATTTACCAAGTTCTCAGTTGAACCATAGGCACGGAGCAGCCTTTGCAAAATTACAAAGTAAAGCTCACTCTAGACTGTTCTAACCCGGTTTTCGTTTGGTTGTAGTTGTCCAAATGAAGCTCAAAGTTTAACACTGCAAGGATGAGGGTTCTGTCTGAATGCTTCTCTTATCATTATGGCCTTTCTTCTCCCTAATAGTGTAGGTTAGCCATTATTAAATGATGGAAATATGATCAAGACTATCAACATCTGAGCCATCCCCTTCATCAGATACACTGTTGGAATTGTGAACTGGACGCAAGCAGAGCTAGATGATCTGGACAGAAAAACAGGAAAACGGATGACAATCCACTACTCATGACAACCATGTAGTGATGTTGACAGACTTTACCAGCCCAGAAAATGAGAAGGCATAGAGGTTCTGCAAGTGAAACCAACGACAGAAGAAGAGAAACATACACTGGCAGATTATGTGAAAGGCAGTCAAGAACCAACATTGATGGAAGTCAATAGTAGAAAACTACTTGAATTGCAAAAAGACAAAGAGTGAATACCATAAAAAAACAATACAGAGCAGAAGAGAAAATTGTCACAAGAAGGCTCTCCATGGACAGTTCCTGGGAAAAATTGAGAGCAAAATTGAACTTTGAAAAAGGAGACTGTGGGCCTGATTCTTGCAGCCCAATAACAGGCAATTAGAACAAATGCTATCAAAGCCAGAATTGAAAAGTCGATGACAGATCCCAAGTATAGACTCTGCAAGGAATCAGACGAAACGATGGATCACATACTCAGCTGCTGCAAGAAGATTGCACAGACAGACTACAAGCAGAGGCATAATACCGTCACTCAGATAATCCATTGGAACTTGTGCCACAAATACCATCTGCTTGTGACAAAGAACTGGTGGGATCACAAGCCTAAAAAAGTTACAGAAAATGAACTCATCAAACTACTCTGGGACTTCCAAATTCAGACTGACAGTATTGGAGCACAATACTCCTGACCTCACATTCATGGGAAAAAAACAAGTATGGATGTTGCAATCCAGGCGACAGCAGGATTTATGAGAAGCAATTGGGGAAGCTTACCTACTACGAGGATTTAAATATCGAATTGCAAAGATTCTGGCACAAGCCAGTAAAGGTGGTCCCAATGTTGATTGGTACTCTGGGTGCAGCGCCTAAAGACCTTGGCCAGCACTTGAAAACAATCAGCGCTGGCAAAATTACAATCTGTCAGCAGCAAAAGGCCACCCTGGTCAGATCTGCACATATTATTTGTTGACACATCACATAGTCCGAGACACTTGTGTCCGACATGTGATCCAATACAAAAGCCAGCATAGTGATCTTGTTTGCTGTGTACTAATCTTGTTGTGTATCAAATAATAATAATACTTTATTTGTAACCCGCTCTATCTCCCTGAGGGGACTCATTTTGTCACTTCTGCTATAAAATGAAAATGCTTTTAAATTCCATGTTTTTCCCCAGGTTGCAACACATGGCGAATATGTCCTTGTCGAACTTCAATGTTTTCAACAGGAATGCGATTACCCCTTCCGCATTTATAGGCACTACAGTGTCCAAGATGGGCAGCAGGTAGGTTGGGATGGTTGTTGCGATACCACCTGAATGTGCCTTGAAGTCAGTGAGATCATTAGTTTGCTTAGCTTTGTGTTGGGTTAACAGAAGCATAATTTCATGTAAAGGGAAGTATGCCTATATTCTGTGCTGGTTAGGCCTCATTGGGAGTACTGAGTTCAGTTCTGCGTGCCTCATTTTAAGAAGGATATAGACAACTAGGGGTGGGCTCAGAGAAGGTCAACAAAGATGCTAAGAGGAACAAAATATATAAGCAGACAACAAGATTATCCACTCTTTGGGATAATTCTTAAGGCATTGAAAGGGTTCATGTTGTCCTACAATCCTCTGTTCACCAAGCTGAACATGTCCAGCTCCTTTATCCTGTTCTCATAGGTTTTGTCTTCTCTACATCTTTTCACCCTTGCTGCCCTTTTATTGGCTCATTAAAGCAGCAAAAAGCTCTGTGCCTTGAATACTCCAATACCATTTTACCATTCCAATTTAAGTTCTTTGTTCTCCATGGCTTTGTATGAAAGTCATCCGTACATTATTTAGACTTGTCAATGTTCTCGGCTTGAAAGCTTTGAAAGGTACAGGAATACACTTGATGTGCCTTTCAAAATGTCAGCCCAGACCTTCTCAGTCTGGTTCATTTTGGGGTGCTGAAAGCACTAGATTCTTTTGTCTTCTACTCAGCCACAGTTATCGATGTTAGTGGAAGTGAACAGAGCGGGAATTTAATTTAATTTTAATGCAGTTTAATGTGTACTTTATGCCAAATTGTGTATAATACAGATGTGCCTTAAAGTTGCCTGTCAAATTATAGATCAGTGGTTCTCAACCTGGGGTCCCCAGATGTTTTGGCCTACAACTCCCAGAAATCCCAGCCCGTTTACCAGCTGTTAGGATTTCTGGGAGTTGAAGGCCAAAACATCTGGGGACCCTAGGTTGAGAACTACTGTTATAGATGATGTGATGGATTTCATAGAGTTTTCTTAGGCAATGAATACTCAGAGGTGGTTTTGACGCAGCTGGCTGAGTGATTGTGATGCAGCTGGCCGAGTGTCAGCTGCATTAAGATCACTTCTGACCAAAGGTCATGAGTTCAAAGCCAGCCTGGGTCGGAATGAGCGTCTGACCAATTGTGTAGCTTGTTGTTGACCTTTGCAACCCGAAAGACAGTTGTATCTGTCAAGTAGGAAAATTGGGTACCTACTATGTGTGGAGAGGCTAATTTAACTAATTTACGAGGCCATAAAAAGACTCCAGCAAAGCACTTCAGCAAAAGCATGCGGGGAATGCGGAAGTACTTCATCAGTGTCGCAGATGGACGATGAAAGCGACAGCTCCCCTGGCGGCCAGAAAAGTTAAATAGCCGCTGACTGTCTGTCTATATCTGTTGTGTGTCTTTGGTATTGAATGTTTGCCATATATGTATACATTGTAATCCGCCCTGAGACCCCTGCAGGGAGAGAAGGGCAGAATATAAATACTGTAAATAAAGAAATAATTATAATTTTGCCACTTCCTTTCCTGTACAGCAGTGGTTCCCAACCTGTTTTTGACCAGGGACCACTTGACCGGGACCACTTTGACCAGGGACCACTCTCCAACTTTAGTACCAAAAGGGTTATGAATCAGTTTTTGATCAACTTTAGATTCGGTTTGGTTATTTGGGATGCTGATTCAGAAAATTGCATTGGACAGACCACATCAGCTCTAATTTCTGATACATAACATATGCCATCCAGTAGTTGCCATCTGCTTGCCCACTGAAAACCATATTTAATAAGCCTCGGCACTAAAAGAGGGTTTCGCGAGACCCTCGTTGCAATGGTGTACTAATGGTGAGGTTGTGGACCATATTTTAGTTCTTGCGGACCACTGGTGGTCCACGGACCACAGGTTGGGAACCACTGCACTACAGCGCCTGGTATTCTTTGATTGTCTCCCAATCAAGTACTAAACAGGATAGACCCTGCTTAGACCAAGATCAGATAGGATAGGATTTGGTGCCAGAATAGTTAAATGCTTTTTCTACTCTTATTGCATTTTGACACTTTCTTCTTAGATTCAAAGACAATTTATGCCAATGAAGATCTCTGAAAAAGCTAGAAAAAACTATGAACTCTGCATCGAAAATCTGAAGAAGGAGGGTTTTGAATTAAGGAAAGACTTTCCAAATGATGCAGAATACTTAGCTTCGGGGAAATTACAAGAGGTTAGTAAATACAATACAAATACAAAACTGTATTATAGTCACTGACCAGCACAAAGTTAGTCTAATTTTGAACCCTTTTCCCTTATGACTCAGTTTTCTTAGGATGCAATTACACTGTAGAATTAATGTGATTGGTCACCTCATTAACTTCCATGGACTCAGTGCTATGAAGTCCTGGGAGTTGTAGTTTGGTAAAGCAGCAGCTTTATTTGGAGAGAAAGGTAAAGACCTTTTAAAACTAAAGTTCTCATGATCCCATAGCATAGAACTATTACAGTTAAAGTGGTGTCAAATTGCATCAGTTCTACAGCATAGTTCTATGTTAGGCTGGCTAGATCTCCGCTGTCCTTTTATGATACATCTTCAACAAACTTAGGGTGAACTGATAAAATAATGTTCTGTATTTTTAATTTTTTTTGGTTATATAAAGAACATTACTATTTTAATCTTAATTTTGCTTGTTTTAGTTGTATGTGGTTTCACTTTTTTATCCTGTAAATTGCCTTGAGTCCCAATCTTGGGGTTTATGGAGGGAGAAGATAATGAGCAATGAGGCAATCGATTGATTGAATTCTAATGATTGAAATGGGCTGAAACGTATGCTCACTGTATTTTTAAACAGCTATTTAACTTTTTTTTTTCTAATTTCCAGATCTTGGTAGCAGAAGCCATCAGTTCCAGCACTTTGTCTGAAGATGTTGCTAAGTTTGTGGAGCTGATCTGGACTGAAGCTCTTGGAGTCCTGGATCTTGTATTGGCTAAACCAGTAACCAGCATTAGCCTCAATGATGTAAGCTAATTTTGTTTGGAAATATTGCCTCCTTGGGAGCATATTCCAGCCTATTTGACCGAGCACATCTCCTCTTACAAACCAGCACTGTGGTCAGCGGAGGAGGCCCTGCTCTCGGTCCTGCACCCATCTCAAGTATGGCTGATGGGAACGAGCAAGAGGGCCTTCTCCGTAGTTGCCCCTCACCTTGGAACTCTGTCCCTAAAGAAATAAAACTGGCCCCCTCCCTCCTCACCTCCAAAAAACAACTGAAGACTCATTAGAGGATTAGATAATGAGAGGTCACTATCGAACCTCTGGTTGAGGACTATATTTGGGCTCTGTCAGTTCATGTTATCCCAGCTACCATCACTGGCCAGTGGTTAACCCACATAATCATAGAATCATAAAATAATAGAATTGGAAGAGACCTCATGGGCCATCCAGTCCAACTGTCCAAAAAAGGGGAAAAAATAGAAAAAATTAATAAAATAAAGTAAAATAAATGTCTGTTGACTTCCATCTAGTCTTTTGCGTCTTTATCATTCTCTGCTTAGAAAACAAAGTAGTGGGATTAAAAAATCTTAACTTTAAAGTAGAGTAAATCAGTTCCTTTTATTTCACCCTTATAAGATAATGTCTTTTAATGTTTCTTTTATTTTAATTGTATAAAGGATTCAATATTTTAATTGTATAAAGAAGAAAGATGTAGCTCCCGGTGGTGCAGTGGGTTAAACCAATGAGCTCCTGAATTTGTTGACTGAAAGTTCAGCGGTTCAAATCTGGGGAGCAGGGTAAACTCCCTCTGTTAGCCCCATTATCTGCCAACCTAGCAATTCAAAAACATGCAAATGTGAGTAGATCAATAGGTACTGCTTCAGTGGGAAGGTTAACGGCGCTCCATGCAGTCATGCCGGCCACATGACCTTGGAAGTGTCCATGGAGAACACCGGATCTTTGGCTTAGAAATGGAGATGAGCACCACCCTCCAATGTTGGGCACGACTAGACTTCATATAAAGTGGAAACCTTGGCCTTTTAAAGGAGAAAGGTAGAGCCAGTGTGGTTTGTCCATTTAAGCATTGGTTTGTGGATAAACGTGGGGAGCAAGGAGAAAGACCAGGTACCCTGCCATGAGTTTTTTGGAGAGTAAATCAGGATATAAATGCTAAATAGTAAAATACATTTTGATACTCTGATTTCTTAAAAGGTTAGCAAAGCAGAAGGCGTTCTTCTCCGCACAAAGAAAGCACTGAATGACATGAAATCACCAAGTGAGCTATCAGCAATGATGATGGATTTCTATCAAATTATACCACATAAAGATGATCTGAATTGTAATGTTACCCTGAAGCTTTTATCTAGCAAGCAGGATCTCTGTCAGGTAAGATCCTCAGATTTAATTCCTTCTCTGTATAGATAGACTTGCGTGTATATTGACTTTAATAGCTGTTAAGCAAGTTGTAAACCAAGTTGTATCCTCTGTGGAAATAAGAGAAATCTAATACTGGATTCAGAATAACGGCCACATAATTCCCGTCCTTCACCTAGGATTTCAGATAAGAAACGTTTCCCAGTTCAGAGAGACAAGAAAATAAATCTGAAATCTGCGCAAGAAGCCAGAAGTTTAGCACAGCTGGTAAATCGCCAGCAACTATAAGATCTGTCAACCGAAAGGTTGCAAGTTCGACGTCCTGGGTCAGCGTGAGCTGCCAACTATCAGCCCTGCTCACTGTTTACCTAAGCAGTTCGGAAACCGCTTTAGCTGTAATTAAATTAATTAGGTACCACTAAAAAAAAAGTGGGGGAGGTGTTTTACGATGCCATAAAGAAAATGCTGGGCGACTGAAAGGAAGGAGGAAGTCCTGATGGCTCTTCGTCATAGAGGATGGAGCGACAGCAACCCATGTGACTGGACTTGAGCCCAACTTTCCTTGGCACTAAAACAACTGGACACTGAGTCAAAACACCACACCTCCTTTCTGTTCTGTCTGTCTGTGTATTGTCTATACAAAGCAGCATTTAATGTTTGCTGTGTATGTGTACTGTGATCCGCCCTGAGTCCCCTTCGGAATGAGAAGGGCGGAATATAAATAAAGTGTTGTTGGTGTTGTTGTCGTCATCATCATCATCATCATCATAATTATTATTGCTTTACCATTCACACCCTTCTGTTTCTTGGATAACCAAAAGAAGGAATACAAATGTTGAAATGTATACCTACAACAACCCTTGAAATGTATAAATAATGATCGCTTTCATTTTAGAATAATAACAAACTTAATGACTATATTTTTACAGCTTATCAGGGACATGTTGAACGTTCAGGAAATAAACTTATCAACTCCAAACCCATCATCCCTTTCCAAGTACCGGGCTTTGAGGTGTAGGATAGATGCTCTTGATGCAAAAACCAAGGAGTTCCACAGAGTTAAACAGCAGGTGGACCAAAACACCAGGTGTGATTTCATAATATTGTGTAGTTTTTAAAATTTTGCACTGCCAAGCTTTGAATTGCTGTAATATGATGTATGGGAGCTTTGTTTTAATTCCAAATTTTCTTGCAGCAAATGTCCAGTAGAAATTTTGGAGATATATAAAGTTGGCAGAATGACAGAAGCAGCAGGTTTTGAGAGTCGCCTCGGCAACATTCAATCCTTGATCCATGCTTCATCTCCCGGGAACTTTGTTGGAATCCTTTCTCGGTAACAGCTTGGTTTTTTTCTCTCTTTGCCAAAGGATTAGTAGTGCCTCCACCCCACCCCAGTGCAGATATAAGGGACTGGGACTGTGCCACAGCTGCATTAAGATCACTACTGATCAAAAGGTCATGAGTTCGAAGCCAGCCTGGGTCGGAGTGAGCTTCTGACCAATTTGTGTAGCTTGCTGTCGACCTTTGCAGCCCAAAAGACAGTTGCATCTGTCAAGGAGGAAATTTAGGTATCGCTTATGCGGGGATGCTAATTTAACTAATTTACAAGGCCATAAAAATCTCCAGCAAGCATGCAAAGAATGAGGAAGTACTTCATCAGTGTCACATATGGACATTGAAGTGACGGCTCCCCTGGTGGCCAGAATACCCTCATGAAAGCTGGAGTGTTAAATAGCCTCTGAGTGTCTGTCTATATATGTTGTGTGTCTATGGCATTGAATGTTTGCCATGTATATGTACATTGTCCCCTGAGTCCCCTGCGGGGTGAGAAGGGCGGAGTATAAATACTGTAAATAAATAAATAAATATAAGGACAAATCAACAATGAATATTAGTCTCTTAGTCAAAAACAAGGGCCTCCTCCCCCCCCCCCCCCCCCCCCCCCCCCCCCCCCCCCCCCCCCCCCAGCTCTTCTGCCATCCTTCAGCTCAGTGGCTGCTTTTATCACGGTTGCATTGAGCGGCTGGAGAAGAAGGGTGTTGAGATAAGAGTCTCACTCACTGATGGGGAAGTAGGAGGAGAAGAGAGCTAAAGTCATCTCCTTCGTCACTGTGTACCTTCTCAATTCAAAAATAAAGTATCAAGGGACAAATTACCACTACAAACAATAGTGTATGAGCATATTAATATACTTTATCATGTTCACCTTTATTTTCTAGGGGACTCCTTCTACCAAAGATGGCAGTTGAAGAACATGGATTGGAAAGAACAGATTTTGGGAACTTGGGCAGTGGAATTTATTTCAGCAATTCCCTCAGGTGTGAAGCACTGAATGTATAATAACTGTGGTTGAGATCTTAGCAGTTCAAGCATAGCGTTATCAGCATCATTTTTATAACATACATTTCAGAGCTACTTTGCATGCTTTCTCAGACATTTTGGGGTCCCAGTGTGGTCTAGGAGACAGACTGTTGCAGGACTGTGTTGATATTGCCCCATAGCCATCAAGATTACCAACGCTTGTCTGTCAGATCCTATCTATGCTGCCATATAATCCAGAATGGTGTTGGAATGGATGGTCCATGAGGTCTCTTCCAACTCTCTAATTTATGATTCTACGGGTTGGATAGTGAGGTTACAATAGATAGACCAGAAAGAACCATGCATGCTGTGGTGGGTTCCTTGGAGGAATTATTATTATTATTATTATTATTATTAACTTTATTTATACCCCACAAAAGCTCCCGTAGGACTCGATGCGGCTTACAAAGGCCAAGGCCGCCAACAACAACAACATACAATATACAATAAACTCATAAGCAAATAATAAAACATCAAGCAAAACAACATATCAACATACATTAGTAAAGATAAAGGTTTCCCTTGACATTAAGTGTAGTAATGTACAACTCTGGGGTTGGTGCTCTCCTCAATTTCTGAGCCAAAGAGCCGGCGTTGTCCGTAGACAGCTCTTAGGTCATGTGGCCAGCATGACTTCATGGAGCGCCGCTACCTTCCCACCAAAGCAGTACTTACCATAGGTTGGCAGAAGCTGGGCCTAATAGCAGGAGCTCACCCTGCTCCCTGGATTTGAACCACCAATCTTTTGGTCAGCAAATTTAGCAGATCAGTGGTTTAATCTGCTGCACCACCAGGGGACCCTATCAAAATGCATTAAATAGTGGAAAAGCTACAAGAATACTATAAACAATGACAAGCATATAAGTCTGTTGCAATGTATTATACAGAGCCTATATATATGGTTTTCTTATGGCTTCCTCATTTAGATATTGGGGCATCTTAATTTTGCAGGTGACATTTTCTGTTTACCTCTTTTTGGTTCATCTCTCTCAGATGTTTTTCTCCTGGGCTGTCTTATGATGGGTATGTCATAGCAAATGGCTCAAGTATCTAAATCTGCTCCAGGTTTAGTCTTTATCTGTGGTGCTGAATATATTCCTTTGATGCAATTGTATACTTTAGATAATTGTTCTAAAGTTCAAAACCCAGAATACTTTCCATACCATGCTGACATCATAACTAAGATCCTTTCCTGATTTTGGGTGGGATGTCCAGGGCAACAAAGAAGGGACTATTGAAAATATTTTAAAACCTTCATAAGTGTAATCCTTTCTGTTAACAGTACGAGCATAAAATACTCTCAAACAAGTAAAACAGACGGAGCTCGATTACTTGTGATTTGTGACGTAGCACTTGGAACTTGTTGGGACACACATCAGACAAACCATTTATTAACTGCACCACCACCAGGCTATGACAGTGTGCATGGAGTCAGTAAGAAAAAAGACAGAAAATCATCTTTTGAGGTACCAATTCCAGTATTCTGTTTGCCATCATTGTTTTCCTTACAAAACAAAACCCATAAGACTTTGTTAAGCCCCTGCAGATAGTTTAAAACATGTTTGTAGAGATAGGTAAAACACAGACATGTGGTTTTGGTAGTGGTTTTGGGTTTTTTTTGGTCGCGTCAGGAGCAACTTGAGAAACTGCAAATCGCTTCTGGTGTGAGAGAATTGGCTGTCTGCAAGGACGTTGCCCAGGGGACGCCCGGATGTTTTGATATTTTACCATCCTTGTGAGGAGCTTCTCTCAGGTTCCCCCCATGAGGAGCTGACAGAGGGAGCTCATCCGTGCTCTCCCCGGATTCGAACCTACAACCTGTTGGTCTTCAGTCCTGCCAGCACGGGTTTAACCCACTGCGCCACTAGGGTAGTGGTAACAGTAGTGTAAATGTATAACCTTTCTTCACAAACTTAGCCACTGCACTACACCATCTCACATTTACACTATTTGGTAGTGGTAGGAGTAGTGTAAATGTGAGCTGGTGTAGTGCAGTGGCTAAGTTTGTGAACAAGGGTTCTAGTTTGGATATGTCTTCTCTAGTTCTCAGTCTTGTTTTTCCATCTAAAGTAAGGGATTGATAATATTGACATACTCTGCAGGATCATTGGAAAGAACTTCAGAGATTGTTGGGCTGAAACATTTAATAGGAAGAATTCAAAATACTGCTTACGATCTCTAAAGCCCTGTATGTCGTAAGACCAGACTATTGAAGCACCATATCTTTCTTGAAAGTGCAACACCACTCGGCACTGAAGGGCCAAGAATGCCTCACAGCAAGCAATTATTGGGTTGACTAGTTTGACCTAAAGCAGTGGTTCTCATCTTGTGGGTCCCCAGGTGTTTTGGCCTACAACTTCCAGAAATCCCAGCCAGTTTACCAACTGTTAGGATTTCTGGGAGTAGAAGGCCAAAACATCTGGGGACCCACAGGATGAGAACCACTGACCTAAAGTGTCCTTTTCTGCTGGTCCTGGTTAATCTGCAATTAAACCTCTACTGTTGGGGATGTTTCTCCACCTCTTCTCTTCTCATCAGTCCTCTCTGTTGCGCATAGCGTGTTTCAGTCAGGTCCAATGTAGAAGACACAATAACATTGCACTCAGGCAAGAGGGAAAAAACCAGAAAAGCTTTACTCTTATCAGTAGAGTTAAAACATAAACTTGCAATGTTGCAAACAAAACAAACAGTGCAACAAACTTGCATAATCCTTGTAAGCAATACAGAATAAGGCTTCTTCATCATCATCCAAATGAGAGAGCAGTAGAAATGGTAGAGCAAAAACTAAACTGTATTCTAAAACCCATACAGTTATACCCCACTGGGTGTGGACCAAACTTACTAGTTGACCTACCTTAGCAGCTGCACATAATAATCAACAGTATAAGGTTTTCTTTAACACACACACACATACTTGATCCTGTTACAACTTACTGTAACACTCTCTATTCTTCCCTAGAATGAAGCTGGTTTAGACTAGCACCCAGAGTACCTTATTGAACGGGTGGGCTTATTAATAAAAGACCCTCTCCATAAATGCACAGCAGAGTAACTTATTAGCAATAGTGTGACCCAGCACCAGTAGCCAAAAGGGATAAAAAGAACAAAAACACACAGACCAATGTTATCTCTTCCATAGGAAGCTTTTTTTATATAAAGAAAATATTTCCATAAAACAAAGTTCTTTATACTTTCTTCTTTGCTTCCATGCTGGGCTTTTTTCTCATAAAGATAAACAGCTTCACTCTCACAGAGCCTCTTCTCACACCGAACTTATACAGGAGCTCCACACAGTAGCTTTATACACAAAGCAGCCTTCATGCAGGTGCTTCTTACAGTAACATTTTACACATAGCAGCCTTCACACATGATGGCCTTCAACCTAGGGCTTCTATCTCTGAAACTTCTGACACCAGGTGTACTCACAACAAGGCGTACTCACACCAAGGCCTACTAACACTGAGGCCTACCTCCCATTGAGCCCTTTCTCCCACTGAGGCCTACTCACACCGAGGGCTTTCTCAGACTGACACCTCTCATATACTGAGGCAAACTAACACCGAGGCCTTCTCATACTGAAGCCTACTAACACACTGAGGCCCTTCTCCCACAGAGACCTCTCACAAACTGAGGGAAATTAAGCTACAGGCACACCTGCTTATATTGAACTACAGCTTTTGCTGAGTCCATTTAACCCAGTGGTTCTCAACCTGGGGTCCCCAGATGTTTTTGGCCTTCAACTCCCAGAAATCCTAACAGCTGGTAAACTGGCTGGGATTTCTGGGAGTTGTAGGCCCAAAACATCTGGGGACCCTAGGTTGAGAACCACTGATTTAACCCTTTCAGTGCTTGACTCACATTTTTGTAATTAAAAATGCTTACCTAGTTAATTTTTAATATCTCTGACATACTTTTCCTATCTTAGAGTGGAGTTCCTATAATTATAAGAAATATAATTTGTTTATTTCTTTAATACATTGATGCATCTGGAGAGTGTACATAATGAAAGCTTAGTATGAGTTGGTCTTTCATTTTAATGTGCTGATTTTTTTTCATGTCAGAAGTGACTTGAGAAACTGCAAGTCGCTTCTGGTGTGAGAGAATTGGACGTCTGCAAGGACGTTGCCCAGGGGATGCATGGATGTTTTACCATCCTGTGGGAGGCTTCTCTCATATCCCTGCATGGGAAGCTGGAGCTGACAGATGGGACCTCATCCCATCTCGCAGACTTTCAGGTCAGCAGTTCAACCAGCACAAGGGTTTAACCCCTTGTGCCACTGCAGCTCTGCTGATGATGATATAGGAGCAATGTTTTACGATTTTTCAGAACTGTATAAAACAAGGAGTATAAAACAAGAAAAGCAAATGAAGGGAACTGAAATTCTTCCTATCCAAGATGTTAGAAGTCTAACCCCAATGTGTTGAAACCTTACATTTTCAAGATGGTTACTAGAATGATCCATGCCCACATGGGCTAATCTCTCATGCTACAGTAGACATTTATATCTCCTCGTTGGGTATTGCAGTATCTAATGTGTTCTTTCGATTTTGGGTGACTTTTGAGTTCAGATTCATTCTGGAGTTAGTCTATCTATTATGGATATTTTGTCACTTTTGAATGTCAACGGCTCATAAGTGCAATCATCCCAACGTCTTTTCTGTTCTCTCTATTCTTCCAAGGGTGATGAATTTGTGGTGTACAAAACTAGTCAGGTCAGAATCAAATATGTGGTTAAGTTTACCCTTGTGCATGACAAAGTAAAGGAGTTCCATCCTGTAATTCAGACTGAGTTAGAAGATGAGTTCCCTTCTCTTGACCAACCACAGCCTGAAGGTAAGATATATTTTAAGGAAATAAATTAACGTATGAGCATTGGGTCTTTTTATTTGATTTGCTCTGTTCTTTGAGGTCTTACATTTGAAAGACAGAAACTTGGGGGAAGTTAGGCATCTGTTGAACTCTAGGCAAGATTTTGGGGGAAAAAAGTAAGAGGCTGTGATTATCCCTATCCTCTTCACAAGCTAAAATAATTAATATGACCCCTCTTAAAAGCTTCTATCATTACCCTATCAGTGCAGTTTGCTGACATACTTGCTTCTTATCGTCTAACTAACTGACTTCAGGCAGTTGTTTCTGCTTCAGTAGCAGCTCTTAAATCCAGTGCCTAATTTTGCATGGTCAAACATGCCTTTGGATTGGGTTGTTGTAGGTTTTTTCGGGCTATATGGCCATGTTCTAGAGGCATTCTCTCCTGACATTTTGCCTGCATCTACGGCAAGCATCCTCAGAGGTAGTGAGGTCTGTTGGAACTAGGAAAATGGGTTTATATGTCTGTGGAAAGACCAGAGTGGGACAAAGGACTCTTGTCTGCTGGAGCTAGGTGTGAATGTTTCAACTTACCACCTTGATTAGCATTTGATGGCCTGGCAGTGCCATCAAGCCTTCAACAATGTCTTTGGATTGTTCCAGGAGGATATTTTTCCTAGGATTCAGAACTGCACATGAGAAGCAGAAAACGAATAGAGACTTCCTACTTGAGGAAGGATCGAGGAGTTAAAATAATCTTCCTCCAGCAACACACTGCTGAGCGCAAGTCAGGATCCAATTCTTTGTTCTTTTCTTTAAAGAAATCCATTTAAGTGTCATTTCCCACCTGGATCCAGAATGTAATTTTCACTTCATCAAGGTCTATAATTCTTGCTTGATTATTTCTAATGTGTAAAAACCTGGGCAAGAATGGAAAAGCTCCTTTGGGGAAAAAAACCTGAAATATATAAGCAATCAGCATGCTATAGTATACCATGCACTTCATCTGGAGTGCCTCAAATATTTTACACTGGCCTATGATCAGCAGTCATATGGGGTGAGCAATAACCTATGTCTGGATTTCGCCTACCTTCCTTCCTGTCTTCTTTTAACTTCTTTTCTTTCTCCTAGGCAGCAAAATTGCCTTTTCAGTTAAGGGTGCATCTATACTGTAGAATTAATGCAGTTTGCTGTCACTTTAACTGTCATGGCTCAATTACTATGGAATCCTGGGAGTTGTAGTTTGGTGAGGCAGAGAAGGCTAGAAATGTTGCATAACTACAAATCCCATGATTCCATAGCCTTGAACCATGGCAGCTAAAGTGGTGTCAAACTGCATTAATTGTACAATGTAGATGCACTTTTAGTTGTGCCCTTAATGTTCTTAGGCCCCATCTATATTGCCATGTAATCCAGATTATCAGAGCAGATAATCCACATTATTTGCTTTGAACTGGATTATGAGAGTCTATGCTGCCATATAATCCGGTTCAAAGCAAATAATCTGGATTTTATACGGTAGTATGGAAGGGGCCTTAGAATATCAAGGCAGAAAATCCCACAATATCTGCTTTGAACTGGGTTATCTGAGACCACACTGCCATATATTCCAGTACGAAGCAGATAACGTGGGATTTTATTTTGCTGTGTGGTAGGAGTGAGAATTGTAAAATATTTCTTTTGATTTCTAACAATTAAGTGAATGTGCCATAAATAATTAATAGTTTTTCGCCCTTTAACTTTCCTTATTTAGATTATGAACTGCCAAACCAAGATAAGCGAACAAAAGTAATTTCTGGTCTTCTGGATAGATCTGGAAATCCAATTCCTCTTAGAAATCTTCACATCAAGGGAAAAATCATAGACTTTGCAGGACAGGTAACCCACATGGTTTGTGTTGAAAAGTTTTTGAATTGAATGGTTTGATGGCTTTTTGTTTTTCTTTTTTGGTTTTTTGTTTGTTTGTTGTTAAAATGCAAAAGGGGAGTGTTGTTTTTCACTTCAACAAAGAGTACTTCTGATCAAAGGGAAATGTGTGTGATGTCTCAAGGCTGTTAAAGGCTCTTCCCTAAACTACAAACCCCAAAATTCTACAGGAGGCAGCAAACGGATTTAAAGTGGATCCATTTTCTAGTGTGATGAGGTCATAGCCTTATTTTAAAATTGGTTCTGAGCTTCTGGACTCAAATCTGAAATGTTTTATAGAAAGTGATGTTTGCCCATATTTTGCCCATATTGAAAATGTTAACCTTGGAATCATAGAATTATACAGTTGGAGAAGACCTCGTAGGCCATCCAGTCCAACCCCCTGCCAAGAAGCAGGAAAATCACCTTCAAAGCACACCCAACAGGTGGCCATCCAGCCTTAGTTTAAAAGCATCCAAAGAAGGCATCTTCACCACATTCAGAGGCAGAGAGTTCCACTGCTGAACAACTCTCTCATGTTCAGGTAGAATCTCCTTGAGAGAGAAAATGCTTTCATACATCATATTGGGGAACCACAGTTTACTTGGTATCTGCCCATCCTAATTAGTACTTTATTGCAACTTGTTTTTCACATTATATTGGGAGTCATATTGTATTGCAGTTCTGGAAGGTAGACAGGATATCAGCAAACAAACAAACAAAATACTAGGCTTGTGCAATTCGCCTGGAGGATGATTTATTTTGTTATCCAAATTTCATTGGGTACCCAGATCCATTTTCAGGAACCTTTCGAAAATCGGCTAATGGAAAAATCTGTTTTCGGCTAGGTAGCCAAAATATCTGGGAAGATCCAGCCCATTGGCGGGAATGGGGAACTTACGAGGCTCCCCTTTCCGTTCCTGGGATTCTTTCCTATCTTCCTCTCAAGGGAGTCTGGGTTTGAAGAAAGGGAATAAGGAAGCATCCTTCCCAGGACCATTTTCTTTCTTCCTTTCAAGGAAGTCCAGGTTTGAGCAACAGTGTTAAGAAAGCAGTATATAAGACATGTCACGGCATTCTTCTATTCTGATTGATGCAACAGGCAGGGCTGACAGGGAAACCCCATGCAAGCAGTACACAACAACCTAAACATGCATCATGTGATGCCAAATAGGGGAGGAAGAGCCGTGATTGGCTGCCACGTGGCCCTGTTATGTACGAAAAAATGTGACCGCTGAGCCCTTACCGTTACGGCCATCCGAACAAGCTGAATTGGCCGAAGGCAACCAACCAAATTGAATCTGTGCGAAAGCCCACAAAATACTTTTCTTTCTTTCAGATTGTGATATTTCAGACGTATGAAAATCAAACTGACAGCCCCATTGAAGCCAAATACGTCTTTCCTTTGGATGACACAGCTGCAGTATGTGGATTTGAAGCTTTCATTAAAGGGAAACATATAATTGGAGAGGTAAGAGAAGGAGAGATTATATACAGGACAGGTTGTTGTAGGCTCCTGGGCAATCAGCTGTTTTTGTTGTTGCCACAGCGAGGATCTGCCTCTAAGTTAAGCCTGTTAAGAATATTTAGTGTGTACTTCCCTCCACCCTCAATTTCCCCACAGTTTGAACAAGATATTGTGCAACATTAAGTTTTTTCTCCTTTTTAAAGCAAATAATACAGCAAGATAGGATTACCAATCACAAAGCCAATTTGTTGTGTGCCTTCAACTCATTTCTGACTTATAGCGACCTTATTACAGATTTCCTTTTCGACTAGATTTGTTCAGAGGGGTTTGCTTTTTCGTCCTCTGAGCCTAAGACTTGGCCACGGTGGCCCATGCTCTTGTTACATCTAGGATAGACTACTGCAACGCACTCTACGTGGGGCTGACTTTGAAGACTGCTAGAAGCTTCAAATAGTCCAACGAGAGGCAGCCAGGTTAATAACTGGGGTGGTATACCGGGAGCATACAACTCCCATGTTACGCCAGCTCCACTGGCTGCCAGTTTGCTACCGGGCACAATTCAAAGTGCTAGCTTTGGCCTATAAAGCCCTAAATGGCTCCGGCCCAATTTACCTGTCCGAATGCATCTCCCCCATGAACCATCGCGGAGATTAAGATCCTCCAGGGAGGCCCTGCTTTCCATCCCACCATTGTCACAGGCGTGATTGGTGGGGACGAGAGACAGGGCCTTCTCGGTGATGGCTCCCCAGCTATGGAACTCCCTTCCTGGTGAGATCAGGTCGCCCCCCTCCTTCTTGTCCTTTAGAAGGATAGTAAAAACTTGGCTGTGGGACCAAGCTTTTGGGACAGGGCAATAAAGCAGCAATAGGAAAGATTATCAGGCCAATTGAATTTGACGCTGATGACTAGGACAGTTTTAAATGGTGTATTTTAACATTGAGATAAATGTTTTTAATGTTTATGTATGTGTATATGAATTTGCATCCCGGCATTGAATGTTTGCCGTAGATATGCTGTGCTCCACCCTGAGTCCCCTTTGGGGTGAGAAAGGCAGAATATAAATGTTTTAAATAAATAAGAGAGTGTGGCTGAGTGTAGATTCGAACCCTGGTCTCCAGACTCAAAGCATGTGCTGTAGAATCTCTGGGATTTGTAGTTTGACGAGGCACTACCACTCTTTAGCAGAGAGGCTTGTGGCCTTGTAAAACTACAACTCCTGATTCCATAGCATTGAGCCAAGGCAGTGAACATGGTGTCAGATTGTATTACATCAATAGTGCAATTGCACCAAAAGTGAGGGCAAAAAAGTCCTATACTTCACTTCTCAGGTGATGTAACGTGGTGGAACAAGGATTTTTTTCCCCAATGTGTCAAACAACAGGACTAAATTTATGTCCATTGGTTGAGATTTTGTAGACTACTAGTTTATAGTTTAAGAATCAGCTCCTGCCCAGAGACCATCAGTTTAGGTGACATTGATGCACACTGCTTTGTGCTTATTGAATGAAGGATGTAAATGTAACTTATGAACAATTACTATGTCAGTTGTCTGTATTGTCCACCCATGGATAGGTTGGAAATACCCTTTTTCCTATCTCTTTTACTTTGTGTTTGTTTTAATTTGTGTATAATAGAATATCTTGTTCTTCAAAACATTTCCACAGGTGAAAGAAAAAGAAAAAGCACACAAAGAATATAGAGACGCCATCAATCAGGGACATGGAGCTTATCTGATGGATCAGGATGCTCCTGTAAGTGGAACTTAACTATTTAATCATATGATGTCAGTAAGCCTTGTGTGTTGCACACAAAAGACATAAAAACGCCGTCAACAGCATGGTTAATGCAGAACTAATGCCTTGCCCAGAGGCAGAGCAAAGGTGTAGCTTTTATATGTATACCAGCATTGCCCAGGTGTTAGGGAGGCCACTGTTCGCTTGCTTTCATTCTTCTCCAGCTTTGGGAATGCTCTGGCATATTTTTTTTTTCATGTCAGGAGCAACTTGAGAAGCTGCAAGTCGCTTCTGGTGTGAGAGAATTGACTGTCTGCAAAGATGTTGCCCAGAGGACACCCAGATATTTTTGATGTTTTACCATCCTTGTGGGAGGCTTTTCTCATGACCTCACACGGGGAGCTGGAGTTGACAGAGGGAGCTCATCCACGCTCTCCCCAGATTCGAACCTGCGACTTGTCGGTCTTCAGTCCTGCCCACACAAGGGTTTAGCCTATTGTGCTACCAGGGGCATATTCTCTTTGTAACTCTTTCTTTCTTTCCTCCATTTCCTTCATATGCCTTTCATTCTTCTTCCCTTGCTCTCCCTGCCTTGGTTCCTTGCCTTCCTTCCTTTCTTTCCTTTTTTTTCTTTCCCCTCTGCTGTGAACCCAAAAGTGGTTCAGAGCAGTTGGATAATGAATAGAGCCCTCAGTGGCACAGTGGGTTAAACCACTGAGCTGTTGACAGGGGTGACTCAACCCATTACGCAAAGTAAGCATTTGCAGTATAGTTGATTTTGCCCAGGGGCGCTCTTGAGGCGCTTTTGGGGGGAAATAGACCTTGACATATGCGAGTTGTAGTTACTGGGATGTATAGTTCACCTACAATCAAAGAGCATTCTGAACTCCACCAATGATGGAATTGAACCAAATATGGCACACAGAACTCCCACGATGAACAGAAAATATATATGTCAGTGATTGGTTGGGGGGAGGGGGCAAAATACTGTTTGCTTACCGTTGAAAATTACCTAGGGCTGTCTCTGGCTGTTGAACTTGCTGACCAAAAGGTCGGCAGTTCAAATCAGGGGAGCTGGGGGTGAGCTGTTAGCCCCAGCTTCTGCCAACCTAGCAATTCAAAAACATGCAAATGTGAATAGATCAATAGGTACTGCTGGCAAGAAGGTAATAGCGTTCCATGCCGTCATGCCGGCCACACGACCTAGGAGGTGTCTATGGACAACGCTGGCTCTTCGGCTTAGAAACGGAGATAGACACCACCCCCAGAGTCAGACATGACTAGACTTAACATCAAGGAGAAACCTTTACCTTTACTAATGAAGGGTATGTGTACCAAGGTTGGTCTAGATCCATCAAACTATATAGGAGCCTTTGTGGTTCGAACCAACCAACTAACTAATATACATACATTGACTTCTTTATATATAGACTATGTGTTGGTCAAATATGTATTAGGTTAGCAGCTTGAGCTCATGTACCAAATTCAAGTTGGCCTTCCGTGTACACAAGTGTGTGTGTATACACACATGTTGCCAAGAGGCAGAAAAGAGGAGGGGGAAATGACATCAGTAGCAGAGAGACCATATTTTGCCTCTGCAGTTACTTATGGTTTTCACCAGCTACACTATTACTTCTTCCATGCTGTATGGTATTACAGAGATACTCCTCAGTAGAGGCAGGGCTCACAGGGGCAAAGTGTCATGTCTTCTTGATCTACCATCACCTTTAAGTTCCTCTTTTCCTACTCATCTTAGTTGCAATCTTCACAACTCATCCTATTTTCTTTACAACTGTATATTGTTTTGTGCTACTCCCCCCTCCCCACCCCCAGCTGAACAATACTAGACTTCTCAGTGAAATTCTTTTAAAGAAGTGTTGATTTATTTGTTGATATGGATGTTTAATATGTTTTTTCCTCATAGGACATATTTACAGTGTCAGTTGGAAACTTGCCTCCTTCAACCAAGGTACTCATCAAAATCACCTACGTCACAGAGCTCAGTTACGATTCTGGATCCTTTTCCTTTCACCTGCCTGCCGCTCTGACTCCTTGGCAACAAGACAAAGCATTAAATGAAAACACACAGGTTAGTGTCATTCCCCTTAGAAACTCAAACTCCTGAGATGCTCCCTTTCAGAAAGCTTCAGGAGTGGAGTAGAAAAAGGTTTTAAGGATCTGAAATATTTACTTGTTGAAAGTCCATATCAATGTGTTTCCTGTTTGTGACATGCGATTAATTTGTTTACTAGCAGAAGTAATCAACTTGATTAGAAAGTATTTATCCTCCTCTGGCCCCTCTCCTCACTCTCCTCCTTGTAGACCACATGTGTCAAACTCAAGACCTATGGGCCAAATCCGGACCACCATGTTGTTCTATGTGGACCTCCAGATGCTGGACTGCAACTCCCATATTCCTCATCATTAAATATCACGAATAGAGCTGGTGGGAGTTGTATACAGTTACATATGGAAGGCTGCAATTTGTTCTGTTCAGTTAGGAAAGTGGGGTTTGAATTTCGATGCAAGACTTCTGGATATGATATCTGACTTTCAAATGTCTTTCACCTTTCCTCAACCAAGTGCTGTTGGGTTATAATTCCCATTATCCCCAGTCCACATAGAAGATAATCAAAAGTGGTAGCAGTTGTCATTCAATAATATCTAGGGACCCAAATTGGCTAAAAACTAAAGACCGCTATGTAAAAAAATATAGTTGGCTCTCTGTATCAACAGATTTTCCATCCATAGATTCAACATCCCTTTGAAGGCAACTATAAAGCTGATGTACCCTCAATGTTGCACCTAGCCCTGAGGCACCTCTTCAGAGGCCAATAGTTCAATAATAAAGAGTTTATTGAATAGGCAATAATAAAAAGGGGGAAAGGGTTATATCCAAAAGTAGAAGTCTGATGCAAAAGCAGTCAGAGTTCAATAAAAGTCCTTACAAAATCAATGGAAACTTCACAGGAACTAGAAATCCAAGAACATAACAATAATCCAAGGTAAAATGCAGGAACATGAACATGAACATTTCCAAGGTACATAGGCAAAGGTATGAACATGAAACAAGAATCTTGACTTATAAGAACCAAAGACTTGAAAACTTGGCAACATGAACAGAAGACGTTTCCCCACAGCAAAGTTTGTTTATTTATTTTCTTTATTTATACCCTGCCTTTCTCTACCCCGAAGGGGACTCAAGGCGGCTTACATATGGCAATTATTCAGTGCCTTAAAACATATACAAACATTAAGCTTAAAATCAATTGAATTAAAATACATATTAAACATTTAAAAGCATTACATTCAGTGTTAAATCATGCCATCCAAATATCATAATCCAAGGCCGTTCCATAATAATTGCACATATTCGAGTCTATTATTGCACTGCGCTATTTTTCGAATGTGTGATCTCAGAGCCAGGTTTTTACTTTCCTTCTAAAGGGTAGGAGAGAGGAGGGGGTAATCTAATGTCACTAGGGAGGGAGTTCCACAGCCTTGGGGCCACCACTGAGAAGGCCCTGTTTCTTGTTCCCACCAGATACGCTTGTGAGGGTGGTGGGACTGAGAGCAGGGCCTCCCTAGATGATCTTACTCTTCGAGGTGGTTCATAGGGGAAGATACATTCAGACAGATAAACTGGGATGGAACCATCTAGAGCTTTATAGAAGTTGCCTTCTCTGAAATGCTGAGAATCAAACACCTAATTTAAACTCACCAAGGCACTCATGACATCATCCTTGCCACATCTGGACCTGAAACTCCTTTCTCTAATTCGTTGATAACATCTTAATTGCCTGCTTTTAACTCCTTGAGTCCTGAGATCTAATCCACTCCCTGGAGACCTCTGCGCCCTTTGCGTCTTCCCAAGGCCTATTCTCCAGGGAAAGTTCAGTTTCACTTTCCCCAGTATGCAAAACCTCTGCTAGTTCAGGGTCAGGCAGACCTGTCTCAAGGCTGGCCTGTCTGCAAATCTCCCTGAATAATAATAAACCTTTATTTATACCCCGCTACCATCTCCTGAAGGACTCGGTGCGGCTTACAAGAGGCCGAGCCCAAATACATCAGTAAAACACAACAACAACAGTGCAATAATAAAAAAAACTCATAAAGTAAAAAAAAAACATAAACAATAACACTGCGGCCCTCAGGCACTTCATTCTGAAACCCATCATTGTCATCAGGCCCTTGCCAGGCTACAACACTCAATGAAAATGAGTTTGACACCCCTACTGTAAACACAGGAACTTTCTCTTTTTTGACAGCAAAGGAAAATAGCATATGGCATTGCCTAGCAGTCTTGCAAAGATATTACTCCAGTCCAACTTTCTGCTTTATGTCTAGGGTAGATTAGGGTCTAAAGATGGCAGCATAGCTACTAACATTCTTGCTATATGTTATTGACATGAAGGAATAGATACCATATGGTTTGAGAAATGTTTTATGTGATGATTGTTCAGAGAAGGCCTTTATTAATTTGCTTTGGAATATCAACTGCATCAGGGTCTGCCTTGTCCTGAAAGATCCAAATCAATCAGTGAAAGAAGGAGAAATCATGTTTTGCTGTGTTTTTATTTATTTATTTGCTGACACAAACATTCTACCCACAATTAAATGTCATTGTAAATGTCTAAAGATTTTAAAAAATGTTTTACTCTTTTAAATAGGACTCAGTAAGAAAAGTTGCTATTAGGCAAGTAGGAACAAACATTGGGTAAGTAGATTTATTGACTTTCAGTTGTCACAGAAAAAACATTCCTTTTTAAAAATTATCTTTCCTAATACATCTGCAAACATTTCCGTTTGCTTGGAGTAAGTTGTTTTTAGAACCATAAAACTATGTAATTTCTAAGCAGTGTGCAGTTTGTCCTAAGATATTATATCGCAAGGAAATATTCTTAAACACAGTTTCCAATTATGGGGTGATAAATATTTATTTATTATTGATTTACCATATTTATACCTTCTCGTCCCAAGGGGAACTCAGGCAGCCATGCACACATATATTGAAATAAACAATCGCCTCTGCTGCGAACTCACACGGGAGGGATTCTGTGTGTGTGTGTGTGTGTGTGTGTGTGTACCCAGAAAGCTCACCCATACTGAGTTATGGGAAGGAATTCTGGGAAATGAAGTCCAATATTCAAAGAAAGGACAAAAAGGCAYGCTCTGTGAGTTAGAAAAGGCTGTCCAGGAAGGCACAATCAAAACACTCCTGAAAATGGCCATCCATTTTTACTTTATAGCAACCCTGGGCTATAATATATCTACAATCTACAATAATAATATCTATATATCTATTATAATAATATCTATAAGTCTAATATATATGTAACAATAATATCTGTATGTCTATAATAATATCTGTATGTCTGTAATAATAATGTCTATATGCCTATAATAATACCTATAGGTCTATAATAATATCCATATGTCTATAATTATAATATCTGTATGTCAATAATATCTATATATCTATAATATTAATATCTATATGCCTATAATAGCTATGTCTATAATAATAATAATATCTATATACACGTATAATTGTATACATCTATAATAATAATAGCTATATAATATCTATAATAATAATAATAATAATATCTATATGACTATAATAATATCTATAGGTCTGTAATAATATCCATACATCTGTTGCCCGTTTTTGCTTGAAAGATGCTTAGCCCTGTGCTCCTTCTATTTTTTATCAGTTTTATACTAATTCATGCAATGCTTTGAGTCCCCCCCCCCCCCAGGGGTGAGATAGACGGTATATAAATACTGTAAATAATAATAAAATTTTGATATGAAATAAAAAAAAACATCTATAATAATACCTATATATCTTTAATAATAATATTTGTGTCTATAATAATATCTATATGCCTATAATAATATCTATATGTTTATAACAACAACAACAATACTTATATAATATCTTTGAACTGGGTTATATGGCAATGTGGACTCAGGTAACCCAGGGCCCTTCCACACATCCATATAACCCTTTGGCCTCGAGGAGACTGAAAGGGGGCCTATATTAGGTTGACACTTTGCCATTTCAGTTGTGTATTGATTGCTTAGAAACCAGCTCTTCCTCTTTTCTTTCTTTCCCATTTCTCCACAATGGGCCACAGCAACGCGTGGCCAGGTACAGCTAATTACAATTAAAAACTAAGCAATTAAGACATAAATTATTAAAACATCAGTTAAAATCACGTCATCCAAATCATAATCCAGGGCCGTTCCATTTGTCAATCACATTGATTCATGATTACATATTGCACTTCTCCAATTACTTGTCAAAAGCTTAGTCCCAAAGCCATGTCTTAAGTTTTTTTCTGAAGGTCAGGAGAGAAGGGGCTGATTTAATTTTGTTGGGGTGGGAGTTCCATGGGCAAGGGACCACCACTGAGAAGGCCCTGTCTCTTGTCGCCACCAGTCACACCTGTGAAAGAGGTGGGACCAAAAGCAGGGCCTCCCCGGATGATCTTAATATCCTAGAGATGGTTCATAGAGGGAGATATGTTTGGACGGGTAAGCTGGGCCAGAACTGTTTAGGGCAGTGGTTCTCAACCTGGGGTCCCCAGATGTTTTTGGCCTACAACTCCCAGAAATCCCAGTCAGTTTACCAGCTGTTAGGATTTCTGGGAGTTGAAGGCCAAAAACAGCTTGAGAACCACTGGTTTAGGGCTTCATAGGCTAAAGCTAACACTTTGAATTGTACTCGGTAGCAGACTGGCTGCCAGTGGAGCTGACGTAACAGGGGATTTCTGTGCTCTCTGTACCCTGCTCTAAACAGTCTTCAAAGGCCCCCCTTAGAGCGCATTCAGTGGTTTATTGTGTATTTCTTATCTGGAATTCCAAAATCCAAAATACTCCCAAAATTAGAAATTGTGTCACATGGGTGGCTGGGATAGTGAAACCTTTGCTTGCTGGTAGTTCAGTGTGTATGAACCTTGTTTCATGTGCAAAATTATTTAACATGTTGTGTAAAAAGAAAATAATTCGTGCACAATTTTTGCCTTTCCCAAAGTAACTAAATCAGGCATGGGCAAACTTCGGCCCTCCAAGTGTTTTGGACTTCAACTCCCACAATTCCTAACAGCCCACAAATCCTAACAGCCTACTGAAAACAGAAAAAGATTGTGTGTGTGTGTGTAAGAGAGAGATCATACCAGTTTTGACCTATTATATAATCTTTCATTTCATGACAGTGAATTCTCTTTGCAAATGTCAATTGAAATGCCCTTCAAAATAGAGTCCATTAGGAGTGTGACTCATGAACTGAAAATAAAGGTAAGCAAATTTTATCTCTGGGTTTAAAAAGACTCCTTCATATTTTTGTATATCTTATATACCAACATTCTTCTCTTTCTACCCATCTTCTTCCTTCCTACCTACTTCAGAAAACAGACTGCAAAGCTGTTGTCTGTACCAAGGATGATAGTTCCTTAGGCATGGAAGGCTTTACAATGGAAATCGAAAATAGTGACGTATATTTGCCCAGAATGTGGATTGAAAAGCATCCAGACAAGAAAAGCGAGGTGAGGGGTGGTATGAACATGCCTCTGCTCCCTTCCCTCTCATCCTTCTTCATGAAGTTCTTCATTGCCTTTCTCTCTCTCTCTCTCTCTCTCTCTCTCTCTCTCTCTCTCTCTCTAGGCATGCATGCTTGTGTTTCAGCCAGAATTTGAAGAACCATTTGACGCTTTTCATATCAGTGGGGAAACTGTCATTTGCCTTGATAGCTCTAACTCCATGGCCGGTTCAAAAATCCAACATGCCAAGCAAATTGCATTATCTTATTTAAATTCATTTTATGACTCAGAAAAAGTTACTGTGATCAAATTTGGAACAAGTAAGACACTCTATTTTTAAAATTGTTTATGTCACTATTGATTTTTTGTTCTACATGTGATTTATATGATTTGTATTTTATTGATTGTTTATTGATGATTTGTTTATTGATGTTTTGTTTGATGTACTTTGGGCTTGGCCAGGGGCGGCTCAACGCATTACGCAAAATAAGCATTTGCAGTATAGTTGATTTTGCCCAGGGGAGCTCTTGAGGTGCTCTTGGGGAAAAATAGACCTTGACATATGCAAGTTGTAGTTACCGGGATGTATAGTTCACCTACAATCAAAGAGCATTCTGAACTCCACCAATGATGGAATTGAACCAAATATGACACAAAGAACTCCCACGACGAACAGAAAATATATATCAATGATTGGTTGGGGGGGGGGGGGCGCCAAAATACTGTTTGTTTACCGTTGAAAATTACCTAGGACCGGCTCTGGGCTTGGCCTCATGTATGCTGCACCGAGTCCCCTGGGGAGATGATAGCGGGGTACAAATAAAGATTATTATTATTATTATTATTATTAATCTGTTTTAAGAGGTCTATCAAGTTTATCTTAGTGGTTGGCTTTTGAGTATTCTATGGCTAATAAATTGATTTAATGCAAGTTTATATGAATTGATTTGTTTAGCTAATACTCAGATGTGTGGTGCTTTGATTTCCTTTTTCCATTGGAAGACATCTTTGACCAAATTTTTTTAATTAGCTCCATTTATATCAGTTCTGTGTATGTTTGTATAGGATTGTGCCTTAAATCTAGCCTGCCTAATTATTACAAGTATTGCCATTCAATGTGGATTTTTTGTATTAAGAAAATATTGTGATTTTATTGCACAGATTTTGTTGAGTTTCCTTACAATGTTAAAGACGTTGAAGCTATGAAGAAGTTTATCATGGTACGTGTTTATTTTGTGTATTTAATATATATCTTGAAAGACCAAGATGGCTACTTCTGTCCTGGGTGCTCTTATGGCAGTGGTTCTCAACCTTCCTAATGCCATGATCCCTTAATACAGTTCTTCACATTGTGGTGATCCCCAACCATAACATTATTTTTGTTGCTACTTCCTACCTCGTGAAATCTGATCTGGCCATGGTGGTCCATGCCCTAGTCACCTCTAGGTTGGATCACTGCAACGCGCTCTACGTGGGGTTGTCCTTGAAGAATTGGTCCAAAGATTTGCTGCCAGACTACTTACGGGAGCGGGTTACAGGGAGCGGTCTACTCCCCTGTTTAAACAGCTCCACTGCCCTCCAATAAGTTTCCGGTCCCAAGGTGTGGGTTATCACCTATAAAGCCCTAAACGGTTCGGGACCTGCTTATCTTCGTGACTGCATCCTCCCCTACGAACCAGTGCGTACCTTGAGGTCTTCTGGGGAGGCACTGTGCTCTCTCCCTCCGCCGTCTCAGGCATGGTTGGTGGGGAAGAGGGAGAGAACCTTCTCGGTGGTGGCCCCCCGGCTCTAGAACTCCCTCCCTAGGGAGATCAGACAGGCTTCCACTTTGTCCTCTTTCCAGAAACAACTAAAAACCTGGATGTTCAAGTGTGCCTTTGATGAAGCAGTCCACCAATATTTTTTTCCTGTCCCTACTCTAAAGTCAGCATTTTACGTCAGCCCCTAGTGCCTACCTCAACACTTTGGATGACAGTATTTCCAGCCCTGTCTTCTTGATTGCTGCACTTCCATTGCGCTCCCATTAGAATGTATTGTACTCACTGAGTCGGTATCTCAGCTATATTCTCTTTTCAGCTTTATTGCTTTGTCAGTCTTATTGTTTTGATGTGGTTTTATTATTCTGTTGTTTTATATTTATCTGATGTTTTATTCACTGTGTTTTATTTGTATTTTGGGCTTGTCCCTTGTAAGCCACCCTGAGTCCCCTTGGGGAGATGGTTGGCAGGGTATAAAAATAAAATTATTATTATTATTATTATTATTATTATTATTATTATCTAACTGTAATTTCACTGCTGTTATGAACTGTAATGTACATATCTGATACGCAGGATGTATTTTCATTCACTGGACCAAATTTGGCACAAATACCGGATACACCCAAATTTGAATACTGGTGGGATTGGGGGGGATTGATTTTGTCATTTGGGAGTTGTGGTTGCTGTCATTTATAGTTTTCAAGTTGTAGTTCACCTACATCCAGGGAGCACTGTGGACTCAAACAATGATGGATCTTGACCAAACTTGGCACAAATGCTCAATATGCCCAAATGTGAACACTGGTGGGATTTGGGGAAAATAGATCTTGATATTTGGGAGTTGTAGTTGCTGGGATGTATAGTTCACCTACAATCAAAGCGCATTCTGAACCCCACCAACGATAGAATTGGGCCAGACTTCCCACACGGAACCCCTATGATCAACGGAAAATACTGTGTTTTCTGATGGTCTTTGGCGACCCCTCTGACACCCCCCCCCCCCCGCGATCCCCAGGTTGAGAAACGCTGCCTTAAGGTCTTTTGCAGTATGCCAAAACGTAATACCAGATTGTCCATTTAGAGAATATTCTTACTATCACCTAAATAATTTTTTTTATTTTCTTTGGTCATTAATTTCCCATATTTCTAAGTTTTTTTCTAAAGTAAGCAACATCAATTCCAAAAGAAAACCATTTTTAATAGCATCATTATCGCTATCACTGCTATCATTTAAATCACTACTATGATTATCATATCATCATTATTACATTTTAAGTTTCTGTTGTGAAATTAATTGATTAAATCTAGCTGTGTTTAACATTGGGAAGGCTGATCATTCATGTTCCTTTAGATAAGGAAAGTTACATTTTTTTAGGTAGGACTCCCATTATCCACTAGCAGGGAAAATCTAGCAATTGTAGTCTAAACAAGCAACTTTTCCATGTTTCGGTCTGTTGTTGTCTGTTGTCTACGTAATGCAGCTTTGGCAATACATTCTATTCGGGAATGTTCTTGTTTATGTCTTTGGAGATTAAGCACACTTAATTGTTCCCCAAATGTGGACTGATTTTCCTGCAACTGATCTGGGCATTGATCTAAAATTGGGACCCTTATGATCTAAAATTGATCTAAAATTGGGACCCTGTTTGCCATGTTCATTGATAAGTTGATGAACGAAACTTGAGTAAAGAAAATGAATAATGTGGTTAATCTTGATCACTTGTCGGTCATATCCAAGAGAAATGGTTTTAAATCTAAGTCTTCTTTTTGTTGTGAATGCCTTAGTCTGCTACAGCTACAATGGGAAACTCAGACTTCTGGAAGATTTTGCATTACTTGAGTTTGCTCGTCCCTTCCGAAGGGAAACGCAACATTCTTCTTATATCCGATGGACACATTCAGAATGAAGCCGTGACTCTGCAACTTGTGAAACAGAATGCAAAAGACACTAGAATATTTACATATGGAGTTGGGTAAGTGCTGAATTAATTTTAAAAAATTGTACAAATGAAATTGTAAATATGTAATATGCCATATTGTAGTGTTGACCATACAATGAGGCAGAATAAGCCATTATCCAGTTTCAGAATGTATTTGTTATAACTTTACAACCAAACTCTCACACGACACTTAGGGTATTCTGATATCACCTTATATCAGGCCTGCAGAACTTGGCGATAGCGAGGGGCCAAAATTAAAATAGGCTAAACCTCTTTGGGCAGCAGATAGGTTTTCAGTGCCTCACTCAGGGTTTGCAAGAAGGCGCCTTTCTCTTAGAGCAAGCTTGCCTTATATCCTCCACCTTGCAATATCCTAAGATTTATAGTAAGGTGTAGTACTAGATTTCCCTGGCAAATAATTCCAAACAAAACTCCAGATCCCAGGATTTTTCTGTGTGGAGAAGAGGAACACCTTCGCTGTGGGTTTTGCCTATCTCGATAGGTAAGAATTTCATGTCCTCGCCACAGAAAATGACCTCACGAGTAAGTGCAAATAATCCTTTCCTCAGGATAGAGCCATGACAGAGTGGTATTAAAGTGCTATAATTATGTAATGTGAAAGAGATCTAAGTTTATAATGGAGTTGTGGATATTCCCCATTGAGCTGAAATTATTAAGCTTTTTTGAAAAGTGATACATGACAAGGACTGCAGTTTGACCATTAAGAAGAGGTTATCTGGATCAGAACAAGACACAAGGAGTTCAATATTGTCTTCCACAGTACTCAACAAGATACCTGTGGGAAGCCTACAGCGAGGACAGAGTAGGACCTTCCTACCCATGTTCCCCAGAAACTGAGATGCAAAAGCATTCCATCTCATTGTTACTGCAACACTTCAATTTGTGTTAGGAGAGGGAAATTGGGGCAGGTTGAATCTTGGCTAGGGTGCAGATTAACCATTTGGATTTGTTTACTTGGGACTTTCATAAAATCGTAGAATTGAAAGAGACCACATGGACCATCTAGTCCAAGCAGGAAAAGCACAATCAAAGCACCCCCGACAGATGGCCATCCAGCCTCCATTTAAAAGTCTCCAAAGAAGGAGCTTCCACCATACTCCGAGGCAGAGTTTACTGCTGGACAGCTCTCACAGTTAGGAAGTTCTTCCTAATGTTCAAGAGGAATCTCCTTTCTATAATTCGAACCCATTACTTCAAGCCCTAATCTCCAGGGCAGCAGAAAACAAGCCTACTCCCTCTTTCTTATAACTTTATCTCATCGAGATGGTGAACCAGTACAGAAGCTGAACTGTCTGTATCATACATAATTTCATACCTGTTGCCTGTCTGCCACTTCACCACAATGAAGCAATAAGGCTATTGAGAGTGAAAGCCCCAAGCTGTGTCACGGTCCCAGGACTTAACCTCCATACGATAAAAGTCTGAGATCATTGACTTCTGCAGTGGAATCTGCTGCTCTCCCGTGAGGGGAAAATATTTTCTCTACAGTAGATAGTACAGCAGAAAGTACTTTAAAAATAAAACAAAAATAAAAAATAAGGGAATGGGGCAGCACAGCTGGAGGATGGAGTTAGACCACCCATCTGGAAGTGTGGCTTCAAAAGCTGAGACATTGCAATTACACAACACACCATGGTGATGTTTCCCATCATCATGCTGAGAAATGCCCAATATTCTGCACACAGGAATGCTGCAATATATTGACTTGCATACAATAAGGTCAGGGAGCCCTGGTGGCGCAGCAGGTTAAGCTGCTGAGCTGCTGAACTTGTTGAGTGAAAGATCAGTGGTTCAGATCTGGAGAGCGGCATGAGCTCCCGCTGTTAGCCCCAGTTTCTGCCAACCTAGCAGTTCAAAAATATGCAAATGTGAGTAGATCAATAGGTACCACTTCTGTGGGAAGTTAATGGCACTCTATGCAGTCATGGTTGCCACATGACCTTGGAGGCATCTACAGACAATACCACCTCTTCAGCTTAGAAATGGAGATGAGCACTAACCCCCAGAGTCGAAACCTTTACCTTTACCTTTACTTTATACAATAAGGTCCTAGGTTATCAAACTATTTCGGCCCTGTTTTTGACTCATATCACTGGTCCAGCTATCTCTGTATTGTCCTTTCTGATCAGCAGTAATCCTGTCTTTCATTTGAGCTCTTTTCAGCTGGTGTTGACACCTATGCTCTTAATAGAGGTACCTGCATCTCATTGTTCGCAGTGTGAGTGTTTAAGTAGATAAGCTTTTGGTATGATTAGACAAACTTGAATCGGAAAATGACCCAGGAACGGCCCAAGACGATGGAACGGATGAGGATTTGAACGAGAGGACATAGTTTTTTTTGTTTTGTTTTTTAATTGTTATTATGCACTGTCTTTATGTTTAAATGCCCTATAATGTTTCTTTTTGCTTATCAATGTATGTATTTTATGGCATCGAATTGTGCAGACTGTGTATGTCGCCCTGAGTCGCCTTCAGGCTGATATGGGCGGGATAGAAATAATGCAAATAAATAAATAAACAAATATGACAGAATGATCTCAATTCGAGTGCAAGGAAAGCCTTTCAACATTACAGTGATCCAAATATAGAACAGATTTGAAGGACTAGATTTAGTAAAAAGAGTCCCAGAAGAACTATGGACAGAAGTCCGAGACATTGTTCAGGAGGCGGCAACAAAGTACGTCACAAAGAAAAAGAAAACCAAGAAGGCAAAATGGTTGTCTGCTGAGACACTGGAAGTAGCCCAAGAAAGGAGGAAAGCAAAAGGAAACAGGGATAAGGGGAGATATGCCCAGTTAAATGCGCAATTCCAGAGGTTAGCCAGAAGAGATAAGGAACTATTTTTAAATAAGCAATGCATGGAAGGGGAGGAAGACAACAGAATAGGAAGGACAAGAGACCTCTTCCAGAAAATTAGAAACATTGGAGGTAAATTTCAGGCAAAAATTGGTATGATAAGAAACAAAGATGGCAGGGACCTAACAGAAGCTGAAGAGATCAAGAGAAGGTGGCGAGACTATACAGAAGATCTGTATAAGAAGGATAATAATATTGAGGATAGTTTTGACGGTGTGGTGAATGAATTAGAACCAGACATCCTGAAGAGTGAGGTTGAATGGGCCTTAAGAAGCATTGCTAACAACAAGGCAGCAGGAGACGACGGGATCCCAGCTGAACTGTTTAAAATCTTAAAAGATGATGCTGTCAAGGTGATGCATGCCATTTGCCAGCAAATATGGAAAACACAAGAATGGCCATCAGACTGGAAAAAATCAACTTATATCCCCATACCAAAAAAGGGAAATGCGAAAGATTGCTCAAACTTCCGTACAGTGGCCCTTATTTCTCATGCCAGTAAGGTAATGCTCAAGATCCTGCAAGGAAGACTCCAGCAATACATGGAGCGAGAGTTGCCAGATGTTCAAGCTGGGTTCAGAAAAGGTAGAGGAACGAGAGACCAAATTGCCAATATCCGCTGGATAATGGAGAAAGGCAGGGAGTTTCAGAAAAACATCTACTTCTGCTTTATTGACTATTCTAAAGCTTTGATTGTGTGGATCATAATAAATTGTTGCAAGTTCTTGGTGATATGGGGATACCAAGTTGCCTTGTCTGTCTCCTGAGAAATCTGTATAACAACCAAGTAGCAACAGTCAAACCAGACCACGGAACAACAAACTGGTTCAAGACTGGGAAAGGAGTATGGCAGGCTGCATACTCTCACCCAACCTTTTTAACTAGTATGCAGAACACATCATGCGATGTGCGGGGCTTGATGAATGCAAGGCTGGGGTGAAAATTGCTGGAAGAAACATTAACACCCTCAGATATGCAGATGACACCACTCTGATGGCCGAAAGCGAGGAGGAGCTGAGGAGCCTTCTAATCAAGGTGAAAGAAGAAAGCGCAAAAGCCGGGTTGCAGCTAAACATCAAAAAACCAAGATTATGGCAACAAGAATGATTGACAACTGGAAAATAGAGGGAGAAACCGTGGAGGCCGTGACAGACTTTGTATTTCTAGGTGCAAAGATTACTGCAGATGCAGACTGTAGCCAGGAAATCAGAAGACGCTTACTTCTTGGGAGGAGAGCAATGTCCAGACTCAATAAAATAGTAAAGAGTAGAGACATCAGACTGGCAACAAAGATCCGCCTAGTCAAAGCCATGGTATTTCCTGTAGTAACCTACGGATGTGAGAGCTGGACCTTAGGGAAGGCTGAGCGAAGGAAGATCGATGCTTTTGAGCTGTGGTGTTGGAGGAAAGTTCTGAGAGTGCCTTGGACTGCGAGAAATCCAACCAGTCCATCCTCCAGGAAATAAAGCCCGACTGCTCACTGGAGGGAAAGATACTAGAGACAAAGTTGAAGTACTTTGGCCACATCATGAGGAGACAGCAAAGCCTAGAGAAGACAATTATGTTGGGGAAAGTGGAAGGCAAAAGAAGAGGGGCCGACCAAGGGCAAGATGGATGGATGGCATCCTTGAAGTGACTGGACTAGACCTTGAAGGAGCTGGGGGTGGTGACGGCCGACAGGGAGCTCTGGCGTGGGCTGGTCCATGAGGTCACGAAGAGTCGGAGACGACTGAACGAATGAACAACAACATGATTCACCTGAATTCCTTCTGTATTCATTTGCTCAGTCACTGAATTCTGAACCCTCCCAAATACTTCAGCAAGGTTTACCAAGCTTCTATTTCTAGATATTGAATAGTTCAGGATAGACTACAAAGATTGTAATTATGTTTTTTTCAAGTTGAGTCTTTGCTGCAGTTTTTTTAAATAGTAATTTATTGAAAATTCCACCAGGCCCGCAGCGAATCGTCACATGCTGAGATCTCTATCCCAATATGGAGCTGGAGCCTTTGAATATTTTGATGAAAAATCAAAGTATGATTGGAAGAGAAAGGCAAGTATATTTTAATATTATTTTCTGTGGCCAGAGAAGAACAGTTTCTCCTTTAAAGAATAATTAGCCCTTAAGTTTAAACGCATTCTATCTTGCTTATGGAAAGGGATAAAAGTAAAAGATCCTTACTAATTCATCCCTTCTCCCCTTTTTCCATGCTGGAAATAAACATTTATAGTCAGTTGTGTGGTTCTTATGTATGTTTATGCCCTAATTAGCAAGGGATAAAAAAGGAGCAAATATTAATTTTCTATTTTCATCTCTACCTCCAGGTAATGCAGCAACAAAACAGGAGGTGGTCCCCAGAATGCAGTGCCATTTCGATTAAATGGCAACAATTCGACACAGATGCACCTGAACTGATGTATGCTCCAGCTCAGATACAGACTCTGTTTGAAAGTGAGCGTCTTCTTGTCTATGGATTTATCTCTAATTGCACCCAGGTAATTAGCAATGCAAATAAAATTGTCCTCTCTTCAAACCCAAGGAATTGTGTAGAGTCAGTAGTTTCATGCAGTGCTTTACTCATGTGAGCATGTGCTGAGGATGCTGACAGTTCTACTGAGGAAAATTGTTCTTTGGCAGCTGACATGCCTTTGATGTTGATCGAGATTATTGTCATGGTTGGTCCTGAAAAGGTCCGTTGGTTGTTTTGCTTGCTTGCTTGCATGCTGGTCGCTTCTGTGGCGAGAGAATCAGCCGTCTACGAAGACGTTGCCCAGGGGACGCCCGGATGTCTTGCAATCCTGCGAGGAGGCTTCTCTCATGTCCCCGCAGGCCCGTAGCCAGGATTTCGTTTCGGGGGGGGGGGCTGAATTTTTTTCAGGGGGGGTTTCGGGGGGGCTGAGTTTTGGGGGGGGGCTGAGTCTGAGTGAAAGAGGGTCTAGCCTAGCAAACCTTTTGTATCATTACCCCAATACCCCCATGCATATGGGATATATTGAGTATGGTGATCAGATCATGATATGAATAAACATAACAGTTTAAATAATGCACCAGTAAGGCCTTTTCATGAACCACCATGAGAATTTCGGGGGGGGGGGGCTGAAGCCCCTCAAGCCCCCCCCCCCCCCCCCCCCCCCCCCCCCCTCTGGACCGTGCTCTGACCCACAAGAAGCACTGCCTGAACATCAAACAAAAAGTGGGTGCTAGAAACAATATCATACGAAAGCTGACTGGCACAACCTGGGGATCACAACAGATACAGTGAAGACATCTGCCCTTGCGCTGTGCTACTCTGCTGCTGAGTATGCATGCCCAGTGTGGAACACATCTCACCACACTAAAACAGTGGATGTGGCTCTTAATGAGACATGCCGCATTATCACGGGGTGTCTGCGCCCACCACTGGAGAAATTACACTGCTTAGCCGGTATTGCACCACCTGACATCCACCAGGAAGTAGCAGCCAATAGTGAAAGGACCAAGGCAGAGACATCTCCAGCTCATCCCCTGTTTGGGTATCAGCCAGCACATCAACGACTTAAATCTAGAAATAGTTTTCTAAGATCTACAGAGACACTCGCTGGAACACCTCAGCAAGCGAGAGTCCAAAAGTGGCAGGCTCAAACCCAGAACCTCAATCAATGGCTGATACCAAATGAGAGACTCCCCCCTGGGCATACAGAAGACTGGGCGACTTGGAAGGCACTGAACAGACTGCACTCTGGCACCACGAGATGCAGAGCCAACCTCAAGAAATGGGGCTACAAAGTGGAATCCACAACATGCGAGTGTGGAGAGGAGCAAACTACTGACCACCTGCTGCAATGCAACCTGAGCCCTGCCACATGCACAATGGAGGACCTTCTTGCAGCAACACCAGAAGCACTCCAAGTGGCCAGATACTGGTCAAAGGACATTTAATCAACTACCAAACTCACAAATTTTGTATTTTGTCTGTTTGTTTGCTTTGTTCTGTTAGAAATGTAATATAATTGACTGGCTGCCCTGACACGACAAATAAATACTGAGGAAAGCATGATAAATCCCTTTTTGTAGATGAAACAAGAGATAGTGTCAGAATGCAAATAAGGACAAATAAGAGTAGTGTTGTGCTAAGGAAGCAACTGGGTTCACACTCAAAGGATCCTCAAAAGTGAAAAGAAATTCCAAAGTTGAGCAATATATATTATAAGAACATGGAATTTGAAAAGCATTGAATCAAGAGAAGCTAGACATAGTAAAATGAGAAATGGGATGTATTGTTGGGCAAGCGGGCTTATTAACAAAAGACTCTCCTCATAAATGCACAGCAGAGTAACTTATAAGCAGCAGCGTGACCCAGCACCAGTAGCCCAAAATGATAAAAAGAACAAAAAAACACAGACCAATGTTATCTCTTGCATAGGAGCCTTTTTAATATCAAAATAATATGGTTGCACTATTTATAAGAACAAGGTTTCCATGACACAAATAAAGTCCAACCTTCACACTGGAGCTTCACACACGAGGACTTCGCATACAAAGGCTTACCTCACAGACTAAGACCTACCTCACACTATGAGGCAATCTCTCACAGACTAAGGCCTACCTCACACTGTGACGCTATGAGATGCCACTTTGTTAGCCATCCTGAGTCCCTAAATAATATTTAAAGGCCTACCTCACATTGTGAGGCCTTCTCACAGACTGAGATCTATCTCACACTGTGAGGCCTTCTCTCACAGACTAAGGACTCCCTCACACTGTGAGGCCTTCTCACAGACTGAGATCTATCTCACACTGTGAGGCCTTCTCTCACAGACTAAGGCCTACCTCACACTGTGAGGACTTCTCACAGACTAAGGACTACCTCACACTGTGAGGCCTTCTCACAGACTGAGATCTATCTCACAGTGAGATCTATCTCACACTTCTCTCACAGACTAAGGCCTACCTCACACTGTGAGACCTTCTCACAGACTGAGATCTATCTCACACTGTTGAGGCCTTCTCTCACAGACTAAGGCCTACCTCACACTGTGAGGCCTTCTCACAGACAGATCTATCTCACACTGTGAGGCCTTCTCTCACAGACAAAGGCCTACCTCACACTGTGAGGACTTCTCACAGAGATCTATCTCACACTGTGAGTCCTTCTCTCATAGACTAAGGCCTACCTCACACTGTGAGGACTTCTCACAGACTGAGACCTTTCTCCTTCTGAAGTAAACAGACACAGAGGCCTAGTAAGCTACAGGCACATCTGCTTATGTAGAACTGCAGCTTTTGAGGAGTCATTGCATATATTTAAGCCTTTTGGTGCTTAACTCAAACATTTAAATATTTCTAACATGTATGAGCATTGTAATACTCATGGTGAGCAAGCCAAAGTGGATAGGAATGGGACATTTTGAGTTTTACTCAGGAAAAGTTAAGAAATTGAGTAGCATTAATAATGAGGAAAGGTGGGGCAAAAGCAGTCAAAGAAGACAATGTAAAATCTGATCAAATCAACTCAATAACACTTTAGGGGAAAGCCATTAATATAATAATTTATTATTATTATTATTATTATTATTATTATTATTATCAGTACATGTTTGATTTTTATGCCTATTTTATATACTTATATACCTGGGGTCATGTAAAAAATTATCAGGTGGAGATGGATCACAAATGGAAACAGTTTAAGGAGCCCTGGACTAGTCCACATTGTACTAGCTTGTTTACAAGATCGTCATGATGGACCTTGACAAAGACCTTGCTAAAATCAAAATATACTGTTCCCACAGCATTCCCTTCATTTACTAAACTTGTAAAAAAAGAGAAATTCCAAACTTGTAAAAAAAAGAGAGAGAGAGAAATTCCAGTTTGGCATGGCTTGTTTATGATAAACTATTTTTGTTAAATGGATTTGACAATATACTGTCCAATTTAACAACTGTCAAGTTGATAGGAGTGAAGGGTGGTAGAAAAATACCTTGTGTAAACAATACGTAGACAGAAGACCTAGAACAGTGGTTCTCAACCTGGGGTCCCCAGATGTTTTTGGCCTACAATTCCCAGAAATCCCAGCCAGTTTACCAGCTGTTGGGATTTCTGGGAGTTGAAGGCCAAAAACATCTGTGGACCCCAGGTTGAGAACCACTGACCTAGAAAGTGTAGAGAAATAGAACTTGGTGAATTAATTGTATTGTTTTGCTCTTTCTCTCAGGCTACATTACATGCCCTCTTGGATAGCATAGAACTACAGACAATGGTGTCTACAACTGAATTGCAGAAGACAACAGGAACTGTGAGTCAGGCCACAACTGCTCAGTCAATACAATCGGATCAGGCTTTTCACATAAACAGAATACAAACACAAGACATCTAGAGCAGTGCTTCTCAACCTGGGGATCGGGACCCGGGGGGGGGGGGGGGGGGGGTTCGCAAGGAGAGTATCAGAGGGATTGCCAAAGACAATCAGAAAACAGTATTTTTTTTGTTCGTCATGGGAGTTCTGTGTGGGAAGTTTGGCCCAATTGTATTCTTGGTGGGGTTCAGAATTCCCTTTAATTGTAGGTGAACTATAAATCCCAGCAACTACAACTCCCAAATTTCAAGGTCTATTTTCGAAAAAGAAAAAGAAGGTCAGCTGGAGAGATCTTCAGCCTTCTCTGCCAAAGGGGTTCCTAAGACCATCAGAAATGTATGTTTTCTGATGGTCTGTGGCAATCCCTCTGAAACCCCCTCACAACCTCCCCAGGAGTCCTGACCCCCGGTTTGAGAAGCGCTGATCTAGAACAAAAGGCTAGATCCTGAATATGGATTATTATTATTATTATTATTATTATTATTATTATTATTATTGATCAGGCTTTATTTTCTCCCTCCCTCCCCCCAATTAGATTCTTCACAAACTTGCAGCAAGAGCCTTCATTAGGGATTATGAACAAGGGATTCTTCATGAGGATGAAGCAGAAAATGAGGTACGTTACCATGGAAAGCTTAAAACAAAACATGAAAGAAGTAACTTGCATTGCTCAATACTTTAGGTTCATCTTATTTATTTATTTATTTATTTCTGCTATTTAGTATCAATGTGAATTCATTCATTCAGTTCTTACCCTTTGGGAGTAGTAGAAAACTTACCCTGTATTGCCAAAGGCTTTCACAGCCGAATGTTGTGTGGTTTTCGGACTGTATGGCCATATTCTAGCAGCATTTTCTCCAGACATTTTGCCTGCATCCGTGGCTGGCATCTTCAGAGGGTCTGATGGTAGCCAATTAGGTAGAGTATATATATATCTGTGGAATGTCAGGGTGGGAGAGAGAACCATTGTCTGTTTGGGTGCAATTAACAAGCTTGATTTGCATGTCTTGAGTTGTTATTTTTTATCGTATCAGGAGCAACTTGAGAAACTGCAAGTCACTTCTGCTATGAGAGAATTGGCCGTCTGCAAGGACGTTGCCCAGGGGATGCCCGGATGATTTGATGTTTTTATCATCCTTGTGGGAAACTTCTCTTATGTCTCCGCATGAGGAGCTGGAGCTGATAGAGGGAGCTCATCCGACTCTCCCCGGATTTGAACCTGCTACCTGTTGGTCTTCAGTCCTGCCTGCACAGGGGTTTAACCCACTGCACCACCGGGGGCTCTATGTCTTGAGTGAGATCCAACCATTAGCATGTGAATAACCATGAAGATAGCAGTCAATTAGTGAGGGCATCTGCATAAAAGTAGCTTGCCCTTCGTTCCCTTAGAATTGTTTAGTGCTTGGAGACGTCCTGTGTCTGGGTGGTGTTCACTAGCCCCTGAGTTCTTACTGCTCAGAGACGTCCTGTGTCTGAGTGGTGTTCATTAGTAACTGTTTTGATTCTAGTGTTTTTCAATACTGTTAGCCACATTTTGTTCACTTTCATGGTTTATTATTTATTTGTTTATTTACTTACTTCATTTATATCCCACCTTTCTCTACCCCGAAGGGGAATCTGAGCGGCTTTACAAATTAGGCAGAAATTCAATGCCAAAACGTAAACATTTATTTATTTATTTATTTGGAGCATTTATTAACCGCCATTCTCAGCCCACTCGGGCGACTCACGGCGGTGTACAGTACAAAAGGCAATTCACACAAAGACAAGTACAACAGCATATTAACCATACAACAATACAACAGTTAAAATTACACTAACTAATCCGCTTTGTCTCGTAATAGAATCGTGACCAATCTCGTATTCCTTGTACCATTCCAGTCGTCTTTACCACATTACTATAGCACTTAATTAAATGCCCTCTCGAACAGCCACGTCTTGAGGCTTTTTCGGAAGGACAAAAGAGAGGGCGCCTGCCTGATGTCTGTAGGGAGAGTGTTCCACAACCGGGGGGCCACCACTGAGAAGGCCCTCTCTCTCGTCCCCGCCAGGCGTGCCTGTGAGGCAGGCGGGATCAAGAGAAGGGCCTCCCCAGACGATCTCAAGGTCCTCGTGGGCTCATAGGCCAAGATGCGGTCTGAAAGGTATTTTGGGCCGGAGCCGTTTAGGGCTTTGTAGGCCAACACCAGCACCTTAAATTGGGCCCGGTAGCAAATCGGCAGCCAGTGGAGCTGGGACAACAAGGGTGTTGTGTGCTCCCTGTATCCCGCTCCAGTTAGTAACATGGCTGCCGCACGCTGAACCAGCTGAAGCTTCCGGGCCGTTTTCAAGGGCAGCCCCACGTAGAGAGCGTTGCAGTAGTCAAGCCGGGATGTGACCAGAGCGTGTACCACCGTGGCCAAGTCAGACTTCCCGAGATACGGGCGCAGCTGGCGCACGAGCCGAAGCTGTGCAAATGCTCCCCTGGTCACCGCTGAAACCTGGGGATCCAGGCTCAACGATGAATCCAGGGTCACACCCAAGCTGCGAACCTGCGCCTTCAAGGGGAGTGCGACCCCATCCAGCACAGGCTGTAACCCTATACCCTGTTCGGCCTTGCGACTGACCAGGAGTACCTCTGTCTTGTCTGGATTTAAGTTTCAGTTTGTTCGCCCTCATCCAGACCGTCACAGCGGCCAGGCACCGGTTCAGGACCTCGACAGCCTCCTTAGTAGCAGGTGGAAAGGAGTGACAGAGTTGCAATACAATAAACATTTGCATTAAAACCATGAAATTTAAAACAAACTTTATTCCATTCTCTTGAAATTGTCCATGTGCTTGTGGATTTCGATGGCTTCTCTGTTTTGTTTGACATAGTGGTCCAGAATTTCTGTGTTCTCAAATAATACATCCCGTATAGATTACTGCAACGCGCTCTACGTGGGGTTGCCCTTGAAGACTGCCCGGAAGCTTCAGATGGTCCAGCGCTCGGCAGCCAGGTTGCTAACAGGAGCGGCACTCAGGGAGCACACCACTCCTCTGTTGAGCCAGCTCCACTGGCTGCCAATTTGCTACCGGGCACAATTCAAGGTGCTGGCTTTAGCCTATAAAGCCCTACACGGTTCCGGCCCCACTTACCTCTCCGAACGCATCTCCACCTATGAACCGGCGAGGTTGTTAAGATCGTCTGGAGAGGCCCTGCTCTCGGTCCCGCCAGCGTCACAGGTGCGGCTGGCGGGAACGAGGGACAGGGCCTTCTCAGTGGTGGCCCCCCGGCTATGGAATGCCCTACCAGTGGACATCAGGCAGGCCCCTTCGCTATTGGCGTTTAGGAGGAGGGTTAAGACGTGGCTCTTCGAACAGGCGTTCGGATAAATATGCAATTAACAACTGACTCAGGAATGACGGCACATTGAACAAGGAATGGTAATACGACTGTGAGATCGAGATCTGATTCTAATGAGGCGTGATGATTTTTATGTGTATTGTTTGTGTATGTTTGTTATATAGATTGTTCAGTGTTGCACATTTTATTGTAAACCGCTTCGAGTCGCCTTTTTAGGCTGATATTTGCGGTATACAAAAGAAGTAAATAAATAAATAAATAAATAATATTCTGTGCCCAGCTTGGTTCATCATGTGTTCTGCTATTGCTGATTTTTCTGCCTGACTTAGTCAGCAGTGGTCCCTCTGTAGACTTGCACGGTATTGGCTTGGGTCCTGCCTATCTTTGTGACCACATCCCCCCATGAACCATGACAGGCCAGGGAGGCTCTCCTCTCCGTCCCACCACCGTCACAAGTGAAGTTGGTGGAAACGAGGGAGAGGGCTTTCTCGGTGGTGGCCCCCCGGCTTTGGAACACCCTCTCCAGGGAGATTAGATAGGCCCCCACACTGTCTTCCTTTCATAGGGATTTGAAGACGTGGCTTTTCAAACAAGCTTTTGAGAATGCTTAGTCCCTAGTTGTTCTGTGTAGTAGTCGCACATCCTTGCACTTTACTCAATGCCCTCTCTCCATTGTTGCAGCTTGCACTTATTCCATTCCTATTGTTTACAACATGGCCATGTTTACCACCACTGGTCAATGATCTCAGTTTTATTGAGTCTGAGTTGATGTTTCTATATGTGTATGTGTTTTATTTTATTATATTTTATATTGTGCTTCATTTTTATGATTGTTTTTAGGCACTTGCGTCAATTGAGTCCCTTCAGGGAGATGGTGGTGGGATATAAGAATAAAGTTATCATTGTTATTGTTGTTTGTCAGACAAAAAGTGCTACCGGTTTAAATAATTGCTGTGACACATGGAAAGACCATAAAAAATAATATATTGTTCTTCTATCTATTTGAAAATATGGGACTCTTGAGATGATTGAAATCCTAGACAAATTAAGAGAATACCACATTTGCCTTCCGCATTTGCTGGTGTTAGGAGCACAAAACCCCAGCGAAAGAAGAAAAAATGTGATTTTTTAAAAACCTGAATTTCTAGGTCTGCCAGTGTGATTCTGTGGTTAAGTTGAGGAAAACCTAGATTTGCACTGGAGGACTTACAAATAGCACCTTAAAATTGCTCTCTCTAGGAATCTCTAGGTCCTCCAGCACAACTCCGTGGACAACTTCCAGCAGAGATTGATTATAGAGTCATTCTTGAGGACCTGGATATTCCCTGACAGAACATATTAAGCAAATCCTTAAATAAACACATCTGTATGATCCAGCTAATGTGTATCATTTGGGGGGGGGGGGGGTGGAGACACAAGAGCTGAAATTTTCCTAGGTGGGGAAAGCTGGAGTCATGAGCAGGACATGGTTCCAACGGGTGATTAGCTCACCTACCATCTTTTTTCCTTATTTAGATGAAGAAACAGGAGTTGAAATCCTTGATCATTAAGCTCAGCGTGGAGAACTCCATTGTGACCCAGTTTACAAGTTTTGTTGCAATTGAAAAAAGGGTAAGGAACTCTGGATGAAAAGAAGATCAGTGTTTTTGTTGACGTGTCCGTGTGATGGTCCAAGTTTAGCCATTATTTGAGTTGACATTCTTCTGTGTATCATGGAAACAAGCCCTCCCCTCTGTGACCAAGATAGAATTCAGTTGTAGTAGTTTGTTAATGCTTAGGCCATAGTCCATAAACATACAAAATAAATAAATGCAATCTAAAAATGCAATGGTGTACAAGTTCCATCTATATAAATAAAAATGTAATGTTTGTTTGTGGGATTAACAGAATTTAAAAACCACTGGGGGAATTGCCACCAAATTTGGACACAAGACACCTAACAACCCAATGTATGTCCTTCACTCAAAAAATTTGATTTTGTCATTTGGGAGTTGTAGTTGCTGGGATTTATAGTTCACCTACAATCAAAGAGCATTCTGAACCCCACCAACGATAGAATTGAACCAAACTTGGCACGCAGAGCTTCCATGACCAACAGAAAATACTGGAAGGATTTGGTGGGCATTGACCTTGAGTTTTGGAGTTGTAGTTCACCTACATCCAGAGAGCACGGTGCACACAGTGATGGATATGGACCAAACTTGGCACAAATATTCAATATACCCAATATACCCAAATATGAACACTGCTGGAATTTGGGGGAAATAGACCTTGACATTTGGGAATTGCAGTTGATGGGATTTATAGTTCACCTACAATCAAAGAGCATTCTGAACTCCACCAACAATTGAATTGAACCAAACTTGGCACACAGTTCTCCCATGATCAAATACCGGAAGGGTTTGGTGGGCAGTGTCCTTTGGTTTTGGAATTGTAGTTCACCTACATCCAGGGAGCACTGAGGACTCAAACAATGATGGATCTGGACCAAACTCTTCACGAATACTCAATATGCCCAAATGTGAAAACTGGTGGAGTTTGGGGAAAATAGAATCTTGACATTTGGGAGTTGTAGTTGCTGGGATTTATAGTTCACCTACAATCACAGAGCATTCTGAACCCCACCAACAATAGAATTGGGCCAAACCTCCCACACAGAACCCCCATGTGGGCCACAGCAACACGTGGCAGGGAACGGCTAGTGTAAAATAAATGGCATATAAGTCTTGCATATTAAAAAGTTCAATGCAGTTAAAATACAATACACCGAAAACACATTAAATATAAACGACAACGCTATAATAAAGGTAAAGGTTTCCCCTTGACGTTAAGTCAAGTCGTGTCCGACACTGGGGGGTGCTGCTCATCTCCATTTCTAACCTGAAGAGCCAGCATTGTCCGTAGACACCTCCAAGGTCATGTGGCCAGTGCTGTTACCTTCCCGCAGAAGCGGTACCTATTGGTCTACTCACATTTGTATGTTTACGAACTGCTAGGTTGGCAGAAGCTGGGGATAACAACGGGAGCTCACCCCGTCCCTCAAATTCGAACCACCAACCTTCTGGTCAGCAAGTTCTGCAGCTTAGCAGTTTAACCCTCTGTGCTATCATGGCCCAATGTTAGAATTAGTTTTTTAAAAAATAGATTAGATAAGACTCAGGGCCAAAAGAGAAACCTTTTGAGTTATCATAGAGTCCTTAGTAGACCAGAGATAAAAATATTTTCTGGAAAAAATAGAATGTAAATGAGTTATAATAGATCCCAAGAATCCGGTTTTGATTCAGAATATAATGAACAAGAGAGCAAAAAAATGGGCTAAGCCCTCAATATCTGGGACCTCACTAGTAAACAGATGGAAGGGCAAAGAGGTATTAGAAGATGTGCCATCAATCATAGCTGTAAGTATGATGTGGAGACAAAGGGCTGTAAAAGATTACCTAAGTTTTGGGAATGTGAACTTTTGTGGGGTTAAATGGGACACTTCTTGCCATTGTGTTTGAGGAGTTGTTCACAGAATATCTTGAAGCACATGCCTCCAATTTGACATCTTTCAAATGAAGAGATGGTTAATTCTTCTTTCAGATGAACTTCTGTTGTCTTGAAGCGAACGATTAAATTGTACCATTTTTATAATTTAGTTCTGTTGTACTTTTACATTCAGGATGAGAAAGAAGACCAAATCACTGACTCTTTGGATGTTTTAGAACTCATCTCCAAGGAGGATGTAGACATCTTGCCATACATGCAGTATGAAGAACCTAAAGTAAATATATATAATCTGAATTTGTTTATGTATTTACCGTATATACTCGAGTATAAGCTGACCCGAATATAAGCCGAGGCACCTAATTTTACGACAAAAAAATGGGAAATGGATTGACTTGAATATAAGATGAGGGTGGGAAATGCAGGAGCTACTGGTAAATTTCAAAATAAAAATAAACACCAATACAGTTATATTAATTTAGGCATCAGTAGGTTAAGTGTTTTTGAATATTTACATAAAACTTTAATTCAAGATAAGACTGTCCAACTCTGATTAAACCATTATTCTAACCTTCTTCAATGTAAATATGCTTACATGTCCTCCAATAATAATAGAGTAAAATAATAATAATAATAGAATAAAATAATGGAATGTAATAACAGTAATAATAGAATAAAATAATAAATGTAATAATAACAATACAGTAAAATAATAAATGTAACAATAACAATAATAGAGTAAAATAATAAATGTAATAATAACAATAATAAAATAATAAATGTAATAATAATAATAATAATAATAACAACAACAACAAAACAACAAAGTAAAATAATAAATAACATTGACTCGAGTATAAGATGGGGGGAGATTTTTTCAGCCTAAAAAAAAGGATTGAAAAACTAGGCTTATACTCGAGTATATACAGTATTTATTATTTGATTGTGGTTTGCTTGTACAAAATGAAGATACCAACTGTTGCTACAAGACTATATTAGTTTAGCTGTCTGGGTTTACTTACACTGATAAGGTAAAGGTTTCCCCTTGACATTAAGTCCAGTCATGTCCAACTCTGGGGCGGGGTGTGTGTGCCCATCTCCATTTCTAAGCCAAGGAGCCGGTGTTGTTTGTAGACACCTCCAAGGTCATGTGGCTGGCATGAGTACATGGAATGCCGTTACCTTCCCGCAGCGGCAGTACCTATTGATCTACTCACATTTGCGTGTTCTCGAACTGCTCGGTTGGCAGAAGCTGGGGCCAACAGCAGGACCTCACCTTGCTCCCTGGAATCAAACTGCCGATTTTTTGGTCAGCAAGTTCAGCAGCTCAGCCGTTTAACCTGCTGTGCCACCAGGGGCTCCTTTGATAGTCTTTCGGATTATTATTTTGCCTTCCCTGAATTAATTTAACATATCTCGCATATGGGGCTTTATGGCCATTTTTGGGCAAATTTGTGGGCAAATTTGTGAGTGAGCTGTGACTCATATTGCATTTTATCATAACCAAAAGTGCCTTCCTGTTTGGGGGGAAAGGTCTCTAAAATGTGGTGAATTTCTTTTCCCCAGCCTGAGAAAACATAAGGAACTTTTCAGTTAAAAACAAACATCATTTTGAAGGAACATCTTGGACCTGGAAAAGTTCCCTCTCCCAGTGCTAAAATCCCCCTACTTTGATAAAATGTTCTGCATTCTTTGTGTCTTGAAAATCATACAGGCCTATAGCTTTCAGGATTAGAAAATAAAAGTAGAGGAAAATGGAAGGCAGGCGTGGAAAGGAAGTAGAGAGAAAGCAGATGAGCAAAAAAATAAATGCAGATCCATTTAAAAGACTGGGACAAAGAAGTGATGCAGTCCTCCTATTGGCAAGAATTGAATCCCTCTATAATGATAGGCAAATCTTATTAGATTTGGATTGGAGCCAGTCAAGAGTTACTACAAGGGTTGAATGAAAAGTAATGCCTCCACCTTCGTAACTCCTCAACAGATGGCAGTACTGGTATGAGGCAGGTACTGGCTTGTTCAGTAGACTCTCCTCTACAGTTTCATTTTGGCAGGAAGCCTTAGCATTGAACGGTTGTGTTGTTAAAGTGCAAAGTATGGAACCCTGCGCAGACGCTTAATCAGTGCGACTTAAGCAATGTGTAGTCATTGAATTCTTGACAGCAGAAGGTGTCACCCCAAAGGATATTCATTACAGAATGAAAGCTGTTTATGGTGATTGTGTTGATGTGAGTACTGTGCATCATTGGGCGAGTAAGTTTAAAGATGTTGAGGTGGGAACATCAGACTTGCGTGACAAACAAAAAGTTGGACGTCCTGTGACAGCAACCACTGAGTTTCACAAGCAAAAGGTTGACAGATTGATTCAGGACAATCATCGTATCTCTCAGAGAGAAATTTCAAGCGTAATCATCATTTCACAAGAATGTGTGGGTCACATTATTGCTTTGCTTGGCTATCGGAAGATCTGTGCACGATGGGTTGCGGAAATAAGAATGTCGACTTCTTCCGTGATGGCTTCAGAAAACTTGTTCATCCTTGGCAGAAACGTATCCAATTGTCTGGCGATTATCTGGAAAAGTGAATCGTGGTAGTTAAAGAGCACATTCTGTAATTTGTTGTTTGGGCTTGGTCTCATGTAAGCTGCCCCAAGTTGGGGAGATGGTGGCGGGGTATAAATAAAGATTATTATTATTATTATTATTATTATTATTATTATTATTATTATTATTATTTCTGCATTTGATTTATTAAAATATTCCCATCCAAACCCAAGTAACGAAAGTGGAGGCATTACTTTTCATTCAACCATCGTATCATGTAGCCAAGTATGCACAGTTGGAATTCTTCAGGGGAGCATTAAACAAGTAGTGTAGCTTAATTACGTTCTTATTTTCCTTCTTAAAATATGTCAAAAGATCTCACATGAGTGAACAAATAGTGAAACGTTGGTTTTTTATTTGATGTTTTATTGGTTTTCTCCAGGAGGCGGAGGAGGTTCTCCGAAAGGCATGCTTCTTGAAAGCTGATAGAATGGAGTCTTGGGAAAATGACGTGAGTATGGAAGATCTAACACAATCACAACCAAGTTATTGCTGTATTTTATTGTTTGGGATCCCATGGTTCGTAGAAACTTATTGAAGTATTTACATGCTTTTGACAGTAACAGTAAGCGTTTCTTTAAACTAAGGGCTTATTTACATGGGGCTCAAAATGTGGGGCTGGGTCGGAGTGGCAATACTCCAGTCTGGCCATCACCTTCCCACTATGGTAACAAGATAGAGTCCCAATTATCCAGTTGGGTGAGTCTCAGTTCAGCCCTGTTGTCCTTCAGGGAAGCTTCAGAGCATTTCCCAACTTTTTTAAACATAGGATAAAATCAGGTATACCAGTTTTACCCCACTTTGGGAACTATGTTCTTGGATGTTGTCTGGACACCCAGAAGCAACTTCTGGTTCAATTCAGGGTTTGTGGCCTGCATTGTTGACCCCAAATATTGACTCAGGGACAATGTCCTTGTGGTTATTTGTACCTCATCTCACTCTGCTTCATTGTAATCCTCACATCTATTGCCAATGAACGCCTTCCTGTCATTTCTCCCTAGCTCTCTTCCTGCCATAGTCTCTGTACCAAGGGCAGTGTAATTAAGAATAGGGCCACTTCCATCTGTCCAAGAGCAGGTATGGGCAAACTTTGGCCCTCCAGGTGTTTTGGACTTCACCTCCCACAATTCCTAACAGCCAGCAGAATATAATGAGCAGGAGAGCAAATAACGGGGCAAGTCCTCAATTTCTGGGACCCCACCAATGAACAGATGGAAGGCCAAAGGGATATTAGAAGATGTGCCATCAGTCATAGCTATAAGCATGGTATGGAGACAAAAGGCTGTAAAAAATTGCCATACATGCAGTATGAAGAACCTAAAGTAAATATAATCTAAATTTGTTTGTTTATGTATGTATGTATGTATGTATGTATGTATTTATTTATTTATTTATTTATTTATTGTGGTTTGCTTGTATGAAATGAAGAGACCAACTGTGGCTACAAGACTATATTAATTTAATTGTCTGGGTTTACTTACACTGATAAGGTAAAGGCTTTCCCTTGACATTAAGTCCAGTTGTGTCTGACTCTGGGGGTTGGTGTTCATCTCCATTTCTAAGCCAAAGAGCCGGCGTTGTCCGTAGACACCTCCAAGGTCATGTGGCCAGCATGACTTCATGGAATGCCGTTACCTTCCCGCAGAGGCTACTCACATTTGCATGTTCACAAATTGCTAGGTTGGCAGAAGCTGGGGCTGACAGCAGGAGCTCACCTTGCTCTCTGGTTTCGAACTGCCAATCTTTCAGCTAGCAAGTTCAGCAGCTCAGCTGTTTAACCTGCCGTGCCACCGGGAGCTCCTCTGATAGAATATTCTTTGTGTTTCGAAAATCATACAAACATATAGCTTTCAGGATTAGAAAAGAAGAGTAGAGGAAAATGGAAGGAAGGTGTTGAAAGAAAGTATAGAGATAGGAGATGAGCAAAACAATAAATGCAGATCCATTTAAAAGACTGGGACAAAGAAGTGATGCAGTCCTCCTATTGGCAAGAATTGTACCCCTCTTTAATGGCAGGCATTAGATTTGGATTGGAGCCTGTCTAGAATTACTATCATGTAGCCAAATATGCACAGTTGGAATTCTTCGGGACAACATTAAACGAGTAGTGTAGCTTAATTACTTTCTTATTTTCCTTCTTAAAATTTGTCAAAAAATCTCACATGAGTGAACAAATAGTGAACTGTTGATTTATTTCTTGATGTTTTATTGGTTGTCTCCAAAAGATGGAGGAGGCTCTCGGAAAGGAATGCTTCATGGATTTTGGAATGGAGTATTGGGGAGATGCCGTGAGTAAATAAATATATAAACAAACAAATTCAGATTATAGAACTAGTCCAAGATGCTACAGTGGAAAACACACAGTTGGCTTCATAAAACTATGTGGACCAATTCATGCCAATGGCAAATGTTGAGTGCCCCCACCCTGTTTCCCTTAAAATAAGACATACCCATAGCAGGATTTCTAAGCATTTGCACAATATAAGCCATATCCTGAAAATAAGATATAGAATCATAAGAGTTGGAAGAGTCCTCGTGGGTCATCCAGTCCAACCCCTTGCCAAGAAACAGGACAATCGCATTCAAAGCACCTCCAACAGATAGCCATCCAGCCTCTGTTTAAAAGCCTCCATAGAAAGAGCCTCTACCACACTTCGGGGCAGAGAGTTCCACTGCTGAACAGCTCTCACAGTCAGAAAGTTCTTCCTAAATGTTCAGGTGGAATCTCCTTTCCTGTAGTTTGAAGCCATTGCTCTGCGTCCTAATCTTCAGGGCAGCAGAATACAAGTGTGCTCCCTCCTCCCTATGACTTCTCCTCACATACTTATACATGGCTCCTCTCAGTCTTCTCTTCTGCAGGCTAAACATGCCCAGCTTTTTAAGCCACTTCTCATAGGGCTTTTTTCCCAGACCCTTGATTATTTTAGTTGCCCTTCTCTGGACACATTCCAGCTTGTCAATATCTCCCTTCAATTGTGGTGCCCAGAACTGGACACAGTATTCCAGGTGTGGTCTGACCAAGGCAGAATAGAGGGGGAGCATAACTTCCCTGGATCTAGACACTAGACTCCTATTGATGCAAGCCAAAATCCCATTGGTCTTTTTAGCTGCAGCATCACATTGTTGGCTCATGTTTAACTTGTTGTCCACAAGGACTCCAAGATCTTTTTCACATGTACTACTGTCTAGCCAGCACTCCTCCATTCTGTATCAAGTCCTGGTCATTCTGTGCGTGCTGCAAGCTGAGACATAGAGGGAGGCATCAAAAGTGAAAGTATCCTCAGTGAAGTGAGGAGCAGGACGCTCTGCTTTAGGTATTGTGTGTCCTCCGGAGGAAGAAGTAAAGCTGTGGCTGACGTTTTACTCAGCATCATGGGTCTCTCCCCCAGCACCAACCAGCAACAATGCCTTTCTGAAATAACCCGGGCACCGCCGGGTCCCCAAGCTAGTATTTAATAAAAATAAGACATCCCCTGAAAATAAGCCATAGTGTGTCTTCTTGAGGAAAAATAAACATAATACACTGACTTATTTTCAGGGAAACACAGTAACTCCTTCCCCCAAGAAGAGGACTTTCTTTTGAACCCATCCATGTTGGGTCAAAATACAAGAAAAGCCATCCTGAATCAGACTAAACAAGAAAAGCCAGCCTGAATCAAACAAAGTCCTGTTTTCCGTTCATAAAGTGGCCAAATAGTTGCCAGTAAGGAGTCCACAAGCAGGACACAAAGGGAACAAGATGAAGTTCACAAGCTTAGGCCTATTTTTAAAAAACAAGGTTGGAAACATTGACCAAAATCCCAAGAAAGTCTCTCTTGCTCACACACACATGCACACACACACACAGAGAGAGAGAAACTAGACGCAGTGCAGATATCTGACAGATATTATGATTTCTTTGGGGCTACAGTAGTGTTTCTCAACTTGGGGGTCGGGACCCCTGGGGGGGTCGTGAGAGGGTGTCAGAGGGGTCGCTAAAGACTATATTTTCTGTTGGTCATGGGGGTTTTGTGTGGGAAGTTTGGCCCAATTCTGTTGTTGGTGGGGTTCAGAATGCTCTTTGACTGTATGTGAACTGTAAATCCCAGCAACTACAACTCCTAAATGTCAAAGTCTATTTCCCCCAAAGTCCACCAGTGTTCACATTTAGGCATATTGCGTATTCATGTCAAGTTTGGTCCAGATCCATCATTGTTTGTCCACAGTACTCTCTGAATGTAGGTGAACTAGAACTCCAAAACTCAAGGTCAATGGCCTCCAAGCCCTTCCAGTAATTTTGTTGGTCATGGGAATTCTGTGTGCCAATATTTAGTTCAATTTCATCATTGGTGGAGTTCAGAAGGCTATTTGATTGTAGGTTGACTATAAATCCCAGCAAGAACAACTCCCAAATGACAAAATCACGTGCACACACACACACACCCAGCCCCAGCAGTATTAAAATGTGGGCGTTAAGGGGCCGTGACATTAGGAAGGTTGAGAAACAGTGGGCTACAGCTTTCTTCCTGTATTTTTCTTTGTTTCTTACCCACTTACATTCCACTTAGCTCTTCAGAAATCACAAAAACAAATGTGTGGCTTCTTCTGACTGCAGAGTTGAACCTTTTTCTTCTGTTTTCCAGTCTGTTGTGGGTACATTTGATGGGTCATACTTGCCACAGAGTGGGGCTGATGTTCTGAGCTCTTTCAACCTACTTTCTGATGAGTCCTCACTAGTAGGTCAGATGTTGCCACCTCAGGATCTTCAAGCAGCTGGTTCTCAGGTATGAAGCCTTCCATCTGCAACTGCCAAGCAAGACAGGAGACATCCTCTACCCTTTCCCTTCTTCAGCATAAGAATATAAGAACTGTCATGACCATGGTCATTTCATGGCATGCACCCCATTTTACCTTTCTGACCATCTGTAGGAATCCAATAGGCAGGGCATGAGGGCCATAGTATCCTCCTGCCATCTATACCCCATTAACTGCTTTTGGAAACTAGGGCAATGCAGTATTCAAACTTTGTGCAATTTGACCTCGGAATGGATTCATACCATGGACTTTGGATGGTGTGTTTTTAACTTCAAATCCGTTTTAACTCTATTCAATGTGTTGCGATTTTTAAAGTTTTAGGTTATTGTGGTTGAGGCACGATGTATGTGCCACTTTAAGCTGCCTTGAGTCCCAATGTATGGGGTAGAGAAGGGGCGAGGTATAAGTATGGCAAATAAATAAATACATACATACATAAAATAATTTATTTTTTGGATTATGGCTCCTGAAATTCCCCAACCACCACACCAAGGCACTTTCACAAACTCTGTTAATATTGCCAGTAAACCAGGAGATTGTATATGTGCTTCTTAACTAGGAGCCACTGATAACATTTCACCGCTATGCATTTTCCTAAACCTTTTAAAAAGCCATCTAAGTTAATGGTGATCGTGTGGCAATCAGTTTCATCGTTTAATTATAGCCTTTTGAAGTAATGCATCCTTTTGCCTCATTTTCCATCACCTTCTCTCCATCTACTTTCTCACATCTGTATTACCATATATACTCGAATATAAGGCGATCCAAATATAAGCCGAGGCACCTAATTTTACCATAAAAAACTAGGAAAACGTATTGACTCGAGTATAAGCCAAGAGTGGGAAATGCAGCAGCTACTGGTCAATTTCAAATTAAATATAGATACCAATACAATTACATTAATTGAGGCATCAGTAGATTAAATGTTTTTGAATATTTACATAGAATTGTAATATAAGATAAGACTGTCCAACTCTGATTAAACCATTATTCTCACCTTCTTCAATGTAAACGTGCTTATGTATCCTTCCAATAATAGAGTAAAATAATAAATGCAATAATAACAATAATAGAGTAAAACAACAAATGTAATAACAACAATAATAAAGTAAAATAATAAATGTAATAATAATAATAATAATAATAATAATAATAATAATAATAATAATAGAGTAAAATGATAAATATAGTAATAATGAATAGAGTAAAATAATAAATGTAATAATAATAATAATAATAATAATAATAATAATAATAATAATAGAATAAATAACCTTGACTGGAGTATAAGCCGAGGGGGACATTTTTAGCCTAAAAAAGGGCTGAAAAACTAGGCTTATACTCGAGTATATACAGTATTTATTTTCCTTTAAAAAAAAAAAAAGCCTCAGTGTCAGTGTTTCCCATAAAAAACCGGGAGAAGGAATTTAGAAGTTTCCATCTTTCCTTTGGTTTAGCCAGTACTCTTTACCATCTTATCCAGAAGTAGAATTGTGCTTAACTGTAACAAAGTGAGTATAGTGCATTTTCCAGTCACTTCTTGCTTTACGGCAAGTTGCACGAGTTTCATAGGCTTTTCTTAGGCAAATAATACTGATCTCAATTTATTTAAAATAACCATTTTAGATTCCCTCTCGCCGCCCTCCCCCAATTTCTGGCATCGGCATATTTTCCTTCCCATGTTTATGTGAACTGTCCAAGGACCCTTCAAGATTTGAAGACCAACATCCAGGAAGAAATTGCCAACATATTTATTTATTTATTTATTTATTTATTATTTAGAGCTTTTATAAGGGTCTTCTCAACCCCCGAGGAGGGACTCAGGCTGGCTAACAACAGAGAATCAATATACAAATAAACTAAAACATAATAACATCAGAGTACATTAATACATTAAAACACATTAAAATACAGATCAAGAATTACATAAACGCCTGCTATGCTGGCAAGAGTCATGACAAACGCCAGAAATCGGTTTACTCAGTGTATGGAGAATGGGGGACGTCACCTACCTAATTTGATCTTCAAAACTATGTAAAACAAAACTTTAGGTATGCGCCTACATTATATATATATATAAATTCTGATTCATACAATGGGTTTTATTAAGTTTGGAAAAAAGGAAGTTATGCTGCTGCACCCTGTATTTACAAGAACAAGATTTCCATAACACAAACAAAGTTCTTATACTTCTTTCTTTGCTTTCACGCTGGGCTTCCTTCTCATGCAGATAAACAGCTTCACTCTCACAAAGCCTCTGAAGTTACGCAGGAGCTCCACACAGTAGTTTTTTACACACAGCAGCCTTCACACACTGAGGCTTTCCTCACATTGAGGCCTTTCTCCCGCTGAGGCCTACCTCACACTGAGGAAAACTAACACTGAGGCCTACTCATACTGAGGCCTATTAACACACTGAGGCACTTTTCCCACAGATATCTCCTCATACAGAGGCTACTAAGCTACAGGCACACTTGCTTATATTGAACTGCAGGTTGTTGTGTTTTCAAAAAGGTTGTTGTGCTTCAGTATAGGAAAGAGGAAAGATTTACACTGTTTTAAAGACTTATCAAGATAAGCTTTTGCAGTCTGTAGCCCACCTGCATGTGAAAAATTGAGTTGTTCTTTAAACTTAATACTGAAATAAAGGTGCCAATGAGCTCATCAGAATGAGTTTATATTGCCTGTGATCAGCACTAATATAATAACATAGGTCCATGGACCCACAAGGCTTTCCCAACCTGATATGAATGACCAAATCATTGCTACTACTAGCATTGCAGTGTAGTTGCTGTCAGTATTAACATCGTAAAACAAATTTACCCCATAAGTAAAAAAAGAATATTGAGTATTTTTTAGTCCTAGTTTAAAGACATTTAAAAAATAACCCCCCTAAGACAGGCATGGGCAAACGTTAACCCTCCAAGTGTTTTGGACTTCAACTCCCACAATTCCTAACAGCCTACCGGCTGTTAGGAATTGTGAGAGTTGAAGTCCAAAACACTTGGAGGGCCAGCGTTTGCCCATACCTGCCCGAAGAGGTTTCCCCATATTCTCTGAAAATATGTTTTTGAAGATCTGCTTCTGACATCAAGAGTTTTCCATGTTATGAATGGTATTGTAGAAAGAGAAACAATGTTCTCGGTCCCGCCAGCTTCGCAAATGTGTTTGTTGGGGATGAGGGACAGAGCCTTCTCGGCGGTGGCCCCGCGCCCGTGGAACTCGCTCCCTAACAAGATTAGGTGGCTTCATCCCTCCTTTCTTTTAGGAATAAACTTAAGTCATGGTTTTGGGGCCAGGCTTTTGGACAGCAGGCACGACAGCACTTTGGATGATGAATCAGACTGGAAATGTTGTTATAGTTGTTTATATTGTTTGTATGTTGTGGCATTGAATTGTTGCCGGTGTAGGCCGCCCTGAGTTGAGAAGGACAGGGTAGAAGTGCTGGAAATAAATTATAAATTAACGTGTGGGAATCCATTCTAAATCTTAACGTATTTCTTTCATTCCACAGATCTTAGATACCTCCCCTGTTCCTCCCAGTGTTGGTTCTTTCAGCTTTGGCTCTCCGGCAGAACAGTCTTTTCTTCCAGCGAAGCTGAAATCATTCCCTCCTCCTCCACCAGGGTTCCAATTCTCCTCCTTACCATCAAGGACACCGACAGCGTGGTCACTGCCCTCCAGCAGGCCTACTGCTGATAGCCCACTCAATTTGCAGGTAATCCCTATTGAGAGAAGTACTGCCCTAGAGATAGGAAGGTGTTACGATTGGGATTGGGACTAAGATTCTGGGAGATCAAGGTTCGCATCCACGCCCAGCAATGGAAGCCTACTGGATGGTCACATTTTTTCGGCCTTAGAAACTGGCAGTAAATCTTGCCAAGAAAGTCCTATGATAGGGTTGCCATAAGTTGAAATGCAAAAAATAGTGCATTGCAATAATAGACTGGAATATGTGCAATGAGTATGGAACGGCCTTGGATTATGATTTTTGGATGGTGGAATTTAACCACTGAATGTAATGCTTTTAAATGTTTGTTTTTATTCAGTTGACTTCAAGCTTAATGTTTCAAGGCATTGAATAATTGCCATATGGGTTGTTGTAGGTTTTTCAGGCTATATGGCCATGTTCTAGAAGCATTCTTTCCTGACGTTTCACCTGCATCATTGGCAAGCATCCTCAGAGGTTGTGAGATCAATTGCCATATGTAAGCCGCCTTGAGTCCCCTTTGGGGTAGAGAAAGGTGGGGTGTAAATAGGGTAAATAAATAAATAAATTCACATAATGAAGTAGTCCCTAAACTTCCACCTTACTGTCCTCCCAGGTAATATAGTCCAAGAGCTGCATCATAGTTGGTCCGCCATATCTGTGGGTCTTGCACCTAAGAATTCAATCAACTGTGGCTCAGAAATATTTTGGGAAACATTCCAAAACTAAACCTTGATTTTGCTGTGTGCTGAATACTATGCTGATGTATTGGCATCTCCTGCTGCAGCTTCTGCTATTTCTCAGATCCTCAGGATCTCCGTAATAATAATAAAATAATAAAAAAAACTTTATTTATACCCCGCCACCATCTCCCCAGGAGACTCGGAGTGGTTTACATGAGGCCAAGCCCAACAGCACATCAAAAACAACAAGCAATAATAAAATAACAAACAATAAACAAAATAATACAATTAATATAACTCATAAGTAGTCAATAACACACAGGAGTTTAAAAACCTATGGCTGGGCCATATGTAATAGTTAAAATTTTAAAATTAAATGCTGGACATGAGCAGAGGATGTATCCATTTGGAGGGTTTTAAATCAAAAGTAGAGAGCAGCCCAACGGGTAATTAAAGTGCTTCTCAGGATATTTTGCAGGGAATTGTTTCCTTTATTCAGGGAAGGCACACTGGAACAGCCACGTTTTCAGGCTCCTCCTAAAGATTGCCAATGTGGGGGCTTGTCTAATATCCTTGGGGAGTGGGTTCCAGAGTCGAGGGGCAACCATGGAGAAGGCCCTCTCCTTCATCCCCACCAATCGTGCCTGCGAAGGAGGTGGGAGCGAGAGCAGGGCCTCCCCAGATGAATGAAGAGATTGTGCGGGTTCGTACACAGAAATGCGATCACGCAGGTGCGGGTCCCAAACCGTTCAGGGCTTTGTAGGTCAAAACCTGCACCTTGAATTGGGATCGGAAAATGAACGGCTGCCAATGGAGCTCCTTAAACAGGGGGGTTGACCGCTCCCTGTAAGTCGCCCCAGTAATTAACCTGGCTGCTGCCCACTGGACCAATTGAAATTTCCGAGCCATCTTCAAGGGCGGCCCCATGTAGAGTGCATTACAGTAATCCAATCTGGAGGTGACTAAAGCGTGGACCACCTCTGTAGCACTCATTTGAGTTGTTTGCTATTGTATGTAAGGGATACCATTTCACTGCATCATTGTATATAATGGGACTTGAGATCCACAGATTTTGGTATCTGATTTGGGCTTCAAGTACAGAGGAACCCCCTTTGGGTGCTGCCTGTATCCAGCCCAGAGGGGATGAAAAAGACTCACTGGAAGAGGGGGGAAGATTTTTGCCTTCCTGCACAGCAACGTTGCTACAAGGGTGAAATGTGTGTTGGCAGGGTGTTTTATGAAGGGACCTTTTTTCTCCCATCAGTTTTCTGGCAGAGGTGAATGAGACTTATTGATTGGGGGCTGGGCAGGCACTGTTTATATGACTAGCCCCTTTCCCCCCAGTCMTCTATCTATCTATCTATCTATCTATCTATCTATCTATCTATCTATCTATCTATMTAATAAAAGTCAGTGTTTGTATGCGGAGGACAGGAGGTGTATGTGGCAGCGTTCTGWTTGGCTGCCACTGTGGTACAATTTGCATATGRTCTCTGATTGGCCACTCTCAACATTCCRAGGTAGCAAAGGGAATAGGAAAGGTGCCTGAAGCTGTCAGGAATGATTGGAGTTGAAGTCCAAAACACCTTGTGGCCCCCAACAATGACAGAACAAGACCAAACCTGGCACACAGACCCCCCCCCCCCTCAAGACCCACTCAACATCCTGGTTTGAGGGAGGATGGACCATGGATGACGGGACTTGCAGTACTTTAACTCACTTCCTTAGAACACTGTGGCCCACACCAAGGACGGATCAGGACCAAACTTGGCACACAGAGGCCCAATGGCCCACTTTACAACCTGGTGCAGTTTAGGGCAGGATGGGCCACAAATGATGGGATTTGCAGTACCTTCACCCGATTCACTTCCCACAGAACATTGTAGCCCCTACAAATCATAGACCAGGTCCAAACTTGGCACACAGAGTACTCATGACCCATTCTACATCCTGATGCAGTTCTAAGGGGGATGGACCATGGATGATGGGACTTGCAGTACCTTCACTCAATTACTGAAACCACTGCGACCCTCATCTAATGACTGATCAAGACCAAACTTGGCACACAGAGCCCCCATGACCGACTCTATATCCTGCTGCAGTTTGGAGGGGGGTGGACCATGGATAATGGGACTTCAAGTACCTTCACTCGCTTCCTGAAAACAATGCAACCATCATCCAATCACCAATAAAGACCAAACTTGGCATACAGAATCTCCATTTTCTCTAATAACCCACTTTCTCTAATAACCCGGACAGCGCCGGGTCCCCAAGCTAGTTTGCTATAAAAGGTAAAAGTTTCCCTGTGACATTAAGTCTAGTCGTGTCTGACTCTGGGGGTGGTGCTCATCTCCATTTCTAAGCTGAAGAGCCAGTGTTGTCCGTAGACACCTCCAAGGTCAGGTAGCCGGCATGACTGCATGGAGCACTGTTACCTTCCCGCAGAAGCGGTACCTATTGATCTACTCACATTTGTACATTTTTGAACTGCTAGGTTGGCAGAAGCTGGGGCTAACAGAGGAAGCTCATCCCGCTCCCTGGATTCAAACTGCTGACCTTTTGGTCAGCAAGTTCAGCAACTCAGCAGTTTAACCTGCTATGCCACCTTCACTATGGAAATGCAAAAACAGCTATTCCAAAATACACCAAATAAGTAAATTATGTAGAAATATCAAAAATCTCTTTGGTTCCACATTTTTTTCAGATTGTGTGTCATTGTGTGTGTATAAAACAGGAGTTTAAATACATCGGGGGCAAAATGTGAATATTGCCTCCCAAATTAGAATCCTGCCTCCTGTGAAGTTTTTCCTCCAGTCTCCAAAATTCTAACATTGCTATTACTTAAAACATAGAAATACAATTTAGACATCCAAAGAAAAAAGTAGACAAAGTTAACAGAGGAATGTGAATGCATCAAATATAGGAATTCTTGGCTGTGAAAGATGTCCAATACCACATCTCTGTAATGCTAGAAAAATGTAGACTGGTGGGGGGGGGGGCATTTCATTAGAGGAGAAATCCTTAGTTTGGAGAGAAGTGTCCCCCATTTTTCTATATTTCCCACACGTTTCCTTCCTGAGGGCATATTTCCTAAGAGAGAAAGAGATGCCTCAGGTTGGCTACAGCAGACATAGAACTGTATTTTCTGTATTTCTCCATTCTGCACTAACTTGCTTCTTTTGTTCATTCTCACACAGACAAAAATGCCCCCACTTGGGGTATGGGGCATGCCATCATACCGAGGTGGTTTTGCCATGCCAAATTTTCAGCCAGGATGTCCATGGAAAGGAATTCCTACTGCATCTTATTCAACAGGGGTAAGCAAACTGTAGTTCACTTGCTGTTTTTGCTGCCCTCGAGCCTCCCTCTTCTCATCCCTGCTCCATGACAACTCTTCCCTCCTCTCAAAAACATAAGTGTTTTGCTGCTGCAGGCATCTGGGAACAGAAATCTTTTGGTTAAACAGAGCATGGTAATCCCAAAGCTTCAACTTTCAAAAAGCTGTAAAGAAGGAGAGTGTAAATACCAAGCAACGAGAGTACAATAATCTGAAATGAACTGTGGCCCTCATCAATGACAGATCAGGACCCAACTTGGCACACAGATCTTCCATGACTCAATCTACATCCTGGTGTGGTTTGGAGGAGGATGGACCAAGGATGATGGGACTTGCAGTACCTTCACTCACTTTGTGAGACCACTGGAACCAGCATGAATGACGAACCTGGACTAAACTTTACACACATAACCCCCATGACCCACCTCACACCCTGGTGACGTTTTAGGGAGGATAGACCATGGAAGATGGGATTTGCAGTACCTTCATCCAATTCGCTTCCCACAGAACACTGTGGCCCCCATAAATCACAGACCAGGACCAAACTTACCACAGATGCCCCATGACCCACTTTATGTCCTTGTGTGGTTTGGGAGAGGATTGACTATGAATGAAGGGAGATGCAGTACCGTCACTCATTTCCTGACACCAGTGTGACCTCCAATAATTATGGATCAGGACCAAACTTGCCACATAAAGCCGCCATTACCCATTCTACATCCTGGTGCAGTTTGGAGGTGGATGGACCAGGAGAATGTCCCATGGGCTTAGATGTCTTTACACCAGTGGTTCCCAACCTTTGGGCCTCCAGGTGTTTTGGACTTCAACTCCCAGAAATCCCAGCCATCTTACCAGCTGTTAGGAACTGTGGGAGCTGAAGTCCAAAACACCTGGAGGCCCAAAGGTTGGAAACCACTGCTTTACTAATGCCCATATCATGGGAAATAAACAAGATGAACTGGAACTCCTAGCACAACAAAACAGTTACGATGTAATAGGCATAATTGAAACCTGGTGGGGTGAGTGCTACAATTGGAATGTAGCAATGAAGGGATATAACCTATTTCAGAGAAATAGACCAAACAGGAGAGGGGGCAGAGTAGCATTATATGTAAAAAAAAATATTTACACATGTGAAGAGATACAAGGCTTCAATCCTGGAAACCAGGTTGAAAGCATCTGGATAAGAATTAAGGGAACAAGCACTGTAAAAGATGTAATTATGGGGGACTACTACAGACAGCCAAGCCAGACGGAAGAACTGGATGAAGCCTTCCTTGACCAGATGTCCAAACATACAGAAAGAAGAGATATAGTAGTAATGGGGGATTTCCACTGCTCCAATATTTGTTGGCTATGGTAGTTGTTGTTTTGCAGGGTCTTTAACCGTCTCTGCCAAAGAGTGTGGATGTCTCACTTAACTACAAATCCCATGATTCCATAGCATTGACCCATGGCAATCATGCGATTTATAGTTTGGACCCCAACAGCTAAAGTGATCTCAAACTGCATTCTATAGATGCCTCCCTCATATTTTTTGCCAAACTGCACATTGTGATTTGGTGTCATTCGCAGGCAAGCCCATTGGACAGCTGCCTTGAAACAAGGACAGCCCCCAAAATAAATCCTCTGAGGAGGGTCCAGATTTCCTTCACTCTTGAGTCTGAGGTGGCCTTTGTGTCATACGGCACAAACTTTGTTTATTCATGTAGCTCTGTTGATACGGCCAAGAGTGTTTGAGGGGCATTCCTAACTAGCTTTAGCATTATGGTTTGTAATACAGAAGGTTGTGTATAAATCCAGTCTGTATCGAAAAGAATAATATTTGTTTTATCCACAGCCGTCTGCTCAGCCCAGAGGTGCCGGAACATTTGGATTTGGGGCTGCCAGCTTACCGCCTGCTTCCCACGCTAATGCAGCACCTATGCGTCAGAGCTTTCCTCCTCCTCCACAACTTTTCAGCCAGCCACATTTCGCACTACAAAGTAGTGGCCTCTTTGGTTCTGCTCAGCCTCATGGTTCTCAGGAAGTCTCACAGTTTTTTGAATCGCCCAAGACAACTCAGAGTAAAAGGGATTTGCAAAATTATCTGAGCCAATTTATACCCAAACAGTGCTTTCATCTTAAACATGCTCCTGAAGCAGTGTCAGAGCAAGTTTTAGATCTGAAAATTGTGCAGCACGAAGCTGTTCTCGCAATGGGAAAAGAGAGAGCTGAAAAAGAACCTGCACCCAAGGTTTGTCACAGAGTGTGTCTTCCCTACTTTGTATATTATTTTTCAATTAGAACTCATTATAAGTATGCAAATAGTAAAACAGCTTTAAAAACTAAGGTTTTTTTTCCAAACACATTTGCCCTTTTTAGAGAACTGTATTTCAGAAATCATGAGTCTCACTTATTGGAAATTCCATAACTATTGTAAATAACTGCACCTTATTGAAAAGGTAAAAATGATGTCACATCCGTTTGGCAAATATGAATCTCCATGAATGTGTGGGGACCACCTTTTGAAAACCACTAGTCAAGAAAAGCATGACCTTGTTAGAAGTCAACACTTTGAAGAAGTGATATTCATAAGCATTTTTGTAATGACACGCAGGTAACTCAGCTATTAAACCGAAGAACCATGTCTTTAAACTGCCAGGGATAAAGACATGCTACTGCAAAAATATATTTGGTTTGCAGAGGATGGCTGTTTCTTTGAAGTAGAATTTGCAGTTGCAATTGCCCAAAAGATATACACTCCCTTGAAACCTCTTAGCTAAAATATGCACTCAAAGATAAAAAAAGTTTTCTTTGAAAAATAACATATCTTGTTTACTCACAAACGTCTTGTATTAATTCACTATACAGGCACATTTCTTATTAGAGTTCTGTAGTAGATAGAATGTAGGTTTCTCTCTGTGTTGAGTCCACAGGATATCGTTTTTTATCAATTGTCCATAGTTTATAAGTGTAGGGTTTTTTTCCATGTCAGAAGTGACTTGAGAAACTGCAAGTCGCTTCTGCTGTGAGAGAATTGACTGTCTGCAAGGATGTTGCCCAGGGGATGCCTGGATGATTGATGTTTTACCATCCTTGTGGGAGGCTTCTCTCATGTCCCACATGAGAAGCTAGAGCTCGACAGACAGGAAGTTAACCTTGCTTCCCAAGTTCAAACCGTCCACCTGTTAGTCGACCTTACTTACTTTGCTTGCTTACTTACTTAGGCGATCCCTCGTTGTCCGAGTAGGATAGTCTTCCAAGATCAGTGTACTGATGGTGGGTCCGTAGGTGACTGTGGAGCCCTATTCTTGATCTGCATCTTCTCCTTCAGTGAGGGCATCGGTTTCCAGGTGGAAGGCAGTCTCGGCCAGGGTTGGTTTGACGCGCCGTCCTCCATTCGTACCTCTTCAAATTCTACAGCACTGCTGATCACATCTGACCTCCAGCTGGAGCGCTCAAGGGCCAGGGCTTCCCAGTTCTCAGTGTCCATGCCAGAGTTTTTAAGGTTGGCTTTGAGCCCATCTTTAAATCTCCTTTCCTGCCCACCAACATTCTGTTTTCCATTCTTGAGTTTGGAGTATAGTAACTACTTTGGGAGGCGGTGATCGGGCATTCAGACAACGTGGCCGGTCCAGCAGAGTTGATAGCAGAGGGCCATCGCTTCAGTGTTGGTGCTCTTTGCTTCTTCCAGCACACTGACATTTGTCTACTTCTCTACTTGTCTACTTGTCTTCCCAAGAGATTTGCAGGATTTTTCAGAGGCAGTGCTGATGGAATCATTCCAGGAGTTGCATGTGACACCTGTAGACATTTTGCAGGCATATAGCAGGGTTGGGAGGACAATAGTTTTATAAACAAGCACCTTGGCATCCCTATGGATGTACCGGTCCTCAAACACTCTCTACTTCATTTGGAAAAATGCTGCACTCGCAGAGCTCAGGCGGTGTTGTATTTCGGTGTTGATTTTGACTTTGGTGGAGAGGTGGCTGCCAAGGTAGCGGAAATGGTCGACATTTTCTAATGTTACACCATTAAGCTGTATTTCTGACATTGGAGAGGGACTGGCTGGTGACTGCTGGAACAGCACTTTGGTCTGCTGAGGTTAAATAGCTTGCCATCTGTCCGATAGATGATTTCCACTTCGGTGGGAAGCTTCCCGTCAACAAGATGAAGTATCATAGTGATGAGGATGGAGAATAAAGTTGGGGCAATAACACATCCCTGTTTGACACCTGATTCTATCTTAAATGGGTCGCTTTGGGAGCCATTGCTGTCCAAGAGTGTTGCCACCATGTCATCATGATCTAAGGCTAATTGTAATTATACAGAACTGCTGCCCTTTGAAAACTAGATCTGGGGGGGAAATCCTCTATATACTTTTGTTTGGTTTTCTTTCAAGGATGATCATTTGAAGAAAAAGAAGAAGAAGCAATCAAAACCAATGATGAAAAGGAAAATCTTCTGTGAAAATAAGCAGTTAGATGTTATATTCTGGCCTCGGCTTTTTCAGCTCCAGAATGAGGTAAGAAAGTCCATTTTCTGTTAATTTTTTATTTATTATTTTTAACATAAGCAGTATAATTCACAACCAAACCACTGTATATACTCAAGTATAAGCCAACCCGAATATAAGCTGAGGCACCTAATTTTACCACAAAAAAACTGGGAAAATGGATTAATTTGAGTATAAGCCGAGGGTGGGAAATGCAGCAGCTACAGGTAAGTTCATAATAAAAACAGATACCAATAAAATTACATTAACTGAGGCATCAGTAGGTTAAATGTTTTTGAATATTTCCATAAAACTCTAATTTAAATAAGATTGTCCAACTCTGATTAAACCATTATTATAACCTTCTTCAATGTAAATGTATTTACGTATAATCCCAGTAATAGTAAAGAGAGTAAAATAATAAATGTAATAATATAAAGTAAAATAAAAATGTATTATTTTAAAAAAAATTATTAATTTTTATATAGATTACAACGAAAGAGTGAGAACAATAAAGTATAGGAAAGTGAGGAAATGAAGAAAAGAAAGAAAAAAGAAGAAAAAGCAAAAAAGTATGCTAAAATCCCAAATAACCCCTTAAAAAAATCCTACAAAAGTACACAAAAAACACAAAAAAAGAAAAAAGAAAAACAAACAATAAAAATGTATTATTAATAATAGAGGAAAATAATAAATGCAATAATAATAAATAGAGTAAAATAATAAATGTAATAATAATAAATAGAGGAAAATAATAAATGTAATAATAATAAAGAGAGTAAAATAATAAATGTAACAACAACAACAACAACAACAACAGAGTAAAATAATAAATAACTTCAACTCACGTATAAGCTGAGGGGGGCGTTTTCAGCCTTTAAAAAGGGCTGAAAAACACGGCTTATACTCGAGTATATACAGCAGGGGTCCTCACACTTTTTAAACAGAGGGCCAGGCCACAGTCCCTCAAACTTTTGGAGGGCTGGATTATAATTTGAAAAAAGCATGAATGAATTCTGCACACTGCACATATCATACTTGTAGTGCAAAAAACACTTTAAAACAATACAATAATTAAATGAAGAACAATTTTAACAAATATGAACTTATTAGTATTTCAATCGGAAGTATGGGCCTGCTTTTGGCTGATGAGATAGGATTGTTGTTGTTGTGTGCGTTCAGATTGTTTCAGACTTAGGTTGTCTCTGAGCAAGGGCTGGGGAAATGACCTTGGAGGGCCGTATCCGGCCCCCGGGCCTTAGTTTGAGGACCCCTGATAGAAAAGAAATAGGAAAAAAGAAAGAAAATGGGGGCGGGAGAGAAAGATAGAAATATTTAATAATACATAGAAATGTATAAATGAAACTCAACTAAAACTGGGACACAAACATTAAGACACAAAATGGCTCTGACTTTCCAATTCAAACTGAAATCAAAGAAAAAATCAAGAAAAAATAAGGTATTATTTTACCATGGTAGATCCAACTAAATAATCCGGTTACAGCTATTAATAGCCATAACCACAAATTACTACATCGTTGCATTGCTTAAAAGATCCATTTACATTTTAAAAAAAGAAAAAGTGTATTGAGGAAACTTCGCAACCCAATATTGAAAGCAGAAGTAAAAGTTGCCAATTTTATTTCTGCGACAAAGAAAACAGTATAGTTGAATGATTGGTAAACTGGTAAATGTTCTTTTTCAAAATGAAAAGGATATTGAAAGTGTTAGGATGGTTCTTTGAATACATTTGTGGAGATTTTTTTGTTTGAATTATTCTGAGGGAGATGTTTTATTTTGCAGGATGGTTTTTGGGAGTTAACCTTTGATCTTGGGTTGCTTTTCGATCTTGATGTTGATCATTTAGTCAACGTAACACTTGCCAAGAAAGGAATTCAGTCACTAGGTAAGCCATTATTTTATTGTTGCTGTTGTTACAATTTGGTCCCTTCTACATAAGAGAGCCAAAATTTGTCGTCCTATTTACCAAACATGTTTATTGATATCTTTAAAAGAATAAAGATAATATGTTGTCTAAAGCTTTTGTGGCCGGAATCATTGGGTTGTTGTGAGTTTTCCACAAGCATGTGAACAATTTCAATAAAAAGGAGAAAACCATGAAAATGGACGAAATCTGGCTACCAGTATTTTAAAAACTCTAAAGTCAGGATAGTAAATAAAGAGCAACACTCAAAAAACATGGGAATTCCAGGCAAGAATCAATCATGGCCAGCTAACACCTCCCAACAACAAATCCTCCAGGCAGCAACCAACCAGGCTTTGAAGCTGCAAGACCATTCAATGCTAACCAAAGTGGCCAGTTGCAACATTCACATTTGCCTCAAGCAGACAAGAGTTCTTTCTCCCACCCTGGACATTCCACAGATACATAAACCCTACTTGCCTAATTTCCAACACACCTCACAACCTCTGAGGATGCCTGCCATAGATGTGGGCGAAACATTAGGAGAGAATGCTTCTGGAACATAGCCAATACAGCCTGGATAACTCACAGAAACTCAATTAAGATAATAGTTTTGCGTTGGTATTCTTTTGCTGTTCTATAATAAGTATTCTTATGTTTTATTTATTTTATTGTGATGTTATTTTTGCCGTTCTGTACTTATTATGTTGTAATTGTATTACCGGACTTGGCCTCATGCAAGCTGCCCCGAGTCCCCTCTGTGGAGATGGTGGCAGGGTATAAATAAAGATTATTATTATTATTGTTATTATTATTATTATAGATCTTTGGTGTTTGAACAGGAGTCTTTGGGAGAACAGAATTCAAATACGCATTCAAATATAGAAACTTACTTTAAGGCTGAGTAAGGCTGAGTAAGTCTATACTCACTCAGAGTTAGAGGAAGGCAATGGCAAAGCTCCTCTGAATAAATATTGCCAATAAATAAACATTATTATAGGATCCCAGTAAGTCAGAGTTGGTTTTAGGACACATAACAACAGCAATTAAAGTTATACAGTACCTGCATTCAGATATCCAACAACTTTGTACACTCTAGGTTCAGATCATATCTACTGCCTGCACCATCAGACTACTGGATAGTAATAACGCTATTCTGTTATTGTGTGCTGTGTTATTTTATTCATCTAGGGCCAAAGGGAAAAGAGAAGCTGTTGCGGTTGATTGCCACACTTCTGGTGCTGCAGGCTGTGCGTTTCAAGCAATTACAAGACCTCACCTTCAAATCTCTAACAAAACTTGGTGACTCTCCTCCATCATGGTATGTTTTTGGAAGTCCTGTTGATTTTGATGGGACTGCACTAAATATGGACCTAAAATATTAAGACATTTTCCTAATATTCAGCTGAAATCGGCATGAGCTCCTGACTGTCAGCCCAGCTTACTGTTTACTTATGCCAGGGGTCCTCAAACTTTTTAAACAGAGGGCCAGGTCAAGTCCCTCAAACTGTTGGAGGGCCAGATTATAATTGAAAAAAAAAACATGAATGAATTCCTATGCACATATCTTATTTGGAGTGCAAAAAAACACACACTTAAAAACAACACAATAATTAAAATGAAGAACAATATTAACAAATATAACTTATTCGTATTTCAATGAGAAGTGTGGGCCTGCTTTTGGCTGATGAGATAGGATTGTTGTTGTTGTTATTGTGTGCTTTCAAGTTGTTTCAGACTTAGGTTGACCCTGAGCGAGGGCCAGGTAAATGACCTTGGAGGGCCGTATCCGGCCCTCGGACCATAGTTTGAGGACCCTAGACTTAAGCAGTTCAAAAACAGCTTTAATTGTAAGTAGAGAAATTAGGTGCCACTAAAACAAGCGAGGGAGGTATAAAGAAAAAGATCAGAAAATGCCCAGCGACCAAAAGGAAGGAGAAAGTCCCGATGGCTCTATGTCACAGAGGATGGAGTGACAGCACCCCTCTGTGGCTGGATTCGAGCACAGCCTCCAAAGGTGCCAAAAAAAATAAAGCTGGATGTCGACACAACATACCTCCTTTCTGTTCTGTCTTTCTCTGTCCTATCTATCCAAAACAGCATGGAATATTTGCCATGTATGTGTACTGTGATCCACCCTAAGTCCCCTTGGGGAGATAGGGCAGAATATAAATAAACTGTTGTTGTTGCTGTTGTTATAAATCTACCCTCCTGAAACCTGAAGTCCATTACATCTTGGTCTGGCTTAGCCAAGAGAATAAATCATTGCCATGTTGATTTTGTGGCCACATTGCTGCTTTCTAACCCATGTTTTTGTCTTTGTCACTGCTCACAGGGCACTTGTTCCGGTAAAAAAAGCTACTGAATGGGCAAGAAGAACTGAGCAGGAATTTCCAGTTATTTGCCAGCGGCTTGAACTTGGGAAAGACTGGGATTCTGCCACTAAAAAACTACTGCGTATTGATACAGATTAGACCATTACCTCTGCTCTAATATTAAATATCACATTTTGACTACTGAGAACCTGGCACTATAATCTATTTCCTCACACATAACCAAAAACATGCAAATTTTCACTTAAGATTTTCCCTTCATATCTATACAGACAGTCCTCAAATTACAAACATATGACTTACAAATGTCTCATAGTTAAGAATAGGGGACAGACAACAGGAAGTGAGAGAAATTTACTCCTAGGAAGGGAAACCCACTCCTGAAAGAATTATCATGGGGAAAAGATGTCTCCACTGAAGCTTTCCCACCAATCCTTTTTTCCACAACAAGCAAAATTATTCAAAATGCAATGATCACAGGGACAGAAAGTGAGATGAGATCTTCTGAACAGGGGCACAGATAGCAAAACAACACCACAGGGGATGTTAACCCTTCCCTATGCATATCGATGTATCTATCAATCTATCTATGTGGCTGGAGTTACACTTAAAATTTACTGTTTCTGACACATACAAATTCAACCTAAGAACAACCCTACAGAACCTATCTTGTTCGTAACTTAGGGACTGCCTGTATATAGTCATATAGTTTTGATAATTGTAATGATTGTGATGATTTTACTGGTTTTGATTAGTTTTATTATTTTAATGTTTTGATTAAACTTTCAATCACATTAGTTGTTACGCATCATTTGTAAGCGGAAAAATGTAAACAAGCAATATTCCAGTTTCTAGGTAACAGTAATGAAATGTAAGAGGCATCATAGTCCAGAAATAGTCTGAATAGTATAATTGCTTCATTTGCTCTATAGTATCATCTATCGCCAATAAATATTCAACTAAGGTGTCAAGAAATGGAAGTGGCAAATGTTCTGTTTGCTCATGGATGGTGTCATTTTTGAAAATACACATTTTTGCTAAAAGCCAATTCAATAAAAATGCTTCTTGTTCATAAAACTCTCCCTCCTTCTGGTAGTGTGATGTTGCCAAGCATGTCTTTTCCAACTGATGGTGAGGCAAAGCTCTCTTGGGATTTTCCTGGTAAGATTTGCATTTGCCTTCCCTTGAGGCTGAGTGTGACTTGCCAAGAGGTTTCTATAGCTAAGGGTTTCTGGCATCAGAGTCCATCACATCACACACTAATTCCATCTCCCCAAAGGGGACTCGGAGCGGCTTACATGAGGCCAAGCCCAGTGATACATTACAGCAAAATAAATACAGCAAAAATCACAATAAAATAAATAAAACATACACATAAAATAAAACAGTGCAAAATAACAAAGTAAAAAATCAAACACAGTGGGCAGGCCAAATGTACGGCATAAAATGATAAAACTCTGGATGAGAAAACTGAAAAAGGCATATTTGTAAAGGAGGAGGGAAGAGCATTTTTATCTTGAATATTTGGCCCACCCATTGTGTTCTATTTGTTTCATTATATTATTTTGCAAGTGTTTGTTTTATTTTGTTACTTTATGTATCTTATTGTGATGTAATTTTTTTGTTGTTTTGTATTTTATTTTATTTCTAAAAATATTTTATTGAATTTTTAGGGGGAAGAGAGGAGGGTGAAAAGGGGGCTGGGGGGAAAAAGAGGGAGAGTTTTTTATTTTATTAATATTTTATTTTATTTTGTTGTGTTGTATTTTTTGGGCTTGGCCTCATGTTAGCTGTCCCGAGTCCCCTTTGGGGAGATGGTGGCAGGGTATAAATAAAGATTATTATTATTATTATTATTATTATTATTATTATTATTATTATTATTGATATCTGAGGTGACCCCCCCCCCCCAGGACTCTGTAAAAGATGGTTCAAAACCAAGGAATTCATAGTTTTACCAAAAATACCAGGTTGGAATGATCCCATAATTCCCTGTCTCTCCCCCATGTGGGAAGGGTGGGGTACAAATGTTTGAAATCAATCAATCAATAATCTCCCCAGGTAGCAAGTTCCAAAGCCAGGGGGCCACAAGGGAGAAGGCTCTCTCCCTCATCCCCACAAGTTGTACTTGCAATGGAGGAAGGGGCGAAAGGAGGACCTACCCAGAGGATTGAAGAGATTGTGCAGGTTTATGGTAGGAGATGCAGTCACGAAGGTAGGCGCATCCCAAACCGTTCAGGGCTTTATGGGTGATCACCTGCACCTTGAATTGGGACTGGAAGATGAACAGCAGCCAATGGGGCTCCTTAAACAGGGGGGTAGACTGCCCTCTGTAATTCGCCCTAGTTATGAGTCTGGCTGCCGAACGTTGGACCAGTTGGAGTTTCCGGGCTGTCTTCAAGGGAAGCCCCACGTAGAGTGCATTGAAGTTCAAATCTGGGTTGATGTAATGTTCCAGTTCTGTGAGTGGTTGGACACCGAGAAGATCCAACCAGTCCATACTTCAAGAAATAAAGCCTGACTGCTCATTGGAGGGAAGAATAGTAGAGGCCAAGATGAAGTACTTTGGCCACATCATGAGAAGACAGGAAAGACAATGATGCTGGGGAAATGGAAGGAAAAAGGAAGAGGGCAAGATGGATGGATGGTATCCTTGAAGTGACTGGATTGACCTTGAAGGAGCTGGAGGTGGTGACGACCGACAGGGAGCTCTGGCGTGGACTGGTCCATGAAGTCACGAAGAATCATATAATCATAGAGTTGGAAGAGACCTCGTGGACCATCCAGTCCAACCCCCTGCCAAGAAGCAGGAATATTGCATACAAAGCACCCCTGACAGATGGCCATCCAGCCTCTATTTAAAAGCCTCCAAAGAAGGAGCCTCCACCACACTCCGGGGCAGAGAGTTCCACTGCTGAACAGCTCTCACAGTCAGGAAGGTCTTCCTAATGTTCAGATGGAATCTTGGAAACGACTGAACGAATGAACAACAACAAAATGTTCCAGGCTGTCTAGTCATGTTCCAGAAGCATTCTCTCCTGACGTTTCGCCTGCATCTATGACAGGCATCCTCAGAGGTTGTGAAGTTCAAATCCTTAAAGAAATACAATATGTATAAGTGGATAAAAGGGTAGAGTTATATGTAGCATAAGTTATAATGGAAATTTTAAAATAATGATAAGAAATATGATTAAATATGTTTTTGATGTTTATTTACGGTTAGATTGTTACTGTTGATTTATTGTTTACTTTTTCTTATGTGATTTATATTACTTGTATTGTTTTGATACTGCTTTTGTTTATTGATGTACTGTGGGCTTGGCCTCATGTAAGTCGCACTGAGTCCCTTTGGGGAGATGGTAGCTAGGTACAAATAAAGTTATTATTATTATTATTATTATTATTATTATTATCATCATTATTATTATTAGATTGTATATAATATGACATACTCTTTTGTCTAAGATACTGTAAAAAGAGAGAAGAATGTACGCTTATACATTTTGCTGGATTTATTTATTTATTTGTCATGTCAGGGCAACCAGTCAATTATATTACATTTCTAACAGAACAAAGCAAACAAACAGACAAAATACAAAATGTGTGAGTTTGGTAGTTGATTAAATGTCCTTTGACCAGTATCTGGCCACTTGGAGTGCCTCTGGTGTTGCTGCAAGAAGGTCCTCCATTGTGCATGTGGCAGGGCTCAGGTTGCATTGCAGCAGGTGGTCAGTGGTTTGCTCTTCTCCCACTCACATGTCGTGGATTCAACTTTGTAGCCCCATTTCTTAAGGTTGGCTCTGCATCTCGTGGTGCCAGAGCGCAGTCTGTTCAGCGCCTTCCAAGTCGCCCAGTCTTCTGTGTGCCCAGGAGGAGTCTCTCATTTGGTATCAGCCATGGATTGAGGTTCTGGGTTTGAGCCTGCCACTTTTGGACTCTCACTTGCTGAGGTGTTCCAGAGAGTGTCTCTGTAGACCTTAGGAAACTATGTCTTGATTTAAGTCGTTGGCGTGCTGGCTGATACCCAAACAGGGGATGAGCTGGAGATGTCTCTGCCTTGGTCCTTTCACTATTGGCTGCTACTTCCCAGTGGATGTCAGGTGGTGCAATACAGGCTAAGCAGTGTAATTTCTCCAGTGGTGTAGGGCGCAGACACCCCGTGATAATGCGGCATGTCTCATTAAGAGCCACATCCACTGTTTTAGTGTGGTGAGATGTGTTCCACACTGGGCATGCATAGCAGCAGAGTAGCATAGCGCAAGGGCAGATGTCTTCACTGTATCTGGTTGTGATCCCCAGGTTGTGCCAGTCAGCTTTCGTATGATATTGTTTCTAGCACCCACTTTTTGCTTGATGTTCAGGCAGTGCTTCTTGTAGGTCAGAGCACGGTCCAGAGTGACTCCCAGGTATTTGGGTGCGCTGCAATGCTCCAGTGGGATTCCTTCCCAGGTGATCCTCAGAGCTCGGGATGCTTGTCTGTTCTTAAGGTGAAAGGCACATGTCTGTGTTTTAGATGGATTAGGGATCAGCTGGTTTTCCCTGTAATAGGCAGTTAGAGCACCTAGAGCTTCGGAGAGCTTCTGTTCAACCATCTGTTCTGTTCAAGCCAACAATGTGATGTGGCGGCAAAAAAAGCCAATGGGATTTTGGCCTGCATCAATAGGAGCATAGTGTCTAGATCTAAGGAAGTAATGCTACCCCTCTATTCTGCTTTGGTTAGACCACATCTGGAATATTGTGTCCAATTCTGGGAACCACAATTCAAGAGAGATATTGACAAGCTGGAATGTGTCCAGAGGAGGGCGACTAAAATGATCAAGGGTCTGGAGAACAAGCCCTATGAGGAGCGGCTTAAGGAGCTGGGCATGTTTAGCCTGAAGAAGGGAAGGCTGAGAGGAGATATGATAGCCATGTATAAATATGTGAGAGGAAGTCACAGGGAGGAGGGAGCAAGCTTGTTTTCTGCTTCCTTGGAGACTAGGACGCGGAACAATGGCTTCAAACTACAAGAGAGGAGATTTCCATCTGAACATTAGGAAGAACTTCCTGACTGTGAGAGCCGTTCAGCAGTGGAACTCTCTGCCGGAGTGTGGTGGAGGCTCCTTCTTTGGAAGCTTTTAAGCAGAGGCTGGATGGCCATCTGTCAGGGGTGATTTGAATGCAATATTCCTGCTTCTTGGCAGGGGGTTGGACTGGATGGCCCATGAGGTCTCTTCTAACTCTTTGATTCTATGATTCTATGATCTCAAAGCTCCCTGCTTGAGCGGTGATGGCACGATCATCAGCATAGATGAAACTCTCTGTCCCTTCTGGCAGTGGCTGGTCATTTGTGTAGATGTTGAACATGGATGGTAGCGAGGTACAAATAAAGTATTATTATTATTATTATTATTATTATTATTAGATTGTATATAATATGACATACTCTTTTGTCTAAGATACTGTAAAAAGAGAGAAGAATGTATGCTTATACATTTTGCTGGAGAAATTTATAAATAAAATCTTTAAATAAATAAACTGATACATGTCAACCCAAAAAAAAAGTGAAGTTCAAATCCTCTGGTGAACCAATGGAGATGCATGCAAGCTCCATCCGGGTCATCAAAACCGGAAGTTCCAGGTACCTCCTGGTTTTGTTTTGTCTAGTTAGCTCTAGGCCTGTGTCTTAAACCACGCCCCCAACTCATGTGATTGGTTGCTTCCCGCGGCTACATTCTATTGATGGAGGCCTGTGACTTAAACCCCGCCCTCAATTTATGTGATTGGTTGTTTCCCGCGGGTCCGTTCCTTCGACAGCCTTCGGGGATTGGCGGTGCGGGTTTCCGCCAATCATTGCACCGCGGGAGCTGATTGGCGGAGGGCGGCAACGCTGCCATGACGACGCGCGGGGCCTAGTCGTTGCGGCTGAGGGAAAGGAAGAGGGAAGCAACATGGCGGCGGCCAGGAGCGATTCTGAGGAGGAAGAAGTGGCGGCAAGGGACAAGGAGAAGCCCGAGGGCGGCGAGGGGAGGCCTTCGGCGGCGGGGGATGGGGAAGGGGAAGGGGGCGGCGAGAGCGACGACGAGGAGGACGTCTACGAGGTGGAGAAGATCCTGGACGTCAAGACGGAAGGCGTGAGTCGAGTGGGGCGGGCCTTGGCGAGTCAAACTGAGAGAGCTTGGCTTCAGTCTCATTGCGACATCGCTTTAACCTCCAGGGCTCATTGCTGTCGAATCCTGGGAGTTGTAGTTTGGTGAGGCAGCAGCAGAGAAGGCCTCCATGAATAGCAGTCTAGTGTCTATTTATTTACTTACTTACTTACTTACTTCATTTGTATACCGCTATTCTCAGCCCTAAGGCGACTCATAGCGTTTTACAACAATCAGGCAAAAACAAGGCAAAACAATCAAGGCAAAAATTCAATGCGGCATCAACAAGGTACTTAAAAACAGTTAACACAGAAACAAATTAAACAATTTAACAGTAATAAACATTCAAGCGGCGTCTCATAACTAGAATCATGATCCAAACTCGTCAGTCGTAGTTCCATTTCCTGAAATTTATTGCACTGCTTATTCAAACGCCTGTTCCAATAGCCAGGTTTTCACTTTTCTCCGGAATACCATCAATAAGGGAGTCAATCTGATGTCCGTGGGAAGGGCGTTCCACAGCCGAGGGGCCACCACCGAGAAGGCCCTGTCTCTTGTCCCCGCCAGCCGCGCCTGTGTTGCAGGCGGGATCGAGAGCAGGGCCTCCCCGGAAGATCTCAAAGTCCTAGTGGGTTCATAAGGAGAGATGCGTTCGGATAGGTAACTTGGGCCAGAACCGTTTAGGGCTTTATAGGCCAAAGCCAGCACTTTGAATTGGGCCCGGTAGCAAATTGGTAGCCAATGGAGCTGGCGCAACAGAGGGGTTGTGTGTTCCCTGTGTGCCGCCCCTGTTAGTATCATGGCTGCCACACGTTGGACCAATTGAAGCTTCCGAGCCGTCTTCAATGGCAACCCCACGTAGAGAGCGTTGCAGTAGTCTAAGCGGGATGTAACAAGAGCATTTAGATCCAGGGAAGTGATGCTACTCCTCTATTCTGCCTTGGTCAGGCCACACCTGGAATCACACTGTGTTCCAATTGAAGGGAGATATTGACAAGCTGGAATGTGTCCAGAGGAGGGTGACTAAAATGATCATGAGTCTGGAGAACAAGCCCCATGAGGAGCGGCTTAAAGAGCTGGGCATGTTTAGCCTGCAGAAGAGAAGGCTGAGAGGTGACATGATGAGGGCCATGTAGAAATACGTGCGAGGAAGTCATAAGGAGGAGGGAGCAAGCATGTTTTCTGCTACCCTGGAGACTAGGGACCCTTCCACGCAACCCTATATCCCAGAATAACAGGGCAGAAAATCCCACAATATCTGCTTTGAGGGCCATGTATAATATGTGAGCGGAGGAGCCCCCGGTGGCGCAGTGGGTTAAACCCCTGTGCCGGCAGGACTGAAGACCGACAGGTCGCAGGTTCAAATCCGGGGAGAGGAGGATGAGCTCCCTCTATCAGCTCCAGTTCCTCATGCGGGGACACGAGAGAAGCCTCCCACAAGGATGATAAAACATCAAATCATCCGGGCGTCCCCTGGGCAACGTCCTTGCAGACGGCCAATTCTCTCACACCAGAAGTGACTTGCAGTTTCTCAGGTCACTCCTGACACGACAAAAAAAATATGTGAGGGGAAGCCATAAGGAGGAGGGAGCAAGCTTGTTTTCATCTGCCCTAGAGACTAGGATGCGGAACAATCCACCTGATAATAATAATATAATAAACCGTTATTTGTACCCCGCTACCATCTCCCGAAGGACTCGGTGCGGCTTAGAAGAGGCCAAGCCCAAATACAACAATAAAAACAGCAGCAGCAACAACACAATAACTCAAAAAACAAAGCAATAACATGAACAACATCTAATGACGCAGTTAAAAACAATGGCCGGGCCAAATGTAATAATTAAAATTAAACAGTGCTGGGCATGATAAGGTGGGGTGTTTGGAGGGGGATGGGCATGTCCTAGATATCCTGGATCTAGGATAAAGTGCGTTGGGACATAATGCTAGGAGTTTATTTATTTATTTACTGTGCTTATATACCGCTGTTTTCAGCCCGGGGGCGACTCACAGCGGTGTACAACATAGAAAGAACAAGGTTCAAAATTCAAGACACAATCTAAAATATCAATCTAGCAATAACCAAAAACATCATCAAAAACATCAACAATATCAATAATACAAAAGCCATTCACGTCGTCTCATCGTTTAAACCACAATCCAGTATCATTTTCCGTTGTTCCATTCCTGTCGTCATTACCAATTATTGCATTTCTTGTTCGAACGCCTTCTTGAACAGCCACGTCTTTAATTTCCTGCAGAATATCATCAGGGAAGGGGCCAATCTGATGTCCACAGGAAGGGTGTTCCACAGCCGAGGCGCCACCACCGAGAAGGCCCTATCTCTCGTCCCCGCCAGGCGTGCCTGTGAGGCAGGCGGGATCGAGAGCAGGGCCTCCCCGGACGATCTCAAAGTCCTCGTGGGCTCATAGGCCGAGATGTTTCCTTATTCTGGAAAGGCACACTGGAACAACCACGTTTTCAAGCTCCTCCTAAAACTCCTCCTGATCATTTGGAAGAATGTCCTAACAAATAGTGGAGCTCTCTGTCCCAGAGTGCAGTGGAGGCTTTTCAGCAGACGCTAAGTGGCCATCTGTCGGGGGTGCTTTGAATGCAATTTTCCTGCTTGGCAGGAGATTGGACTGGATGGCTCTCAAATTGAGAGAGAGGGAAAGAGCTTGGCGTGAATTTCATTGCAGAAGGAATGCACTACGACATCGTTTTAACTGCCAGGGATCATTGCTGTTGATTCCTGGGAGTTGTAGTTTGGTAAGGCAGCAGAGAAGGCCTTCATAAATAGGAGTCTCAATCCTACCCCTCTATTCTGCCTTGATCAGACCACACCTGGAACCACACTGTGTCCAATTCTGGGCACCTCAATTGTAGGGAGATGTTGACAAGCTGGAATGTGTCCAGAGGAGGGCGACTAAAATGATCATGAGTCTGGAGAACAAGCCCTATGAGAAGCGGCTTAAAGAGCTGGGTGTGTTAAGCCTGCAGAAGAGAAGGCTGAGATGATAGCCATGTATAAATACGTGCGAGGAAGTCATAAGGAGGAGGGAGCAAGCATGTTTTTATTTATTTATTTATTTGCTTTATTTTTATACCGCATTTTTCAGCCTAATTTGGCGACTCAATGCGGTTTTCTGCTGCCCTGGAGACTAGGGACCCTTCCACACAACCCTATATCCCAGAAAATCCCACAATATCTGCTTAGAGTGGGTTATTTATTATTTATTTATTTCCAGCATTTCTACCCCGTCCTTCTCAACCCCCGGAAGGGGACTCGGGACGGCTTACACTCGGCAGCCATTCAATGCCATACATACAAACAAATAAAAATATAACAACAGTTTTAAACAGTAGATAAATCATTAAGTTAAAAACAGTTGAAAGCCTTTATCGAAACCATAAAGGCATTCCAGTTCAATTCCATAATTTGTCAAGACCACAAAGCCATTCCAGTTCAATTCCATAACCAAAGTGCTGCTACGTCTGTTGTCCAAAGGCCTGGTCCCAGAACCATGATTTCAGTTTCTTCCTTTTGAGGGAAGTGAGCAGAACCCAAGATGATCTGAAACAACACTTAACATAACATGAGGTGTGTATCAAGGAGAGAACTATGGAAAATTTCGGGGGATTCAGGAGCATGGTGGGGGAAGGGGAATTTCCTCAGCCTAGCCTAATGCTATCAAGTTGCTTCTCATTGAGGACTGCAGACTGGAGTAGTTTGTGTTTGAATTCCAACAAGAACTAGGCAAGATCCAAAAGGATAAAGATGCACTATTGAATATTGACATTAGGGTTGCCCTTGCCATCATATATGTCATTGTGATTGTGAAATCCCGGCGGCGAAGGTTGATGGGGGGGGGGGGGGGGGGGGGGGGTCTCATTTGTAGAGTTTGTTTCCAAAAGATACCAAATCCAGAAAAAAATTGAAAAATGAATTATAGGTTGAACACGTTGTTGGCTAGAAGTAGGATACTGTGTACAGATCAAAACTATAAAAATGTATCAAATTATGTCAGTAAATTTATTTATTTGGGGCATTTGTATCCTGTCCTTCTCGACCTCCAAAGAGGGACTCAGGATGGCTACCAACCGGCACTATTCAGTGGCAACAAAAAATAAAAGATAGCATAAAATATGATTAACACAAGTAATACAATAATAAATATTGGAAAATTACATCTTATAGCAAAATAAAGCATGTCTTCAACACGTTTTCCCTCTTCTTCCTGTAAAATTTGTTTGGATGGGTTTGCTACCTTTCAGAAAAAAGCTCCACATTTGAAGAATTCTGTGTGGACTGCTGAAAGAACAAATAAATGGCTCCTAGAGCAAATCAGGCCTGAACTCATATTTGAAGCCAAGGTGATTAAGTTACAATATTGTTTCTGCCTTAACAGAGTAAAATACTATACAAAGTACGGTGGAAAGGTTATCCACCTGATGATGACACTTGGGAGCCAGAAGAACATTTAGAAGACTGCAGAGAGGTACTTCTTGAGTTTCAGAAGAAAATAGTGGAAACTAAGCCTAAACTTGTCAAAAAAGAGACACAGGTATGTTTGATTTCAGCACCTATTTTCCATTCTTAATTTCAATCCTCTTCTTTATGGTAAACATTACTAGATTCTTAACTGTAGTCAATGTTTCGAGGCTGTGATCTCTCCCTCCAGATTTTGAAGGCTTTTTTTTATAATAGAGCAACAACTAATAGTAACTAATGAGGATAACTGATCATCATTGTTTCTTATCATGAAAAATGATAAGAACTTTGTAAATAATGTGGTACTTATTTCTCTTCTGTTGTTGAAGCAAGCTACTTCATCTACACCAGTGTTTCCCAGACTGGGATTCCTGATGTTTTGGACTTCAGACTCCAAAATCCATGATCAAGGCAGCTAAACCTTCTAGGAGCTGAAGTCTAAAATATCTACAGAACTAGATTTTGTGAATGATTGACCTAGGTGAAGAATAAAATATGTGTTCCTGGGCTAAATGTTTATTTATTGAGGTGCTTTCTTGATATCAAAGCTTTATGAAGCTTCATGTAAGGATTGAAATAGATTTTGTTCTGGTCTTCAGATGTCTTTGATCCATATTCAATGTTTTTAATGCTAAAAACAAATTTGTTTACTATAAAAGTTAACTATATTGGCTACATTCTGCTGAAATATGTTTGTGTGTGTGTGGATCTTTAAACACGACTACTGACATCCATGGCATTGTTACTACAGAAATTAGTTCATGTTAATCTCTTTCTCATTGTAATGTAAGCAATCTACAGATTTTAAAGTAGGGGTAGGAATCATGTGGCCCACCAGATGTTGTTCTGCAGTTCCCAGAATTCCTCACTGTTGGCTGGTTATTGAGATATGCAGCCCAAGAGCATCTGGAGGTTGCTGAGATATGCAGCCCAAGAGCATCTGGAGGACCACATTATTCCTACCCGTATATTAAACTGTGATTCAGTGCATTCACATTTATTTCAGTGAAGTTGGACAGTTGAACATGAGCAAACAATGTGATGCAGCAGCTTAAAAAACCAATGGGATTTCAGGCTGCATCAAAAGGAGTGTAGTGTCAAGATCAAGGGAAGTAATGGTACCCATCTATTCTACTTTGGTCAGACCTCACCTGGAATACTGTGTCCAATTCTAGCCACCACAGTTTAAGAGAGATATTGACAGACCCCAAAAGCCTATTCCTTTTGAAAAGATCCTTATGGATCCTTTTTGGAACCAATTTCATTTTTTAAAACTGAAGTAATCTGTTAAGCAAGTCTAGTGGGTTTTAGGAATTGATGGATTTGGAGGAAATGGTGGTGTAATTCATTCTGTACAACTTTGAGTTGTGCAGTTTGGGCTTTTACTCCTTGAATAGGAGCCATCCATGCCTAGTGGCAGGCACTTTGAAACAGAGGTTAATATGAAAAGTGAGGTTTTGTTCCATGGTTGTCTAAAGAGAAGACATTCCAAAATCAGGAATGCATAAGACATTTGACTCTTTTGTTTTGCTTTGTATAAAATAATACAGGTTGAGTATGCCTTATTCAAAATGCTTGGGACCAGGAGTGTTTTGGGATTTGGATTTTTATGTGGATTTTGAAATGCCTGTATTGGTATCTATGTACATAATGAGATATCTTGAAAATGGGACCCATAAAATTTCTTTTTCATTGACATCTTATACACATAGCCTGGAGGTGAATTTGTACAATATTTCAAAAATATATTTATGAGGAAATAATTTTTGTGTTCATTGACCCATCAGAAAGTAAAGGTATCACTACCTCAGCCACTCACGTAGAAATTTTGGAGTATTTTGGATTTTGGAATTCAAGATAGGGGATATTCAACCTGTAAAATGAGGTAACAAGCAAATGGCCTCAGCTATTTTAAAATATGGAGATTTCTGTAGTTTCTCTTAATCCACATTTAAATATGTAATTTAAACACCAAAACTATTAAACGATCTCTTCTTTCCCCTTCTAGAAGCCGCCTTTAAATGATGATCTCTTTGAAGCAGATTCTGAAGCAGACAGTGACTGCCGAAGTGATGCAAAAGGAGACATGTCTCCAAAGAAGAAAAAGAAAAAACGTAAAGAGAAGGAGGACAAAAGTCAGGATGAGATGCAAAAGAAAAAATCTAAACCAGCAAAAGGGAAAGAGAGACCTGGACTAGAACGCGAAAATTCCTCTGATAGTTTTGCTTCAGATTCAAAACCGAAGAAAAGAACTTCAGAATTAAAAGAGGACACGAAAGAGTCCAAAAAGCAGAGGAGAGAGGATACAAAAGAAGCCACTAAAAAGAAGGGAGAAGTCAAAGATGGGAAGAAAAAATCAAAAGAGAGTAAAAGTCTGCAAAAAGGAAAACACGGTTCTCATTTGGATTTGGACTCCAGCACATGGGATGATTCGTTTTCTCAAGCTGCTGACAGTGAAGATTGGGACTCGGACAGCAGTGAGGATAAACAAAACACCTGTTCTGGAAAAGATCGGTTAAAAGAGGAACTTATGTCCTGGGTGTCAGTTCAGCAACCAGACAGTTCATCAAGCACAGATGATAGCTTTGAATTGAAAGTTAAGAGGAAAAAGAAGAAGCACAAAAAAGCCGAAGAACTTGAAGATGGTAAAAAGGTTGACAAGCATCTGGAGAAGAAAAGCACACACAAAAAACAGAAGGCTCCAGAGAAGACAAAAGCTGTCACAGAGATGGACACTAGGAAGCTAACAACGTCTTCACCAGTGCCGAAAGGCATGAAACTATCAGTTGATGAGAGAGGACGCAAATCCACTGATTCAGCAGGGGAAGTAAGCAGTAATGCAAAACTGAAAAACAAGGAGGCAAAACTAGCACAATCCCATGCCAAGGATGTCCTTCAGAAGTCAACTATCACTGAAGGCAAAGAGAAAAATACAAATTGGAGAGTTGATGAGGAGAAAATGAAAGAGAGACCTTCTCTTCATCCTGTAGGGGAGAGCCTGTTTGAAAAATTTACTCTTGATCCTGAATGCAGTAAAGGAGGAGCAATAGGCAGCAAGAAAAGTCTTTCTAAAAGTGGTCTGAATGCTGGGGACACCCCCAGAGAAAGAAGTACATTATCTAAGGTAATCAAAACTGCATGAAACAAACTCAAGATTTTGGTTTCATAGCCTGTTGTCTTTTCTGGACATCCCTCTCCGCTATTTGACCCTGTGATGGTTTTTGTTTTGTGATATATTTTTGGCTCTATTAGACATTTCAGTTCAGTTATTACTTAAATAAAACATTTCTATTACACCCAGTATCTGCAGGAGTTAATACAGTAACTTGAATACAGTTTTAAAGAATTTCAACCATTTGAAATTAAAAAACCACAATCTAAACTGAAACCATGTTTACAAAACTCCAAAAGCTTAAGATGAATATAGATTTCAACATTGCTGTGAAGTGTTGTTGAAGACTTTCATGGCTGGAATCACTGGGTAGCTATGAGTTTTCCGGGCTGTATGACCATTTACCAGAAGCATTCTTTCCTGAGGTTTGCCCACATCTATGGCAGGCATCTATAGAATGTCCAGGGTGGGAGAATGAACTCTTTTTCTGTTTGAGGCAAGTGTGAATTTTGCAATTGGTCATCTTCATTAGCATTGAATGGCCTTGCAGCTTCAAAGCCTGACTACTTCCTGCCTGGGGAGAACCTTTTGTTGGAAGGTGTTAGTTGGCCTGATTGATTCCTGTCTGGAATTCCTTTTTTTAAGTGTTGCTCTTTATTTACTGTCCTTATTTTAGAGTTTTTAAATACTGGTAGCCAGATTTTGTTCATTTTCAAAGTTTCCTCCTTTCTGTTGAAATTGTCCACATGCTTGCGACGTCACATTTGTGGCATTTTTTTATCGTGCCAGAAAAACTTGAGAATATAGTGCAAGTTGCTTCTGATGTGAGAGAATTGGCCATCTGCAAGGATATAGCCCAAGGGATGCTCAGATGTGTTACTATCCTGTAGGAAGGCTTCTCTCATGTCCTCGCATGGGAAGCTGGGGCTGACAGATGGGAGCTCACCCCATCTTGCGGATTTGAACCACGATCTTCAGGTCAGCAGTTCAGCTGGCACAAGGGTTTAACCCATTGCACCACAGTTGAGAAGGCCCTCTATCACTTCCAGTTGCTGGACTATTTCTCGTTTATGGCCCAGAAGGAGAGGCCCCTTACCTAATGTTAATAGTTGAGTAGATGGAGAGACATTTTGACTGAGTTGGTTCCCCTCTACGAAGTGTAAATGATATTCTTATAGAAAGGCAACCTGTTGTTCATCCCAAAACAGGGTGCAGTTATACAATATACAATTTGTGTATGAACTCTGTTTAAAGGAACATATCCCTTATGGCATCTATTGATATTTGTTGTTATGTGACTGAGAACACTTTGTCCATGATCCACTGAACTGTGGAAGTCAGTCCTGGATCCCTAACATCGTTTGTGGTCTGTATTTTCTCATCAGCCCTCTATTTCAGTTGACAAATCATTTTTAAAGTGAAAATAACTTTCAGCTGTGGATTTTGAATTTCAAAAATAAATTAAAAGTACAAAAATATACTTTTATATATCTAAAAGCCTTGAAGAACACTTTAAGTAGTTTCTTGAATCTTGGCCTTTGCATGGCTTTTGAGTGACTTGTTTTTTCAACTTCTTACCAGTCTTGATTTGAAAAAAGTGAACTATAAGCAGCGATGCATGCATATCTTGATCAATATGCAAATTAACACCTGAAACTTGCTAGCTTTTTACTAACTAAATAGATGAGTAAAGTGTCTTCACTTCTGTTGCCATGTGTTTCAAGACATTGTAATTTTTTTCAGGAAAAAGAAATTAAAAAGAGTGAAGCAAAGGAGAAACTTCAGAAAAGGCTTGACTCGGAAAAAGAAGATAAGGGGAAAAAAGAACACAGGGGATTAAAAAGTAAGCATTGAATTCTTAAGGTGATAAAATCATTTTGGATTACAGAACCAGTCCATCTAGTAGTTCCTATATTGCAACCACGTTGATTTACATTCACATTTTCAACATGTTGTTTTAACTCAAATGATTTGGAATTGGATCTAGGCTCATGCAAAAGGGTTACCTTCTTTGGAGTTTTCTTCCAATTTTTCCTAAGGATAGTCTCTCAGCCATAAATGCTGTACAAAGGTTTAAGGAACATCCTTGAATGGAGAAATGATAGGGGAAGAATGGGTGTACATATTACTAAATTAACATAAATAAATAGATTTTATTTATATAAAGAGCACTGAACATTGCTTTTATTTTGGCAAGATCTCAGAAAATGTTCTATTAACTAACTCTTTATGAAGGTTAGGGGGAGGTTCTGCTCTATTATTATTATGATGTTTATTATGATGTTTACTATGTTTGTTATGTTTATTTATATCCTGCTTTTTCTCTCCATACACACACACACACACACACACACACACACATGCACAAATGGCTTGACACATATGGAGTCAGATCTTCAAATTAAAGTAGATAGGATACACAGATCATGTTCCTAAATAAGGTAGATAGATACATGGTCTGATATTTTTCCTGAGGCTGTATCAGTATTTCAAATACATGCATCTAAAGTTTTTGAAATCAGGATAGGAGACATGGTGGATAGACCAGAAGGTATACTTTTTGCTGCCTGGATTCCTGTTGTCTCAGATTTTTGTACAATAATTATCTATGTGTCACACTTGATGAAAAACATACATTAAATTGCTATCTTTTCCAATTATCTTTATATATAAATAGATTACATTGGAACTTTCTTGTCGCATGCACATAGTAATCCTGTTAACTGTCCTAGGTTTGAAAGAGATCAAGAGTGCATTTGATGTGTTTAGCATCTCTCCGGAAGAAAAAAATGAATACTCAGACAATCAAAAAAGAGAGGATTTGGGACATGATTACAGATCTATAGATGAATTCAAATCAAAAGACCGACAGTCATATAGTAGGAGCACAAGAGATGAGACAGATACCTGGGCTTACATTGCTGCAGAAGGAGACCGTGAGGTGACTGAAGAGAGTTCTGGTAAGTTGAAAGTTTTAACATTAGAGACAAAAAGGCTACTTGAGTTTTGTGTCTTTGCTAAAAGCAAGAACTGGGTATGACGTTTAGCTCAAAGTATCTGATGTTGATACTTGGAGGATCCCCATGTATTTTGGCTTCAAATGCAGGCAGTGTTGTGTTTCTTGTTTTATTATTACAGGCCTTTATTTTTTAAAATCTACCTGTGTGATCTTGCATTTGTAGCCCATTCTTGTCCAGAAAAAGATAAATGTTGGCTTTTCTACAATATTTATTAATGAGGATTTCCTGGCATCCTGAAAGAGTCTGTAATTGATAAATATAAAATATACAATTTAAACCTAGGAGCTTATTGTTCTGGAACAGAAGTTCTCAACCTTCCCAATGCCGCAACCCCTTAATACAGTTCTGCATGTTGTGGTGACCCTCAACCATAACATTATTTTCATAGCTACTTCATAACTGTACTTTTGCTACCGTTATGAATTGTAATGTAAATATCTGATATGCAGGATATATTTTCATTCACTGGACAAAATTTGGCACAAATACCCGATACCTTGTGTGATACCTTTTTTTTCTCTTCAATTTACACCAGTGCACTATCTGTACCAACTCCTAGTTTATTTTGGGGGTCAATTCTGAGGGCACCAAACTGGATACATGATCTGGTGTTGCTATTAACAACCATCAAGTTGACTTTGATACATAACAGCCCATGAATATGCGACCTTCAATTCAGCTTGACTTCAACAGTCCTGCCCAGGACTTGCAGATTCAGGGCCATGGCTTCCTTGATTGACTCCTTTCATCTGGAATGCAGTCCTCTTCTTTTCCTACTGTTTTCTGCCTTATCAAATGTTATTGTCTTTTCTACAAGATTGTTTCTTGCAATTGCCTCCTAGTCAGAAAGTTAGATGTGGTCTGTAATTGTTTCTGGTTCTTGATTCATAGTCCTTGTTCAGCTAGTTCTGTTAGGTTGATCCTCTCATTCCATTTTATGTCACTGATGAAAGATGCATATGTAAGCATTCATCATACTTGAATCATATGATTGGATTTGGTTTTCTATCTTCAATAAGGATTTTTAAAAAATTGGAAACTATGTTAGTAACTATTGCATTATGACAACGTTGTATGCTCTTATTAAATGTGTATCACCTCGCAACTCCAGGGGTTCTTGGTAGACACTGATTATCTACATCCAGCTCAGTCTGGCTTTAGGCACTGAAACATGGCACTGAAATAGCCTTGGTCACCTTAGTAGATGATCTACGCCGGGAGCTAGACAGGGGGAGTGTGTCCCTGTTGATTCTGCTGGACCTCTCAGCGGCATTCGATACCGTTGACCACTGTATCCTTCAGGAACGCCTCGCAGAAATGGGACTTGGGGGTACTGCTCTGCAGTGGCTCTAGTCCTTCCTGGAGGGTCGGTCTCAAAAGGTGTTACTGGGTGACACCTGTTTGACTCCACAACCGTTGTCTTGTGGAGTCCCCCAGGGTTCAGTACTGTCCCCAATGTTATTTAACATCTACATGAAGCCGCTGGGGGAGATAATCTGGAGTTTTGGAGTAAGGTGTTACCTGTATGCAGATGGCGTCCAAATCTGTCACTCTTTCCCACCTGTTACTAAGGAGGCTGTTCAGACCTTGAACTGGTGCTTGGCTGCTGCTGCTTCTTATTCTTATTATTTGAAACACAACAAGATGAGTCCACAGCAAACAAGATCACTCTGCTGACTGTTGTATTGGATCACACATTGGACACTTCCCAAGTGTCTATGACTGTGTGATGTATCGGCGAATAATGCACGCAGATCCCAGTAGGGTGGCCTTTTGCAGCTGGAAGATGGTAATCTTGTCAGCGCCAATTGTGTTTAAGTACATCGTCATCATTATTATTATTATTTAGCAATGGCAACATAAATTTTTTCCCTCTCCTTACTAAATTTCAACTTTCTAGATACAAAGCAACAAACTGTGAGCTTGGGCATGGACATGCAGTTAGAGTGGCTCTCGCTGGAGGACTTTCAGAAGCATCTTGATGGAGAAGATGAGAATCACGTTGCCGTTGAAGCAGTATCACCTAGTGAGTAACAGCTTGAAGTATGGGACATCTTAATACTTCCAATTGTTGACATCTGTTTATTTCATTTGAGATTATTTTATTCTAGCTCAGCTGCGGGATGCTGTTAAAAATGGGCAGTATGCTACAGTAAAGATGGCACTTAATTCAAATGAAGAGTATAATCTGGAACAGGAGGTATGTATTTCTGGAACAGGTAGTTTAATACTCCTTGGCAAAAAAATTAAAACACGAGTGTAACAATTTGAGAATGTAGGCAAGTAAATAAAAGTACAGAAATAATAAAATTATTTAAAAAAACCAATCACATAAATTTATATCTGTGCTATGTCATAAATGCAGTTGAAAGCACACAACAACAACAACAATCCTATTTCATCAGCCAAAAGCAGGCCCACACTTCCCATTAAAATACTAAGTTTATATTTGTTGAAATTGTTCTTCATTTTAATTATTGTATTGCTTTTAAGTGTTTATTCCACTACAAATAAGATACGTACAGTGTGCATAGGAATTCATTTGTGCTTTTTCGAATTATAATCCGAGGGACTGTGACCTGGCCCTCTGTTTAAAAAGTTTGAGGACCCCTCGTCTAGATGTTGTTGTTTCTCTATTTAATGTGGCTTAATTTAATTTTTAATTTTATATGTTACAGTTGCTTTTATACTAGTTTTTTTCTATGTTGTAAGGCATTGAATTTTGCTGTGAATATGTTGGAAACTGCTTTGAGTTCCCCTGGGGGAGAAAAGCAGTATATAAATGAAGTGAATGAATGAATGAATGTAGTAATTTAGTGTCATGCTTTCAGTATATCTGTTACATTAAACAACTATAACCACTGAAGATAATACAGATTTTGTACTAGAATTAGAATAGTGTTTTGATACCACTTTATTGAAGGATGGGAAATGCCACCTTTTCCGGAGAAATTATATATTAGAAAATGAACCTTTGACCATGTGACTTTGTTAACGATCCATTGGTAGCTATTCCGGGTGTCATCTTTTCTTCACTTATCAGAGTTGTACCATAAGCAGCTGCTGTATTGAAAATCAAACATTAATAAACTGCTGTTGCAGGATTCTAGTGGAATGACCCTTGTGATGCTCGCTGCTGCAGGAGGTCATGATGATATTCTTCGACTTCTCATCAGAAAAGGGGCGAAAGTTAATTGCAGACAAAAAAATGGAACAACTGCTTTGATACATGCAGCTGAAAAGGTTGGTTTCTTTTCTTCCCGTTTCTCCATTTGTTTTTATTTGTTCAGGGATCTTCCACACTCCCCAGAAAGTATTTTCCTGATTCTTTTATCAGGGACAGCGATTTTAACCTAATATAGCTGGGAATATGTTCAGCTGCTTAAGTTACCATGTCTTCCAAACTTCGAGATCAACCTGTTTCATCTTGAGTAATTAGAGAAAGTAGATGCCTAGCATTAATACTGCAATTTGCTATTCCCTATATCGCACTGTTTAAAAAAAAAAACGCCTAATTTTTCAGAGTGGTGCAATCCAGAAAACTGTGTCATGTTCCATCACTATCCAAAGTCAGGCACGGAGTCACAAAATTAGCTGGATATTTTTTTAACAGACTCGTTGTCCCCTACCTGCATTTTTTTTCCTTTGGCCACCAGGATTATTCAAGAATTCACTTCCTGTGCTTCACTTCTACCTTTATTAGGCCTGCTACTTTTATATAACCTTTTGTGTGATTTTTTCTTCTTCTCTTTTCCTTTATTACTCTCTTGTTTAAGAAATGGAATTTGGTATGGCTTGTAATATATCATACTTAGCATACGATGATGAAGGGTACATGTGCGACGGTATAATTACTTTATATAATTCTCCACAACAGTTTTAAAAATCAGTTTTTTTCCTATTTAGGTTCATCATATTCATTATATTAACTTTTTTCTTGTAGAATAATCTAACTACTGTAGCCATCCTCTTGGAAGCTGGAGCCTGCATGAATTTGCAGCAAAATAGTGGCGAAACGGCTTTAATGAAGGTATATGCTGTCAATATGACTTTTGATATGTAACCTCACACCATGATAAATGTGAATATACGTTCCTGTATGCAGAGATTTATTTGTTAAAACTTCTAAATTAGCTTGCTATCAGAAGTATGACCCATATTTCAATACTGTAGTTCCTAAGTCACTACTGAGCCATATGTTACAGTATTAAGTGACATATCTTTGTGATGTTAATATATTATTATTATATTACACATAATTTTAAAATTCTTTCTGTTTATATATTAGAGCAGTGGTTCCCAACCTGTGGGTCCCCGATGTTTTGGCCTTAAACTCCTCAAAATCCTAACAGCTAAAACTGGCTGGGATTTTTGGGAGTTGTAGGCCAAAACACCTGGGGACCCACAGGTTGAGTACTACTATATTAGAATAATACTTGTTTCAATAATTTTAGAGCTTAGGGGAAGAAGAGAGCCAGTGGATCCACTAACATGGGAGCAATGGAATTATTCTTAGTTTTACCACTATTCCTTCTGCAATTATCCAAATTGTAATTGAGATTGCTGAAGATGAAACCATGAAAGGACAGCATCCAGACCAGAAATGATCCTTAGAATTGATCCGGGATGGGAACCACCCTGGAAAGGAAGATCAGTTGTAGTTACTTTTCCAAATGGAAGACTTGGATATTGTCAGGAATATTAAAAATTAACTAGGTATTTTTAATCACAACAATGTGAGTCAAGCACTGAAATGGTTAAATGGATGGAGTGACTCAGTAAATGCTGCAGTTCAGTATAAGCAGGTGTGCCTGTAGCTTAGTACGCACCAATAATAGTTTGCTTTAGTATGAGAACGACTCAGTGTTTGTAGGCCTCAGTATGAGGTAGGCCTCAGAGTTGTGAGAGGCCTGGTGTGAGAAGGCTTTGATGAGAGAATCCCCAGGTTGAAGGCCTCGTGTGTAAAGCTGCAGTGTGAAATCTGCTGTGTGTGAAAGGCTACTGTGTGAAGCTCCTATGTAAGTTTAGTGTGAAAAGAGGCTCTGTGGAAGACAAGCTTTTATCTGCATGAGAAAGAAGCCCAGTGTGGAAGCAAAGAAGGAAGTATAAAGAATGTTATTTGTGTTATGGAAATCTTGTTCTTGTAAATAGTGCAACCATATTATTTTGCTATAAAGAAAAGCCTCCTAAGGAATTGATAACATTGGTCTGTGTATTTTTGTTCTTTTTATAACTTTTGGCTACTGATGCTGGATCATGCTACTGCTAAGAAGTTACCCTGCTATACGTTTATGAGTAGGGTCTTTTCTTAATAAGACCACTTGCCCAACATAGATTTATACTTTTGTCTTACCTGTATCTTGGTCTTTGTATTCTATGTCTGGCAAATACTTCCTAGCAATGGATAGTGTTAGCAGTTTGGCTTGGGATGAGGCCCACGCCATTGCTAGTTTCTGCTTTAGAGGAGATGTATAAAAACATTACAGAGCTACACCTCTTGTTGTGAGCCGTCAGGGAGGCTGGGAGGTGGAGACAGCTGCTGTTGGAGCCATGTTGTCAGTAGCTGCGCGGTGGTTTAAAACATTACAAGATCTTTACTTTTTTGCATGGATGTCTATTCCAATATGTGCACATTCAATAAATATTGAATTGCCTCATGTAATAGCTCTTGCTTTCTTCTTTTCCAAATGCAGGCCTGTAAAAGAGGAAATTATGATATTGTCCGTCTTATGATTGAAAGTGGTGCAGACTGCAATATATTATCAAAGCATCAGAGCAGTGCCCTTCATTTTGCCAAACAGTGTAATAATTCACTAGTGTATGAACTCCTCAACAGTCACTTGGCTACGTAAGTAGTTGCTTTGCTTGTGATTTTTTAAAAAGTTAATCATCAATTGAAGTTATGCTGGTATCTTGATTTTTAAGTATGAGGAAAGGAACTGTATTTGCTGATTTTATTTTTTTTTACTTGGATGGTTCTTGTTTGACTTATGCATTAAGGAAATTAGCTCAGCAGTAAAACTTATAGTTTAAGGGAACTTCACACATTCCTAAACAAAAATGGGAAGATTTAATCCACCATAGCTTAAATAAGGAGAGTACTGATAGTAATTAGTTCCTTTCTCCAATAATTAGGGTATAATTAAGTTACTTTGTGGTTGTCTCTTAACTAGGGAAAATCTCACTCCTTTTGTGCTAAGGTTTGACCGGCACAATGGGTGTAGGAGCTCTAAGTGTAGAGAAACAAATATGTTTGCACTGTTCTGATACATTCAGATATGTTTATAGAAAATAAAAGGCCCATATTTCACTGCATAATCACCGCCATCACATAATCATTGCATTCAAGTTTTTTTCAGTCCAAAAAATGTTTTCTAGTCTTTCATCACATAATTGTCACATGGGATAGTTCTGTTCGTCACACTGCCGAAGGGTAAACAGAGCAGCAATGTATTCAGCAGTATTTTGCACACATTGTGAACCATGAGCTTCAAATAATGGTTGCACCCAATGTTTTGGTGGGAAAGGTAGAATATGATAATAATAATAATAATAATAATAATAATAATAATAATAATAATCTTTATTTATACCCCGCCACCATCTTCCCAATGGGGACTCGAAGTGGCTTACATGGGGCCAAGCCCGGACAACATGTTACAGCAAAATAAAACCAGAACATAAACAGCAAGCAACATCATCAAAATTACATAGGGAAAAAAAAGTATAAACACAGTAAAAAAATAACATTCCAATAAACACATACTTTCTGATTGCTCTGGAGAGAGTAACTTTTTAGAATTGTAACTATAACAATAAATGCGGGGTGGGGTAAGTTTTCCTCCCACTTTTTTCTTTAAACTCCATACTGTTCAGGCCGACTCAGGTAAATCCCCTTCCAGATATTACCCTTTTATATGTGAATGTGGCTCTTTCCATGCTGGCTGTTGAGGAAATGTTGTATTTCTGTAGTATTAGACCAAAACGGAAATAGCAATTCTGCTTTGTTTTCCTTTTTTAGGCTCTTGCGAGTTGCAGAAGACACAATCAGGGAATATTTTGAAGCTCGTCTTAATTTGATGGAACCTGTATTTGACATTGCGTGCCACAGGCTTTGCGAGGGACCAGATTATTCTTCTGAATTCACCTACAAGCCCCCACAGGCTGTGTCTGAAGGTTGTGTTTTTATACACATTCATTAGTAGACAAATACGTAGAGAACAATCCAAGTGGAATTGAGGTTGTCAGTATAGAAGCTCTTTTGCAACTGAGAGAAAATACATTGTATTAACTTTTATTATTTTGAGACATAATCTTTTGGGAATGGCTGAGTTTATCTGATACTGCCAATAGCAAAAGAAGTTGGTTGTGAAACAATAAAAGCCTAGCCACAAATCATAGAATCATAGAATTGGAAGAGACCACAAGAGCCATGCAGTCCAGCTCCATGCCATGCACAAATATTGTGGTAAAGACATATAAACCCCTCTTGCCTAGTTTCCAACAGAACCCACAACCTAATTAAGACCAGAATAAACCAGGGCAATCTAACACTTCCCAACAAAGGAACTCCCAGGCAGCGATTAGCCAGGCTTTGAAGGTACAAGGCCCTTAAAGGCTAATCAAGATGGCCAATTGCAACATTCACACTTGCCTCAAACAGAGAGTTCTTTCTCCCACCTTCAACATTCCACAGATATATAAAACCCACCTGTCCAGTTTCCAAGAGGCCCCCCCCCCCCAACCTCTGAGGATGGCTGCCATAGATGTGTGCAAAACGTCAGGAGAGAATGCTTCTGGAACATGGCCATACAGCAAGCCATTGTGGTTAAGATCTTGGAAGCAAAATCTAAACAAGTGAAAATTGAATTGGCCAAAGTGCCATTTGTTTGTTTGCCTTTCTCTTCCTCTTATTTAATTTTTCTCAAGCTATGGTCACAAAATTCAGTGAAGAAAACTGGGAGTTGCCACTTTTCAGCATATCTATTTCTGAAGTTAACAGGAGTGCCTTTTTTAGAATTAATTTACAGAATAGATGGTGTAAGTGCAAAACAAGTTCATATCTATCAATTTACCTTCTGGGGCATGAAGCTTTCTTTGAGTTAGGAGACTAAATGTTAACCAAAAAGTCATGTTATTTTAAGAATATTACTTAAAGATAAGCCACACCCAGCACTTTTTAACCTGTACCCATCACTGGCCCGGCCCTGGTTTTTATTGCGTAATGATGTAATGTTTTGTTATTGCTTATGTTTTTAATTTGCTTTGAATTGTATTGTTATTGTTTTGCTGTTGTTGTGTTGAGGCCTTGGCCTTTGTAAGCCGTATCGAGTCCTTCGGGAGATGCTAGCGGGGTACAAATAAAGTTTAATAATTAATAATAATAATAATAATAATAATAAGTAAAATGTTCAAGTTGGCCTTTAAGGCATGGTGAGAATCATTTCCCCCCCAGTTTCGGTACAGTCTCTGAAAACTTGCTTGTTTTTCCACAGGATCTGGAGTTCTTTTATTCATTTTCCATGCAAACTTTTTTGGAAAAGAGGTTGTTGCTCGGCTTTGTGGACCATGCAGTGTGCAAGCGGTGGTTTTGAATGACAACTTCCAACTGCCCGTGTTTCTGGTAAAATTTTCATGTTTTGTTTCCTCTGTAATTTTTAAAAAAATGTCAAATATATTTTTCAAAGATTAGTTCATTGTTTTGTTTTGTTTTTCAAAATTTTATTGAGTTTACAAAAGGATACAGTTTCCCCCCTTAAAAATTGTTAGTTCATACTTTTTACAAATATTTTGCCATTTAATACTGTGTTGTGTGATAACTAGTTATATTTAGATTGTCCCCTGTGGTGTAGTGGGTTAAAGCCTTGTGCCAGCAGGACTGCTGACTGAAAGGTCAGCGGTTTGAATCTGAGGAGCAAGGTGAGCTCCCATTTGTTAGCTCTAGCTCCTCATGCGGGGACATGAAAGAAACCTCCCATAGGATGGTAAAACATCTGGGCGTCCCCTGGGCATTGTCCTTGCAGATGGCCAATTCTCTCACACTAGCGACTTGCAGTTTCTCAAGTTGCTCCTGACACAAATAAAAAGTTATATTTCATATTTGAAGAATCTTTAAAATCTGAAGAGCAGAAGGCTCAAAATTCCTTTTTCAGGGTTATGGAAACAGAATCGTAATATCTTCCTTGTTACATTTATAAATCTATGAGAAATTTACGCATTATTTATTGCACATCTATATGGGGGCTGTAAATGGCTGCTCACCCAGTTTTCTTTGGCAGGATCAGAAAGAGAATATAACTGTTTCAGTTAACAAGGTCATATGTTTATCCACAGGTTTGTATATTATCATGCCAAATGAATTTTCTAAAGATACTTTAAATTTACTTCTATTTCCTATTTAGATTAGATAGCACTGCTAGCTGCACAAAATCTATTAGAACATGCCAAGATTACAGGATAACATGTATCAGCCTAAGGAAGAATAATTTTGTGGGTCATACTTGTAGTAAATCATTTCTCAGGGATGCTCCATTAATTATATGCAGCCTGTATGTTTGATGGACCAACTGCCAGCTCAATAATGTCTTTATTATTACTTTAATGTGGTTGGATGTTTATTTAAACATTTGGGGTGTTTTGGTTGTTTTGGTTCTTTTAGCACCTTATGGCATTGAATGTTTGCCGTTGCTTGTTGTAAACCTGAGTTCCCACGGGAGATAGGGCGGGATATAGATAAATTTATTATTATTATTATTATTATTATTATTATTATTATTATTATTATTGACTCCTGGTAATTTCTGCTGGCTTTTCCCCTGCTGACTTGTTTATTTCTGTTTGAATGCACAAGCACAAATGCACAAGTATGCATGCGCACTTCTGCCACCCTTTTCTCAGCTTCTGAAGATTTAATGTTATCATTTCTTTCTTCCTGCAGCTCTAATGCAATGTGAAATGGCTTTTTTATCATATGGTGGACACTAAATTACATCTGTCTTATACTACTACTGCTCCCTGTTGGGACTGCTGTAAATGTAGGGGGTTTCAACTTCATATTCTGTCCTTATCAAGTTTACTTTAAATATCCAGCTGGTGAAATGGTTTTTATAAAAATCTAAAAATCTTACTCATTACCTGTAAAATTGTAGCCATAATACAGTTGTATTCTCCATGGGAGACCCTTTATTACTGGGTGGCCTTCCTAACATTCTGCTTTGGCCTCCTATTCACTCTCCCAACCATGCACACAACACATACCCTCTTACACTTCCCACGCCCACAAATTCTCAAGTTTCTATGTACACTCCTTTTGAGCTGAAATCCTTTTGGATTGGATTGATTGAGAAACTCTAATCAATAGCTGAAAGCAAAAAGGGTTTTTCCCCTGTCTGGAGAGAAGAGGCCAAGAGAGGAAGCTGTTGAGTTATATAGGGATGTACTGGGCCTCACAGGCTGAAAATTCCCCATGTCTGCCACATTTGTCTTCTAATAGAGCAGTTTTGTTTCACCATGATTTTGTGAGTTTATATGGTTGTGCTACACCATGTCATTAAGTATTATCAAAATTGTAGCCTACCAAACAACAAGAAATATATGCTAAGGAATAGGAGAAGGAGCCTTTGCCCCAAGTCTTCCCCATGCGGGTGGGGAAGGAGAGCCATGTGCAAAGCTGGGCTTGCGTGGCTGAATCCTGATGGGGAAGAGACATGTAGAAAACTGCACATATAACATTGCCTGGAGACATAGACATAGAATCATTGAGTTGGAAGAGACCTTGTGGGCCATCTAGTCCAACCCCCTGCCGAAAAGCAGGAAAATCACATTCAAAACACCCCCAACAGATGGCCAACCAGCCTCTGTTTAAAAGCCTCCAAAGAAGGAGTCTTGGCCACAGTCCAAGGCAGAGAGTTCCACTGCTAAACAGCTCTCACAGTCAGGAAGTTATTCCTCATGTTCAGGTGGAATCTCCTTTCCTGTCGTTTGAAGCCATTGTTCCACATCCTAGTCTCCAGGGCAGCAGAAAACAAGCTTGCTCCCTCCTCCCTGTGACTTCCCCTCACATAATTTATACATGGCCCTCATCATGTATCCTCTCAGCTTCTCTTCTGCAGGCTAAACATGCCCAGCTCTTTAAGCTGTTCCTCATAGGGTTTGTTCTCCACATAGTAGCATTGGGAGGTGAGGATGTGTCCTCTGGCACCATCAAGACCACAGAGGGCTCCAGAGCGAGAAGAAAATCAGCCCCTACCTCAACATGGTCCCCTGTCCCTTACCTAGAATATATATTACTTTATAGGTCCAGTTTGACACCCAGTTAACAGCATTGTTAATACTTTTTGAAAGGATATGGTTCTAGGTTTAAAGATTTTATAAAATATTTTGTTAGGAAACATGTATTAATTAGCAGTAAGAATCTCCAGTACCAAACGAGAGTCTATAGTGCAGGCCTACACAACCTGTGGCCCTCCAGGTGTTTTGGACATCCACTCCCAGAATTCCTGACCATTGGAGAAGTTGCCTAGGTTTTCTAAGAACTGGAGTCCCAAACACCCGGAGGGCCACAGAGTGTCTGCAGCCTGCGGGATACTGGAAGATAAGTGATTTTTTTTCTTAGGAAGGTGCTGCCTGAAAGCAGCATTTGGAGGGTATTGTTGCTCTGTGCATGCCCTTCAGTGCCATGCCTAGAGTAGCCAGGCACCCGTTCCTTCCTTCTCATCATCTCCCTCCCTCCCTCCCAGCCCCGCAGAGCCAACCATCCTGGGAGGACAGAGCAGCTCCCTCAGCGGATCCACCAGGTGAGTGGCTAGGCCAAGATTTGCCGGGGCATTGATGGCATACTTATCCATTCCTTGCCCTTGGGCTTATTTCTTGATGACAGAAAGCTACAAGGGCATTATTCATTACCCCTCCCAGCCTCTGCCCATCAGAATCCATATACACAAGCTGCTCATTCCTTCACAGGGACATTTAGGGCAAAGCTCCGCTCTCCGTGTTTAGTGGATTCCATTGGTCAGAATCTGCAAGGACACAGGAGGAGTACTGTGTGCAAACAGAGCATTGGCATGGCCACTCTAGTGCTGCATTTTAAAACAATTGCTGTGAGTTTTGTTTCTAATGGCCAAATTCCTATATGAGAGTTACATTTCCTCAAGTGGAATTATATAACGGGGAATTAGAAATTGAGTACTTTTGTTACATCCATATCCAGTAGAAGGTCGGTGTTACTTAACTATGTAGAGGAACTGACAAAGTGAATGATGCACATAAAGTCCCCAATATACTATGCCCCCTGATGAGCATTGGGCGCTCACTCACAATGTGTCACAGAATACTGGTGTGGGGGTTCAGATGTGCATCAAGTGCTTTTGCCAGTATCCCATTTTACATCTTCGGAATTCAGTTACAGGATTTCTTATCACCATTGCTATATAGTTAAGTACATGTAAAGTTACTGTATATACTTGAGTATAAGCCGAGTTTTCAGCCCTTTTTAAGTCTGAAAAAGCCCCCCTCGGCTTATACTCGAGTCAAGGTTATTTATTATTTTACTCTGTTGTTGTTGTTGTTGTTGTTGTTGTTGTTGTTATTTTACTCTATTATTATTATTACAATTACATTACTCTGTTATTATTACATTAATCATTTTTCTCTATTATTACATTTACTATTTTTCTTTATTATTGTTATTATTACACTTATTATTTTACTCTATTTATTATAATTGTTATTACATTTATTTTACTCTATTTACTCTTATTATTACATTTCCATTATTTTACTCTACTATTTTATTATATTTATTATTTTCCTCTATTATTATTAGAAGGATACATAAGCACATTTACATTGAAAGTTAGAATAATGATGTAATTAGAGTTGGACAGTTTTATCTTTAACCTACTGATGTCTCAATTAATGTAATTTTATTGGTATCTATTTTTATTATGAAATTTACCAGTACCTGCTGCATTTCCCACCCTTGGCTTAAACTCGAGTCAATACGTTTTCCCAGTTTTTGTGGTAAAATTAGGTGCCTCAGCTTATGTTTGGGCCGGCTTATACTCGAGTATATATGGTATATGACATAGGGAATGATATAGGATTCTAGCCTATAATTTATTTTATCTTTGATTTTATAGGTTTACATTCTGTTTAGAAATCTGGTTGTTATATGCCCCAATTAACTTGCAATGGAGCAAAATACAATTGTTGTAAATACAATCCTTTTTTTAATAGTGACCAATCAGATATCTTGAAGAGGTGGGGTTAAGGTAGTAGCTCGTTCTCCTTTAATATTGCTAGCCATTGGCTTTCAGTGGCTTAGTGCCTTGGGGCAGGAAGATTGATTCAAGGCAACTTGATTCACAGGCAGTGTTTCTGTCCTGATAGTCAGGAGTTGAACATTCCTAATTTAAAGGAGCTCTCTGAATGGCTACCAACCCTGCCACTAGATGTTGAATAGGTTGGCTGTTGTGCTACAGCTCCCAGATCTAGGTATTACATTTATGCAGTTGTTCTCAGCTGGTTTAGATGTACTGGGGGTGTGGGGTGGAGCTGCATAAGGGTAAGGAAAAACAAGAGAGCTATCCTCTCATACACATTATTACATAAGTTCTCACCCTCACCAATATTTTCTTCAAGACCATATTACCATGCAAAGGTCTTTGCTCTGTCATATCATCTCTTAAAAGGATTGATTTCATTGATAGGGAATTAAGAGGAACAGGCAGAATTCATAAAGGTTGTGTGGGTGAGAATTTAGCTCCTGAAAAATCATATTTTTGAACTGAAGCATGATGTCATTTAGGAGATGTACAACCAATTGTTCTCTCTTTTTTTTAATTTTAGGATAGTCACTTTATTTATTCCTTCAGTCCTATTCCTGGCCTCAACAAACTTTTCATACGATTGGTAGAAGCTCCTGCTGCCAAGGTGAGAAATGTAAATATGTATATATTTTTATTGTTGCAATAAATATAAAATATATGTTGCAATAAAGTCACCTTTGGGCTGAGAAAGACAGTATATAAATATGGTAAATAAATAAATAAATGCATATACGTTTTGAAATGTGTGTCATCTTTCAAGAAAGAATACGCTTGGCTAGAAACAAGTCAGTGCTTCAGCATAGAAATAGGTGTTCTGCATGCCAGCCTGAGCAATACACTGAGCCTTGTGCCAATCCCACCAGGCCTTCCACAGAGCATTTGAAGCCACCATCACACAGCCATTTATGTGTGGAGGACAGTAAGCACATCATGGGGCACTTGCCTATATCCCTGTAGCAAACTGTACTGAGATAATCATTTCAGTGGTTGTGGGGAGGACTTAGTTACACATGGAGTAAGAGAATATCAACCTCTGCAGCAAAGAGAAATATAGACATGCTAGCATTGGGTTACTGTATATACTCCAGTTGACCTCATCTGTAAGTTGTCTTATATTACTTTATGCGTGGTTTGTTTTATGCTATTTATGAAGTTGTTTTATGAATTTTGTTGTGTTATGTTTTAACCATGTTGATTGGGCTTGTCCCCATGTAAGCTACCCAAGTCCCTTCGGGGAGATGGAGGTAGGGTATAAAAATAAAGGTGATGATTATTATCATCATCATTATTATTTGAGGGCAGATTTGGAGGCCAAAATTAGGGATTTTAATATGACCCCTGGTCGCATAGCGGGTTAAAGCACTGAGCTGCTGAACTTGCTGACCAAAACGTTGATGGTTCAGATCTGGGGAGCAGGGTGAGCCCAGCTTCTGCCAACCTAACTGTTTGAAAACATTCTAGTGTGAGTAGATAAATAGGTGCGGCGGAAAGATAACAGCGCTTCATGCAGTCATGCCAACCACATGCCTTAGGAGGTGTCTACAGACAACACTGGCTCTTCAGCTTAGACATGGAGATGAGCACCACCCCCCCAGAGTTGGACATTACTAGACTTAATGTCAGGGAAACCTTTACCTATGTTGGTTATTCCAGAGGAGAAAGCATTTTGGGACCAGTGATATTAAAAAAAGTTGGCATCATGGCAGAGAGAGTAGAATTTGTGGTGTTTCTTTGAGGTCCTCCTGGCATGGCCTAAGTGCTTGCCTTTCTCCACTCTACAGTATACTACAGATACAGTACTCACATTGACTCAAGGATGAGTTGACCCAGGTTTTTGGAGTTTTTCCCCCCTAAAAGTACAGTAGTCTCGGTTATCCAACATGATCGGGCTGGCAGAATGTTGGATAGCCCGAATATGATGGATCAAGGAAAAGCCTATTAAACCCTCCCGTTTCCTGCCTCCGCTGGGCCCCAGCTCTCTACCCTACTCGTCCTGGTGGCAAACGCTGCCCTCCCTTGCTCACTCACCCACCCTACCTTTGCCACCAGGATGAAGAGCCGGGGCCCAGAGTAGTCAGGAAGGAGAGGTCAGACTCCTGGATCTGCCTCCGCTGCTGTCTTTGCTTCCCTCCCTCCCTCCCTCACTGAGCAGTAAAGGCAGGCGTGGCAGCGGTGGCAGGACCAGGAGCCTAGCCTCCCCTTCCTGCCTCCTCTGGGCCCTGACTCCCTACCCTGTGCATCCCGGTAGCAAAGGCCACTCTTGCTCGCTTGCTCACTCACTCATCCACCCTACCTTTTGCCTTTGCTGCTGGGACGAGGAGCCAGGGCCCAGAGGAGGTGAGAAGGGGAGGCCAGGCTCCTGGATCTGCTGTCGGTGCAGGCCTTTGCTGCCTGGACCCGGCCCAATGAGCGAGCGAGAACATTGTTAGAAGAATAATCACTTGTACTTTCTTTCTTGCAGGTGAAGTTACTGATCGGTGCATACAGAGTGCAGCTGGCCTCATGAACCTGAAATTATTGTTGTTATATATATATTTGGAATACATTTTCCTTTTTTTCTGATCAAACAGTTTGGAACTCCTGATGCAGTTTATATATTGTTATTGCAACAACCTGTTTATTTTGACTCTCATTTCCTTATGAACCATCATGCGAGTCATTTGGTGGGCTGCGGAGGACACCGAATAAGATTTGTTATTTTGTGTAGATATCACTGTATTTGTGCCAATAACTATAATTCCATGTCTAAGTTGGAGAGTCCAGACTGCACATCTCATTTCCACCATGTGGAATGGTGCAAACATTTTAAGATAAAGTACAGTTTTTTTAAAACCCAAGTCCTTGTAAAGGCTAAAAAAATTGTCCTGATGTTTTTGTTGATATTTAAATTGTTTTTTCAAATATGCAGAACTACATTTGCTATTGCTGTTATACAGGAAAATAAACCGTATTTCTGCTTTCTAAAAGATTGATGTAACAAGGGTTTAAACATAAACTTAATATAACTGAGGCTAATGGTCGGTTTGTTCAAAAGTATGAACAAAAACAAAACAAAAAAACAAACCTGGGCAGAATTGTGAAAATTGTTGTTCTTCATAAAGCTTTAGAAAGTAATGGACAGAATAGTGTATTAGACACATGCTATTTTTAAAAAAGTAGACCATATTTATAGATTTATTCTAATCTTGTACTGCTGTGAACTGCTCCTGATAAATTCATCTTTTGCCCTCATAGACACATTTTTATTATAGTAGTTCAGTGTTAATAAAAAATATAAAACATTTCATGAATCAACTTTCGTGTTTTGCTCTTCTGTATCAAGTAATAAGAGAGAATCAAACTGATAATATGTTAAATGGTAGTTCGGCATGTAATTTTATTTCGTCCCTCATCACATTGGTTAGTACTGACTAAAGTAAACTTAATTTCTCAATTGTTGAATGTATTACGTAAATGTACTATGTGATACTTACTACATAAATCCCATTGATTTGATGGGTGTGGAATAACAGATTCAGGACTTTGTGTACAGCAGTGCAATATCTCAATGAGGTAACACATTTTCATACCAGTATTTTAATGGATTGAAAGGAAGAATTAGTCTTATCCTGTAAGTAAAATTCAAAAGTATTTAAACCATCGGTTACTTTCTCAAAATAAAGATTCAGTGCAACCAATGTTTTGTTAACTGGATGGTGTAGAGAAAAATTCTACATAAACTGAACAAACCTATGTGGAGAGCACTTGTTTGTCAAAGGCAGCAGCTGTAATTGACTACTGAAATCTTGTTGGGACTGTACGTTAGTGCAACCAGCCCATTACAGAAGTGGTTGTATAGGTTGAATGCAGAGGTGGACAACTATTGGGAAATTGAGAGATAGATGCTTACCATTAAGATTCATTCTTCGAATCACAGAGTTGGAAGAAACTACAAAAGCCACCCAGTCCAACCCTCTGTCATGCAGGAACCCACAATCAAAGCACCCCCAACAGATGGCCATCCAGCCTTTGCTTAAAAGCCCCCAGAGAAGGAGATGCTACCACGCTCTGAGGCAGCATATTCCACTGCCAAACAGCTCACACTGTCAGAAAGGTGTTCTTAACATTTAGGTGGAATCTTCTTTCTTACAGGTTGAATCCACTGCTCCGTGTCCTAGTCTCCAGTGTAGCAGAAAACAAGCTTGCCTCTTCTTCAAAGTGCTATTCTTTCAGCTATTTAAACTTGGCTCTAAATGTCCCTTCAGCCTTCTTTTCTCTTGGATGGCAAGAGGAGCAATTCATTTACAGATTGTTTCCCGTGTTCCGGCTGACAATGCAGAGGCTCAGTGTTCTTTTTTATTGTAACCATTGAACCCTCTCCCTTCACTGTCAATTTTGTTGTAAAGCCTTGCCTGCTAATTAGTTATTTCCTAAATCACTGCATACTACTCAATCTATTTTATGTTACTATTCTGCAGTCACATAGGTTTATTTGTTCCTCCTGTCATCCAAAAATGAATGTCATGGTAAGTATCAATCTCTTCTTGTTTGGATAGCACAAGGGATCCATCCAATTATGGACTTTATGCAAGGCCTCCAATCTGGGGTGGGTGAAGCTGCCATAAATATAACTCAGGTGCTCCAGGTGCTTTTGATCTTCAACACCCAGAGGCTTGAACTGCCTTAGCCAATGATCAGGGATTCTGGGAGCTCAAAACACATGAAAGATGAGTTTGAGAAACTGTTAGTTTCAGCAAAATGGAATTCAAATGAGTTTCTAGACAATCACTTTATACAGGTAAGTGCCAGCCTTAGGTTTAGTAATAGCACATGTTATCAACTCACATGTTAAAAATAATTTGCCCAAATATCTCCCAAATGTTGAATGGCTGCTTCCATCCTGTTGCATCATCCGAAGATGCTGGTGCAATGTATGCTGTAGTCACCGCCATCAAGCATAGGGAATGTGGCTATACTTTTTCTGGCCTGGGAACACTTGTGCAGTCACAGCACAGGAGAAATGCTTTAATTCAATTAACACTGACCAATTTAGTTATTTTCCTAAGGTCTTCAGGTGGGAGCAAATAAATAATGCCTCGGTGTCTAATGTGACTTGTTCTTTCATTTCCGTTGATGTTTTAGCCTAAGATAGAAATTTGGCAATGAATTACCTCATTAATTCACATGCTTATCTTGCATTTTGGGCCAAACATTGGATCTATTGTAGGAGTCAATTTGTCCTTCTCAAACCTACACCAGTTTGAGGTTACTGAAAGGGTATCTAGCTCCAACACCCTTCTTGCATAGGTTATTACTACTAAGGATGCCACCTTCAATATAAGTAGCCTTAATAATGCCTCCTGTACAGGTCCAAAATGTAAATGCCTAGATGGGAACCTATGTGGAGTCAGTGGATCTAACAAGATGGCTCTATCTAGAAATCTTTTTTAACATGTGAGTTGATAACATGTCTTATTACTAAACCTAAGGCTGGCATTTGCCTGTATACAGTGATTGTCCAGAAACTCATTTGAATTCCATTTATGCTGAAACTCTTAACAGTTTCTTAAACTCTCATCTTTCATGTGTTTTGAGCTCCCAGAACCCCTGATCATTGGCTAAGGCAGCTCAAGCCTCTGGGAGTTGAAGATCAAAACACCCAGCACCTGAGTTTGGTAATCACTGCTTTAGCATATGAATAGCATACATATAATCTGCATTGTATTATCCCAACACCATTCCCTGAAAACCTCCCAAGTCTTCTGTTCCAACTATTAATGAGAAAAATGCTGGGGAACCCTGCCTGGGCCTTACCTAGACAACTCATTTTTCTTTCTGAGAAAATGACTTTATAAAATGGTGTCTGTGTCTGTTCTGGCCTGCTTTATTTTCATCCGTTTTACAGACTTTATTTCACAGTTTAGCAGGCAACAATGTGGTCCACCTTAGAATCATAGAATCAAAGAGTTGGAAGAGACCTCATGGGCCATCCAGTCCAACCCCCTGCCAAGAAGCAGGAATATTGCATTCAAATCACCCCTGACAGATGGCCATCCAGCCTCTGCTTAAAAGCTTCCAACGAAGGAGCCTCCACCACACTCCGGGGCAGAGAGTTCCACTGCTGAACGGCTCTCACAGTCAGGAAGTTCTTCCTAATGTTCAGATGGAATCTCCTCTCTTGTAGTTTGAAGCCATTGTTCCGCATCCTAGTCTCCAGGGAAGCAGAAAACAAGCTTGCTCCTCCTCCCTGTGGCTTCCTCTCACAGATTTATACATGGCTATCATATCTCCTCTCAACCTTCTCTTCTTCAGGCTAAACATGCCCAGCTCCTTAAGCCGCTCCTCATAGGGCTTGTTCTCCAGACCCTTGATCATTTTAGTCGCCCTCCTCTGGACACATTCCAGCTTGTCAATATCTCTCTTCAATTGTGGTGCCCAGAATTGGACACAATATTCCAGGTGTGGTCTAACCAAAGCAGAATAGAGGGGTAGCATTACTTCCCTAGATCTAGACACTATGCTCATATTGATGCAGGCCAAAATCCCATTGGCTTTTTTTGCCGCCACATCACATTGTTGGCTCATGTTTAACTTGTTGTCCACGAGGACTCCAAGATCTTTTTCACACGTACTGCTCTCGAGCCAGGCGTCCCCCCATTCTGTATCTTTGCATTTCATTTTTTCTGCCAAAGTGGAGTATCTTGCATTTGTCACTGTTGAACTTCATTTTGTTAGTTTTGGCCCATCTAATCTGTCAAGATCGTTTTGAATTCTGCTCCTGTCCTCTGGACTATTGGCTATCCCTCCCAATTTGGTGTCGTCTGCAAACTTGATGATCATGCCTTCTAGCCCTTCATCTAAGTCATTAATAAAGATGTTGAACAGGACCGGGCCCAGGACGGAACCCTGCGGCACTCCACTTGTCACTTCTTTCCAAGATGAAGAGGAAGCATTAGTGAGCACTCTCTGTGTTCGTCCACTTAACCAATTACAGATCCACCTCACCGTAGTTTTGCCTAGCCCACATTGGACTAGTTTCCTTGCCAGAAGGTCATGGGGACCTTGTCGAAGGCCTTACTGAAATCCAGGTACGCTACATCCACGGCATTCCCCGCATCTACCCAGCTTGTAGCTCTATCGAAGAAAGAGATCAGATTAGTCTGGCATGACTTGTTTTTGATAAATCCATGTTGACTATTAGCGATGACCACATTTGTTTCTAAGTGTTTGCAGACCACTTCCTTAACAATCTTTTCCAGAATCTTGCCTGGTATCGACGTGAGGCTGACCGGACGGCAATTGTTTGGGTCATCCTTTTTTTCCCTTCTTGAAGATTGGGACCACATTGGTCCTCTTCCAATCTACTGGAACTTCTCCCGTTCTCCAAGAACTCTTAAAGATGATTGCCAATGGTTCTGAAATGACTTCCGCTAGTTCCTTCAATACTCTTGGTGGAGTTGATCTGGCCCTGGGGACTTGAACTCATTTAGAGCAGCCAAGTATTCCTGGATGACTTGTTTCCCAATTTGGGGTTGGATGTCCTCCAATCCCTCATCCACTCCATCTTGCTGAGGTTGAAGACTCTTTTTGTGAGAAGACCGAGGCAAAGAAGGCATTAAGTAGTTCTTCCTTTTCCCTATCCCCTGTCAGCATTGCCCCATCTTCTCCTCGAAGAGGTCCTATCGCCTCCTTGTTTTTCCTTTTTCTACTGACATAAGAATAGAAGCCCTTTTTATTGTTTTTAATGTCCCTGGCAAGTCTGAGCTCGTTTTTTGCTTTAGCCTTGCGGACCTTTTCCCTACAGGTGTTGGCTATTTGTTTGAATTCTTCTTTGGTGATTTCTCCCTTTTTCCACTTCTTGTGCATGTCTCTTTTGTGTCTTAGCACAGTTAGAAGTTCTTTGGACATCCATTCTGGCTTCTTTGCACTTGTCCTATTTTTTCTCTTTGTTGGCACGGTTTGCAATTGCGTCTTGAGTATTTCACTCTTGAGAAATTCCCATCCATCCGTAACTCCCTTGTCTTTTAGTATCTGTGTCCACGGAATGCTGCTCAGCGTTTCCTTCATTTTTTGGAAATCAGCTCTCTAAAGTCCAAAATGCGGGTTTGACTTGTCTTAGTTTCGGCCTTCCTTTGTACCTCAAATTGCAGGAGCACATGGTCACTTGCCCTAAGGATCCTACCACTTCGACCGCATCGATCAGGTCCTCCGCATTTGTTAGGATGAGATCAAGAGTAGCCAATCCCCTTGTTGCCTCTTCTACCTTCTGGACCATGAAATTGTCTGCAAGGCAAGCGAGGAATTTGTTGGACCTTGTACTCTTGGCCGAGTTTGTTTTCCAGCAAATATCGGGATAGTTGAAATCGCCCATGACTACTACATCTCTTCTCTGTGCCTGTTTGGTCAACTGTTGGCAGAAGACTTCATCAAGTTCTTCCTCCTGGCTTGGGGGTCTGTAGTAGACGCCTACAACGACATCTTTTTGAGTCCCAGTTCCCTTGATTCTTATCCAGATGATTTCAAGCTGGTTTCCCAGATTGCTGTCTTGAATCTCTTCTGCAGCATAAGAGTTTTTGACATATAAGGCTACTCCGCCTCCTCTCCCCTTTGTTCGGTTTCTGTGAAAGAGGTTATACCCCTCGATATCCACATTCCAGCGATAGGAGTCATCCCACCAGGTTTCAGTGATCCCTATGATATCATATTTGTGGTGTTGTGCTAAAAGTTGGAGTTCGTCTTGTTTATTTCCCATGCTCTGTGCATTAGTGTAAAGACATGTGAGCCCCTGGGATCTTCCCTTGAGCTGTTTAATTGGGATTATTGTGCTTTTGGTACTTGGTCCTTGTTGTGTTTGTGCAGCCCTCCGTTTAGCCTTCTGGCGATTCCCAGACATTATGGGTAAAGTAGTGTTCGCAAGGCTGTTGTCCCCCTCCCCCGGTGGACCTAGTTTAAAGTGCGTCTAATGAGGTTTGCGAGTCTGTGAGCAAAAAAGGTGTTTTCCTACTTGTGTGAGATGCACCCCATCCCTTGCCAGTAGGCCATCCTCCTGGAAAAGCAGGCCATGGTCGAGGAAGCCAAAGCGTTCCTCCTGACACCATTTTCTAAGCCAGTCATTGACCTGTACTATTTTTCTGGCTCTTGTGGGTCCGTGTCTTACAACAGGGAGGAGGGATGAAAAGACCACCTGTACATTACATTCTTTTAGCTTTGCTCCTAGAGCTCGAAAATCATTTGTGATCTTTTGAAACGTATGCCTTGCAGTATCATTGGTTCCTACATGAATCAACATGAGGGGAGGACGGTGATAGGGCTTGAGGAGCCTGGTGAGCCTCTGAGTGATATGGTGTATTTTTGCCCCCGGTAGGCAGCATATTTCTCGAGCCATCCCATCCGGTCTGGAAATGACAGCTTCCATTCCTCTAAGGAGGGAGTCGCCTACTACCAAGACCTGTTTACTTTCGGGAATGACAGGGCCCCTTTTGTGCAATGTAGTGTGTAGGTCTCCAGAAAAGTGATCCTGTTGGTGTGAATTGTGTAGGTGAAAAGTGTTGTCCAATTATGATCCAATTCTCTACCCAGCCACTGAGAAAAACACCACAGTATTTCTTTGCAAGGGGCTAAAACAAGTTGCAGATAGAAAAACTATCATTATGGCTCCACAGCAGGAATGTATGAATGAGAGTACTTCAAAATGGCAGAGAGATGCATCAGCCCTTCCTATGGTAGACAAAATGGCAGGCACAAGGTTAGTCAAAAAAGAGAAAACAAGCTTTAGAGCTCTGGTTTCAATCATCATAATTTATTAATACATACTGTGCAAATGTATACAGCACTACAGAATCTTACTGTAAAAAAAGAGGAAGAAGCACAGGTCAATGAAGCTTTGGATCCATATGTAATCTAACTAATAAAAGCATTACAAATATTACCACAGGATACTTGTTTTCTTCTTCAGGTTCAAGGAAAATACAACATGGGCATGTCACCATGAGGTTTACTGCTGTTAAGCTCCATGAAAAATTCTTCATAGAAGAAGCTGAATAAGACATTTACAGCTGTACTCCAACCTTTAAAAAAAAGAAACAAAATGACAAGCTATACCTTTGCTCCATTTAGCTCCCTCTAAACCAGGCATGAGCAAACTTTGGCCCTCCAGGTGTTTTGGACTTCAACTCCCACAATTTCTAACAGCCAATAGAATTGGGGTACAGGCACAGGACCCTTGTGAATGCACAAAATAATGAATAGATTTTTTTTAACCCAAAAGAGCACCTCTCTAGAAATTTCTAGATCTTCAAGTATGACCCCACAGTCAACATCCCACCGTCATCTGGCGGTTAGGAATTGTGCGCGTTGAAGTCCAAAACACCTGGAGGGCTGAAGTTTGCCCATGCCCGCTCTAAATGTATTCAGATAGTGTTTAAATCCACAGCACTCAGAACATATTGCACTTACACAACAATACTCTACAAGTAAACATGCATTCCTATGCATTTTTACACACGGACTTAAATGGTCATCCTCACTGAATCTGAAGATACTGCAGCAAAACACTGTAAAACTCATACATCTTAAACTATTCCAACATATTTCAAATTTATAATTTAAGACCACTATTCAAAATTATCACTTTTACTCTTTTCTTGTGTAGGTGTGCCTATCAATTTACAATAATTTACAACAATTTACAATTTCTCTGGGTTTTCACTGGCAAGGAATTCTTATATTCTACAGCACCTGGCATTTGTTAGCAGTCTCCCATCCAAGTACTAACAGAGGCTTGGCCTGCTTGGCTTCCAAAATTGGATGGAACCAATTTAGAGTATTTAGGTCCTTTTGCAGTCCCACATACAAAAGCAAGTGAAAACTTGAGGGCAGAGCACCACAAATGTTGGTCCTTTGCTAGCTGGATATATGAACAGGAAGTGGTCCCACAACTCTCAAGACCCCAATCTCTCAAAGGATCCAACTGCAACTGAATGGGTTTGAGCCACTAACTGGCAAGCTGGTGCTTTTCTAACCTGGAGGGACCAAGTTGGCTCAGGCCTGATCTATACCTTCAAGCTTCTATCCATAAAGATAGAGATGGGAAATTGGACAACTGCAAATGTATCAAAACTTCAAAACCTTACTAAAAATGCCTTTTCCCACAGAAATGTAAACTTTGCTAATTTCAGGGTTTACGCCTTACTTACTCTCAAAAGAGGCTTTGTCTGTCTCTTGGCTCATTAGCTGCTTGTCTGTAACTCTACAGGATACAACTGTGGTGAAAATCATCCAGCATACATCCACTAGAATTGGAAAAAAGCACAACAAACCAGTGACGCTTCCTAATGTTCCTATGAACAAAGCTCCTAAGCAATTTTTTTGCATGTGATGGTGGTTTTGCCAAAGTTGAAAGTTCTTCTTGCTTCCACAATTCTGGCACTCAATTTCCCCCAATCTCTCTAGCCTACTGTACCACATTCTATATCATTCTGGATAGTCCCATCCGATAGGAGCTTTTCAGAAAAGACCAAAAAAAAAAGTATGTGTGAAGAGGTGATCTACAAAAATTGTTCCAAATGGCACAACTGGAAATGCTTTCTGCTAAGGCAAACTACCACAGGACACTACCCAGCTATTGGAAATTATATGGCATAGGTAGGCAGGCTGCAGGAGTTAAAATGCTTGGTGCTCCAAGTCCTAAAATAAGACCGGACAGCACATGACTGCTTTAGAGGAGAATCACACCCTTTACAGACAAGTTTTTCCCCATAAAATACCTATGATTTTTCTATGTGAAAAAATGTTCTACACCAGAAATAGTTTGGCTTCAGGGTTTATACCAATGGTTCTCAACCTTCCTAATGCCACGACCTCTTAATATAGTTCATGTTGTGGTGATCTCCAACCATAAAATTATTTTCGTTGCTACTTCAGGACTATAATTTTGCTACTGTTATGAATTGTAATGTAAATATCAGATATGTCAGATGTATTTTCATTCACTGGACCACATTTGGCACAAATACCCAATATGCCCAAATTTGAATACTGGTGAGGTTGGGGGGGGGGGGGTTGTTAATTTTGTCATTTGGGAGTTTTAGTTGTTGGTATTTATAGTTCACCTACAATCAAAGAGCATTCTGAAGTCCACAATAGAATTGAACTAAACTTGGCACACAGAACACCCACGATCAACAGAAAATACTAGAAGGGTTTGGTGGGCACTGACCTTGAGTTTTGGAGTTGTAGTTCACCTACATCCAGAGAGCATTGTGGACGCGGACAATGATGGATCTGGACCAAACTTGGCATGAATCCTCAATATGCCAAAATGTGAACACTGGGGGAGTATGGGGAAAATAAACCTTGAAATTTGAAAATTGTAGTTGCTGGATTTATAGTTCACCTACACTCAAAGAGCATTTTGAAATCCACCAATGATAGAATTGGGCCAAACTTCCCACACAGAACCCCCATGACCAACAGAAAATACTGAGTTTTCTGATGGTCTTTCATGACCCATCTGACACCCCCTCATTACCCCCCCCCAGGGATCCCAACCCCCAGGTTGAGAAATGATGATTTATACCAAAGCAAAAAAAAACAAAAGAGTTGCATCAAAAACATTCCAATGTATTTTCCCAAAGTACCCATTCAAAGACATTTCCTAAGAAATGCTTCTTAGATTTTTCCACTCAGGACGTCTTTTGATCTGAGAAATTTACTGGTAACAAATCAGTATTTGCAAGGCTTACTAAACATGCTGATTTTCCTTTTTATGATGTATATCTGAAGCATCTTCTGCAGAGTCCACTGCAAACACTGTATAACAGAATCATATACATTTCTCAGACAGCTACTAGATGATATGAGAAAACTTTTATTGTTGCCAATTTTTCTGGTACCCCAATACTGAACTAAGGATTTGGGATCAGGGTCCACATTTTAAGAAGCATTGGTCTATCCTGCCACCCCAAAGTAACAAGCCTCTCCTGCAGAAATGAGAAGATTACAGAGCAACCAGAGCAGAATCAGTAGGCAAGAAAGCTCATACTGTCATTAATTATCACAGAAGGAAAACTATTTGCAATCTAGCAAGTTGCCCTTGGAGAATCCTTTATAACATTCCTGCCTAAAATGAATATAAAATGCAACAAGCAGAACTTGTATGTGGAGAAGAAGCAAAGGAAAGAAATTAGACAAGCAAGAACTCAAGGAAAGCAAGATACCTGAAACAAGAATGGATGCAGCCTCCTTTCCATCTTTTGCACAGATCATGGGTGATTGTTCAACTTCAGGTCCACTTCAGCACTTTAAAGGTATTTTCTAAAAATAATCAATAATTGATTATATATATATTTAGAAGTAAAGACACCACTTTAATAACTTTCTTTCATCATGTACCCTTCATTTGACATTTCACAAACTTCCTAAGCATGTTTCCTTGAATTAGCAGTAACTGATCAAAAATTCAGCATAGAATTACATGGCTCCCCATCCACTGGAGGCAATAAAAAACCTGCATATCCATCTTTTTTGTTTTTTGGAGCAACTGAATACATAAAAACTTCAAGGTGCACTTCCGTGTCCCAAATGAACATATTTTTCTCCTCTCCCATCTAAAATCAGAAATTCAGCATGTGTGCGTAAGCTCACATTGCCACTCCAGAGTATGTATACAAGATTCCTCTATACTCCAGAGAGAGAAAAATGTGTGTAACACCAATTTTCTCTAAACTCTTGAAGTGGCATCTTATCAGGTGAAAGAGCCTCAACATTAGTGTTCTTTCTGTATAACTAAAGGTAGATAGGCTTCTTCTCCCCACTCTGAACCAAAGCACACACGGAGAAGGGCTTTGGATTCTTGCTGCTGGTGAGCATTCAATAAGGCACAAGGGAAATTAATCCATGTATCACATCCAACTGAAGGATAAAAATGCAAAGGCCCTTTTCATTGGTAGGTTTTACAGTTAAAGCAATTCATAGTCCCTGCATGATATTGGCTGGGCATGTTCTATTTAAGGAGCCAGCCAATCTGTCTACTGCAGAGTCTACTAAGAACAAGACTCTATGTGTTCTCTCTGTATTTTCTCAGCACTGACTGTAGAGCCAGTGGGCCTACATGACTAAAAGTGAATGGTGATACTAGGCATTTGAGGCCTTGGTAAGAGCTTCATATAGGATTAGCAGAAATACCATGGACATGAACACTAAAATCCAGTTTTATAAACAGAGAAGCACTTTTTCCATAGAAAACCATTTTTAAAAGACGTAGCAGAGTACACGCAGATCATATTTAAGGAGTAGTTTTTTCAGCTTAAAAATCAACACTACTTTATTTATTCAATTGCACAATTAAACTTTGGTATTCTCCTAGTTCTTACAGGTACCAATAAACTATAATTACTGAGAAAGTGCATAGATTTGCTGGGGAGGCCCTCCTCTCACTTTCACCACAGTCACAAGCACGGTTGGGTGGGGACAAAGGAGAGAGCCTTCTTGGTGGTGGCCCCTCATCTTTGGAACACCCTCCCCAGGGAGATTAGACAAGCCCCCACACTGTACTCCTTCTGTAGGGATTTGAAAACCTGGATGTTTCTGCTAGCTTTCGAGAACGACTAGTCACTAGCCATATATGCCCAGTCCCCAGATCACTAGATAGTACTTTGTTTTGCACTTCATCCACTGACCCAGCCCTATGGTTCATAAGCGTTCTCTTTTGTTTTATTCAGAAATGTTGGCATGAGTCCTCAATTACCACATTGGTAAAAAGTAATTTAAAACAAAAATAGATTTAACACAGGCATGGGCAAACTTGGGCTCTCCTGGTATTTTGGACTTCAACTCCCACAAACTAATGGGCCTGAGGCTGTTAGGAATTGTGGGAGTTGAAGTCCAAAACACCCTGGAGAACCAAAGTTTGCCCACACCTGATTTAACACCAACACTTTTAGGAAGGCAGTTTTAAAAATTATTTAACAAGTGTCAAGTTTGATCTGTCTTTTTTAATTCACTGTCTGCATCAAAGTTATTGTCCATAGGCTACAGTCATGTGAAGACCTGGGGCAAGGAGTCCTTGTGCCTGCCATTGCTGACTTATGGGGTCATACTGAAATAAAGGTCAGATATCAGCTATGCAGTGGTATTCTGGGCTCTGTGACATATTGGACTAAGAACAACTAATAGGGAATAAAATGACAATATTGAATTCTTCAACTAACTGACTCATGCTCAACTTTATTCCAATCTGAGTTTCTTATCCCATTAACAGGATGTTGGATTCTAGCTTAAGAACCTGCATGCACTTCAGAGCCACAGCAGATATATTCATCCTAACTTGGTGCTGGGCTAAACTGTACTACCAGCACTATGCATCTCACATTAAAGCAAGTTTTAGCCCAGTTCCATGGGGCTTTGGGGGCTGCCCCAAGCCTTCCCCAAATGTTTTCTTAACTACTGTACATTTTTAAACTTTCAAAATGTTATGGAAACCTTTCAAAGGCGGGAGGCATCTGCCATACTAGCTCTGAAAGCTGTTTTAAAACTAAGAGAGATAATTTTTTAGCCATACCGTTAACCAGAAGTGATGTATAGTTTGATGCCTTTATTTATAAGCCCTCTTCTTAACTTGAAGCAGTCTGTGAGAGGGGGGTTCAAAGATATGGGCAAAGAAGGGATGTTGAGGGGTTTAGAAACTGTTTTGAAATAAATTGAGAGGTAGAAGTCACCGGGGATCTGAAAAACAATCTTGTGCCTGCTTACAGCCTATAAGCTGCACTTCTGCTGTTAGCCCTAGTTTCTACCAACCTAGCAGTTGAAAAGCATGCAATGCAAGTAGATCAATAGGTACTGCCTTGGTGGGAAGGTAAAAGGATGCCCCATGCAGACATGCCAGTAAAACACGATCGGAGAGGTCTATGAAAAACAGGATCCTCGACATGGAAAAATGAAACAACAGCACCTCCCCATGGCTGGAGTTGAGCACTGCCTCCAGACACTGGTAATGAAAGGGGAAGGCCTTTACCTTTGTCTGTGTATTGTATGCCATTGTTGTTTACTGTGTAAAAGGCACTGAATGTTTGCCTTCTATTTGTATACTGTAATTCTATCCGAGTCCCTCTGGGGAGATAAAGCGGAATATAAATGAAGTGTATTATTATTATTATTATTATTATTATTCTCCTACTTCTGATCTAAGACTCTGGAATGGCTCTCCTGCTCCAGCACTTGAATATTAATAATCATATTTTCTAATAGCAGAACTAAAATCCATCTCTTTGCCTAGAAAAAAAGTTTAATATTGTCAGTTGCTTAGGATATATGGCTGCTTCAAAGTAGGATGAACCAATGCTAGCAGATGGCAGTGCAGCTTTCCCTTCCAAAGCAGACTTCCTTACTGGTATTTTCAGAGTCCAAGAAATTTCTATCTTGTCATTATTTTGAGATTATTTGCATACATTTCCTTTAGCTAAAACTTACGCAAATTAATTCTAGCCTTGGGTTATGACATTGCCTGGATTCACATATTGCTTGAATTACTCTATTACACCACAGTGACTCCTCAGACCCCTCTCTGCAGCAGGATTCTCATAAAAAGTATAGCATAGGGGACTGCAGATTTGAGAGAGTTAACTTGATTTAGCTGGGCAGCAGAATTGCTCACCTGCCAATGCAAATAAATGCTGGATCTAAGCCTAAATATTTTGCAACTTGTCAAAAACAACAAAACGCATGGTGTACGACGATTGTCTTAATGAAGTCTTTATATAGTTTGGCTGTCAATACAAGGGGGAATTAACATTGCATTTTGAGATCACTGCAATTTTCCTACAATATTCCAAAACTTCTGCATCAAATGATGTTTAACTACATTTCTAACTTACCACTTGCTCTTAAGGTTATAAATATCGAACCGTGATTCCTCCTCCAGCACCAGAGTAGTTGAGAGTACAAGTCAGAAAGCTCCCAGTTCATAATATGCCTTGACCATAAATTGTCCACCTTCAACAATATTGATCTTATAAGGTTTCTTAAAAATTGCAAAGATATATTGGTTCTCTGGTACTTTAAATTGCTCAGTATAAATCATACCCCAAACCCAGGTCAAAATGGAAGTGTAACATTCTATCTGCCCTCTAAACGTTTGCAGTATTTCCTCATTCGGCATCAGCTCAAACATTTTAGTTACATATTTCCTCTGCCAGTACACCAAAGACACTGAAATTGGAAGTGCTGGAAAACTCTCAATATCCATTTACATTGTCGTATCAATCCATTAAAACAATTACCTTTCATGTGCAGTATTTCAAGCAACTGTCTCCCCATTATGTCCTTTTTCAGTCCATATTTTTTTCAAGTTTATTTAGGAGGATGTCGTACATGATTAAGTCAAAGTCTTGCTGAAAGAGAGATATAGTCTGTTGATGGTACCCCTTTGCAACTAAATCATTTATTTTAGAAAGAGAAGGAACTAGGTTGACTTGGCACAATTCACTTCTTGTTTCTCATATCATCATCACTAGCATTTTTTCTTTATCCAGTAACAACTTCAATTTTCACCCAACCCCAGCATTTTACCAGCACTTGTTTATTGTTCCAGAAAGAAGCATGTGGGGCATGTTTGACCCCACAAAATTAGACTGTATAGGCCAGGATAACAAAGTAGTTTTTGCTTGGAAGAGCAAATTATGTACAATACTCCCACCCACCTCCCCCCATCAGACAAGAAGTAGCTCATCTCACTCTGAATTGGAAATAATCATCAGATCCGCCGATTCCCAAATGAAATCCACCAGGCATTTAAGTCTGTATCCTATTATGTTATTTTGCCCATTGAGGTAGCACATCTACATTTCAAGAGTTGGCACAAAGGCGGTAATCAGTATTCAGTATACTCTGTTAAGTTTTATTGCACAAGCACTTGTGCAAAATCATAGTTCAATCAGTTTTGTAACCTCTTGCACATCTGCTTTATACAACTTCTTGTTCAAGTATGCTTAAAAACTCACCAATGGGGATTTCCATTCATTGAGTGCCTAATTGGAATTAAGCTTCAAAAAGAACCAAAAAAGCTATCAGGAAATTTCTAAAATATATAGCTAGAAAATTTATTGTTCTTGTTTTTCATTATATTTGAAATTGAAATTTCTTTTGGTATTCTGAGCTGCCTTTGTTTGAAAGGCACTTTAAGTATCATTTTTTTAAAAAAAAAATGCATAAAGTATGTCTTTATAAAGTTATGTCTTTATAAAGTTATTCATTTGTGGGGAGGAAAAATGACATTATATGTAAAACCCAAGATAAATTATTACTGATTTTAAGTACAGTAGTGGCTAAACACATATTTCAGATTTATTTATGAATATTCAATCAGCCATACAGGTAAAGTTGTAAAGACGTTGCACATTTCTGGCCTATAGATTCTCCCTTGCCCACGCAATGCAGTGCCTCTCCATAAGAGGGCCACTACATCATCCTTAGGTTACACTTGCCAACATTTGCCAACACAAGTGGGCATCTCCATAGAAAATGAAACTGTTCTGAATGATTATGGTACTTTTAAATTTTCTTTCAAAAGAAGTATCTATTGATATGTGAAAAATCCCATTTTTGCAAGATACATATTCATAGATCAACATAAGAACTAAGTACATGTAATTTGAGTGTTTATATATAGCTATATACTTGTGTGTGCGCGTGCGTTGTGCAATCTAAAATCACTGAAGATAAAACCATACATTTTGGGAAAACCAGTTCATATGGCCTACCTTTCTGTGTTGGTGGGTTGCATGTTCCTGTGAGGAAGGAGGCTATGCTGATGGCGGTCAGACTGGCTTCTGCAGAGGAGCCAGATAAATGTGCCAAACAGCTACTGGGCAACAACAGTGGTGGAAGGTGACAAACACAATGGCAGTGGAAGTTGTGTTAATAGCTAAGTTGTGTTAATACTGAGCGGGGGGGGGGGGGGGGGGATTGGAAGCCTCCTTTTGAAGATCTTGTATAATGAAAACCATGATTCAAAATGAAACAAGCAGCAGGATGAAACTCAGGTCAGAGGGCTCTCAATGAGCTAAGGGGGATATAGCAGAGGATAATTACAACTAGCACTGGGGCATGACACAACTGAACTGAAGCTGAAAGGATGTTCAGCTGCCCATGTAGAATCATACAATCGGAAGAGGCCCTGTGGGCCATGCAGTCCAACTCCCTGCCAAGAAGCTGGAAAATTGCATTCAAAGCACCCCCAACAGATGGCCACCCAGCCTCTGTTTAAACCACAGTCCAGGGCAAAGAGTTCCACTGCTGAACAGCTCTCAGTTAGGAAGTTCTTCCTAATGTTCATGTGGAATCTCCTTTCCTGTACTTTGAAGCCACTGTTCTATGTCCAATATTAAAATAAAATCCAAAGCTGCACAACACATATTACAGAATGGAATGTGAGAAGCATGAAGAAGGTAGACATAGTAATACAAGAAACTGAAAATAAGAACAGTGCAATAAATTATTGAAGTGAAAAAGCTTAAGTTAACAGGAATTGTATATTTGAAGTCAGATCATTACACAGAGCTTTGCTCAGAAAATGAACATCTAACAAGAAATGAGGTGACATTCATAGAGAGCAGAAATGTAAAAAAAAAAGAAAAAAGAAACGGTCAAAGGCTATAATGCAAAATATGATTGATTTATGTCAACAAGACTTTAGGAAAAAGCCATCAGAATACCTAAATCCAAATTTATGTTCCAACTACAGAGGCAGACAAAGAGGAAATTTAAAATCTATGCTGGAGTCCAGCAGGAAAATGCTCATAAACTAACATTTAATTGATTGTCAAAGGTTTTAATATGATAAAATTTAATTATCATCATGCATATCCTGTACTCAGGAGAAGATGCTGCTGCTTGGATAAAATACAGAGGGTCAGGCAAGGTTGCATTTTATCACCCTATCTGTTTAACTTGTAGACTGAGCATATTACTTGTAAAGTAAGATTAGACTCAGAGGAAGGAAGCAACAAAATGTAATGACCATATGCAGATGACAGGATACTATTAGCAAAAACTAGCAATAGCTTACAAATATTACTGAAGAAAGTCAAAGAACAACGTTCACCAGCAAGTTGAGAGTTGAACATTAAGAAAACAAAAACAGTTATCATAGCTTATTTACATAATTTTCAGACAGACAATGAAAAATTGAAATAGTTCAAAATGTTCCATATTTTGGCTCAGTCATTTATTAGGATGGTGATTGCAGTCAAGAAGTCAGAGGAAGACTAAGACTTGTAAGGGCAGCTATGAAGGAACAAAGCAAGATCCTGAAGTGTCAACATATATCACTGAATACTAAAGCCAGGATTGTCCATACCATTTTATTCCCCATTTCTACACATGTTTGTGAAAGCTGGACAGTGAAAAAATCTGATAGGAACAAAATCAATTTATTTGAAATGTGCTGTTGGGGAAAATACTGCGGATACTGTGGACTGCAAAAAAACAAAACAAACCTTCTCTAGAAGTCAAGATGACTAAACTGAGACTGTTTTACTTTGGGTGCATGATGACAAGAGATGACTCACTAGACAAGAGAATAATACTTGGCAGGGCAGAATGCAATAGGAAAGTGGAAGATCGCATTCCAGATGGAGACTCAATCAAGGAAGCTACGGCCCAGAATTTACAAGATCCATGTATCTCTCGTCTGTGAGGCAGTTAACAACAAGCTCACATGTGGCTGGTATCATGTTTTTGGAAGACCAAGAAGCAAGACGCTTAGAGACTAAAAGGTCCTTTGTAAATTAAGTTGGATGGCGCAAATAAGGACTTCTTCCAATGTACTATTTCAAATGTCTGAGGGCCCATTTTTCACTCCAAAAGACCACTTCCAGTTTCATTTGTCCAACTTTTAGTCAGGGTGAAGACTCTGGAACAAGCTCTCAAGGAACATCCATCAGTAAAAATGCCTTCTGCCTTAAGATAAACTTTTTTAAAATGCTGAGAGTGAGGCTCAGGGCATCCCATGGACAAGCTTTCAAACCTCCAATGGCTGTATTCTGCCAATCTACATGTTTTCCAAGCACCATTTTTATTTGCAAAACCAAGTGTCCAGTCAGTTTCGTATACAATTATATGCAAAGGGTGTGATCCGCTCCAAATTCTACCAGCAGTGATTTTCATTCTTGCATTAAATGGGATTCAGGCCACAATAAATGGGGAAAAACTTGTTTTTACTATATTTTCATATATTGTTTTTGTGGTTTACTTGGACTGTGGTGATATTTTTATTTCTTGTTGCAATCTTCAGGTAATAAAAAAGACAGAACATGTTTTAAATGTACACACAAACAAAATATTAATATTGCCTTCTCAAACAGCAAATGCACAAAATTTTCATATTCTTTATGTGTACCATTTTTCACAAATTCCATTTCACAACTGTAAAAAGTTTTAAACTAATACTTCATCAACTAATTTTGCTTAAATACAATTCCAATTCAAAAGCAGAGCTCCCTGCATTGAATCATTTCCTAATTCTAAAACAGAATTTGAGATAGTAAACATATTTTAAAAAAATGAGGATAGTATCTGTTTTAGAGATTGCACTCTCTGCCAATATGTTTCCAGTTTAGATGTAAGATGTCAACACTGTTAAAAACAGATTATAATTCAAGCATCTAGGCCATGGAGCATGGCTTTGTTTTCTCTATCAATTGACACAATTTCCTTTGTTTGAGTTGGTTTTTTAAAAATGTTTTGGTTTTTAAAAACGTTTTCAGTTATTGTAGGTGATATTATATTCTGCCTTGAGATTAGCTGGTATACAGCCGATTAGAAAGGCTGTTTTCAATTAATTTTTAAAATAAATACAACATGCAATCATTAGCAAAAATGTTTGCAGTTCTTCATAGTATTTGTCTTTCTTTAAAGACAAATGATAAGACCGCTGATGCAAATGGAAAGACATATGGAAGTTCAAACAATTTTGGTGTGAATATAAAAAAAATGGCTTGCATGAAGCAAAATACCTTCCCCCCCCCTTCCTCCACGACACACACACACACCTTATTAACCGGTTATTGCTGAAAGCATTTCACAATCTATCCTTCACTATCCAAAAGGCTCTTCAAAGTCAGATTTTCTTGAACAGGAAACTAGAGGGAACTACAAAAATTTGTTGAATGAAATTCTGCTTGTACTTCTCTAGAATCAACACTTTGGAATGAGCTGGAAAAAAAATAGCATAGCTACTGCTCAATGTATTATTCTATTATCATATCTACATATCTACTAAGAAGCAAAAGTTTATACAATAAATACATCATAAACTACTATTTTCCCAATTCCATTCCAAATCTACCAGTTTTCCCCCCTTAAAGTTTATGATTTTATAAGTTTGAGAGAAAACTGTTTACATTATCAAAATCTAATTATCTACTAATAAAATAAATGGCTTAGAAAATCATTTTAAACAAAGAAAATTTCATCCTGGCAGACTATTACAACAGAAGTTTTTTTTTTATCTTTGCATTACGCTGGATATCAGTAAGAAATGGTGTTTGCGGGGGAGGGATAAATAATTCTTTATTTATTTTGCTATTTATTTATTTACTTTACTTCTATACCGCTGTTCTCAGCCCGGAGGTGACTCACAGCTACCAATAATAATTTCACACCACCACTTATAGTTGAGAGTTTAAAATTATAGAGTTGTGAAGAAGTCATAATGCAAGAAATGTAATAAGTAAGAGAAAGAGAATCTTCATACTTCTCTTACAGAATTGACATATTAATATTTTAGAGCCCTTCCAGACAGGTCTTATATCCCAGGATCTGATTCCAGGTTTTCTGCTTTAAACTGGATTATATGAGTCCGCACTGCCAGATAACCTGGGATAAATAGAAAAACTAGGATCGGATCCTGGGATATAGGGCCTAACTGGAAAGGCCCCAGTAGATATAGCAAAATTTGTACAAGTGGAAAAAAGGCCAGGTATTAAAATAACCAAGAAATAATTAAAACCTTCCCAGTCGAGTTGCCTTTCCATTCTATGATTGTATGAAGAAGCTATAGTTATCCTTCCACATCTGCATTTTGACTTTTGTGGATTTGATTAAAAATGTTATCGCCAGGAAATCCTCCAGTGTGACTCTATGGTGAACAATGCTATTATATGGCCAGCTTCCAGACCGTGGTGTCATACTGGAAGTTCTAGAAATTCCTAGAGAGGTGTGCTTCCAGGTTTAAAAAACTCCACTATTCATGATTTTACACATTCACAAGGGTCCTGTGCCTCTAACCCTTTCCTACCAGCTGTTAGGAATTGTGGGAGTTGGTCCAAAACAACCATACCTGCTATAACTCCAGTGAATATCTAGTGTTGACTGTATAACGCAATGTTTTACATAGTTTTCTGATTATTACAAAAATATAAAGCAGAATCTTACATTCCAACTGGCTTGAGAAAAGATCAATTTTTGGAGGGGGGGGGGGTGTCAATATTCCTGATAAACACTTTTCAAATCATCTTGGGAAACAGCTCAGCTTTCCCAACATAACATAATACTCAAAGTTCTGCATGTCACTTTGTCCATCTCTACTTAGTCTTACCTTTGATTGAAGCAGGCACCAGATAAGGCCAATATCCTAGTTCCACTTCCAAAACACTGAGAGCCGGCTTAAAAGTCTTTCTGGAGCTCTACCTTCTTAAGCCATACCATCAACGTGCAAAATGACAGGAAAAGGAGATGCTGTTTGCTACTGCTGAAATCTATGGTTTACTTTGGTTCATACTCTTCTATATTTTTATTCCTCTGTCCAAAAATATCTAATAAGGATAAATTTGTGGTTTAATTCACATGTACATACATATAAAATAAATGTAAATTAAGAGGATAATACTAGTCTTCATTTTTTCAAGAAATACATGAAGTAAGATCACAGGTACCTATATATGACGCTGGAAACTAAGAACACAAGTTTTTATATAAATGATTCAAAATAATAATGTAAACAGAAGCAACTGTGGTTTTCACTAAAAAGACCATTAAGCTGGCCTAGCCAAATGATGTTAATGTTTTTAAGACCTGTGTTTTGACTACTTTGCATTTCAACATCAATGCCTTGGGATGTGAGATAATGTAGCCCAGCTACACCATCCAGATGTGATAGAAAGCAACTACTTTCATTCCAAATTAGCACTGTCATTTCCAATTTGTTTCAATTTTGTCCAACATATATGTGCTAAAACAAAAACATCCTAGGCTGTTACTCGGCCTTATGAACATTTTAAACTTTAACCATCCCAAACTTATCGGGCTAGATAAAAAAGCTGTTTAAAAAACCATCACCCACTGTATTATAAATTTACATTAAATCAACTTAGATTGTTTTTCCAGCAGTACGGAGGGAAAGTTCCTAAGGGGGTGTTCCTCCTCATTTGCTCTAATAGGCAAGACAAGTTCACAGCCAAAGTTGTGGATGCTATCTTGAACTCTAGATGTCCCTCTACAACTCAAACATACTACACCTTTCATTCCTATCAACTATTGTGTGGAAGGAAAGGGTTCCTACTATCCTATTCTGTTGCTTTTTTTAAAGACTGGACTTGACAAGGGTCTCTTCCCAAATACTCTTAGGAGACAGGTCCCTGCTATATCATCTGTTGTTTCAGGAAACCTATATAAAAATTGCCACCTAATCCTATCATTGGGAGGTTCTTCGGAGTGGCCTCTGTGCTTAAAGCGCCACAATTCATCAATATAACACTTGAGATCTTCATAAGGTTTGTAATGCTTTAACCAAGCCTTGAATGACACATCCAACTGTGTGAATTTCCTACCTATGGATTCTCAGTTCTACCCACAACAGTGTGAAACTGTGGCATGTCTTACTATAGTTTCTGCTGGAAAAAGAGCACAGGCCTTACCTGTGAGATAGACAGGGAAATCTCTGCCCCACTTGGAATTGCTTTCTTGCTACTACTGTGGGGAGACAACAAATGTCCTTATAAAATTTTCCTTTCTCTCTTCTTTTCCTGATTTATCTCTGGACATTTGAGAACATCTTGTCTTCATCTGTTAGATCAACTGAATTGTTCATGGGTTACTTCCCTTTCTGGCTGCTATTATAATTTTTGTCCTGCCTATCAGAACAAATGGAGGGAAACAATTGCTTTAGGTGGTTTCCTCACCTATGGTTGAAAAGGGAGTACGTGCTCCGTTTTCATTCAAAGGTAATTGTTCAGAACTGAATGTATGACTTTTAACTGAGGATGCCTGTCATAGAAGTGGGAGAAACATCAGGAGAGAATGTTTCTGGAACATGGCCATACAACTCAGAAAACTCACAGCAACCTATACAGTCTCTCTTAATGGTTTCAAAGTTAGAACTCGTCATTAATATTTATTTATTTATTTATTTATTTATTTACAGTATTTATATTCCGCCCTTCTCACCCTGCAGAGAACTCAGGGCAGATTGCAATGTACACATATATGGCAAACATTCAATGCCAAAGATAACAGATATAGACAGACAGTCAGAGACTATTTAACTTTTCTCAGTTCTTGTGGGTTTTTTCGGGCTATATGGCCATGTTCTAGAGGCATTTCTCCTGACGTTTCGCCTGCATCTATGGCAAGCATCCTCAGAGGTGAGGTCTGCTGGAGCTGGGAAAAAATGGGTTTATATATCTGTGGAATGACCAGGGTGGGACAAAGGACTTTTGTCAGTTGGGCTAGGTGTGAATCTTTCAACTGACCACCTTGATTAGCATACAATGGCCTGACTGTGCCTGGAGCAAACTCTTCTTGAAAGGTGATTAGATGTCCCTGCCTGTTTTTCTGTTAACTTTTTTCTGGCCGCCAGGGGATCTGTCACTTTCATCATCCATCTGCGACACTGATGAAGTACTTCCGCATTCCCCGCATGCTTTGCTGGAGTGCTTTGCTTGAGTCTTTTTTATGGCCTCGTAAATTAGTTAAATAATATATCCAATTATTAAATAAGATGGGTCTAAATAAATGGGAAAATAATGAAATCAATAATCTAAACAGGGCCTTTTCTTGGTAATTTAAGACACTGTTTCAATTGTTTAATTTGAATCAATCCACTGTCGTGTGTGTGTGTGTGTGTATGTAATTAGCTACCATTAGGCATTCAAACAGAATTACCTAAAGTATATTATACATAAGTGAAAAAATGTTTTTCTCCATTAACTTAAGATGAATTCAAATAGAATTAATTCAAATGTAGAAATACAATATTGCAATTACATGTGGTGTGTTTCATGGAGATTAATACTGTTCAAACTACAGAACTTTACACCTACAGCTTTTCCATTAGATCTAAGAAATAAATTACGTTCAACAATTTGCTTTTGTGAGGAGCTACTTTTTGCAGTAATGAGATGAATCGAAGTTAAATTTTGGCCTTCAATGGCCATGGTTGTAATTCACTATTTGGAAAGGAAATTAGGTATCTGCTGGAAACTCATTATGAGGTGTGTGGACTGACTAATTTGAGCAATGACATAGGGAGGAGGAAGAAATATGTGTGGACTGCCTTGTACTTTAACCAAGAAAAACTGACTTGCAATTTTTTCTGCAGAGTTTTTCAGCTGCAGTATCTGAAGTAGTCATTTAATGAAACCAAAGAACATGTTCTGGTATTTCCCAAAAGCACAAAGATAATAATAACAGAAAATCTGTTAGTAAAGAGCAACTTGGTGACTTACCTTTCTGGAGTGCAGTAAAAACCACTTGTAGGGTGATCAAAGTAATGAGTAAAGTAAATTAGTTTTTTTTAAAAAAGAAATAGTCTAATCTCTGATCTAAACCTACTAAAAAGTATTGAAGGGTATTTGCAAAAACTAAAACATATTTTTCGTTGCTAAAGGCCATCCGTAATCTGATTTAGTCACATTAAAATTAATATTTTAAAATCTGTTTGGAAGGATCAAACAGAGAAAGGGTTAAACAAAAAAGTTCAAGGCAATTATATCTATATACAATGCAATCTAAATCCAAATGTTTGTAGCTATAGTTATGAAAAGTATACTGCAAGAAACAAAACAAAGGGTCATTTTTATAAAATGGAAATTGTTCCAAGAGGAAACTAACTGTAAGAACTGTGCTGTTTACTTACATCCAATACTCTGTAATAATTCTGTTATACAAACAGTAAATATATTTAATATAGGAGAATAATTTCTTCTACTGTAACATTGATGTGTATTTACAAAAAGTAAGTGCCGTAAGTACTTTTCTTTACACATTTTCTTTTGTAAACAAATTATAATGCCATAGTTCAGGTCCAAACTCAAAGACTGATTGGAATATATACTGAACAGTTCATATATAGATCTTATACGTAAGCTTCACACATTACAAAACAACGGCTTCCCACAACCTATATGTGCCTCAGATTCATCAACACCCATCCTTTTCTTCTTTTACATACCAAAAGCGTGCAGTGCTAATGTTATGCTAATTGCAGTTCCTCATAACAAATTCAGACATCAAAATAATTCATTCATGAAATGGAAAAACCATGGTTTCCTCTTATATTTCAAGCAGCTATTGCTTTACATCTTGCTGTTTCCTCCCTCAGATGTCTGAGTGAGGATGAAAAAACCCCTTCCTTCTCAGACAACAGTATTGAAAGATGGGTTACGATATTTTCCCCAGTAGAACATCTGAACCAGACTCCTTTCCTGTAACACACTTCTCACTGATTTCAGTTAAGAATTGTCCTTGGAACCTGATTAATTTATTTACACTATAAATTATTTTGGGTGACTCTTACTGCCAGGTATCATAATAGATTTTGTTCAGCTCTCCGTTCTTTCCCCAATACTATGTCTTTATTATATATTAACAATCTATGAAATTTTACAACACATATAAAAGTGGTATATGAAAACCCTATCCAAGTCATACAGCAGAACTAAACAAAGAGCAGTCCTGCAATTCTTTCTTCTAGTGGTGGGTTCCATCTTTCAGTTGAGGAAAAGATCCAAATCAGAGGAATTATTTTAAGATTTCCCCCCTCTTTCTTTGTTCCAAAATTTTTCTTCACAACTTACAAGGCATATCAAGAAATAATTACAAGAAATGGGTTAAACTGCCAGAACAGACACACTGCAGAAGAAAAGTAATCTAACTGACCACATCTATCTATCTATCTATCTATCTATCTATCTATCTATCTATCTATGTAATGGCCAGTTAGATTACACACACACATACATATATACATATAGTTATTAATGTAAACATATAAATAAGGAATATTTGTATGAATCAACAATGTCCTTGCATTCAAACAAATCTTTATTGCTCTTTATATATCCAAAATTTATATCACAGGCACTGCTGAAAATGTAATAAAAGTGATATGCACAATAGATTTATTCATTTTGATGTCTGCAAATTTCTCATTTTTCCAGTGTTTAATTCATCAGAGTTTCACAATTACTTGTGGATTTTCTTTTAAAGTCCACTTGAAAATTTACTCACACCTTTGTGTCTATTTTCCACAATATACACATTATAATATATGCATTTTACAAGCAATTATATGCAACACATATGCATACATTATTTTCATGGTACTAGTTTCAGTGCATGTTTTCACTAATATACTTTTTCCCCTTTTCTTCCTCAAGAACATGCTTGTAGAAGCAGCTAAATTCAATAAAGTTATTTTCCAATGATTAAATGCACTGTTTTCAGAGGAGATTGCATTTTATCCTGTATCAATTATAGCTCAAATTCAATAATATTTCCTTTAAAAATTCACACAAATCATGCAATTGATTAACTAAAAGAGTATATAAAATCAGATATGTAGGACAACTCACCTTTTTATCCTTTTAATATTGATATTAAATTGATATTAATTGAGATTTTGTATGAATCAACACTGTACAGATAGTTACTTCTCTTAAAAAGCTGAAACATTCTTTAGTATATTAATTGTTGTAAACTAAATGAATACAAGTGGGATAAAGGTGAAAAAATAATAAAGTATATTAGCAGAAAGAAATCTAAAAAATTACACATACAACAAATTAGAAATTCTTTAATGGACGGAGTAGTACAGGTAAAGCCCAATACTAAGTTTAGATAATGAATTCATTTTCCTTTCCCCTCCTGAACTGGTCACAGTTTGGTTTTGGATTCTGATACTACCTTTATTTTTTAAAGATTTAATGCTATTACAGTTCCTGATGAGATAGAACAAAATGAATTTATATAATGAATCAAAACTTTGGATAAAATTGAAGACATTTTCACCACATATAAATCTTACTAAAACACACACTGTAATCGTAATGCGCCACTCCCAATAAATCCAATGAAAAGGATTTTGTTTATTAATTTTCTATTTTCCACAGTGTAGTTCTCAGGCTATTTGTACAAAAAGAAAATGAGAACGTAAGAATGAAATCAATATACAGATCAGAGTTCATACATATAAACAAAAGGAGGGAAAAATTCAAGATCCATTTTCCAATTTAACAATTCAACATCAGGCTCTTTGAGTTCAATAGAATTCCACTTGCTTGAAATGCCAGCAAGAAGAATGTTTTGATTTAGCATGAAAACCCATTCTTCTAAGGTGCAGTTTTTCACACAGTGTAGGTTAATAATTGCACTACCCAGAGTCCCAAAGCACAGCATGAGTCATGAAACCTTCTTGAAGACTCCACCACCAAATATTATAGGAGTTTCATCCATAGAAAATACTTGAGAAAACAAATAAACAAACAAAAGCAACTAAGCTGCAGCCTCTACCGTGGTAGGGATGGACAGCTTCTCTGAATATTAGAAAAATGAGCTTTCAGGAGATGCTCATTCTTTGGCTATCGCAGAGGCACAATTCACATAATTTGGGATGTAGTCAAATTCAGGCCCTGTACAGGGACAACCGGTCACATTCTGTCTCCTACACCACCCTCAAGCATTATTTTTCCACAATCTATCTCAGAAGATGTGTGTTTATATATTGTATAAAGTTGAAAACGGAGGTGATATGTTCCAAAGTACAATGTTACAGGTTTTCTGCAGATATGCATTTGAATTAGGTGTCTTGAGAAATGTATTTGCACATGTTGTGGTCCAATTTTCTTTGCTAAATCATAACAAAATATCATACATAAATCCAGGACAGAACAACTTTTGAAACTCAGTGGCCTAACTGAATGGATAAAATGATCAAAAGCAAGCCTCTGACTTCCTAAATTCCTTCATGCAATCAATATGCATTTGTAGTACATATCACACACTAAGTGCATACCATTTTTATTAAATGTGATCAGGAATGAGAGAAGAAAGGAAAGAGGTTCTCTTCAGCATTCTAGAATGAAAAACTTGAGACAGAAAAGCTGAATCCAAGCAGTGTGTCCCTTAGTTTTCTAAACTACACAAATGTTTAGATAAATAGGATGGGAAATTCCAGTACTGTATACCAGAAAGGGCATTGTTAAACAAGTTGCAGTGATGTTTCTTTTAATGGTTCCACTAGAAGATTTGTGACAATATTCAGGAACACCTTCAAATCCTTATAAACTTTGAACCCTATGATCTTCTAGTGCATTAACAAAGGTGCTTCTTAAAAAAATACTTTAATAGTGAGAAGCAAAATTATCTTGCCACTTGAGTCACTTTATCAAATCTTCCTATGATATATTACATATGTTAATCATACACGCTGTTCTTGATGCCATGAAAGCATCAAGAGCACATCCTTCCAAATTGGAAAGCTAATGTTGCAAGCTCCAAAAGGCTAACATGAGGCTGCTGAGTGTGGATGATGCAACGGTCCCTGTAGTAAACTTGGACCATGAAATGAGGAACTGCCGTTTGGTGTTCTATTGGAGATCACCGTCTTCGAAGTCCAGATGGACCAATCAGCACCATAAAACTTTCTCAGACTCACACTTAAGACATTGACAGAAACCAGAGCATCATGTCTCTTGCTTTTTTTCCCCAATCCCAAGTGTAGAACTTGAATTATCTGCAGTTTTTCTCCAATTTGCCTCTACTGTACATATGTTCATCTGGATAGACTTCAATTGAGGAAGTTAGCGATGATACTGAGAGAACTCCAAAAATATGCTGAGACAAATTTTGTTCCATTTGTTAAGTTTGGGTGGGCCTCTTTACTGAGTAAGAGGTATCTGGATACAAACATTAACCATTAGCAAATGGTCATACTTACCATGTTGTTATAATTTGACTGTCCCTGATTAAGTGCTTTCCGTATTAGCTGAGGGCCCTTCCACACAGCCCTATATTCCAGAATATCAAGGCAGAAAATCCCACAATATCTGCTTTGAACTGGGGTTATCTGAGTGCACCCTCAGGTAATTTGGGATTTTCTGCCTTGATATTTTGGGATATAGGGCTGTGTGGAAGGGGCCTTATCTACTCTCAGCTCAAAAGAGTGCTTTATGCAATCTCCACAAATGATGACTTCCCTTGCATAGAGCTGTTCAACCGCCCCTCCCCAGCACAGAAGATTCATATCTCTTGACGTCGTTAGCCTTATGGGAATCCCAAACCACAACTGTTCCACTTTCCAATTCTCCTGTGAATCCACAAATACAGAGAGCATAAACCTGTTCTGGCTGTGATACTTGAGAAGTCTTTTTATTTACCATACCCAATAGTTGTGGAATTAGTAATCACTATCGGTGTCCAGTTGTGACATTAACTGTGTTAACATTTTGGGCAACACCAAATGGCTTACTCTGAAAAAAAAACACCCTCAAACCGCAATTCAAAAACACTTAACTTTCTTCTTGATCCAGTCTTCAACATGATTTTGTCCAAGTATGGGAACAATTCTCTGCTGTTACCCTGCTCTTTGTAATAGGCTCACAGGGCTGAGGTAACCCCTAAAGCAATACTCAAAACAGAATATGCATGTCATTGTTTGTAAATCACCAACAGAAAGGTTTACAACCAAAATATTAAGAGATGTGGAGCTCAATTTCATCATGTTATTGGACCTTTGGGAGCTTTTTAAGACCTGGGGAATCCCTTTAACAAGGACATAAAGAAGAACTCAACAGTTGTTTTTTTTTTAAATTGAAAACCCTAAAACACAGAGAATAGCATACAGCCCTCCAGAGTTTTACTGAAGACCAATGTGGCTCCCAACCCATTTGTAGTCCATCTTTCTTCTAACTGCTCTGAGGCTCACATTTTACATGGCAGAATTATTTGCTACAAAATCACAAAGCATGGATGGAGAAAGTATATGCACATTCCTGCAGCCTTCTTATAGACACGCAAAACTAAGCCATCCAAGGCTTGAAAACAGCAATACAATATTTTGCATTTGTCCTATAAATGACATATATTGCTTCAAATTGCAACAGCTACATTCGTTATTATTAACTAAGGATTCTGGTTGTTGAAAGAAGCACCCTATAAAACGCATTTCTCTAGAGCAGTGGTTCTCAACCTGTGGGTCCCTAGGTGTTTTGACCTACAACTTCCAGAAATCCCAGCCAGTTTAGCAGCTGTTAGGATTTTTGAGAGTTAAAGGCCAAAACATCTGGGAACCACAGGTTGAGAACACTGCTCTATAGACTAATGTGACATGAATGACCGAGGCAAAATTTTGTGTTAAAAGATGAGGGCACCATCCAAAAAATGTTCTGTTACCTAAAATCCAGGATGATCCCCTTGAACATTCATAGGGAGTATGAAGCAGGCCACTCACCATTCTCTCTGTCTAATGTTCCACCTATCACTTGTATATTATATTGATTCTGATTCAGTGTACTGATCCTCATGTAGTTCCTTATTTATTTCAAGTGACAATTATTTTTAAACTTGTATACTGGGCAGGAATTGGCATAAAACACTAGAGAGTACCATGATCTATTTTCACCCCTAATAGGAAGGGCAGGATGATTGGTGGAACTGACCGTCACTGAAGTGTTTAGGGAAACTGGAAAAGGATTCATTATAGTCTATCTTTACTTCTTCATCAATGTGTAAAAGTGAAATGCTATCCAAAAATCATTCCAGAATATAATATATCCAGAAAACGTTTGATCCAGGTGAGCCTAAAGCAGCACCATTATCAACCATTCCATAATGAAGGCTAAGTAGTTATTACACTTTTTCTCAACAGGAAAAGCAATGTATATAGCCCCATTCAGAACACAATCTTGTCATCAAGTAAACAATTCTATTGTAAAAGTGAACAAGTCAAATACTTGTTCTTAATATCACACAACAGTATGAGGTGGAAAAACATGACAGGATAATTCTGCTCAAATTTCAGCTTTCTTTCAATTAATATCATAACTCATGTTTTAAAAAGCAGCAATTTTGTTGAATTATTAGGAATGTCAGATTATGAATTAGAATTTTTGAATTTTTGGACAGGCAACCAGAAATACATAAAATAGGCTCTCACATACAACAGGTTATGAGTAATGCAGCACAGCTACATAGGAATCCGTGTAAAAGGAGTCTGTGTCCCCACCTAATCCTGCAACTTTGTATTCCAAGAATGTAGCTAGCGTGACCCTGGAGTCACATGCACCCCACAGTTGATTTAGCAGCCATCAATTGAACAAGACTCCTCAAAACATCCTTTTTCAGGCCAAGAATGATCCACAAATGGTAATTCACACTTTAAAGAGGTTGCAGCACAGACACATTTCCACATGCACTTCTTAATATCAAAAGCTTCACTCTTTTCCAACTAGGAACTGATTTCTGGTCATTTGAGTTCCGTTTCTTTTTCACAGGCTGTTTCCCCAGAATTTCCTGAATGTAAAACTGGCTTCCAGATCTTCTGCAATTGCCATGCCTTTTATATCCCTTCACAGAACCTCTCCATGAAGGCATGAACCCTCAGAACACATTTTTGTTTTAATTCAACAGCCTACTTAAGAGTTACCTTTAAAAGTAGTGACGATTACTACTAGTGCTTATCACTTTTATTTACTTTTATTTGATAAATTCATATGCAGGATGCTCATTAGTAACATTTAAACCTCTGAAACACAGGTGGTATATTTTGAACGTTTGCAAGGGAAGGTAAACAAATTGTATTTATTCTTATCAACAGTAAAAGGTTGAAGCAATGTCTGATAGAGATAATACTATTCAAAACTATTTGAAGTTATATATTGAAGTGCTCAACATATATTGCAATGAATGCAAAACTGTTTGAATCTTGTAAAAAAAACCTGATAGACACTCTAATTATATACTGCAGCTCCAAGGGTAGTATGTCTTGAACAAATATCACTAAGAGATCTGAAGTTATGAACGATCTAAAAATAGCCTTATCACAAATCCCTAGAAGCATTATTTTACATATATATGCTGAAGAAAAACTTTTTGCAAGAAAAGAGAGCAGCAAAATGGGAGACTATCTGCTAAACTTTGTAAGAATTATTTGATCAGTTGCTCTGTAAACTTATTTCCAAATTGAGATCCCATATTATACTGAAGAATTCTCCAATCTTTTCTATTGCTGTATTTTCTACTTGCTAACAATACAACCTCAAAAACCGCAAGAACTCCATATTATCTGCGATGAGAATCTAAAATGTAAGTTCTAAAACCAATGTGGCCATACCACCATGTTAGAACGTTTGAGTCATCAGGGCATCAAAGAAAAACAGGGTTGTCCAGCCCTCCAAAGTAGGCTTTTAGGAAGTATGAGGAGAAAGACAATAGTGAAAAGGGAAGATGGTTACTTCTCATCTCCACTGGATCATACCGATACTCTACTGTGTACACTTTACATTTCTCAAAGAAGAAATGTGTTTGTTTTTTGTAACCTAATTTTACATTATTTAAACCTTTCAATTTTAGAAAATATAGTAGCGTGTAAAGGCATTAAGTTGTATATTCTTACTTTAACCAACTACATTTTTGCACACAAGAACACAGTTCGGTAATGCAAAGCTAGCTGGTCTTTCAAAGAAAACAATAGCTTTGTTGACTATGTGATTAGCTGCAGAGTCCTGTGTGCTATAACTATTAAGTGTAGTTATATAGCAGTCCTCCAAATATATTATTATGGTCATTTCGCTATGCTAAAAACAACACCTGAAAACAAGAGAGGATAAAAGTACAATATTTCAATGACTGCAGCTGATATTTTGCCCAAGATAGGCATAATAAATACAACACCCAAATACATGTTAAATATGTTTTTGCAGAATATTAGAAGTATATTGGAAGCAATTCATTCAACTGAGTAAATATTTCAGATTTTTGTCCAATTTAGCTTCTGGAATATTCACCAGAAAAGGAAAAATACCATGGGTCTATAGTGATAAAAATATTGTCCCTACTTATCAGGCCACAATGTTATCCTTGATCGTGAGACTACTTAACACTAATTTATCTCCCTTTGCACACTCTTAAATAGTAAATATTCCTATCAATTCATCACAAGTAAAAATCAATTGTGTTTTACTACAGATGCTAAAAAAATACTCCAATCAAATAACACCAAACATATTTAGTTGCAATTTTTTCTCATATACCATGTTTTACCCAGGCAAAACAATTTTACAATGTATGCTAAGATGCAATTACTCAATATTTATACTTTAAAAATCTTTTGATAGTAGGAACACAATCCTGGTATATGTCAGAATTTCTAGATTTAATATGCATTTTATAACCGATGGTCATCATATATGTTTTTATTCGCCCTTTTCTGCATTGTGCCCTCTTGATACCAACACATTTATGCTAAGGAAAGTTTATATAAAACTGAAAATAATAGGGTTGCACAACTGTAAGGATTTTGCCTGAAGCAATATCTAAATGTCAGAAATAGTTATTGCTACTAATTGTAGGGTGAGTTCCCTGATTTTTGTTTATTTAGAAATATTTATGTAACTTTAGTAAAAGGAAGCAGAGACTTTTCAAGGAAGGAGACATGGCAGGAAAATACAGTCCGGTAATGAATCTCCTACAAAGGTATCATCGTATCTACAAAATCAAAATAATCACCATTGCTATGCAGAATATAGTTTTAAAACCACGATTACTGTGCAGTTTTATAAATAAATACAATGGTCTAAAAATCTATGACTATGAAATTACACGTGAATATTTACTACTTGAATGTTTTTCAAGTGTTTATTTGAGAGTTGAACACAGGATACATTACGATGACAATCCCATTAACTAGATTTGTACACACCGGTGAGAAGTAACATTTTAAAAACAAATCTGCAATGGCTTACTGGATGTTTCACTTATTCTAAAGTTGCTCAAGCCTCAGCATCTATTCTACTTGTGTTCTGCAAGCAGACTTTTCATTTGCATACAGTTAACAATGGATAAAGATTTTTTTTCTTTCAAACGACAAGCATTATAATGAAAAAATTAAAATGATTGCTCACAATTAAAGTCAAGGACAGTATTTATAACAATGTTTCAGAACCATTTAAACTGATTTTATATTTTATTGTAAGCATGTAACTCACAAATTTCACAGCATGTTCACATTATATTTTGCTGAAGTCACAAACAACTGACATACAAAATGAAACATTATTTCTCCTCTATACTAAAGGCTATGAGTGAATACAAAAGTCAAAAGTTTACAAAAAAAATTTCATGACTATATTAACAATTAAACCGTTCTGAAAGTAACAGCTAAAATTATAAAGGCATAACACCGGGTAGTCATTCAGTTTTCTCAATAATATGAAATAAAGGTTTCAGTATCTGCGCCGCTTGTTAGGTCCGTCAAAGCTGCCCCCTGGGGTTCCTCTACCAAAGCCACCGGGTCCGCTACTGACAGCACCTACACCACCCATAGCTGGCTGAGGAGTTTCAGAGCCTGACCTACTAACCATAGGTGAACCCATTTGCGGTGGGCCTCCTTGAGGAAATCTCTCAGAATGCTATATCATGTCCATTTAGAACAAACCACCATTGGAATTACAACAAAAAAGAGGGAGTGGTGTTTTCATGAAGGTCAGCAGATAATCCAGCAGAATCAGGATGATACATAGAAGGAAGAAAGGAGCAAATAATTTTTAGTCATTATTTTAAAAGTAAGTGAAATATAAGTTAATTGTGACTACCAATGTACTAAGTCAAAGAAAATTGAACTAAGAAAATAGGCTAGCCAGAGGTAATAGAGCCAAGAGTAACTCAGATATGAATGACTGCTCAGAATGAAGTTATCAATTACATGCCATTCGCCCATTAAGCCTCTAGATCCCTCTTGATTCTATATCTTTAAGCGAGTAAACCAAGATTCAGTTTATAAAAAATGTATCTGCTTATAATTTATTATAAACTACAGGCAGTCCCCAAGTTACAAACAAGATGGGTTCTGTTAGTTTGTTCTTAACCTGGATTTTTATGTAAATCGGAACAGATACATGTTAAGTGTAACTCCAGCCAAAGCTTTAGATAGCATAGGGAAGGGTTAACACCCCTGTGTTGTGTTTTGTTGCCTGTGCCCCTGTTCAGAAGATTGCACAGCACTTTCTTTCCCTGTGATGATTGGATTTTGAAAAATCTGGCTTGCTGTGGAAACATGGATTTGTGATAAAGCTTCAGTAGAGACACAATGACAATTCTTTCAGGAGTGAATTTGCCTTCCAAGGGCTAGATTTCTCTCACTTCCTGTTGTCTCACCCCTGTTCTTAACTATTAGTTGTTTTTAAGTCAGACATTTGTTACTTGAGGACTGCCTGCATAAACAGATTTTGAAATTAAAAATAAAAATGTTAGCATGCTCAGAAAGGCTTAGATTTACCAACAAAAAATCAAGACAAATCATGTAGTTTTCTTTTGAATCACAGAATAATAGAGTTGGAAGAGACCATATGGGCCATGTAATCCAACCCCCGGCCATGAAGGAAAAGCATAATCAAAGCCAGATACATCTTTAGAACGAAACACAGGAATGGTTCGAGTAGATCAAATAAAATAAATGGAAATTATATGTAATCTAAGTCTTAATGATTCTAATGAATCTGCTCTAAGAATTACTACATTCTAGCTACAGTATATACATCTGAACATTGTGCATATTGAATATTGGTTCCCAAATTGAATTCACTATTCTGCTCCCTTCTTTCAGATACAAAACAATATACAACTTGCAAAGAGCCAAAAAAGAGACTCAAATATCACAAAGTATCAGAAACGCCATGTGACCCAAAGTTAAAACTGTGATCAAGAAGGTATCGCTGCATAAAGGCATTTCTGGTTACTGGGGTGGGGAATACATTCAAGAGCTTCTACTTTCTCTTCCAGGTCATGAACCTGCAACAGCTCTCCTAACCACAGAAATGGATTTTCAGGAGGCACAGCAGGCAGCAAAGAAAACAATAACCTACTACTGTGTTTTAGTATTACTGTGTATTGATGATTTAATTTTTAATTTGTAATTGCTTAATAGTTTTTATATATGTATGTATATGTGACAAGGCATCGAATTGTGCCTTTCTCTGTAAGCCGCCCTGAGTCCCCCCTAGGGGGTGAGAAGGGCGGGGTAAAAGTGACGGAAATAAATAAATAAATAAATAAATAATTTGAAATGCCTTCACTCATTTGAGTTAGAATGCACGTCACTGGCTTAAAACAGGATTTTATTACCATACAGTGAATCCCTTTTTATTATGCTCATTGTTTATTTCTGGAGTAGGCAAACTGTGCCCCATAAGCCAATATGAAAGGACCTTAGTCTGCTCACTGTAATTTTTAAATGGCTGAAACCACACCTTCTAGGGGCTTTATAGTGTGAAATAACCATATTCGGGGCCTAGTCTAGTTTCAGGTTGCAAAAACCATCTTCCAAAACAAAAAGTGAATTTTGACCACTCATAGTTGGAAAAAAAAGTTTCTCTTGGGCCCAACACAGACTGGCAGGAGCAGCCTGGGAACGTGGACTATTTCAGCATTTTTATTTTAATTTACAAAATATTATGGGGTAGTGAGGGGGAGCCCTCCCCAAATTTGGCAGGAAGCACATACAGCCCTCAAATCTGGGACATCAATGTCTTCCTGATCTACACTTTGGATTTGAAATAACTAGCAACTGGAGAAAACAGTTCCAAACATACTGTTTGTCTGCTGGAAAAGCAAACAATTTTAGCACTTTACCATCTCTCTTTCCCCATGCTGTATCCCCAAATAAGTTTTTTTTGAGGGGGGAGCCTTGTAAAGTAGAGAAGCAGAGGGAAGGCAGCGTGAAGAAGAGAATGGGGAGGTCTTATTGTATGAAGTTTGTTTGCATAACATAGATACAGCTCATTATAAAGACTTATTTATAAAATAATTTTAAAATATAGACGACAAAATTTAATTTCTTTTTTTTTTTTTGCTCAAGAGCAAAACCTACAGTTCAAATTAACTGATACTAAACTTTCAAGAAACAACTTTTATTTTCAGCAATAGTCCACAAATCCTAAATTGGTCCTATCAGCTGAAACTTGGCAATATTTGTTATGACAGAAAATGTCACTGTATGAAACACAAATGTAATTATTGTGCAAACTGGTGTAAATCCATCAGTTTGTAATATGGATTCCTGTACTTATACTATAACAGATTTTGGTATAGTAACAAAATAACCCATTTCATGAAGGACAAAGAATTTTTGTCCTTCCAAGTAATAGTTGGTTCTTCTATGAAAAAAAATAGAGAAAAAAGCCCACCTGCCTATTTTTGTATTATGATTCAGGCTCTAGTTAATCTATTAAACTACCTATTTATGTGAGATCGCTCATGAAAATTTAATTCCAAAATGAATTATTTTGAAAACCTCAAGAAATTATGCATGCCTATTGAAAGTATGACATTCCACAGAAGCCCTCTACCCAGACAACCTGGATTGTAGTTATTTGGCTACAACAGTTTTACTAATTGAAATAAACTTAAGGTGTTTTTTGAAAAAAAAAACTTGCCCTTTTCGGCAATGGGAACTAATAAAGCAAAATAGAAGAACTGGAGGTCTAATCTGCCCTTACAATAGCTCTATGGCATATACTGTATATGTTTTCTTTGAGAAATAAAAAAGATTTCTGAGTTGCTACGGCCAAGATAATGAATGTCTTTTGTTCATCTTTGTAAAAAAAAAAAAAAAAAAACAAATCATCTGGGCGTCCCCTGGGCAATGTCCTTGCTGACGGCCAATTCTCTCACACCAGAAGCGACTTGCAGTTTCTCAGGTCGCTCCTGACACGACAAAAAAATAAAATAAATAAAAATAAAATCTTTGTATGTTTCAATAGTTATATCTTGTATATGTCCTTAGCAATCAAATGTTGAATGGATTCTGGCCTTCAGAAAATCCGATACTAGCATTCAGTGACACACGTGGTTTTACAATTACAACTCACAGATAACCAGCAAGATAATTAAATTCATTTTTCAAAAACATTATTCAAAGATATCTTCACACTATTTATAATGCCAGTGCATTGCATATTCATATGTGCATATCTGTCTCTTATTATAAAATAAACATTTTTCTTAGATATGACTTGCCTATAAAAGCCATATATAACCGTAGTATTTTGTTTTTCATGGGATGTCATTTTGATGAATACATGTGACATTAATTGTCCATGAATGCAAGGTTCACATAAAATGGTCTGAAATATTAAAACTGATTTACAAATGGGAAAAAAAGGCAACTAAATTTGAGTAAAATTGTTCATGCATAATAGAAAAGGAGGACCTCAAAGATTGTACTGCAAACCTGATTTTAGTGTGAAGTTATCCTTGAGGCAAAGAAATGTGCCATCATGAGCCAGAGAAGAAAATTTAAATTTTATGATACATTACCACAGCTCCATTATCTGGCATCATTGGGGTTCCAATGTTTGCAGTTCCTTCTGGACCCAAGGAAGGACCAGGGCCCATTGCAGGGCCAGGCAATGCTCCTCTGTTGTTCATATTCATACCCATCATTGGAGGTGGTGGAGGAGGACCTTGGGTACCAGCAGGTGCTGGGCTAAAGGCATCTATGCAAAACAGTCTACACTTAGAGCTGTCCTAACTGAATTTCGGAGAATTAAAAATGTACAAGTAAAAACTATACAAAACATACATTATTTGAAAGAAAATATGTTTATGCTTTGAGACTGTACATTCACTCACATTTTCTGGTTTTAAGCAAGAGTCATTGAAAATTACCATTCAAATTAAATTTACATGCTTCAATTTTGTTAATTTTACCTATATATCTGCAGCAACTGTGGAACTATCACTAATTCTAAATGCCACAATGATAGTATATGTATTTATATATTAACAGTTTTTTTCCATATCACCAGTTTCTCACTTCTAAATTGCAAGTGGCTAATAAAATAGTGACATTTTATAATCCTTTTGCAACATTCTACAGAAAATTGGACATGGGGTATTGCCAACTGGAGGAGACAGGGAAAACCAATGTAAGCTCAAGCATTACCGGTTTGGGACATTCAGTTGTCACAGCAGACCAACCTGGTATAGTTATAAAACCTTGTGAAACTCTTCTAAAGTTTGGAAATGCGTAGTAAACAATACTTAAGTTACTTTATATTACAACAAAATGCACACAGATAAGAGGAAAAGCAACTGAGTGCAGTCCACTGGAAACCATTATTTTCAAACAATAGTCTACCTACTTTTCCTTATAAGGCACAGTATTTGTGACATGTTGTTTTGCAAATCAAAATCTAAAATTAAATCCATGGCACTCTTGAATATACTGCATTCATACGAAGATATTCTAAAAGTTAGCATTTATTCTTATTAAGCAGTTACACATTGACTTAAATGGTAAAAAAAGGTATAGGTTTCCCCAGACATTAAGTCTAGTTGTGTCCGACTCTGAGGGGTGGTGCTCATCTCCATTTCTAAGCTGAAGAACCAGCGTTGTCTGTAGACATCTCCAAGGCCATGTGGCCGGCATGACTGTATGGAGTGCCGTTACCTTCCTGCAGAAGAGGTACCTACTGATCTCACATTTGCAAAATTGGCAGAAGCTGGGCCTAACAACGGGAGCTCACCCTGCTCCCCAGATTCGAACTGCCAACCTTTCAGTCAGCAAGTTCAGCAGCTCAGTGGTTTAACCCGCTGCACCACTAGGGGACCCTGGTAATCTTCACTAAGTATGAAGATACTGCGGGAAAATATTTCAAAAGTACATACATCTTAAACTGTTCCAACATTTGGAAAGGAAGGCCTCTTTCCTAAATCATCACATTATTCTTGTGAATTTCTGTGCCTTCAAGTCACCAGTTGACTTATAGACCCCATTAATTTCATAGGTGTCTCTTAGGCAAGGAATTTTCAGTGTGCCAGTTCCAGTCTCTGAAATATAGTCTACAATATCCGGTATGTATTAGCAGCTTCTCCTCCAAATACTAAACAGGGCTGGTCCTGTTTTCTTCCAAGATCAGACAGATCTGGTGCCTTTGGTATATTCAGGCCTTGCACTTTTCTAACACTATTTCTAATAATAACCATGGTTTAGTGATAAGCAGTAAAACTATGTCTTTCTCACTTCATTATCCATGGTTTGGTACTATGTTTTACTACTAAGATATAAAATTAATACTTTAATCCTAGTCAGTCAACACAAATGTTCTTAGCATTAAAAAAAAAACAGGATACAGCAACGCTTATTTAAAACACAAAGTACCTAGGTGGGCATATGTGGGGTAGGAACGGTATATATAAACAACACTGTAGAAAAAATAATAATTAAAAATGAAATAATTTAGAAGTGAAGATTGTAGATTTACTACAAGAGAAAGAAAAAACAGAATGGATAGCTCTAACAACAGGACATCCATCATATTGGGGCTACAACAGAAACATTATCCAGCTTGAACACACTATCCTATTTTCCAGATAGGATGAATTTGAACTAGGGTTTCATTTATAACATACTTCCATTGGATTATGCTGCTTCCAACAGTATTGGCAATTCCCCCTTATTCCTGTAGATCTCATGCAACTAAAAACCTACTCCAAAGGAGATCTCTGCAGCTGGTTTCAGCACAGATCATTCACAAGAGCAAAGAAATAAGTTTCAACAAAGATTAGCTTAAGTTTATTCACTACCGATTTCTCAGTGGTCAGAAATGCATTCTGATGGTTGCACAATAATGGGCAAACACACTTAGTAGCAGTTGAAGTATGAGAATTCAAGCATGAAGATGGAATGTAACAATTGCAAAATACCAGCAGGGGGTAAATAGATTTGATTTAGTCCAAGATAAAAACCTTTGTGATTTTGAACATATATTCTTAACTTTTAAAGTACATATATTGTTTCACAAAAGTGTACTCATCTAAGTTCCAATAAAATGAAGCTGAGACATAGGCAAATGTTTAAGGAGTTTAAATACTTAATTGTACTTTGCTTTCAATCATATTCCAGATTAAAACTCAAATTGCAATATACAGTATCATATTCAAGAGATAAAATTGGTAAATCACCAAGAAGTAACTTTAAAAAGGTAAAATGCCTTCTTATACTAAGTGCAAGTTTGTGTTTTTTCCAGAAAAAAAAAACTAAAAAGAAAATGACACACCATTGGTAAACTCTTATCTTCCAGTCATTGTTGATCTTGTATGTTTGCATTTTCCAATATATAAATAAAAATGATTACAACTGAAATAAAGTTACTGGAGATCATATTTTACCAGACTACAGGTTTGTTACAAGAATATTTAATACTAATGAGTAACATGTACAGTCTCAAAGTTGCTTTCAAAACAAGAGCCTTTTGCTTCAGATCCCTACCTCCCATGTTTAATGCTCCACGAGGACCCATATCACCCATTCTCATTTCCTGTTCTCTCTGAAAGTAAACATAATTTCCATCATCAACCTATCACTTATTGCTTTAACATTTCCCATCTTTTCAAGAAAAAAACTTTGCCAATTTTTTTTTAAAGAAAGAAGAAAAAAGGATAGCGGTTGCTTACCAGTATCTGTGTTTCTTCTAGTGATCGTCTGTGAAATCACACAAATGGGCCATTTTGCGCCTGTGCAGAGCAAGGCTCCAAATCTTTTTGAGCGCTAAAGATCGCCCACTCTCAATGCCAGTATATATAAGCAGGTCCCACCAAGCCATTTGTGTGATTCACAGAGATCACAAAGAAGAACTATGTTTACAGTTTTGTATAAAAACAAAAGAAATCAAATCCTTTAAAAACAAAATTCAGATATATACATTAAAGTGCTTCTCTTAAGATCTGGAACCTCAACAGAAATTATTCAGTCCACAGGAGAGTTCTGGGGAGGAACTGATGTTTGCTAGTGTTCTCCTTCCCTAAGGCTAGAGAAACAAGATATCAGTGCATCAATATGATCATCTCCTGAGCTCACCTGTGGTAATATCTGAGGGAGTGAAAATGTCTGAAGTGGTCCTGAAAGATGGTTCACACATCTAACTGCAGTCTCCAAGTATCCCAAGGGTATATTTTGACCTCTGGTGCATAAGCATCCAGGGCAATAGGGACAATATTCTGACCCAGAACAGGTAATGATAAAGAGATTATTAAATATTATTCCTGAATCAAGATTATTTTGTGAAGTGGAAGGAGACCAAGACTAGCCCACATAACCACAATTGAGAAGGCAGTTGTTATTTATGTGTGTATCAGCTTAAATTGTTTAAATGGTGTCACAATTTCTGACTGCTCACAGACAGACACAACATTCATTAAGTAATCGCATAGAGACCAAAAGCAAGTATAGGAAGTGCCCAAGGGAGTGGCCCTCAACCTGCGGATCCCCAGATGTTTTGGCCTTCAACTCCCAGAAATCCTAACAGATGATAAACTGGCTGGGATTTCTGGGAGTTGTAGGTCAAAACACCTGGGGACCCACAAGTTGAAAACCACTGCCTCCCTAAGGGAACATGAAAGTATTTAGTGTTGTTTATACCGCTGCATTTCAGTGAACCTTAACTGCAGTACAGTATGCAATCGTGTGCAGTATTAGGAAACACTGCTTTAAAAACTTATCAGACTAGAAGCAATTCTGCACAATAGCCCTAAATTCCAGAACCTAAAATAATGATGAATAATAATACATATGTTAATATTCAAAAGTACTTTCCAGTTAACAGCAACAACAGGAAATCCTGTTGTAAGATTTATGAGCAAATACTCATCTACTAATAACCTTGTGCAGAGCAAGAATGGCTTGAGCCAATAAGAATCAAACATGAAGCCTTGGAAAATTGGAAGGGCTGTGTCCCCCACTGCCCACCCCCTTTCTAGTCTTCAAACAATTTGTGAGACACATGTAGGAAGACAGTATTTTATGAAAAGTAAATCTGTACAGTAAAGGTCGCCACATTGCCTTGGAATCATGTTTTAAACCAATTGGAAACAATGTTGCACAACTATGCTGATTTTGCATTTAAGTAAAAATACAGGTATCAAAAGTATTTTATCTTTGAATCCAAACATCTAAGTTAAAAGTAAGAGTCAACCCAATTACTAAAACCAAGCAAACAGTAGAGGCAATATTTACTAAATGCCACATTTGGACCCATAAGGAACTTCATAAATTTAGCTTAAGAAGGGAAGGAAAACATCACATAACTGTGAACAGAGTTAGGCAAACAGCTATTAAGAGAGATATTACTGGATATTGACCCTATCTCTGTGGTTTCAAATTACCTCACTGATGGGTATGGTAATTAAATTTAGTACAAAGTAATTACAGACTGTGGTACAGCATGCACGTCTTATTAGATAACATATATAGTTTTTGTGACTGGAACATTCCTAAATCAGTGTATAAACTAAAATAAAGTGAAGAAACACAATCAATTTAAAGTGCTCTCACCCAAAATACAATTACTTAATCGCCAAGATTTTAAAAACTATTAGATCTCAAAAAGTAAATGCCTATAGATTAATTAAAGACAGTGAAACAACTTTCATTTGTTCTCAACACACTTTTGCAAGAAAATTAAAAAAAACTAAGAAGATAATTAATGCAATTCATGATCAATACGGCAATTTAACATTTAGGTCAACACATAGGTCCCACTGAAGTCAGAAGAGTGGGAGAGTGTTAAATGTGAATCAATTAAACAATTGCCAAATCATTTAATAAATACTAAAATTCCTTGTCCCACAAATCAAGAAACTGCAGTAAAATTAAAGTGTTTAGTTCTGCTTTCACTGAAGAAATCAACAAAAATCCTGTATGGTCTTTCCAGATCCTGTTTACAAAAAGTAAAAGTTATTAGAACAGATTAGCAAAAGCATGAATTCACAAATACAAGAACATGTTGTGCCACCATTTATGCAATAATACTGACATATATAAGTTCTACCTCAGTTTCATTAAGAACAGCAATGCCTACAGTATTAAAGTAAACATTAAAGCAGATATAAGATTACATAAACTTTGCCAATTCTCCAGGTCACTTCAGTTAAATACTTAAATACTTTGTTTTGCTATATTGAGAGGGGGAAAGGTTTCTGAATAGTTGAAAACAATGTTATTCCAAGTAGCAGACAGCATGTGATGATCACAAGCAACTAGACTTCTCAGAAACCCAAGCAAGTATTTTAGTATTACGCAAATAAATCTTTAGAGGACAAAATTTTTGCTTTTTATCCTGAAGTGGCCTTTTTAGCAGCATTTTTTACACTGTCTTGCCCGATCGCTGTTTTTTGTCACAAAGATATACAACCCTATTCAATATATGAAGATATGATTAGAAACCTTCACCTTGTGGGCTACATATACATGCTGGAGTGACATTTATCATCTCTATTATTTCCCATGTATGAATAGGGTTAAAATATTTCTCCTTCTTATTTCTTTGTATGACAATTCTCTTGGTGCCAACTGAAACATTTAAAGGCCTTAATAAATAGGCGGAACTAGAAGATGAAGACACTGGACGTCCTCCCAAATCCTGCAGACTCCCTTCAAATACTTTCTTCTCTTACTATAATCAGAATCTCCAAAATACTCTCATTGTATTTTCTGAAGCTTCATTACACATACAGAGACAGGAAGTTCATGATCAGGCATGCGTTTGTGGTCTAAGGCTAAGACAGAGCTACGTCATTCAGAACAAATCCTTCTTAAGAGATTTCTAAATGGCTTTTGAAATAGCAGCAAAGCAGAGATGTTAGTGTAGGAATTACACTTGGGAGATCCAAGTTCCAGTTGCCAATGAGCCATGAGACCTTATGTCAGTTACTTTCTCAGACTGACCTACTTGATAGAGCTGTTGTGACGATAAAGTGGAGAGGAAGTATGGATTCTTGTCTGAGCTCACTGAAGGAAAGGCAGGCTATCAATATAACAAATAAAATTCAATTAGTGTAGAATGGTAAAGAAAGAAACGAATTAATGCATCAAATTACAACAATAATTGTTGATGCATCTCTTATCATTTGTTTTCAAGAGATAAATAAACTCAATTGAATGCATGTAAAAATCAACTTAATGCAATTGATTTAGAGTGTATTATACTAAATTCCTTCATATACTACATACAAGGACAGATTGTCTTTGCAGTGTTATCTATCATCTCATGTAGTCCTGTTTCTAATCTTTTATGGCTAAAGAATGAGAATGCATCATAGGATCAGACATCACGTATATGTCATGAGTTTGACATTTTGCTCAATTCAGCAATACATGAGATCAATATTAGGACTCTAGCCACCATGACCAACTGTTTATTTGTCTGTTTATTCCTAACAGATGAATTCAAACCAGAGATTTCTTAGCGGTGGTATCTTGCAGCGTCCAACCAACTAGTATTCTCGAAGAAGGAACACATTGTTGCCTTTAGTGAGAACTGCAAAGCAACATAAACAAGCAAAATACTGTATAGTACAATAAAATTTGAAAAGGAAAATAGTTGCACAAAAGAATATGTAACAAATCCAGCAATTTTTCTACTCTGAATGCTCTCCCCAATTAAAGATAGCATTAAAAATCCAGAAGACATGGACTTTTCTTTTCTTGCACTTTTAATGGTCTCAGATTTTGCTGTTTACATCTGATTTTATTATATGATTGTATTTTTTACTATTTAAATTCAATTATCTTTATTGTATTTTTGTTGTGGTATTGTTTTAATCAACGTTATCAATTGTCAGGGTATTCAAACTTAGAATATATTTAAAACTTAATAAAGGAATGTAGAATTAAGTGCTTAGAACCTGTGACAGTGTTCTGCATATTCTGATTAAACTTTGACATTTCTCTCAATTATAAATGCATTCAGACACAAGCCTAAAACCTCCACCCCACCGCACTTTAAGAATCAGTCTCACAGTTCTTCCCATTGCAGCTTAAGAAATTAAGTTGTCTTAAATCCTGTTTTGAGCTAAACGGGTAAGAGCAGCATTATCAAAACCAGTGTAGACATTGTATGGACCTATAAAGTAAGAGCAACTGATTGCTGGAGATAGTAAGAACTTGAAGTCCAATCCTAAAAGTTGGAGTTGAAACACAGCACCTTTACCAATTCAAAGATACTTCTCATATGTCTTCCATATTTCAATAAATGATTACTCTACATAATCTCTGCATGAGTATTAAACTCATATTGCAGACAAACAGCTAAGGCTAAAACAATGGTAATTTGTCTTCAGCTCTTTAGTCAGTTTGTGGCCAAGGTGAAATATGTCACGCCAAGAATTTCTTCCAAATCATCTCTTAACCTATGGCAATAAATATTTGAACATACTATTAGGTTGTTCACGCTTTGAGTCCCCTCAGGGGTGAGAAAAGCGGTATATAAATGCAGTAAATAAATAAATACAATACTTCACACAGTATTTTAGCTTGTTATTATTCACCTTGTCATGTTCAAACATGGAAGATTACAAAAGAACTACTCATTGGGCAGGTTACAAGACAGGATTTTTGTAGTGGATTATCCACATTAGAAAAAGAACAAGAGTATCCAGCTACAACTGCTGCTTAAGGAATTTCTTCTCTTATATTAATATGCAAAAATGTTTAGGATGTAATAATTCTTCATTTACAAAATGTCAATTAAGAAATATATAAAATAAAATCAAACATTATGCTGGTGATACAGATATTTTCAAAACCATGCCTGCAAAAGAAATGTATCACTCTAGGACATCAGAACACATTTAAACTTATTTGTGGTTTTCTGGTTTAGAAAATCACATTCTCAATAAGTATCATGTTTTTCTCACAAGCATTTCATGATTGGACTAGCAAAGAGAAACTAATCCCCACAGTGGACAACTGACAAGAATTGAAACAATTGCATACAAGATTCTTACATAATATTCAATGATGAGCATGTATTTTTGTACATAATAAATGTTCAGTGTAGTCAACTAATGAAAGCCCTTATATTTTCAAGCAACTTTTGCAGGAAAATAGAATATTAGCTGTTCAAAGAGAAACCATCCCTTCAGTCACCTTAGAGAATTAGAACAGTAGAAATAAACATTAGATTAGAAGAATATCAAAGGATTAATTTTAACATTTCAGAAACTTGATGGAACTCTAAAAGTTACTGTAACTAAGTAAACAGTTTCCTTGTAATCTCCCATCTGATTAGACCAAACATCCTTAGCTTAATTCATAATGCAACAGCTTTCTCCTAGAAAGAGGTGAATATTAAAGATGGCAGTGAAAATACTATTCTGAGTACTGCATATGAACTATTTTCAATTTATTTAGCACATTTAAGTTTAAAATCATAATTAACTTGAGATACAGTATGAATTCATGAGCAATATGACCTTGATTTCAATCGAGGCCTTTTTCTAGAACGATTGCACAAAGAACTGCCTCTCACTAGTGAAACTCGAATCTAGGATCTGCTATGAAGGCAGAAGTATTTAAAAAGGAAAATCTAAAACCAGATATTGTGAAATAAAATACTGCTATTGCATATAAAAGTGTGTTGGAAGTACTTCTTATATAAGCAGTTCAAGACACTTCCAAAACATTGCTAAGATTACTTCAATTTTTTAAGGCTAAGACTGAAATAAAATAAAAATATATTCATGTTAATTTCAGAATTCATATATATCTAACATATATATGTTATATATCTTGTTAAAAATACACTAAAAAATAACTTGCACTAAAACCATAAATTAACTTTTCTAGCTACTACTACAATTATAAGAAGTACTACCACAGATTTTTATTGCCAGACTGGAACATTACACATCCCACCCAGAGGAACAAGTGTGCAGCTACCGGTGCCTCTTTTGAGCAGATTCTGAAACGCTGTTTGAATTTCTGAATTATTTATCACCATATATATTTCCAAAAGAAGAACAAAAAATTTATCTTCCAAAATAACTCTATTCATCCAAACCTACAACCCGCACACAACACAGAAAGATCTTGCATTTTTAGAATACTTCAAGAAATTAGAACTCTAAGTATCCGTTAAAAATATATTGTGATCAGAAAAACATAAATCACATAATTATGAATTCTGTTGAAAGTACATTCTCACATAAAATTGATGATACAACGCAGGTTTTTATCAGCCTTAAGAAAAGCATACTCCTATAGCACCACATTGTCCCCAGATAATTACAACTGCTGTTAAATGTATAATTCAGTTACTTAAGTCACCTGAGATTTTAAAATAGCTTTCTCAAATTAGATTAAAAATTCAAATGTTGTGGTAAGATAGCAAAAATGGTGGAGCATTTTTTCCCGATTGCTTCTTTTTTAATTTTTATGACAAAAAAGTATATTCTGGAAACAGCTGAGACTTCAAACAGAAAATACTTAACTTCTTTTGCTCAGTTATAAGACAGAACCATATATGTGCATATACAAAGTACAATTTCAAAATTACTGTAATAATTACTCATCGCATATGTATTACTTAGGTAGTTCAAACTGTTACAAATTAATATGCCTATCTTATAAAGACAGATACTATCCATTAGGTTCTCGGTGTGTTATCACCCTTATTTTAAAATATTATTACTATATTTATTCATATGCCACTTTTTCTCTTTTGGAAGAAACTCAAATACCATGATAAATGTTAATGTAATTATGCTTTTCTTTGGGGGAAATCGCACATATCCATAGATGATTTGAATATGTGATAGCTAATACAGATCAGCACCAAATAGGTCTCATATCACTCCATATGGTTTTCAGTAGAGAAAGTTAATATGTTCTGATATAGTCACAGTGTGCTATGTGATGAAGAAAACCAGCTCTAAGTTACATTGAATGAACTTTACAAATGTCTTCCACCACCACTGAAACAAAATCAGATATGAAACTTCATAGAGGTGATCTGATGATTTTAAATTGAGGGATTAGAATCATAAATGCAAGCCTACCTTCTATTAATCATACATATCCTGTTACAGTTGGCAGCAATCATTACAGGCAATGACAAAGTTCAAAAGGTGCAACACTACCATAGATCAAATGGAGGCACATTCTTATGAATGCTACAGATAAAGTGGGTAATAGAAGCCATAATACCATTAGCAAATGGAAAAACGACCCACAAGAATGAACTGTTCAATACTGAACACTCTGGCCACTTTCCTTCAGAATGAGTCTATTTCTATACACACTTAAAGGGCAGAGATCTGAAAGCATAATGCACAGAGTACTCCTAACTGTGCATTCTGCTGAAATAACTGGAAGCTGTTTTTTTTAATTCTCTAACTATTAAAATAACTCCACTGGGAAACTAGTTCACAGCAATTTAAAAAACAAAATAGTGAAACAAACTATTTTCATTTCAATATTCTGAGAGATTTTATCATTTTTAAAAAATGATTTGTAATTAATATTCATATTATTAAAAGTCACATACTTTGTTTTTAATACTGTAGGATGTCCCCAAATTGTTGGCGATTTTAGAATTCTTTCTTATCTTTGTGTACTATAATGTTAATGTGTCCTATTTCAACCCCATTCCACAGTAGTCAAAACTGAAGTGCTGTATAGCAGGTTCTAGCTCCATCTTGAATGCGGAACACATTTGATACTGCTACTAGAATGATAGATATTGAACATTTCATAACTAAACTAAACAATTTTATGTAATGGCTCATAAAAAAGAAACTATGTAACATTGCATTCTTCTCAGACAGTGTCTCTCTGTGGTTTCAGGTTTCTTTTAAATCACCTACTATCCATTATTTTTTAAGCAATAGGGATACATAGGTGGAACTGTATATCTCTGAATGTGAAGAAGATGTAGCACTGGCATACTTGTAACATGTTTGCATAAAGCATTTTATATTCTTAACAGGGTTAAATCAGTGAAATATATAAATGTATGAATGTATACTGCACTACATTCTATGTTTTCTGAAGAATATTTTTCAAATTAGAACACTGTTTTATATTTATTTTTCCTCAAGAAGACAGATTATGGATTATTTTCAGGTGCTGTTGTACCATACTTAATTTTTATTAAGCGTGGTACAACAATCTGCATTTATTCAAATATAGTGCTAAGTAACAGCAACAGCTTTACTTCTTCCCCCTGAGGACACACTATACCTAAAGCAGAGCATCCTGCTCCTCATTTCACTGAGGAGACTTCCTGGGGGACAGGCCAAACGGAAGTAGTGCTACCAACTGCAGCCCTGTTGGAGCGAGTGACTCAATCCCTCTATCACTCCCTCAAGGAGGAAGCTTTGCCTTGCCTGGCCTGAAGAGAAGAAAGAAGAAGAAGGAGAAAAAGGAGGAGGAGGCAGCAGGAAGTGAGAGGGAGGGAGGCCCAGACTAGCTTCCGTTGCTGCAGAAAGTTCTTGCATTTCACTTTCTATGATTCCTTCTCTGCCTCAGCTTGTATCACTATGTCTTATTTTCGGGGTATGGCTTACATTGAGCAAATGATCAGAAATCTTGCTACGGTTTATTTTATGGGTATGTCTTATTTTCGGGGAAACATGGTAGGTACTGTGCCTTAACTTTTATCAAAAAAGAAACCATCCCTTTCTCTGAGTAGAGTGGCCATAGGCGAGAGATTAGTCTCTCCTGGGAGAACCTTAAAAAAGCACCAACCTCCTCTACTCGAGAGAGGTTATATGGCCATTCTGGCCTTTTTGAAAGCCTGGGAGGTGAAATGCCAGTGGTGGCCAGCCCCAAGACACAATTGGTTCTTTTCTTTCTCCACAGAATAACCCTCAACTTACTTACATGTCATATCAAAATCCATCATTTTGGCCTCAAAACCTGCCCTGAACTTATTCAAGAGTAAGTATTTTAGTGATGTGATGATGTATTAGCACAGCTGATACTATCTATCAGTGTTATATAGGAAGAATGAGTCAGGGTGATTTGTTATTAAGTATAGTTTTCACTGTTACCAACATGGGGAGGGGGATTAGAAGTTTCGTGTGTTAACTTCACAAAAAAAACTTGATTAAACAAAGATACAAATAAGGAGTACAGTTGGCTACAAATGCCTTTTTTCTGAAAGTCTCCTCTCAACACTCATAATGTGAAGACCTGAGCACTAATGTCTCCTATCTAGTAATACAACAAAACCCCTGTCTCAGTTGGTGTTAAGTACATACAAACATGAAAACCTGAAATATTTAGTGAAGGTATTTATCATTATGAAATATGAGATCTTTATCTTATTATAAAAAGTTATGAGAAAACATTTTTCCCTTTCAAAGGTGACCTGTAAAGAAATAAAATTGTAGCGGAGAAAAAGACATGTTGAAATATTTCAATTTGTTCAAATCTAGAAATAACAGTTTCCATTTTAGTTAAGCAGATTCCTACTTACGTTGTCCATGAAGTTTGACTTATATCCTCCTTCCTGCTGTCTCCTCAATTCCTCCTGTTCTCTCTGACGCAACATCTCTTCTTCTCGTCGCCTGTGTTCTTCTTCATGTCTACATGTCAGATATAGCTAATTGTTATATACAGAATATATTTTCGTAAAAAAACTACTTATGTCATTTTAATAGGCAAGTGCAATTTCAACTAAGGCAGCAGTGAAAGTCCAAAGACAACACCTGACAACAGATAATTATAAATCAGAGTTTGTTTTATATGAAATACTGGACGTTTAATTTTTTTAAATATTGAGTCTCAAAATTTCATATTTCATGCACCTATAAATGTCTTCCCTTTATGCAATCTAAAGAAATCTATAAAAGATACCTCAATTGTATTTGCTTCCGTTTCTGCAGTTCCTGATTTCTAAGTTCTTCTAAACGTCTCAGTTCTTCTTGACGTCTCATTAGGTCTGTAAAAAAGTAGCCACAGCAATTGTCATTTTAATATAAATGTGCAATGGTACCTTCTAGAAATATTCACACACACACCCCTGACTTCTCAAAATTTTGTTGTATTAGAACAGGAAACCAAAATGGATTTGGTGGTCACTGTCACTACTTGATGTATACATGATATTCAAATGATGAACCTAACTGAAACCGGCAAGTGTTTGAAGCATAAGTATGCAAATTCATCATTGTGATACACCTAAATAAATACAATGCATCCTACTGCCTCCAAATACATTGGAATTCACCTATACATTACACTAGCACCACATGATCTCAGATTGCAAGCATCTATTTCTACAAGGCTCCAGAAGAGCACATCTAAACGAGCAACATCATGAAGCGATGGTGAAAGCTATACTCCGGTCAAGTTTTGTAAGTAAGTAAATAACTTTATTGCAGTCGATGACCAGATCACAACAGGGGGACGCAGTGCCGCACATCCAAGTTTTGCAGAAGAATCAGGTTTAGATTGTAGAAAATATTCTTAACTATGAATATTATCCAGATTGCTGTTAAATTCATTATTACAAAATGAAAAGACTATGGTCCAGTTGTGACTCTGCCTAGAGAAGTCTATCCACCAAAACCAAGTGACTGGGGAAGGAGAACATTCATTAAATAAGTACTTAAGAGGCCAATGGTAATGCTAAAGATGCTTGAGAAATCTTCAGCTCTAATTAGAAAAACCATCCATGGGACAACTATTACTCAAAACATTCCACAAAAATTGACTTCTGGCCATGAAAGCCTGCGACAACACATTGAACTGAATACTTCTGGAAAACTGTGTAAATACCAGACTGTACAAAGCGTAAAGGTAACGTTAGGTATTTATGAAACGTAGTTGTATAACTGCTATTACAGCATTACTCATTTATCCATGGAGATACGTTTCTGAATTTACTGTGAAATACAAAACCATGGATAATTACAAACCCTACTGAAATGAACAACTTACAGAAGACATAACCAGTGTCTAGAAAATTCTTGGAGAGAACATGTTTTATTGGTAAAATTGTGGGTACTTGTCCCTCAGATACGGAGGTTGTCCTGTGCCTATAATTAATACCTCTATCTAAATGCCAGCTTCATTTCTCAGTCATGGTACAAAATATTTGCTGCTTTCAGTTTTTTGGGATAAGGGGTATGTAATAATAGCAATAGCAATAAAAATGTTAGATTTACTACACTAAAGCATTTACAAACGTTCAAATAGAAACATTCAAACTTTGGAACCACTCATTTATGGGTGATGGAATAAAAGACGTAACTTTTTTTTAGTAACATTAATGTTTATATAGAATTATCTTCTATATTGTTGGTTTACTTCTTTCCAACTTCTCCATGCTGTTCTTTTAAGTAATTAATATAACACACTTAGAAATGATATAAATAGCAGCAATCAGCTATAAAACATATCTGATCATTTAAAAATGTGCTATAAGTAAATTTGGCTTTAGGCAATCTGCTTGATAGATCTCTGCTTGTGGCATGTACAATTCTTCAAAAAGTTTTTTTAAGAAATCCTTTTGTGGATACTTTATGGACTCCTATCACAACACAGACAGGTAGCATCTTAATGCTTCTCCAGCGTGTGCAGTAAAATTCAGCTGATAGCCTATTCATAGTACCTTGTCTCATCAGCATTAACTGGTGCTCATGTCGAGCTGCTTCCATTTCAGCTTCTAGTTTCTCCTTAGCTTCTCTAATGTTTCTATCAACTTGTTCCCGCTGTTGCTTTTCCATTTCATCAAGAGCCTTCCATCGTGAAGCATACTCAAATTCAAATGTTCCAGGCTGAGCAAAACGCGGCGGTTGTTCTCTCTCCCTACAATGAGGTTACAGAAAACACGTCACATAAAACGGTTTTGCTTACACAAATCAACAGTCAAATTATGATTTCTTAGAGTCTTTTCTTATGCATTTCTCTGTAAAAGGTGTTTCACAGCTGATGTGAAGCCCGAACAAAATCCAGAAGCATAATTCTGTATATTTAAACACAAACCTGAAACATGTATAAGTGGATTTTTTAAGCTAAAGAACTTGAGGCCCAGAAATGTTGGTCCTGCTGGTAAATTACTAATCTAAAAATATGTTTCTAGTCCTTTTTTTCAGGTAGAAATGCCCTTCAGATGAGCAAGCAAGGAGGCACCATTTAAAATCAATGGTTTTTGCCACCTCCGATCTCTGCCAAAAAGGAGACTTATTCACACTGAACACAATTCATATCATTTTTAACATGAGACTGTATAGGTAGGGCATGAGGAAAAGAGAGTAACCTGGCATGAGGAGGGGTGATCATGTGGCCAAAATCCTTCAAAAATCTAGGACTCTTGTTCTGCTTCTAACATAGCTGGATTTTTTTCCCCGTGAAATGAATGGATGTCCCAGAAATCATATTAATGATTAAAAGATGTCTGGGGTATATTTTATTTATCTAAATTCAGAAGCATTCAATTCCTTTAAGGCATACAAACAGCATTTCAGTAATGAGGATCTTCTCCCTATTTTGTAATGCAATACTCTACCACCCATCTTAAACATAAAGTACATCACAAAGGTTGTTCTTGCTTGAATCAGCACTCAAGCTTTTTTTAAAAACCTATATTCATTTCATTTTGTGAATATCTCTTTGTTTTCTAATATTTTATCTAAAAATTAACACTTACTTATGATACTGTTGTGTTTTTTGCATTAATTTCTCAGGCAGCCCATCTTCATCATCAAATTGTTCCATAGGTTCTACAATAACAGGTCGAGGAGTCCTAAAGAAAGCACAGCCCATGAACACACACTATTAAATAATAAAAAATAATTCTGTAAAAAAGTTGCAGAATAGGACAGGCATTCCTAACAGTACACTCAACAACTATACAGCCCAAAGGCTTTTCAAATCAAATAGTATATGCTGGTTTAAGCGTCCCCACAGCTCATGACTTATATAATGACTTATATGTGTGTTTGTGTGTGATTCCTAGAGAGAACATTTGTAATCAAATCTGTGAATAATCAAATCTGCAAGTCAAAACCATAAATGTGGATTTGCTTTTTGCAAAACTATTTATAACAGGAAATGTCCTGGCTCTAAGTTTTCTAAAATAGTTTGTAGGACAGGCCTGAAAGCCCTACTGTTTTGGGGCTATGTGGACAATAAGAAATAGATTCCCTTGAGCCTTTGATCCCAAGGCACTTCCTCTTTATGTTTCCAATAGATGATTGATTTTCTGTGGGACCAAGTCTTTGAAACATCCTTTGAAACATCCCAATTAGGAGAAAGCTTTTCTTTGGTCTCTTGAAAAAATGAATATTATATCCCACAATCATTATCTTGAATGCCTACATATCCAAAGTTATCTGATTCCACTAGTGACCGAAATAATCTTACAACTATCTTCCTATAGGCAAAACCGAGCTCTTCCACCCGTATTGTAAGGGTTAAATCGCTTTCTTCATTGATATTGACTTTGTTGCTTAAACTCACCAAGCAACAACTTAAATCTAAATGGTGTAGATTTGAGCTTGGTTTCTGGTCTGCCTCCCAGTGTTTAAGCCATAGAGATCTCCTACTTACAGTACTTTATAAAATGGATCTGACTACAAACACTGTTGCATCAAAAACCCCACCAGCCATAAACTGAAGCATTGTATCTGATCTATGTAAGACCTTCTGCAACGTTCAAGCATTTACATCCTACAAGTACAGGATTTCCTGGAGCCACAGCATACCCTCCCTCTAGTGAATACTGAAGATGCCACTAAAGCTCTTATCACCAGCTGAAGCCTCCTGCACTTAGGAGAAGCTTCAATTCTCTTTTCATCAACATTCTTCAGTGCTGTGTCCACTTTTTAGGAGAACCAAGTATGAAATACTATATATACTCAAGTATAAGCCAACCCTAATATAAGCCGAGGCACCTAATTTTACTGCAAAAAACTGGGAAACCTTACTGAGTTGTGTATAAGCCGAGGGTGGGAAGTGCAGAAGCTACAGGTAACTTTCAAAAATAAAAATAAACTGATGAAAGAAAGGCAGCCATCTCTCCTCTCTCACCGCCTCCTTCTCTCACATTGGGTGCCTTTCCAAGCAATTACCAACTCCGCTGCTCCTTTGATGTGTATTTCTCATCCCACATAGTACAAAAGCCACCTGTTTGGAAATGTTACCGCGTATGCAGTGAAAGGAGAAAGGGAGGTTCCAACACAAGCGGCAAGCGCAGCGAGAGAGGTGCATACCTCCCTCCCCCCTCCTATTGCCACGCACACGCCCTCCATCTGAGTTAAAGTGCAGAGAGCAGAGAGGGGGTGTGTGCAGAGAAAGAAGGGGGAGAGGGAGGTGTGCACCGTGCAGAGTTAAATTAGACAAATTTGATAAATTACGTAACCCACCCAATACACCCAAATTCGTAGCGTTTAAAATAATCTGAGTATTTAGAGAAGATTCTGCATTAATCAAGCCTCTCCTAATACCTTATTGAAGATCACACCGAGAAATCTCTGCTGTTGCTTGCCTCAATTCTACCAGATTTATAACACTTTCATGTGGCTTTGACACACTACTGACATGTTTTCATGTGTTATTGGCAGTGCTGAATACTGCAGAAATTGAGTGCTCTTTTCTTGTTGCAATTGAAACTATACTTTGTTTTCTTTTGCAGCTGGTTTTGTTTTATTGACACAGCTGAATATCAATCATTGTGAGCATCTGTACATTTGCCTGATTGGCTATTCAATTTCCCAACTTCCATTTTGCCTGGAACTGGAGCTTTCAAAATGGCAACTAGAAATCATATCTGTGATTTTGACCTCCTCTGATCCTTTAACATTTTGAGAAGACTTCCCTAAGGCAGAGGTAAACTTTGCCTTATTCTGACTTTTATTCTTTTCAACTTTAATTCCGTTTCAAATCCTTTTCTTTTGACGTTACTATGTTATCCGGCTGCTCTGGGGAGCACCTCTCGGCCTTGCTTTTGCTCAAGGTTAAAGTATTTTCTGTAATTGTAACTCAGATATGGAGCCCATAGCACCTACAACATATATCTCCTGATCTTTTATGCTATATAAGTACTCTACTCGCCCTCTCTGACCAATACGCTTGTGGCCTTGGGGAGTTAATTTTGTTCTCCACTTGACACCCCAATTCCTCAGATAGTAACTGGCAATCAGTTTTGTCTTCTTCATGCTCACTCTGTTTATACTTGGTTTTTTTATAAACTCATCGTTTACATTTTTAATTATTTGGATTACTCTAAATAATTTTATAGATACTAGTATGAGAAATAATATGAGATGATACTACCTAATAAATAAAAAGCTGGACTGGTTGGCTGGACTTGGGAAAAAAATTGAAGTGAAAGAGGGGCGCCAACAGAATGATATTTCTGGGGAGTTCTGCATTGATCTAGTTGGCACATGGAGATAAGACCACAAGTGGTGGATTACTCCTTTAGCCTGCCCGAGAATGGCATATCCAAACCAAAGCCCAATAATCTATAACAAAAAAGGCAGGCAATATTAATATTTGCTTAACATATATTTATCCAAGAAATACTGAAATTATTCAATATAATTGTGTAATAATTTCAGTAGAAAAATGGAGGAAAATGGCAATTTCAACTGTGATGTTTCCAATCAGTTCATAAATGCCACACATCCCAGACATGATTCTAATTAAAATATACTGAAAATGAAACACATGACAATGCCCTGGGAAGTTTCCCATAAAAAAAACTAAACTGACTGTTCAGATTTACCTGGAATTGTATTCTTTTTAATTCAGCTGATTAGCTAAGAATGCTTACTACCTAATATAATAGGACTCCTGTATCCATGAGGAATATTATCCAAAACATCTGGTGGATCCCTGAAACCGTGGAGACCAAAGCAAATCCTGTATTTTGACTTGGGTCTAAAACATCATAAAAGACCTTGAAAGCCCCACAAACACTTCAAAGGGGAAATTTATCGAATCTGTGGCTACAGGGGTTGAACTACAAATCAAATATCTCCAAATTTGAAAATTCTGTTCTAGTATTTGCATTATCACACAAAAGTATTACTTAAGCTTAGAGTTAAGTAAATGATATATTCAGGGGCACAAATTGCTAATTATTTTCTATTTCTGCAATTAGGATATGTTCTGTCCACTCTAAGGGATAGGCTAAACTTATCATGTGAATATATGAGAATAAAAGATGATATTTGGCAAAAGTGAAAACTCTTTGTATGCAAGTGCTAGACAAAACCAGCAAAAGGAGAAAGTCTAATACTTGAAAAGCACTACATGTATCTGATACCTTTTCTAAAAAGAGCAATATAGGGAGGAAATTAGAGTTGTACTACCCACTGGGATCAAAAACAAGAGAATCGCTGCAATATGGAGTGCCTCCTTGTCTGACATCTTTAGACAAAGATTTCTTGTTAACTGGCTTCAGGTCAACTTTGATTTATGGGAACCATGTTAAATAGATTTTCAACATTTCACCAAAACCATCAGGATCAGCTTTTTAAAAAGCAGACAAAGGAGAAATCTGGATTAGGTACTAAGATCAGGTTGATTTTCCAAAAATGTTTTGTGTAATTCTAAATAGTGAGTAGATTAGCAACTGTTACATACGTCTCCACACATACAGCAAAGAATACAATAGAAAAAATAGAACTTACGTTGTTAGCAAAAATGCTCCATCACTGCATCTTTCTAAAGCTTTACGAGCTGGAGGTTTTGCCGCAAACTCTACAAAACCTTTCCCCGTTGCCCTGCCACGATCATCTACAACAACCACCGCTCTTTCCACAGGGCCAAATTGAGAGAAAGCTTGCTCCAGAAGCTCATTGGAAACAACCGGTGAAAGATTCTTTACTGTTAAAGCAGCTCCATGGGTAGCAAATCGAATTCGGAGTGGTCTACTCTTCAAAATAGTTCCATCAAGTTCTGCCTTCGCGATCTCAGCCAGGGTCCTAGATTCCTTTACAAGAGAACATAACATATTTATATATAATATTTCAGCAATCTGGTTTTTCTTTCACTGCATTTTAAGTTGTCTTGAACAAATCTATCTAAACAGAAGTTATAACCAAGCTTCAAGTAATTCTATTTTCCACAGAATTCTGGCAAATTTATCAATTCATCCTCCTAATTCCTTAGCTGCAAAGGTGGGCAACAAAGTGTGTGACATGAGGATTGTTTAACAACTTGGGAGCTTTGGAAACACAGGGTCAAATCTGCAATACTTATACATGCCTCTCCTGATCCTGATCTCCTGCTCTGGTCAGACTTCACCTGGAATATTGCACTAAATTCTGGGAAGCACAATTCAAGAAAGGTATTGACAAGCTGGAACGTGTCTAGAGAAGGTGAACAAAATAATCAAATGTCTGGAAACCATGCCCTGTGAGGAGTGGTTTAAAGAACTGTGCATATTTAGCCTGCAGAACAGAAGGTTGAGAGGAGACATTGACGGCCAGGTTTAAATATTGGAAAGAATGTTATGAGGAAGAGGGAGCAGGCTTGTTTTCTGATGCTCTAGAGACTTAGGGCCCTTTCACACAGCTGAATAAAATCCCACATTACTTGCTTTGAACTGGAATATATGGCAGTGTGGACTCTGATAACCCAGTAGAAAGCAGATATTGTGGGATTTTCTGCCTTGATATTCTGGGTTATATGGCTGTGTGGAAGGGCCCTAGGACTTGGAGTAGGGGGTCAAATTACAGGAAAGATTCTACCTGAACATTAGGGAAAATGTCCTGACCATAAGAGCTGTTCAACAGTGGAACTCTCTACCTTGGAGTGTGGCAGAAACTTCTTCTTTAGGTTTTTAAACAAAAGCTGGATGATCAACTTTCGGAGGTACTTTGTGCTTTTTACTGAATGGCAGGCGGTTTGACTAGATGGACAGTCTTCTCCAACTCTATGATTCAATGATCTAAGACTTGATGTTAGTTCTCTAAAAGCACTCATGTACCCAAACCACATGGTCCCTCACCACCACTATAGGAAAGGACCTTCTGAAAAGGAATGCCCAATAAGAAACTCCATCATCCTGATACAAATCTACAGTTGTCTTATTACATCCTTGGGAAGTCACTTTGAAGTACTATGATTGCAAAATAATTTACATTAACAACTGACTGACTGTCTCTTTCTGTCTTAAAATTTTGAAACATTACTAAAGAATGTGAAAAATACATTTTTAAATTAAGGTAGTGGTGCACAACCCAGTTTCTCTCCACAGTGGTACTTTTCCTGATCCCCAGGCAAACATAATTTGATCTATGACCAAGGGTAAGCTTATTACTGTGACATTAATCCATGCATGCATTCCCAAAAGATTCAGTTTGTCTCCTTGAAAAACAGGCCAAATGATTTAGGGAAAAAAATAATAAATCCTGTACTAATGCTATTTAATTCTACTTCAGTTCTTTTTCTAAAATGCCAATGGTGGGGAAGACAGAAATGTTAAGTTTTAGCTCATATCCTTTCTTCAGTATGTATGTTAATAGAATAAGGGTAAGAACACATTTTATAGAGGCAAAATTCAACTATTGTATATCATATTATAGTTAAAGACATAAAAGTAAAGATTTGTCACACATCCACACTGACAAACGGTGATTTGCAACTGGTTAGCAAATTAAGATCAGAAGCCAACATTTTTTCTCAGCTTTACCATAACATATGAACCAGCATAGCTAATTTCTACCATTTTATTGATACAGACTGACACATTTTATTGATACAGACTGACACATTTTATTGATATAGACTGACACAAAGGAACAGAAAGGGAAAGCACCGAAACAGTTGTTGCTTAAATATGCCTTCCTTGATTGTCTACTACACGGGTGCCCAAACAGGGATGCACCTGCGGGCCAGATGCAGTCCTCTAAAATCATTTACCCTGCCCCTGACCTAAGCTTTAGACTAACGACTAAAGGCACACATCAACAACAATCCTAATTAGCTTAACTATCTCATCAGCCAAAAAGCAGGCCCACATGTAGGAATTCTCTCATTTTCATTCTCAAACCGTAGTCTGGCCCCGCAACAGTCTGAGTGACCATGAACTGACCCTCAGTTTAAAAAGTTTTAGGATCCCTGGTCTAATCTACTCAAAGCTTAGCTCATGTTAACAATCCATCTACAGGTATTTGAAAAAATTTCATACTACAAGAATAAAACAAAAATAATAAACATACGAATGTGAACAAAAATAGAAGTCAATGGCATGAAAGAGAAGCATTTTGTTCAAGTCCATCTAAATGCTCTAGCCATGCATAAAAGGCATTCCATATTCTGTATGGAACACTTCATTCCAAAGCTCTAGTTGTTTTCAAGACGAAGTCTGGTCCTACAATTATTATCCTTAGTTGTACTGATTACCAACTTCACTGATTATATCCAGGAATTCTAAGCACCCAAGGACAAGGACCTAGTTCAGAAAGAGAAGCTTTTAAAAATACAGAAAATCAAAGAATGGTCAGACATATCAGTAGGTTCTTTGGAGACAAGCAAGAGCTTTTTGTTCAGGAGGTATTATAGGCATTTAAGTATTCTACTGCCTGAGAAGCTACAAAGAGTTTCAAGAAAAACTTTTTTTAAAAAAATTAAATCTTCTAAAGAGAAAAATTAGGGACTTACCAGTTTGTCATATATGGAAAGAAACCTGTGCCATTTACAAAGAACTGTGTTCCTTGGAAACACGGTGGCAATTCCTATCACTTTCTCTAGAGAAAGATACAAATGTTCACAGAAACCATCTTACCTCCAACTAAAGCAACACATTAAAAATGTTGGCAGCATAGCAGCTGATACAAGACCAGGAGTCAGCCACCCAAAGACTGGAATGACCTGCTGGAAGAGCTCCAACAGCTAAATGAGCTGTCGGAATTTAAAACACATCTGAAGACCTATCTTTTCTGGCAGGCCTTCCCAGTCAGTTCTAATCATGAATTATAAACTTGAGTCTTGTTTCCATCTTTGTTCTGTGTGTTTTAATATGTATTTTATAGAAATATGTTTTAATATATGTATTTTACAGAATGTTTACAATTATAATGTGTTTTTACCTATGTTGTATCCCGCCTCGAGGTATGAGGAGAGGCAGATAAGAGATAAAATTATTATAATTATTATTATTATTAGTAGTAGTAGTATTCAAAGGGCCATCCAGTGCAATCTTCTGCCATGCAAGAATACAGGAATTTGAAAAATGCAAGGTTTTGACAATGAATTCCTTACACAGTATCTGTTTTAGCTGTTACTATTAATGGGATTATAATCCACATACAATGCGAACAGGGAATTATACAAAACATACACTGGACAACTAAGTAGATGGCAATCAATCAAGGAAACCTGAAATTTGCACATCCATCTTTGGTGATGGTCTCCTTTTATCTAGCTTTTTTCTATCATGAAAGACAAAAATAGGGGGGAAATGAAATGAGATGGAAAAAGTGCTGTGGGGTACGTAACATTTTATATTGAAGATCAGGTGACAATTATAGGAAACCATGAAAAAATGGGTGAAAGCTGAAGACTAGAACTTCAGACAGCAATAATTTTCCTTACATTTTGGAAAGATTTCCCTTGCTCATGGCAGAGATCATAGCCCCCCCCCCCCCCAAAAAAAAAAAACAGGGAACAGATTTATTCTACATATGTTTGTTGAGAATGCTGAGTTTCAAATTGGGGAAGGAATTCAATGATAATCCCATGAAAAATAAGTAAAATTAACTTTGGTTAAAAGACAATCATAGTATGAGAAAATATCTGGAACTTGCTGAACCAATTCTTTTGAATGTTTGGAACAAGGAATTGTCCATATTTTTGCTTTTTGAAGAAAGCAGGCTTCAAATATAGATGAAACACTAAGATCTTTCTCCAAATACAGTAACACCACGATGTGTGCCTACATTTGCTTTCTGAAGTAGCCCACTCATGCCCATTGTGGCAAATGATAATAATGAATAACAGAATCTGCTGGACAACTGAAATAAGAGGTAGAAAATAAAAGCGGGAATGCAGCAAGGAGTGACAGCTAGGCAACAGACAAGAGCGTAGAAAACCTTAGTAAGCAAACAGCCATTTGACAAAAACTTAAGGAAAGCTACCATGCTTATGGATAACAATGATTCCTTATCCCTAATTTTTCTCTCAGTAATGGGGCTGAATGGATTTCTATTGAAGACAAAGATATAAATCCAATTACTAATCCTAACTAGAGTAGGCATGCTGAATAAATGGATTTACATAAATGTGGACTTATTCATACAGTGGGAAGAAGCCAAAAGGGCCATCCAGTGTTAACTCCTGCCATGCAGGAATACAGGAATTCGATAAATACAAGATTTTTACAATTGATTTCTTGTACTTTAGCTATTACTACCAATGGGATCAAAGTTTAAATATTTTTAAAACACTGGATTCTGTTTGATCTTGGGAGAAAAGCAGGGTCAGCACAATACTTGATGGAAGATCACCAATGAATATCTGGTACTGTTTAGTATAGTTCAGAGAAAGGAAATGGTAAAATCATCTCTAAGCATTCCATGCCTAAGAAAACATTATGAAATTCATAGAAGTGCCATAAGTTGACAGAGGGCTGGAAAGCATGTGTGTGTGAACACACCAGTCTATACACACATACATACATACAAACACACACTCCTAAAAGTTATTCACCATTATACAATTGTAAATATTACTGTCTGCTGAAATATTCGAAAAGCACCAGATCCCAATTGATCTTGGAATCTAAGGAAGATCCGCTCTATCTAGGACTTGGATGGGAGGTGGCCAAAGAAGAGCAGGTACTGGAGGCTATATTTCAGGGAAAAGAACTGGCAAAACCACCTCTGAGTATTCCTTGCCTTAGAAATCACTCCACTGGTAGCCAATTAGTTTCTGGTCAAAGTACAAAGCATGGGTTTAAAATGCTACATAGTTTAGAGATTACCAACATAATTACTTCATCCGCTACAATCCATGTTGTACAGTCAGGTCTTCTAGGGATGCTTGCTCCAACCAGGCGGAACCAATTGCCAAAAGTCACCCAGAAGACCTTTTCATCAGACACCCCTAGACTAAAACGACCTGCCAGAAGAGTTCCGACACCTAAATAAGCTATCAAAATTTAAGACACAATTAGAAGCCTCTCTTTTCTGGCATGCCTAACAAGTCATCGTTAAACAATTAATTTTAAATTACAATTTCAAGTTTTATATATATATATTAGTATTTTAAGCCTTATACTATGCTTCTTAATAAATGTATTTTAAGGTGCTTATGTTAAAAAGCATAGTATAAGGTTTAAAACACTAATATATATTGAAACGGCAGGTTTTTTTTAGCTATATTGTGCTGTGTGGAGAGGGTAACAATACCATTTATTTTTATTATTAAATGGTACTGCAGTTATAAGAAAAACCAGTCAAGATGCACATTAACAGGAGAGGTCCAAGGAGGAGAGAGAAGAGCCCCGTTATAAAAAATGCAAGATACAGCCAGAACAGGCATTGTAATGCAAGGAGAAGTCTCCTCACCGGCATTAGATTAACATGCACCTGCTCAGGATGGAGCCCAAAGCAGGGTCTTTCTGCTGCAGAACTGGGGGCGGAGAAGGGAATGAGAGCCTCTCCTCCAGTCTGTGGTCAGATAGGAGAAGAAAAGGAACAACAACCTGCTATAGGGAAATGAGCCTTTACTTATTTGCATGCATGCATGCATTTGCACATCTTTCTTTTTAAACCGGGGATTTAATGTATGGCCCTGTGGAATCTTCTAGCATTGTGATTCTATGAAAGAACGAAGAGTCAAAATGAAACTAAGGAGGAAAAGAACATCAATCTCTGATGGGATCTTACTTGCATTTATGTGTTCATTCTTTTTAAAGAGTAGGTTGAAACAGATGGCCCCTGTGGTCTCTTTTAGCTCTATGATACTATGAAATAATAATAGTCAAAACTGGGACAAGAGGAGGAAAAGGACAGCAATTCCAATGGGAAATGGAACATTCATTCATTTCTATGAACCATAGAATCATAGAGTTGGAAGAGATCTTGTGCGCCATCCAGTCCAACCCCTTGCCAAAAAGCAGGAAAATCAAATTCAAAGTACCAGCCAGCCTCTGTCCAAAAGCCTCCAAAGAAGGAGCCTCCACCACATCCTGGGGGCAGAGTGTTCCACTGCTGAACAGCTCTTACAGTTAGGAAGTTCTTCCTCATGTTCAGGTGGAATCTCCTTTCCTATAGTCTGAAGCCATTGTTCCACATCCTAGTCTCCAGGGCAGCAGAAAACAAGCTTGCTCCCTTATCCCTATGACTTTCCCCTCACATATTTACACATGGTCTTCATCGTGCCTCCTCTCAGACAGCCCCCTCGGAGAGATAGGACAGGCTACAAATAAATTATTATTATTATTATTATTCATTTTAAAGACGGAGTTGCAATGGATGGCCCCTGTGGCCTCTTCTAGCTCTATGGTTCTACGAAATAATAAAAGAGTAAAAACTGGGGTAAGAGGAGGAACGGGATAGAAATCTCTGGTAATGAAATAAGTTCTTAAGTTGCATTCATTCATTCAAGGAGGAATAGATCTTACAACACGGATAAATGGAACAGAAAGAAAAGGATTTGACATTCTATCTTAGCTGGCTTTAAATTGTTATTTAATGATCATTATTTAAATTGCTTGTGTAATGTATTGCATTGTTTGTTGTTTATATTTTTACTTCTGTTTTATACAGGCATTGGATGTTTGCTGTATTGTCGAAGGCTTTCATGGCCAGAATCACTGGGTTGTTGTAGGTTTTTTTGGGCTATATGGCCATGTTCTAGAGGCATTCTCTCCTTCAGGAGCCTCTAGAACATGGCCATATAGCCCGAAAAAACCTACAACAACAAATTGGATGTTTGCCTTTATTATGTTGGAAGCTGCCCTGAGTCCCCTTGGAGAGATAGGAAAGGCTACAAATAAATTATTATTATTATTATTCATTTTAAAGACGGGTTGCAATGGATGGCCCCTGTGGCCTCTTCTAGCTCTATGGTTCTACAAAATAATAAAAGAGTCAAAACTGGGATAAGAGGAGGAATATTTTATCAACACTGTCTTTTCCCAAACTGTTGGATATTTCTGGTGATGTATTTTTCTGTAAAAGGTACTTCAATAAGAACTTTGCATTGCCAGAAAATGTGTATTTTCATTGAATTTGGAGGCACGTTGGCTTTGCCATGTTTTGCATTCAGGTCTTAATACAAAATCAAACAATATCTGGTAATGAAATTAATTCTTAGTTGCATTCATTCATTCAAGGAGGAATAGATCTTACAACACGGATAAATGGAACAGAAAGAAAAGGATTTGACATTCTCTCTTAGCTGGCTTTAAATTGTTATTTAATGATCATTATTTTAATTGCTTGTGTAATGTATTGCATTGTTTGTTGTTTATATTTTTACTTCTGTTTTATACAGGCATTGGATGTTTGATGTATTGTCAAAGGCTTTCGTGGCCATAATCACTGGGTTGGTGTAGGTTTTTTCGGACCACATAGCCTGAAAAAACCTACAATAAAGAATATGGCCATATAGCCCGAAAAAACCTACAACAAAGAACATGGCCATATAGCCCCAAAAAACCCTACAACAACCCAGTGATTCCGGCCATGAACGCCTTCGAGAATACATTAAACATCCTGAAGGAGGGAATGCCTCTAGAACATGGCCATATAGCCTGAAAATCCTACAACAACCCATTGGATGTTTGCCTTTATTATGTTGGAAGCCGCCCTGAGTCCCCTTGGAGAGATAGGACAGGCTACAAATAAATTGTTATTATTATTATTATTATTCATTTTAAAGAGGGGGTTACAATGGATGGCCCATGTGGCCTCTTCAAGCTCTATGGTTCTACGAAATAATAAAAGAGTCAAAACTGGGGTAAGAGGAGGAACGGGATAGCAATCTCCGGTAATGAGTTCTTAAGTTGCATTCATTCATTCAAGGAGGAATAGATTTTACAACATGGATAAATGGAATGGAAAGAAAAGGATTTGACATTCTATCTTAGCTGGCTTTAAATTATTATTTAATGACCATTATTTAAATTGCTTGTTTTAATTCATTGTGTAATGTATTGCATTGTTTGTTGTATATATTATTACTTCCGTTTTATACAGGCATTGGATGTTTGCCTTTATTATGTTGGAAGCTACCCGGCCCAATTTACTTGTCCGAACGTATCCTCCCCTATGAACCATCAAGATTGCTAAGATCGTCTGGAGGGGCCCTGCTCTCGATCCCACCGGCCTCACAGGCGCGGCTGGTGGGGACGAGAGACAGGGCCTTCTCGGTGGTGGCCCCTCGACTCTGGAACTCCCTTCCACTGGAGATGAGAACTGCCCCTTCTATCTTAACGTTCAGGAAACAGGTGAAAACTTGGCTTTGGGGATTGGCATTCGACGAATGAGCCATGATCCTGTGATATGGATGGATGACGACGAATAATGATTTTTGATGATGACTGACCACTGTAATTATATCATTGTATTTTGCTATTTTTTATGTTTTAGTGCGATTTAGAATATGATGTTTTAATGATTGTCTGTAATACTGATGTTGGAAACCGGCATGAGTCCCTCGAACGGAGGTGAGAAGACCGACCAGCATACAAAACTGCTAAATATTTATTTATTATTATTTATTTATTTGCTTTACTTCTATACCGCCTTTCTCAGCCAAAATGGCAACTCAAGGCGGTTTACATAGTAAAGATTAACACAACAACATCAAACAGGCAATTAAAAGCACATTATACAAAACATATCAAGTCAAAAACAATCATTATCATAAACGTGCGCCTCAGCAAACAAATCAGAATCAGAATCCGTAATCAGAATCCTTATACCAATTCGTATGTTCAGTTGTACCATTTTACTGTATTTCATAAATAAAATAATAAATGAGTCCTCTTGGAGAGATAGGACAGGCTACAAATAAATTATTAATAATAATCATTTTAAAGAGGGGGTTGCAATGGATGGCCCCTGTGGCCTCTTCTAGCTCTATGGTTCTATGAAATAATAGGAGTCAAAGCTGGGACAAGAGGAGGAAAAGGATGCCCGCGTCCTCTCTAACATCCCTGCATTTCTTCGCACGCCTTTCCTTTGAAACAACGAGAAGGCAAAGCGAGGCGAATGCCATCTTCCCACCATTCCCTCCCTCCCTCTCTCGGCCTGGCATTTTTCTATCTTCCTTCCCCCCCCCCCTCCCTCCCTCCCTCCTTCTCTCTCACCAGGCGGATGAATCCGAAGCCGCGGTCCCTGTTGATGAAGACCTCGCTGGGCTCCCCGTAGCGCTCGAAGAGGCGCTTGAAGTCCTCCTCGGTGATGTCGGTGGGCAGGTTCCCCACGAAGAGGCGGCACCGCTGCGTGTAGCTCTTCTCGCCGGGCTTGAGGAAGCTCTTGATGTCGACGGTGATGCCCGGGCCGCCCTGCTCCTGCTCCTGGCCGGCCTTCTCGCTCTCCGGCGGGGGAGGGGGCGGCAGGGCAGGCATGGGCATCGGCTCCAGGCCCCGCAGGCCCTTCACGCTCCCGCCGCCCACCAGGCTCATCGGCGCCGCGCCCGCCGGGGAGCTGTTCTCGATCCTCACTTGCTTCAGGTTCCTGTTGGCCGACATGGTGGTGCCTTCGCGGGGCTCCTTGTTGCCTTTGTCGCGATTCAGAAACGGAGAAGGAGGACGGAGCTCCCGGCGCAACAGCCGCTGCTGGCAAATGAGAGAAACTCAAAGCCAAAATGGCGGCGGTCTCGCTCCGCCTCTTACTGTGCGTCGCGGGACCGCGCATGCGCTCGAGGCTTGAACCGTTAATCGCTCAACGTATTCAGTTTGTATTACACGCTGAGACCGCGCCTGCGCACTACTCTCTCGCGTGTAGGAGGGAAAGAGAGGCGGACATGGCATGGACTCACTTCGGCTCTCCCTCCAGGGGTTTGGACTTCAACTCCAGTGGTTGAGGGGAAAAGGAAAAGGACCGAGGCTGTTGAGAATTGTGGGAGTTGAAGTTCAAAACTCTTGTAGGGAAGGCCAAAGTTTGCCCATGCCTGAGATCAGAGGCGTCCCTAGGTAATTGTCAACGATAAGCAAACAGTATTTTGGTGCCCCCCCCCCCCCACCACCAATCATTGATATATATTTTCTGTTCGTCGTGGGAGTTCTGTGGGCCATATTTGGTTCAATTCCATCATTGGTGGAGTTCAGAATGCTCTTTCATTTTAGGTGAACTATTGTTGTTCATTCGTTCAGTCGTCTCCGACTCTTCATGACCTCATGGACCAGCCCACGCCAGAGCTCCCTGTCGGCCGTCACCACCCCCAGCTCCTTCAAGGTCAGTCCAGTCACTTCAAGGATGCCATCAATCCATCTTGCCCTTGGTCGGCCCCTCTTCCTTTTGCCTTCCACTTTCCCCAGCATAATTGTCTTCTCTAGGCTTTCCTGTCTCCTCATGATGTGGCCAAAGTACTTCAACTTTGTCTCTAGTATCTTTCCCTCCAGTGAGCAGTCGGGCTTTATTTCCTGGAGGATGGACTGGTTGGATCTTCTCGCAGTCCAAGGCACTCTCAGCACTTTCCTCCAACACCACAGCTCAAAAGCATCGATCTTCCTTCGCTCAGCCTTCCCGAAGGTCCAGCTCTCATATCCGTAGGTTACTACAGGGAATACCATGGCTTTGACTAGGCGGATCTTTGTTGCCAGTCTGATGTCTCTACTCTTTACTATTTTATCGAGACTGGACATTGCTCTCCTCCCAAGAAGTAAGCGTCTTCTGATTTCCTGGCCACAGTCTGCATCTGCAGTAATCTTTGCGCCTAGAAATACAAAGTCTGTCACGGCCTCCACATTTTCTTCCTCTATTTTCCAGTTGTCAATCATTCTTGTTGCCATAATCTTGGTTTTTTTATGTTTAGCTGCAACCCAGCTTTTGCACTTTCTTCTTTCACCTTGATTAGAAGGTTCCTCAGCTCCTCCTCGCTTTCGGCCATCAGAGTGGTGTCATCTGCATAACTGAGGTTGTTAATGTTTCTTCCAGCAATTTTTACCCCAGCTTTGATTGTAGGTGAACTATACATCCCAGTAACTACACTTGCCGCATTTGCTCCCTTGCCTGGCCCGCTTTGGGTCCGGAGGCGTGCCTGAAGACCCCGGTGTGTGCACCAAAAGTCACCTCTTCTCCTGACTTTCTCCTCAGCCATTGGGACCAAGAGAGAGAGAGGTGGAGATGCCCACCTTTCCTGAAGGTAGGCGCAAAAACAAAGGAGGGAGCGGAGGTGGGAGATACCTCCAGCCGGAGGGGCTCTCTCTCTCTCTTGGTCCCAATGGCTGAAGAGAAAGTCAGGAGAAGAGGCAACTTTTGGTGCGCACGCTGGGGTCTTCAGACACGCCTCCGGACCCAAAGCGGGCCAGGCGCAGCGGCTCCACCCCTTGGCCCACCCGCGGATTGGGGAGAGGAGAGGAGGTGAGTGGAGCGCCGGGGGATCGGGAAAGGGAGCCGGTCATGGGGAAGGGATCGAACGCGGAGAACGATTGAGCGCCGGCTCTGCTCGCGCACCCAGTGGCCAGGTGGAGCAGGAACGAGAGGGGCTAGGCGGGGCTCAAGGGCCCGGCCCCTTTGGGAAGAGGATCGCCCGGCAGCGAGGCAAGAAAGCCGAGGCTCCCCCCGGACTGCTAGGGCTGTTGTGAGCTGAGGGGCGCTCCTCAAGTGGCTGTCGAGGGGCATTTACAGAGGCGCCTCTGCGCCCCTGGCAAAAAAAGAGTGTTCTGCAAGCGCTTACTTCGCATAATGGACAAGCCGCCCCTGCCTGAGATAGACCATGAGAAGGGGCATTAAACCACCTAGCTATCTTCTATCTATATAAATAAAAATGTAGTGTTCGTTTATGGGATTAACATAACTCAAAAACCACTGGACGAATTTACACCAAATTTGGACACCTATCAGGCCAACAAGTGACGATCACTAAAAAAAAATAGATTTTGTCATTTAGGATTTACAGTTAACCTACAATCAAAGAGCATTCTGAACTCCACCGATGATGGAATTGAACCAAACTTGGCACACAAAACTCCCATGACCAACAGAAAACATTAGAAGGGTTTGGTGGGCATTGACCTTGAGTTTGGGAGTTGTAGTTCACCTCCATCCAGAGAGCACTGTGGACTCAAACATGATGGATCTGGACCAAACTTGGCACAAATATTCCATATGCCCAAATATGAACACAGATGGAGTTTGGGGAAAATAGACCTTGACATTTGGGAGTTGTAGTTACTGGGATTTATAGTTCACCTACAATCAAAGAGCATTCTGAACCCCACAACAAGAGAATTGGGGCAAATTTCCCACACAGAACCCCCATGACCAACAGAAAATACTTAAGGCCATCCAGTCCAACTCCCTTCACCAGGGCAAGAAAACGTATTCAAAGCCCTCCTGACAAAGAGCCATCGAGCTATAAATATAGATATATATATATGATTCACACACACACATATAGTATCATAGATTTAAAAGGGACCCTGTAGTGAACTCATACCTTTGCTTCGTAGGCCGCAGCCTGGGAGTCAGTGAGCAGGCCTCCATGTAGGGAGGGTGCTCAGGATAGCTTTTATTTATTTGTCGTGTCAGAACAACCAGTCTAACAGAACAAAGCAAACAAACAGAAAAATACAAAACTTGTGAGTTTGGTTGTTGGTTAAATGTCCTTTGACCAGTATCTGGCCACTTGGAGTGCTTCCGGTGTCGCTGCAAGAAGGTCCTCCATGGCGCATGTGGCAGGGCTCAGGTTGCATTGCAGCAGGTGGTCAGTGGTTTGCTCTTCTCCACACTCGCATGTCGAGGATTCCACTTTGTGGCCCCATTTCTGAAGGTTGGCTCTGCATTCATGGTGCCAGAGCGCAGTCTGTTCAGTGCCTTCCAAGTCGCCCAGTTTTCTGTGTGCCCAGGAGGGAGTCTCTCATTTGGTATCAGCCATTGGTTGAGGTGCTGGGTTTGAGCCTGCCACTTTTGGACTCTCGCTTGCTGAGGTGTTCCAGCGAGTGTCTCTGTAGATCTTAGAAAACTATGTCTAGATTTAAGTCGTTGGCGTGCTGGCTGATACCCAAACAGGGGATGAGCTGGAGATGTCTCTGCCTTGGTCCTTTCACTATTGGCTGCTACTTCCCGGCGGATGTCAGGTGGTGCAATACTGGCTAAGCAGTGTAATTTCTCCAGTGGTGTCGGGCGCAGACACCCCGTGATAAAGCGGCATTTCTCATTAAGAGCCACATCCACTGTTTTAGTGTGGTGAGATGTGTTCCACACTGGGCATGCATACTCAGCAGCAGAGTAGCACAGTGCAAGGGCAGATGTCTTCACTGTATCTGGTTGTGATCCCCAGGTTGTGCCAGTCAGCTTTCGTATGATATTGTTTCTGGCACCCACTTTTTGCTTGATGTTCAGGCAGTGCTTCTTGTAGGTAAGAGCACGGTCCAGAGTGACTCCCAGGTATTTGGGTGCGCTGCAATGCTCCAGTGGGATTCCTTCCCAGGTGATCTTCAGAGCTCGGGATGCTTCTCTGTTCTTGAGATGAAAGGCACATGTCTGTGTTTTAGATGGGTTAGGGATCAGCTGGTTTTCCCTGTAGTAGGCAGTAAGAGCACCTAGAGCTTCGGAGAGCTTCTGTTCTACAGTCTCAAAGCTCCCTGCTTGAGCAGTAATGGCACGATCATCAGCATAGATGAAGCTCTCTGTCCCTTCTGGCAGTGGCTGGTCATTTGTGTAGATGTTGAACATGGATGGAGCAAGCACGCTCCCCTGAGGCAGGCCATTCTTCTGTTTTCACCATCTACTTCTCTGGCCTTGGAACTCAACAAAACAGCTCCTGTTTTGTAGCAGGTTTCTTATGAGGCGGGTGAGGTGGTCGTCCTTTGTGATATTATACATTTTTCTCAGGAGGAGGCAGTGGTTCACAGTATCATAGGCTGCTGACAGGTCTATGAAGACAGCTCCTGTGATCTGCTGCCTTTCAAAGCCATCTTCTATGTGCTGAGTCAGGTTCAGCACTTGCGATGTGCAGCTTTTGCCTTTTCTGAAGCCAGCTTGCTGTGGGATCAGACAGGGGTCTATATTTTCCATAATTCTATGCAAAATAAGTCTCTCCAGAACTTTGTAGAGGTGGCACAACAGGGAGATTGGTCTGTAGCTTTTTGGGTCATTACGGTCTTTGCCTGGCTTCAAGATGGCGATGACTCTTGCTTTCCTCCAGATTTTGGGGATCTGACAGGATGCAGTGCAGTTGTTCATCAGCTCCAGCAGCCAGCGCCTTGCTTTGGGACCAAAGTTCTTGATTTGTTCCATCCGTAGGTCATCCAGGCCAGCTGCTTTGCCATTTTTACATTTATTGAGAGCCATGTCCAATTCAATAGATGTAAAGGGTTCATGGAGGTTGTTGTTCTCAATCTCTGGTTGCCTGGCTATTGGTTTCTTTCCTACTTTGGTGGCAAAGTTGGGTTTCCCATTCTTCAAGAGTTGGTGTGCTATCTGATCTGCCTTTATGTTGGCATGGGTATTAGTTTGTGAGGGGTCGTTGCTCAACCGTCTCAGTAGCCTCCAGGCCTTCTGGCTGCTCCTGCCCATGTCGACCTCTGTGATCAGTTTGATCCACTGTTCTTTCTTGGCTTCAGAGATGGAGGACACAATGCTCTGCGCTGCCTGAAGGGTTTGCTCACTAAATGGGTCTTCGTTGTGGAGCCTGTAATAGTTTTCCAACAAGGCAGCTGTTTCAGGAGTAATGCCCTGAAGGTAGTTGGTTCTGCAGCCTCTCGGTATGGAGGCCCGTGAGCAGGTTTTCACGATTTCAATAAAGTGCTCGTATTCCTCAGGGATTGGCGCGGCCGATGTGATCATGTCATCTAACATGTCTGAGAATTTAGTCCAATCTGCCTTTCTGAAGTTGAATCTTCGTTTAAATCGAACTTCCTGAGGCCTTATTGTTGGGAACAGTTGGCATACTATTGGTCGGTGCTGTGTGTTTGGGATTGGTGGTCCCACTGATTTGGTGCATTGCTGTACGATGCTGTCGCTCACAAATAGGAGGTCTGGGTTATAACCTCGGTGCCATCTCCCGCTGTTGTAGGATGGTGGAGCTTGCTATCATGGATGAGTGATAGTTTGTGCAGTTCAGACCAGGAGAGGACAGCCTCTCCATTTTATCCTCTTGGGCATAGCCCCATACATGGCTATGGCTGTTAAAGTCACCAATTACTACCGCCCTTTGGTGCCTATCAAAATTCTCGGGGAGGAGAAGCAGAACTCTTCATTTGGGGGCTTGTACACAGAGGTGATGGTGATGTTGTTAAGCTCTACTGTTATAACCTCTATATTGTTTTCTTCAGTGTTGTGGGCACTGCTGACTTGGAGGCCTGGTTTGACAAAGACGGCGCTTCCATACTGCGCATGTGGTCTTTCTGCTACTAAGACCATTCCTGGAACTTTGGGTCGTTTCTGTTGTTCATCCCTGTGTGTTTCTTGGACACACAGCACATCGCATTTCTTATCTCGGCACAGTTCATAGAGCAGTTGCTCTTTGGCAGCTGACATGCCTTCGATATTGATTGAGATTATTGTCATGGTTGGTCCTGAAAAGGACCGTTGGTTGTTTTGCTTGCTTGCTTGCATGCTGGTCGCTTCTGTGGCGAGAGAATCTGCCGTCTACGAAGACGTTGCCCAGGGGACGCCCGGATGTCTTGCAATCCTGCGAGGAGGCTTCTCTCATGCTGACATGTTGGGAAGGACAGGGAGGCAAGGGGAGGAGTCAGCTAACTCCTGATTGGCTCAGACCCCTAGGGGAGGAGTTGAAGGAGTGCGTAAAAAGGCTGTACTTTCTGTCAGAGAGGGAGAAGAATGATTTGATCTTAGAGAGAGATGGTTTTGATCTAAGAAAGAGAAGAGAAGAGGGATTTGATCTGAAAGAGATAGGATTGAGATTTTCAGGCAGGGAGAAGAGAGTTTCTGAGTGAGTGAGAAATTAGACTGGGAGGGAATAATAGAGGACAAGTGCTTCAGGGTACTTTGGCTTGGGCAATCAAAGGGAAGGCTTGTTGACTTGTATTAGGAGAGAATACAAGTGGGTTTATTTCCCTACAGTGCAGAGTAGTCTAGAGGAACCTAGTTACTCTCGCAGGCAGCCAGGGCGGCTGGTCTAAGAGACTCACTGTTACTTGCTATAGGGATAGTGTGTGGAAAGTAACTCACATCAAATAAAAGTTACTCCTTCCAACCATTTGTTTTATTAGTCTGTGCCTCAGAAACCAACTACGCATATGTACCACTCAGTAATGAGTTGTCTGTTTCAAATATCTCAATAAACCTGTTCTCTAGTTTACTTTTAATCTGCCTCAGCCTTGTTTTGTTATATAAAGCTAGATTTAGTCAACCTCTACATCTCTGCAGTCCAGTCACAAGAAAGGGAGCCAAAAAGAAGAACCAGTGTATAGGGACATTTTACCTCAAGTATATCATCTAGTTAATTCCTCAATCAGAAGTTTGAGGTGGTGGCAGCAAACCTACTATATACACACACCTTTCTCTCTCATAACCTGTAACACCCTCGCATATTCCTGCACACAGGAGCAATAAGAGACCCTGATCTCTTAACTCCCGTTACAGTGGCGGCAGCGGTGGGATCGAAAAGGAAGATTCCCCCATCGCACATGCGTTAAGGGACCCCTCATTCCTTAGACCTTTTTACAGACCCCTACAGAAGGACAATTATATGTTACATATCCCAGAGTAGGCAATCCAGAAAATCTCCACATCAACACTACCAAAAAAACAAGAAATACTGTTTATCCACAAACATAAAGATGCAGGCTTTCTTCTACTTGGATTTCTTTGAGAGCATCCGAATTCCTGCATATTTCCAATTTCCTATTCATGGACTGCAACTCCCAGCAATCCTCCAGATAGATAAATTAGATGGAGGTAGGTAGGTAGATCGATCGACCTGGAGGACAGCTGGGAGTTACAGTCCAAGAATTGGTAGAGAAGGAAGAAAGGGGGGGAAAGAGGAAGGGAAAGAAAAGGGAGGGAAGGAAAAGAAGAGGGAGAGAAGGAAAGAAGGAAAGAGAGAAGGAAAGAAAAAAGGAAAGGAAGGAAAGAGGGAGGGAAGGAAGGAGAGAAAGAAAGAAAGAAAGAAAGAAAGAGGGGGGGGGGGAGAAGGTTGGCCACAGCAATGTGTGGCGGGTACAGCTAGTAATTTTTAAAAGGGAATTTTCAAATATGCTTTCAATGACTGTAAGTCCCATATGTCCTGATTTAGTGCCATATGTGCCTGCTTTTGCAGAGGACCTTTGTTTGCAGAAAACACTGCCGGTTTGGGGAAATGTTGCTGCAGAGAGGAAATACCCTCCTAATTTCCCAGCCGCTTGAAGTATCAACCTATAGATACTTTCCATGGCTGGAGAACAGTAGACTAGAAGATCCCACATGTGCCTTCATTCCTGTCAAAGTCATACAGAGCCAATGAAATTTGTATTAGCCATCTTACATCAATCTCACCACATCTCACCACACTAAAACAGTGGATGTGGCTCTTAATGAGACATGCCGCATTATCACGGGGTGTCTGCGCCCTACGCCACTGGAGAAATTACACTGCTTAGCCGGTATTGCACCACCTGACATCCGCCGGGAAGTTGCAGCCAATAGTGAAAGGACCAAGGCAGAGACATCTCCAGCTCATCACCTGTTTGGGTATCAGCCAGCACGCCAACGACTTAAATCAAGACATAGTTTTCTTAGATCTACAGAGACACTTGCTGGAACACCTCAGCAAGCGAGAGTTCAAAAGTGGCAGGCTCAAACCCAGCACCTCAATCCATGGGTGATACCAGATGAGAGACTCCCACCTGGGCACACAGAAGACTGGGTGACTTGGAAGGCGCTGAACAGACTGAGCTCTGGTACCATGAGATGCAGAACCAATCTTAAGAAATGAGGCTACAAAGTTGAATCCACGACATGCGAGTGTGGAGAAGAGCAAACCACTGACCACCTGCTGCAATGCAACCTGAGCCCTGCCACATGCACGATGGAGGACCTTTTTGCGGCAACACCAGAGGCACTCCAAGTGGCCAGATACTGGTCAAAGGACATTTAATCAGCTACCAAGTTTGCAAAATTTGTGGGGGTTTTTTTATCTGTTTGTTTGTTTTTTTTCTGTTAGAAATGTAATACAATGTTCTGGTTGCGGATGACACGATAAATAAATAAATAAATAAAACCTTACATCAATGAGATAATTGATTGCTGTAAACCAATAAGAATGTGTATTTAATTCTCTGTCAAAGTGATAAAAGCCTTGCAACTTTTTTATGCTCCATGCATCCTACTGCTGGGCCCACAATAAACAGCTTCTGCAGTTAGAATTCAACTTGTGGTGTGTCTTCCATTACATCATGCTCATGAGCCCAGGGGACTCCTGAGAGGGGCAAAGAAACCAAAATATTTCCCAAAAAGCAGGAGCCCCCTTTCTAATGTGGAGGACGAGGAAGGACACCACAAAAGTTGAATCGTTAAACTGCAAAAAAACTATTTATTGTGTTGCCATAGCAATAACAACAAAACATGCATACAAGAATGCAATCAAAAAGTTTGTCGCAACCCCCAATGGGACTGCAAAGATTTTATCATTTTTGGCATACACATTCTCATTGGTTCCCAAACACAAATCATTTCATTGCTCTACGCTAGCTATACAGTTGTTCATTTGTTGTTTATTATTTTTATTGGCATTATAGCACACGTGGGATCCTAACAATGGCAGAACTATAGTCCATTGTTCTCTGACCATGACTGCCTTAATGACTCAATCTTATCTGTTACTCTGTGTTGCAAACATAGCTCCAGAGCAACTGGGAGACCTAGGGGTTCTAACTAGCAACTAGCTAGCCGTTTTTGTCCAGATGTACTGTTATCCTTGAAAAGTAACTTCCTCTCTGCAGCACTGATTTCTCAAACAATCAGCATTTTCTGTAAACATAGACCTACAGCAGAAACAGGCCAATATGGGAGTAAATCAGGACATATGGGCATTGGGAACATATCTGAAAATTCAGTTTTTAAACCCATGTTCTCTCTATTGACAACTTGTAGAGACCTGGAGGAGTGCCAGTGAGCCGTTGCCCCTACACTGTGGGTGCACCCACCTGACATCAGTTGAAAAGTAGCAGCCAATAATGATAACGGGGGAACTCTGCACGTTCTCCGAGGTTCCCTTGTCTTCTGCTCTCAAAGGGGTGGCACAGGGATGAACACATGGATGAGTTGAGTCAATGTACAAGGTTTTATTTGCTGGCCAAGCAAATAACAAACAGTGGCTTAAAGCATAAAGAACTGCCACACCCCAAAGATGGGGCCAAGGTCTTTTATCATTTACAGTGGATCAAACAACAAAATTTTGACTCAAGTCTTAACTGACTTCTGATCCCAACACATTCTAAAATGGAGTCTCACTCTGAACATTCTAAGATCTGGGTCACATGGTCTGTAGTCCCTCCCACAGCCACTAACAACCTAGAGATAAGGGGAAAACTGCATACCAATATATACATATAATATAGCAAGCAATCTCAATTACATACATAACAAATAACTAGTATAGGAGGCTTGTAGAAGGTTGCTACTTCCAACATTAATAATTATTATTATCTTTATTTCCATCCCTGCTTTCTCCCCATGGGGACTCAAGGTGGCTAGCATCTATGCACACTCAACAGTTTAAAAAGTCAGCAATACAAAAGTTTGTTAAAAATAATTAAATAATCACAGTGTGGTAAAAACAGAATTAAAATACAGCAAATACCTTAAAATGGCATTTAAAACTCATATCTCTCCCTCCCATCCCACTCACCCACCCCAAAACCTCCCCTTCCCCTTCCCCAAAACCCTGTTGGCAGAGGAAGGTCCACCTATGCCAAGTAGTGCTGATGCCTCATCAAATTACCATTCCCAGGATTCCATAGCATTGAGCCATAGCAGTTAAAGTGGTTTCAAACTGCATTGATTTTTCAATGTAGATGCGCCCTCTTTTGCACAGAAGGAGACAACTGATTATTGGCAGCAAAAACAATAATGTTTTTTGTCATTTCATCATAAAAGCTAACTATTAAATTATTTTGCTAACTTTTTCAGAGAGACGACAGTTTCCTCTCAGGATCGGTAACAAAACCTCCTGAAATTGAAATATACTCTCAATATTCCTTTGTCATTATGAGCACTAAGGGGGTGATGATGATGATGATGATGATGATGATGATGATCATTACCCACCTATCCACAATGCTCAAGGTAGGTTCCAACATAGTTAAAATACATAAATAAAAATGTAAGATGTATATGTCACAGGTTGGAATCCAAAAAAGTAGCTTGGATTCTGGACAATATATTCAGCATATAAATTAAGTCAATGGGGCAATAAAATGCAGCCTCATCCAACACTTTTGTCCATGTAAAACCTTTCTAGTTCTCATATTGTGTCCTGACTCTTGTCTAAACAAGTACTCAGCAAACTTTATGTCTTTAACATTTAAGGATTTCCGAAAAAATGTTTTGTTGGTAATAATAACAATAATAATAAATCTTGTTTGCTGTGTCATACTGTGTTTTTGTGTGTTGTTATATATATATATATATATATATTTCTTATCTGCCTCTCCTCGAGGTTCAAGGTGGGACACAACACTGTTTAAACACATATAATTATAAAACAGTATGCAAATTACATATATTAACATTCACAGAACAAAGATTAATATACAGTAAACACAAGACACCAGACATTAATAGCTAAAAATTGACTGCATAAGTAAAAGCAAATTTTTCAGGGATAAGAGTCTGATGAGAAATTTCACATGCAGTGCCAATAATGACTGAGTTATATTTTCTGAATGTATTGAGCACCTTTATAGATGATATACTTTCAAAGAAGCAGCATCTTTCAGAAAATAATTTTGTTGATATATTTTGTAATTATGTACTCATTAGAAATTTGCCCCTTTGTGCACCATTAATTACCTTATCTTTCCTTGTTCAAGATGTTTTGGAACAAGCTAGCCAATGTATTCTTGAATGATTGATAGTTGTATTCCCCTCATTTCCTAAATGAAAAAAAAACCACTTTTCATTTATTCTGAAATCAAATAATGTCTGTTTCTGGACATCTACTGGCAATATTACCTCTGAGTATTCATTGCCTAAGGAATTCATGGAGTCTGCATATCTGGCAGCCTGAAGGCCACACATATAATGCCCATGATTTCTTGAGTCTTAATGCACCATCGAATCTAATGCACACTTCAATTTTCAAAACTCTGGAACCAATTTTTTGCTGCCAATTTTACTGTGCATAATTTGGCCATTATAGTTTCTGCCTGCCTTAGAATTCCTTCTTTAAAAAGAAAAGTGTTAGAGCACCAAAGCTTCCTCCAGCAAGAAGAAAACTACGAGATGCATTTGCTGTTGAATGAATGCACTGCCTTGATTCAATGCTATGGAGCCCTAGGGGGTGTAGTTTGACAAGGCCTTGAGCCTTCTCTGCCGAATAATGAGCATACATCACCAAACTACAAATCCCAGGATTGCACAGCATTGAGCCACAGCAATTAAATGATAGATTATGTCCCTCAAAGAAAAGCCCCAGATGTTCCTGAAGCAACCTTTTTGCTTTGATTCAGCACTAAGATTACCATATTACACAAATCTAATGCGTTCCGTAATTTTGGCAAGGTAATTTTGGCCAAAAAAGGTGAGCATTAGATTCAAGTAAATAGGGTATTTGTAAATATATATAGACTCATAAGAGCTTGCACTGTACTGCCCTCCAGTGGACTTGCATTGCTAAAATAGCTGTGCTTATATATCTATTAAACAGTACCATCGTTTAATGCCAATTTAATTTCCTGCTAGGGAATACCTGTCCACCTCTAGACTACATTTCTAAGATATCTTGGAGAAGTGAAGGATTGCAGATGATATAAATTATATTATGTGGTCTGGACAGAATGGGATGGGGAGGGGCTGCAAAATTTAAAGGTTATTTTAATGTGTTTATTATATTTTTATCTGTTTTTACTACACTGTTACTATTTAATTGCTTTTTTCAACTTTTATATTGTGTTTTTTAAACTTGACTAAGTGTGAGATTGTTAGCCACTTTGTGTCCCCACAGGGAGAAAGACGGGGTATAAATAAAGTTAATAATAATAATAACAACAACAACAATTGTTGTGTGCAGAGACTAGAGCTTGCTAGGCAATAATTCCAAGCAAATTCCAAGATCACCAAGAGACTTAGAGTTGAGTCATTACAATTAAACAGGCATGTAAATAATAATAATAATAATAATAATAATAATAATAATAATAATACATTCAGATATGTTGACAGATTGAAAGCTGCTAATACTATCCTATCATTGCTCTTTCACTGTGAGCTGCATGTGCAACTAGGACTGACTGCCAGCATTTTGGGATATAATGCTTTTGGTATGTGTATGTCCTGTTATGTTTTCTTAACATAAAAGATTAAAAGATCAAGTCATAAATGGTTGCTAATGGAAAAAAATTACAACTAAGGTGTGTCAAATTAGATGCATGGCAATAGACATGTCAACCCTGCATGCAGCATTATAATGTCACAGACAAAATAATATTAGAGGAATGTCTGCATGTGAAGATTGTTCTGCCCATTCTTCTCCACTAAAATACTATATTTTTAATACTTGGCGAAAAAGTCAGAAAACCCCTGGGTAGTCCATATTTGTGGACTTTCACAGATTTGATAATTTTCAGATTCAATTAAAATGCTTGCACTAGGATTCTCCAAGTCTCTGGTTATGTTGGAGGACCTAGAGATATCTAGAGGGAACACATCTCTAGGTATTCCTGTCTTTCAGTGTGATTCTATGGTTAGCTTCCAGAAGAAGCAGTCTATAGAGTCATGCCAGAAGACTTAGAAATTACTAGAGAGGTATTTTCTCAGGTAAAAGAAATAGTTACCTGTGATTTTTCACTTTCAGGGTAATCTTGTGCCCCTAACCCCAGACAAACGGTACAGAACATATACATAGTGTGGAATATCCCTGGCTTGGTTAACCTTTACCAATGTTGCATAACGGTCTGCTGCCAAGACCAAACAGAAGTTTTTCCATCCTTTGTGCCAAGGGTCTTCACATTTTTGAAACAGAGAGCTGTAGTTTGAAAAAATAATGATTGAATACAATATTTAAAATGAAGAACAATTTCAGTCTAAATTCCCTCAAGATTTTTTTAAATAAATTCCCTCAAGTTTTTTTTACAAGGTTTTTTTTGTATTATGTTGATTCTCCTCAGGATAACACCCACCCACCACTTGCAATGCTGTCACCACAGGCACCTTGTCTCAAACCCAATTCTCAGAATGCTAATGGTTCCAGAGGTCAAAAGTATATATAAAACCAAATACAAAACTTTATTTATAAAATTTAAATATTAAACAGCAGATTATGTATGTGTACCATTTGAAACATCACACTAATCTCGAGCTCAACCAGACCTTCACCAATCAACTCAAATTTACTTTTCTCACTCTAACACTAGTCTATATTTTAAATATTTATAAACACTATACACACACATATATATACACGCACACACATAGAAGACACAGAAGTAAAGATAAATACAAATAACTTCCTACCCCTTGAATCCAAGACAGTATTCTAACATAATTTTTTCATTTGTCAAATTTAAAATATTGTTTTGGATTCTGAATAAAGATTCTTACAAAAAAAGGGACCTTTAAACATCAGCACCTAAATCAGGCATGAGCAAACTTTGGCCCATCAGGTGTTATGGACTCCAACTCCCATCATTCCTAACAGCCTACTGGCTGTTAGGAATGGTGAGAGTTGAAGTCCAAAACACCTGGAGGGCCAGAGTTTGCCCATGTCTGACCTAAAGTCATAGTCCTTTTTCTTTCATAGACCCTCTCTACACTGCCCCTATATCCCAGGATCTGGCTCCTGGATTATGCGAGTCTCCACTGCCACATAATCTGGGATAAGAAGATAATTTGGGATCAGACCCTGGGATATTGGGCAGTGTGGAAGAGGTCTCAGACTGAATCCTTTGTCATTCATTCACTCCCATGCGAATCTCTCCAAATAATTCCAACAACGAACATTCACTTCAATATGCCATTCTTTCCCACCTTGCAACACTTGTTTAGCTAATACTTGTATGATAAACCAAGTTACATTTCTATAGACAAATCAATGACAATGCAAGGCAATCATATTTTCTTTAAAATGTACTCTAGTAAGAAGTTAAGTTATAATGTACTCCAGTAAGAAGTTAAGTCGAGAGCTATTACATATTTTATCTCACTATATTTTCTCACTTACTGTATATTCTCTGGAAAGATTATTTACACTTAAGTTGAAATATATGATAAAGCTCCCAGTACTAAATCGTACAGTTTGTTTTTGACTAATATCCTTCACAACAAAGCAAGCTGCTACAAGGTGAGGAAAATGACCAAAACAAAACAGATAGAAAAGCAAGTTATTATTATCTGCTCTGTATTAAGGTACATGGCTAAGTTCCTGTGGGATCACAACTGTGTGTGTGTGTTAAGAGAAAAGGACTCAGTTGATAACAATCCACAGGCTGAGTAATTGGAGTAATTAAGATCAACAAATTTTGGGCCACACCTGAAGGGGTATAACTGGGAGAGTTTTTGTATGCTTTTGGGCTTACTGAATGTTTGCCTCTGAACTTACTCAGTGTAAGCTCCTGGCTTGCAGCCTATTTGATACTGGCAAGTTTGTCTTCCGTGCTCGTCTCCATTAACAAAATATGAAGATTGGGAGAAGACATTTTCTGATGGAAATTTACTATCTTATCTATGTCTCCCTTCTACCTGTTAGTTTTTCCTTTTCTAAGAAAGTTTTTGAGGATGTTTTATACTCTTCTGTGTTTTCTCTCTCCTTACTGGCAGTCAGCAAGGTAAATGACAAAAAAGAGTCACCAGCTGAAATTGCATTGTTAGCCCCTCTCCATCACATAAAAAAGTCTATATGGATGCCACTTTTTTGTTTTGTTTTTCCATGCCACACTTATATTAGAATTTGACCAGTTTCTTTTCCACTCTCTAAAAAAGGAGAGAGAGCCAGCTTAATTCCAAAGTTTTTGTTTAGCCTTGTGAAATATTATAATGTGCTCATGATTGTGAAAGCTGCTCAGTGAAAAACATTATAAGAAGAAAAATTATAAGAAGATAATAAACTCATTTGAAATCTGGCACTGGAGGAGAGGTCTGATTATACTACTGAGGTTGAATTTAGACCAAGACCACAGATATGTAGGGCCCATGCCTGGCAAGCATTTATGCTAACAGCCCAAAGTTTCAGATAAGAAAACACACTCACCAGGGTGAAGACAAGGAACAGAGGTTTAATATAATGTGACCAGAAAGAATGCATGGATGGCTGATGTCAAAATGTACAAGCATAATATGTAATACAGAGACATAAGGCTTTATACAGTTGACAGCTATTCAAGCTTCCCGCTCTGCCTGCTCCCCTTTCTGATTGGCCAGCAGAGAGGAGATCTGAAGAAACACCCTAAACTGGCTGGCACTTTGGTGACATTGCTGCCTCCAGCCAGGGGTTGTCTGGTGAAGGAGAGGGAGAACAACTGGCCTGGGAGGGCCAATCAGCTGTTGTGGTAGGGGGAAGGGGGCTCTCCAGAGAGAAGGCAAGCCCTGGAAGAATCTATCACAAAATGTAAATAAGTTCTTTGGGGAAAACAAGGGTGCAGGACCCTGGAACAAGAGGATATGATCTTCTGTAATCAAGCCTTGGATGTCAAATAAAAGGTTTTAAAGAGTACAAATATATTGAGTCTCTGTTTATGTGGTCAGTCATCTCCTAACCTGATTGGAGCATTAAGCTGGACAAAAACCAGCTGGCATTATCAGATCAGGGGCAGAAACCGCCTACCAATCCACATGTACACATAAGGAATATAAATTGTCATTTTTTCTAGGGCAGCCTAAGAATCTGCCCAGCCCAAATATCCAGGAAATTCCTCAGTGGGGTAAGCAAGAAGGTGACAATCCCTGTGATTTGTTGGGCAGAAATTATGTATTTGATACATACATTAGATACATAGAAGAATGAGTCAGAGAGCAAAGGATATAAGTTAGTTGGAAAGTTATAAGAAAATATGTATTCTTATTAAAGGGTTGGGAAACAATAGAGTTCCTGTATTAGATCCACTACTGCAGCTGCGGACTGCATGTGCACATATCTGTGGGTTTTTAATAAAATAATACATAAATTAAAATTAATTTTGGAGCAGAGTTGTGGCTGCTGATCTGCCTATCAATTTTGTCCTTGGTCAAAATTGCATGTGTTCAGTGGAGGAGAAAAAATAAAATAATTTACTTTTATTCTGGTGTGCTTGGAGGACTATCAATCTCCGGGGCGGTGGATGCTATGTTTAACAACACTATGCACTGCCAAAAAGAAAATGACATGAGTTCTAGAGGAAATCAAACCTAAATTCTAGAAGCCAGGATGAGAAAGCTGAGACTCACATTTTGGCCATGACTCACTAGAAAATGCTTGATAAGATAGAAGACAGTAAGAAAACAGGAAGTTCACTGGTGGATAGACTCAATCAATTAAGCCATTAAAATGTTCTGAAGCAGTATAGTATTAAAATACTAAAAAGCATGTCAAACACCAAAATCCCAGTGTGTGTATGCTTCCAAGTCACCTGTGGATTTATCCATAAATTTCATACAACTTTCTTAGACAAGGATTATTGAGAGGTGGCTTTGCCAATTCCTTCCTCTGAATTACAGCTTTCAGTATTTTGTAGTAATTTGCCATCTCACATCCAAATACTAAACAAAGCTGACCCTACTTAGCTAATCAGACAGGATCTGGTGCCTTTAGGGGGATGTCCCATTTTTATCCCCAAGGACTGTGCGGCACAATAGCTGTACAGCAGAACTAAATACCAATATAATAATATGTGATAAGGCACAAATAAAGCAGGACTGAACCACAGTTATGACAGTATAATGGCATCATGTGATAAGGACCACAGTCTTCCTATCTTTTGTCACTTTCTAATAATTAATTTCTTACCTCTTGACCAAAATACTGTGTTAAAATAAGGATCTCTCTGTTTTGAACCATTAATATATTTATTTCACTCTCACACTGTTGCACATAAAACACATACACCCACACCCTCAAACACCGTATGTAGCGACATAGCATAAACAGGATTAATTTTTAAAAGGAGATGATGAAGAGGAAGATAAGAACTTGCATAACATTGTTGAACTGTAAAATGGTGATCCCTTTGGGAAAATTGTTAATTTTACATTCTTTCTCAACATTCCAGATCTGAGCTGTGCAAATCATGAGATTATGCATGATGTAATGTAAGCATGTGTGGGATGTGCTAGATAATTTGGTCTACATCCAACTAGTTTTTTTATGTAACAGTGCACATTTAATTTATTTTTATTATAATATATTTTATTTACATTTTGATTTATCCCAGATTAAAAACCAAGGTGGCTCACAGATTAAATTAGTTAAAATTTTACTATATAACTTTACAAAACAATTCAAACAGTATAAAATTATTTTAAAAGAATGCAAAATGTAATGACATATTTTTCACTCTGTAACTATGCCTAAATACTAATGTTACAATGAAGCACAAATGTTGATGAGCTGCCACTTGCCAACATTACTCCTGCCTTTGCAACACATTAAAATATTCTTCCTATTCACAAGTGTAACAATGCAACAATTACTGGAGACACAATAACCTGTAAGATTTCAGATCAACCAATGTAATCCTGAATCATGATATGGGATAAGAAACAACAGCTCCCAGAGCTTCAGCACTCTTTGGCAGAGAAGGTTAAAGACCTTGCAAAACTACAACTCCCTTTATTCCATAGCATTGAGCCATGGCAGTTAAATTCTACAGTGTAGATGCATTCCCTGTTCTTCTGTCAGCAAGGGCTTTCAACAAAATGTCCTACTATTGTTCTTTGTTGATTAAAAATTATTAAATCAAGACTATAATTTAATTAATGTAAATAATATTTTAACAATAATCTCTGCCTGTTTTGCACATCAATGGGTTCCTACCCAGTTACCATTAATTAATCTAAAAGATCAGGATGAAGGCCAGAATAATAGCAATGTGCTCTGAATAATCTGACATTTTAAGGTTAATATGCTTAGTTTCCTGCAGATTATAGCAATCAATTTCAGCTGTAAATGGATATGAATCAAATCTATGCATAGGTTTGTATTGGTAAAAACTTTTGCTCCCAACCGTCTTGTTTAAAAATGTTTAATCTGTATGCCAGGTATTTGTCATACTTTTGAGTAGGTTTTCAATATTTTCAAATGTTATTTGGCAAACTATAAATTAATGGTTAGTGAACTTGTTTGCATTAAATCCATATATTTGGCAGTTATAGTGTATTTAAAGATATCAGAATTTTCCACAAAAACAATAAACAGGTATGCCTCAATTAGCAAAGCCTCTAACAAAGAAGATCCTTTTAATATTTTATTTTATGGGCACCTCCCCTCCCTTTTATATTATTATTTGTGCAATATTTGTAAAGAAGCTTCTTAGATATGAATTGAAAGCACCCTGTGAAATGCCTTTGTTTCTAAAATATATTTTTAAGGTTGTGAATAAGTTAAATAATTATTAAGATCCATATATCTCTGTCCATTTTCTACATACTCTATTGTTCACCATTGCTAATTTTTAAAAGGCCCAAAGATTTGGAAGAATTTCTCACCTGTTGATTAATATTTCCAGAAACAGAAGAAGGTGGTATGACTGGTCATTAAGCATGAAACATCAAGAAATGGTTCAGAAGCAGAGTTGGTCACACTGTGATTAAATGGGAGCCACTGATTGGATGCAGATATCATCATATTTAGAGTAGATCCAGTTAATCAATGGGACATAAGCAGATATTGAAACATTGCTGTAAAAGTAATTAGATACACTTCTAGAAGTAGTTACTTCTAATTATAGTTTATATTTTGAAAAAACATCATGGACGAATTAAGCACCAAAACATCATACACTGTGACTGTGGCGGAGCTGCCTGGGAGTCAGCTGCATTAAGGAAGTACTCCATCATTGTCACTAATGGACGGTGAAGCGACAGCTACACTGGCGGCCAGAATATCCTTGTGAAAGCTGGAATGTTAAATAGCCTCTGTGTGTCTGTCTATAAACTATGTGTGTCTATGGCATTGAATGTTTGCCATGTAAATGTACACTGTAATCCGCTCTGAGTCCCCTGTGGGGTGAGAAGGGTGGAATATAAATACTGTAAATAAATAAATAATTTTTTTTAAACAACAAATTGACAGACAAAGCAGTTTAATACATGGTAACGTTATGATGGCATCCTTGAAGTGACTGGACTGACCTTGAGGGAGCTGGGGGTGGTAACGGCCGACAGGGAGCTCTGGCGTAGGCTGGTCCATGAGGTCACGAAGAGTCGAAGACGACTGAACGAATGAACAACAACAAACGTTATGTAGTAATACTGTATTTACAAATTTAGCACCAAAACATTGTATAATGTATTGAAACAGCTGTGGATCTGGGCAGGAGGCAGACTGTGTTGGATAATACAGAACGTTGGACAAGCAAAGCTCGGAAGCTTAAAATGGTCCAGAGATTAGCAGCCAGGTTACTAACTGGAGTGCCGTTCAGGGAGAGAACCACTCCCATGTTGCAGCAGCTCCACTGGCAGCCAGTCTGCTTCTGAGCTAAATACAAAGTGCTGGTTCTTACCTTTAAAGCCCTAAACGGCTTAGGTCCAGACTATTTGACAAACCGCATCTCACTCTACAGACCAACTTGTCCACTACAGTCCATCAGAGGAGGTCCTCCTCTCAGTTCCACCCCCGTCCCGAGCACGGCTGGTGGGAACGAGAGAAAGGGCCTTCTCCGTGGCTGCCCCCCATCTCTGGAACTCCCTTCTTAAGGAGTTAAAGATGGCCCCCTCCCTCCCCGCTTTCAAAAAACAGCTGAAGACATACCTTTGCTCACTGGCTTGCGAGGAGGAGGAATAGTCGTTGGTAATAGAAATCATTATACCTTTGATTAATAGTTACCATCCGTATCTTTGCCCTGCTCACCCTACCAACTCAATAGATATCTTGAACAATTATTAATCAATTTGCCCCAAAGAAAGGGAAATTATTGATTCGATTTGATGTTTGATGTTTTGTCTTATGTCTGTTATAACAGGCTGTGCTTTTTTATTTAATTTTAGTTTGTTAAGTTATAATTCGTATTTATATGATGAGTTGTATAAATGATGTTAGTATGGATGTATTGTTGATGTATTCGGGCACTGAATATTTGCCTTTTATGTTTGGAATCCGCCCTGAGTCCCTTTGGGGAAATAATAATAATAATAATAAACTTTATTTATACCCCGCCACCATCTCCCTAAGGGGACTCGGAGTGGCTTACATGAGGCCAAGCCTAGCGATACATTACAGCAACATAAAATACAAACAACAAAATAACATCACTGACAATGTGCGGAAAGTAGAACCTAACTATGAGTCTGTTAAACGCTGTCCAGCAATGAGGTTTGTATTGATTTTACTGTTTTAATTGTTTTAATTGCTTTTACTTTATGGGTTTTTTGGATGTGTCGCTGATAATAATGACTGCTTAGGTTAATTGTTATCATTGTTATAATTGCTATTGTTATTGATGTTATGTTTTGTTATCATGTAATGCGGGCATCGAATTGTGCCTTGTTGTGTAAGCCGCCCTGAGTCCCCCTCGGGGTGAGAAGGGCGGGGTATAAGCGACTGTAATAAATAAAATCACAATAAAATAAATAAACCAATCAAGTAAAATAAACAGTACAAAATAACATAATGGAAAATAAAACACAGTGGGCGGGCCACATATACGACATAAAATTATAAAACACTGGATGAGATAGCAATGAAAAGGTATATTTGTGAGGGAGGAGCTCATGGGGGACTGAACAGTGGAATTAGACTTTCAATGAGGTGGGGGAAAGTGTAATGTGAGGGAAGCAGTGTAGGTGAAACAACATGACTGGAATATATGTTCACTCTCCAAAGGCGCATCTGAAAAGCCAAGTACTTAGATCTTCCTTGAAGGCTGCTAGGGTGGGAGTTTGCCTAATCTCACCAGGTAGTGAGTTCCATAGCTGAGGAGCCACAACGGAGAAGGAAATCTTCTTCGTTCCCACAAGTCGTGCCTGTGATAGAGGAAGAGACAAAAGGAGGGCCTCCCCCGAGGATCGGAGGGAATGTGCAGGTTTGTGGAGGGAGATGCGGTCATGAAGGTAAGCGGGTCCCAAACCATTTAGAGCTTTATAAGTGATACCTGCACCTTGAACTGGGACAAGGAAATGAACAGCAGCCAATGGAGCTCCTTAAACAGGGGGGTTGACTGCTCCCTGTAATTCGCCCCAGTTAGTAGTCTGGCTGCCGAACGTTGAACCAATTGAAGTTTCTGGGCCATCTTCAAGGGAAGCCCCAAGTAGAGTGCATTGCAGTAGTCCAGTCTAGAGGTAACTAAGGCGTGGACCACCATGGTAAAGTCAGACCTCATGAGGTATGGTTGCAGCTGGTGCACAAGTTTTAATTGTGCAAAGGCCTTTCCAGCCACCGCCGACACCTGCGCATCAAGTATCAGCACTGAATCCAGGAGGACCCCCAAGCTGGGGACCTGTGACAGGGGGAGTGCAACCCTGTTAAGCACAGGTTGCCACCCATTACCCCAATCAGACGTACGACTGATCTAGAGGACCTCTGCCTTGTAGGAATTAATCTTCAGCTTGTTCGCCCTCATCGAGGTCATCACAGCAGGCAAGCACTGTTCCAGTATCCAAGGGGCTTCCTTGGATACTGATGGAAAATAGTGGAGTTGGGTGTCATCTGCGTAGAGATGGCACTGTACTCCAACACTCCAGATGACCTCTCCCAGCAGACTATAAATAAAGATAGAGCAGAATACAAAGAAAGTTTTTATTATTATTACTTATTATAAGCAAGACTCTACTGTAAATAAAGAAATAATGGGGAGTGCAACCCCGTCAAGCACAGGTTGCCACCCATTACTTTGATCAGACGTACGACTGACCTGGAGGACCTCTGTCTTGTCGGAATTAATCTTCAGCTTGTTCGCCCTCATCCAGATCATCACAGCAGCCAGGCACTGTTCCAGTATCTGAGGGGCTTCCTTGGATTCTGATGGAAAAGAGTAGTGGAGTTGGGTGTCATCTGCGTAGAGATGGCATTGTACTCCAAAACTCCAGATGACCTCTCCCAGCGGAATATAAATAAAGATAGAGCGAAATATAAATAAAGTTTTTATTTTTATTTATATTTATTATAAGCGAGACACTACAGTAGATAAAGAAATAATAAATAAAAATGTGTGAAAAAGATCTTGGAGTCCTCGTGGACAACATACGTTGTCCACGACATGAGCCAACAATGTGATGTGGCGGCACAAAAAGCCAATGGGATTTTGGCCTGCATAGTGTCTAGATCTAGGGAAATCATGCTACCCCTCTATTCTGCTTTGGTTAGACCACACCTGGAATATTGTGTCCAATTCTGGGCACCACAACTGAAGAGAGATACTGACAAGCTGGAATGTGTCCAGAGGAGGGCAACTAAAATGATTAAGGCTCTGGAGAACAAGCCATATGAGGAGCGGCTTAAGGAGCTGGGCATGTTTAGCCTGAAGAAGAGAAGGCTGAGAGGAGATGATGATGATGATGATGATGATGATGATTATTATTATTATTATCTTAATTTATACCCCGCAAAATCTCCCGAAGGACTCGATGCGGCTTACAAAGGCCAAGGCCGGCAACAAACAACAGTATACAAATACAACAATAAAACTCATAAGCAAATAATAAAACATCAAGCAAACAATAAAACAATGACACTATGATGCATTTAAAACCTAAAGGCCAGGCCAAATGTAATGGACAAATTTAAAAAGTGCTGGTCTTGACAGGTGAACATGTAGAGGTTTTTGGAAGTAAGTGCAATGTGCAGACAATCCTGAATCTCTAACAAAGTGCATTTGGGACATGATGCCAGGGAGTTTCCTATTCTGGAAAGGCACACTGGAACACCCAGGTCTTCAGGCTCTTCCTAAAGATTGTCAGCGTTGAGGCTTGTCTGATGTCCTTGGGGAGAGATATGATAGCTATGTATAAATATGTGAGAGATATGATAGCCATGTATATAACTCCTGCTTCCCTGGAGACTAGGACGTGGAACAATGGCTTCAAACTACAAGAAAGGAGATTCCATCTGAACATGAGGAAGAACTTCCTGACTGTGAGAGCCGTTCAGCAGTGGAACTCTCTGCCCTGGATTGTGGTGGAGGCTCCTTCTTTGGAAGCTTTTAAACAGAGTCTGGATGGCCATCTGTCAGGGGTGATTTGAATGCAATATTCCTGCTTCTTGGCAGGGGGTTGGACTGGATGGCCCACGAGGTCTCTTCCAACTCTTTGATTCTATGTGGACAGTGTAGAACAGGGCTGTTGTAGGTTTTCCGGCTATATGGCCATGTTCTAGAGGCATTTTCTCCTGACATTTCGCCTGCATCTATGGCAAGCATCCTCATAGGTAGTAAGTTCTGTTGGAAGTAGGAAAATGGGTTTATATACCTGTGGAAAGACCAGGGTGGGACAAAGGACTTTTATCTGCTGGAGCTAGGTGTGAATGTTTCAACTGACCACCTTGATTAGCATTTAATGGCTTGGAAGTGCCTGGGGGAATCTTTCTTTGAGAGGTGATTTGATGTGCCTGATTGTTTACTCTCTGTTGTTTTGCTGTTGTAAATTCTCGAGAACAAGCCCTATGAGGAGCGGCTTAAGGAGCTGGACATGTTTAGCCCGAAGAAGAGAAGGGCAAAAAGGAAAGTGCCAGAGGCTGTTAGGAATTGTGCCAATTGAAGTCCAAAGACCTGGAGGGCCAAAGTTTGCCCAGGCCAGGTGTAGAACCGTGTTTTACTTACTTAGGCGATCCCTCGTTGGACGAGTAAGATGGTCTTCCTTCATGACTATTTTTGTGGGTTTGTAGGTGGCTGTGGAGCCCTATTCTTGACCCGCATCTTCTCACACAGTGAAGGCATTGGTTTCCAGGTGGAAGGCGATCCCGGTCGGGGTTGGCTTGACACGCCTTCCTCCTGGCACATTTCTCTCTTTCACCCTCCACTTGTGCCTCCTCGAATTCTGCAGCACTGCTGGTCACAGCTGACCTCCAGCTGGAGCGCAGGGCCAGGGCTTCCCAGTTCTCAGTGTCTATGCCAGAGTTTTAAGGTTGGCTTTGAGCCATATTTAAATCTCTTTTCCTGTCTTCCAACATTCTGCTTTCCTGTATTTTCGAAGGCTTTCATGGCTGGAATCACTAGGTTCTTGTGGGTTTTTTCGGGCTATAGAGCCATGTTCTAGAGGCATTTCTCCTGACGTTTCGCCTGCATCTATGGCAAGCATCCTCAGAGGTTGAGAAGGTCCGTTTTCCGTTTTCCGTTCTTAAGTTCAGAGCAACTGCTTTGGGAGACGGTGGTCAGGCATCCGGACAAAGTGGCCGGCCAGAACCATGTAACGCAGTTGGAACTAAAATGATTAAGGGTCTGGAGAACAAGCCCTAGGAGGAGCGGCTTAAGGAGCTGGGCATGTTTAGCCCGAAGAAGAGAAGGGCAAAAAGGAAAGTGCCAGAGGCTGTTAGGAATTGTGCCAGCTGAAGTCCAAAACACCTGGAGGGCCAAAGTTTGCCCAGGCCAGGTGTAGAACCATGTAATGCAGTTGGAACTAAAATGATTAAGGGTCTGGAGAACAAGCCCTATGAGGAGCAGCTTAAGGAGCTGGGCATGTTTAGCCTGAAGAAGAGAAGGATGAGAGGAGATATGATAGCCATGTATAAATATGTGAGAGGAAGCCACAGAGAGGGAGGGCCAAAGTTTGCCCAGGCCAGGTGTAGAACCATGTAATGCAGTTGGAACTAAAAAGATTAAGGGTCTGGAGAACAAGCCTGGGACGGCCACGTTGTCCGGATGCCTGACCACCGTCTCCCAAAGCAGTTGCTCTACTCCGAACTTAAGACGGAAAACGGAATGTTGGTGGACAGGAAAAGAGATTTAAAGATGGGCTCAAAGCCAACCTTAAAAACTCTGGCATAGACACTGAGAACTGGGAAGCCCTGGCCCTTGAGCAGCTGGAGGTCAGTTGTGACCAGCAGTGCTGCAGAATTTGAAGAGGCACGAATGGAGGGCGAAAGGGATAAAGGTCTGGAGAACAAGCCCTATGAGGAGCGGCTTAAGGAGCTGGGCATGTTTAGCCCGAAGAAGAGAAGGGCAAAAAGGAAAGTGCCAGAGGCTGTTAGGAATTGTGCCAATTGAAGTCCAAAGACCTGGAGGGCCAAAGTTTGCCCAGGCCAGGTGTAGAACCATGTAATGCAGTTGGAACTAAAATGATTAAGGGTCTGGAGAACAAGCCCTATGAGGAGCGGCTTAAGGAGCTGGGCATGTTTAGCCCGAAGAAGAGAAGGGCAAAAAGGAAAGTGCCAGAGGCTGTTAGGAATTGTGCCAATTGAAGTCCAAAGACCTGGAGGGCCAAAGTTTGCCCAGGCCAGGTGTAGAACCATGTAATGCAGTTGGAACTAAAATGATTAAGGGTCTGGAGAACAAGCCCTATGAGGAGCGGCTTAAGGAGCTGGGCATGTTTAGCCCGAAGAAGAGAAGGGCAAAAAGGAAAGTGCCAGAGGCTGTTAGGAATTGTGCCAATTGAAGTCCAAAGACCTGGAGGGCCAAAGTTTGCCCAGGCCAGGTGTAGAACCATGTAATGCAGTTGGAACTGCATGCTAAGGTCAGAGCAGTTTGAACTGCATGATATATAGTCCAGACTGCTCAGTGTAGAACCAGCTTTAGCTTCTCCCTGGGTTTATTTGTCCACCTGGAGGTGTAATCTTTTAGCTCTTTCCCCGTAAACACACACAGAGAGAGCGCCCTCCTATTAAATAGTTTTGGCTTAGACCTGTTGGCTGCCTCCGTTTCAAAAAGTGGCGCTGCTCCAGCCACTTTGGCGTTTTTATTATTATTATCATTATTATTTTGGTGGCGCATGAAAATTAGCCAGAGCTCCAAAGAGCCAAGTTGTTAAGACTCCTTTGCTTCTCCTCCCGCGCAATTACACACACACAAAACATAAATAAAGCCTTTCCCCAGGGAGTGTGCAAGCGTGAGAATGGCTGCAAGGTGGAGTGAGGGAAGGGAGATGGTGTGGAGATACACATATATATATGTGTGTGTGTGTGGTTTTGTTTTGTTTGTCTTTCCTGCCTCTTTTTTTTTTTGTCACAGCAGGGTCACAACGGGTGGCTCCAACCAAAACACGAGCCATGGATTGGGAAAGAAGGAAGGGAAGGGGGGAAAAAACTGGGGCGAAGCCAAGCGCGCAATAGGAGGAGAAAGCGCGCATCCTCCATTTTGGTTTGAGGGAAAAGTGGGGAGCTTTGGCTGTGGGTGGTTTCCTTTCCACCGCCTTGGGGCTTCCTTGGGGGTTCCCTCTCCTCCTTCAGGGCTCCCTCCTTGAGGGGGAAAGGGGAGCCCCAACTTGCTCTGAAGGGATCCCCAGAGAAGCTCCCCACTGCTGCTGCAGCAGCAGACAAAATGGAGGACGCCACCACCATTCAACCACCACCACCACTTCCACCACCAGGAGCCGTGCTGGGCTTCATTGCCTGGGATTGGACTCTCTTTGGAGGAGATTATTGGAAGTTGAAGAGCATGAGCTCCTCTTATTGTTGTTCATTTTGGGGACATTTGGGAGGGCGTCCCTATTGTTGCCCCCTCATGTTGCCCCCCTCAGGGCACCACCAATTCCCACAACCAAACAACCCCATTTATGGAAATGGGGGCGCCTCATCAATGGTTGCCTGAGATTGTGGAGGGTAAAATCCATGGGGGGGGGCGGGGAATGGACCATCACCACCACTGCCACCTCTTTTTGTGGCAAATGTGGTTATTATGTGATTTACTATTTGGTTACTATTGTGATTATTGCTTCATGGAGGGCCAAACAGAGCGCCAACTTCTGCCCCAAAGCCCTCAGGAAGCAGCGCCCCCTTGAGGGACGCAGAGGCAACTCGGGTTGTCTCTAACCTGAGGGATACCAAAGAAAGGGGCGGGGCTACGAGGCGCGTGATTGGCAGGCGGGGGCGCTCAACCAGCCGCGCGGGATGATGACAGGCAGGCGGTTGCTCCAATAGCCTTCCGGGCGGCAAAGCCCTCCCCCTGAGGGAGCCAATAGGAGCGAGCACGAGGCTGCCTATCCACCCCTCTTTCCCTCTCCCTTCCCCCCACCTCCCGAAGGTTGGGTTTGTCCCTCCTTCCCCTCGCCAGCAGCGGCGGCGTTTATCCCGGGACTGGACCGAGTTAGAGTTGAGGCACTGGCGCGGGAAGCCATTAAACGGTGAGAGAGGCAGAAGGAGACACGTTGAGCCCTTCGAGTGGAGAGAGAGAGAGGGCGGTTAAAGCAGGCAGGGAGGGGGGACTGCTGAGGGGTATTTGGCCCGATCCATTTTAGCACACCGGGGGGGGGGTGCGATTCCTGTCAAGCGCGACTTTGAAGCCCAGCGGCCTCCCTCCTCGCAGTTTTTTGTCTCTTTTTTGTTTCCGTACTCGCCTCCGTTCCCTTTCCTCTTTTTGCCCTCTCCCTTCCCCCCCTCCGTATTGTTTGGTTGGGTCCCCATTAATGGCGGCCGACCCGAGGCTGCAGTATCGCTGGCCGACAGCAGGGGGCCAAGCGCGCCGCCCGGGGCAATTGGGAAGGGAGGCCGAAGGGACAGTTGGGCCGGCCCACTTTCCCCAGAGGGGGGGAGGAGGGAGGATTGCATGCGGTGGGGCTGTTTTGTGTGTCAGTGGCGGGGGAAACCCTGGAGGCAGTTCCTCCCTTTCCGTCTTTGGTGGGGTATTGTGTGTGTGCGTGAAGGAGAAACTCCTCCCCTTTGCCCTCTTTCTCCACCTCTATTCCCCCTCCCCCCTTTTATCCCCTTCGCTTCTACCTTCTCTCTGGGGCAAGAGGCGCCCATTCCACTGGAGGACTGTAGGCCTAAGGGAACTGGAGGTAGACATTTGGGACCTCTCTGGGGCCACGCAGTGAGGCAGGGAGGAAGGAAGGAAGGGCGTCTCCTGGAGGGGAAGATGAGAAGGCCCACCCACCTACTAATGCCAGCCTTTTTACCCCCAACACCACCATCTCTTTATTTGGGGTACAAATAGAGAAGGGGAAGATAAAGGGAGCCCACCAGCCCTATTCTGGCCCCTTTTCTCTTCTTGACTCCAGCATCAATATATCTTTTGAGAGGATTGGGGGCTCTCCCTCAAAGAAGGAAGGGCGTCTTCTGGAGGGACAGATATGGCATGCCCACCAGCCCTATTCATGCCCCTTCTCTCTTTTTGACCCCAACATCAACATATCTTTTGAGAGGAGGGGGGCGTCCTTAGAGGATTGGGGGCTCTCCTTCAAAGAAGAAAGGGCGTCTTCTGGAGGGACAGATATGGCATGCCCACCAGCCCTATTCATGTCCCTTCTCTCTTCTTGACCCCAACATCAACATATCTTTTGAGAGGATTGGGGGCTCTCCTTCAAAGAAGGAAGGGTGTCTTCTGGAGGGACAGATATGGCATGCCCACCAGTCCTATTCAGGCCCCTTCTCTCTTCTTGACCCCAACATCAACATATCTTTTGAGAGGAGGGGGGCGTCCTTAGAGGATTGGGGGCTCTCCCTCAAAGAAGGAAGGGCGTCTTCTGGAGGCATGCCCACCAACTCTATTAATGCCCCCTTTTCTCTTTTTCTCAGGATTATCAACACCTCCTCCTCCTCCTCTCTTTTCCCCAGGCCACTTTGGCGCAGCCTTGGCAAAGCCCAACCTGGAGAAAGGAGCTCTATTATATATGCTTTTTTGCCTGGGGGAGGAGGAGGAGGAGACTTTTTTTTTCTTTTTTGGCATTTGGGAGGAGGGGCTTCCAGGGCAATGGCGGGGTATTGGGTGCAGCAGGGGGAGCATTAGCAGCTGCTTGCTGCCCTGGAGCAAAGCCCGTAATGGCCGTGAGGAGACTCCTCCTCCTCTCCCGCGGGGTGGGCTCTGCTGCAGACAGCGCTCCTGCCATAACCAACACCCTCCTGCTGCTGCTCCTCCCCGCTTTAACCAGGCTTCTCTGGGAAGGATATCTTTCGAGAGCCCTCTAGAGTTTTGGAGCCAACACCAAAGTGACATACTATAGGCAACCGGCAAAAAGGTCACAGAAATAATAAAAAAAATAAATTGTTTATAATAAAGTAAAATCAGTTTTTATAATATAGTATTAAGGCTTATCAATAATAATATTTACTTATTTATTTATATTCCACCCTATCTACCCTAACCATTTAATGAAACCAGTATTGAAGAAAGTGGTTTTGCTGTGCAACCAGTATTGAAGAAATTGGTTTTGCTGTGCAGATGATTACATAGGAAATCTTGGAACTGATTTGGGGGCCAAATGGTGGTGTTCACACAAACCACAGATACTGATGCACACATTAAGGGTTTGCTTTTGTGGGAGTTTGTTGTCTGGCAGCAGCAGCTTGAAACTTGCTTTGAACTGCATTAAATGGTTAGTGTAGAAGGGGCCTAGGTTAAGTTTGTCTGTATTTGCTTTTAATTACAGTATTTCAATATTAATAACAAGTCAATAAAGAGTTTATGATATGTTATGGGATATAGTGTTTGATCTCTGTTGAAGAGTAACTCTCAAGTTCCCAGCAACTACATATATCTGGCATCTTCCTATCCCCATATGTGCAAGTACACTGATAGTCCACTGTGTTTAACCAGGTTTCCAATTTTCATTCCCTCACAACTCTCCCAATGGCCTGCAACCTTACTTGACTTTGTGGCCGGGTAGGAGAGACTTAAAATAATCCAATCTTTGGCAAAGTGTGCTTGCTTCTTCTTTTTCTTTCATGGAACTGGATTTGTTGAGGGTTTGGGTGCATCTTCACAGAATTAATACAATTAGACACCACTTTTACTGCCATGGCTTAGTGCTATGAAATCATCGAAGTTGTAGTTTGGTATTTTATCTTATCAGGAGTGAACCAAAGGTACTGTTTTAATGTATTTTTTAAAAAAATACAAAGTTTAAAAACTTGATAATTATATTAATTGTCCTTTGACCAGTAATTCGCCGTTTGGAGTGCCTCTGGTGTCACTGTAAGAAGGTCCTCCATTGTGCAATGTGGCAGGGCTCAGACTGCATTTTAGTAGGAGATCTGTGTTTGCTCTTTTCCATGCTTGCGTGTTGTGGACTCGCTTTTATAACCCCATTTCTTAAGGTTGGCTCTGCATCTCGTGGTGCCAGAGCACAGTCTGTTCAGTGCCTTCCAGGTCGCCCATTTTCTCTTTTGCACAGGAGAGAGTCTCTCATTTGGTATCGGCCATGGGTGGAGGTTTTGAGTTTTAGCCTGCCACTTTTGGAGTCTTGCTTGCTGAGGTGTTCCTGCGAGTATCTCTGTAAATCTTAGGAAGCTCTTTCTTGATTTAAGGCATTGGTATGATGGCTGATATTTGAACAGGGGATGGGACAGAGATGTGACTACCATAGTCCTTTCATTATTGGTTGCTATTTCCTGGCGGATGTCAAATGGTGCATTACCGGCTAAACAGTGTAATATCTTCAGTGGTGTACAGCACAGACACTCCGTGATAATGCGGCATGTCTCATTAAGACCCACATCCACTGTTTTAGCGTGGTGAGGTGTTCCACACTGGGCATGCATACTCCGCAGCAGAGTAGCGTAGCGCAAAGGCAGATGTCTTCACTGTATCTAGTTGTGATCCCCAGGTTTTGCCAGTCAGCTTTTTTCATATTGTTTCGAGCACCCACTTTTTGCTTGATATTCAAACAGTGCTGCTTGTAGGTCAGAGAACGCTCCAGGGTCACTCCCAGGCATTTGGGTGTGCTGCAGTGCTCCAGTGGGATTTTTTCCCAGATAGTCCTCAGCACTCAAGATTCTTGTCTATTCTTAAGATGAAAAGCACATGTCTGTGTTTTAGATGGATTAGGAATCAACTGATTTTCCCTGTAATAGACACCTAAAGCTTTGGAGAGCTTCTGTTAAACCATATCTCAAAGATCCCTGCTTTAGCGGTGATGGTTTGGTGAGACACCAGAATTCTTTGGCAGAGAATGCTAAATACCTTGTATAACTACCAAGTCCATTATTATGTAATGCTTTTGTTTTTATTATTTGTGTTTTTGGCATCTAACTGTTGCCTATATGTGTAAGCCGCCCTGAATCCCCTACGAGGTTGAGAAAGCTGGGATATAAATACAGTAGATAAAGAAAAAAAGTTCAATAGTATTGAGCCATGGAAATTAAAATGGTGTCAAACTACATGAATTCTATAGTGCAGAGGTGGTGGGGAAAAATTACTCTTGGACACAATTGGCATTTTCAGGCATTCTCTGGTGCATATCTGCCTTGTCGCTATTTCCATCCCTGAGGTTGGTTGTCGCTGTTCTATTTGTGTGTCATGGGAGCAAGAGTTTGCAGGGTGTTGTGGTTGTTTTCTGTTTCAATGTAATTTTTTATCATTTTGAGAAAATGGCAGTTACCTCGTTTTCCTTTAACATCATGGTGAAATGTTTGTGAGTAGCATGTAATTCTGTGTGTACAATGCTCATGGCCTATTACTTGGAAACTGACAGCAATTAATCAATAGTTGCTTGGGATGGATCTCTTAGAATCCACTGGTAATGTTTCCATAGCTGACCTGTAGGAGACAGTCATGATTGGATGATTCAAGATCAGTGTTCCCTCTTAATCCAACAAAATGCTGACAGGTGTATTTTCATGTCACTGGCAACTGTTTTTGAAAGCTTCTTTGGATCTTGTTCTGGGAGAAAGACACATAAATTAAATAAATTAAGAAAAAACTTGCTAACTTAGAAGAAAGTGACAGTCTTATTCTTGAGAACTTACATTTTTAGATGGTGTATTGTTTAAAGAGCATGGATTAGGCATTAGTATTTTATAAGGGTTTGGGGAAGAATAGATAATACATTTTGTTTCTCAGGGACAACTATTTTCCCAACCTAAATATAATGTATTAAGTTTACCCATGTTTATATTATATTCATTTTGTTAGTTAGGCTCACTTTTCCAATCTCTTACACCCTTTCTGAATCTTGATTCTGGAGTATTAGCTGCTCCTCCTAATTCGGTTTTACCTGCAGATTTTATAAGCGTGTCCTCTGTTCCATTATCCACACTTATAAAGCTGTTATTTACCTTGATTAATTCATTGTTGCTCAATATTATCATTCCCTAAATCATTTTAAGTGAATGTCACAAAACTAAGCAAATACAGTAGTAATGAAAAATAGCTCTAAGGGACCATTTGACCACTTTCTTTATGTGTAATGTATCTAGTATCATAGATAGAAATGGATGATTTGATGAAAGTATTGCTGAATAGTTCAATGTTACATTAAGAACTTTCAAGTTAAGGTTTACAGTGTTTTGAAGTTCATACAAGTATAGGAGATGGTTTGGTCTGCTTTGAAGACTATGACCTGTACTTTATTTAAACCAGAGTATACAGAAACCCAGGGCAGCAAAGGCACATAAATGCACACATCACTTCAATATTCTTAACTGTCCTGTGTTGAAACAAGAAAGATTTGGTTTGGTTTGTCCAGGAGACATCGTAAGCATCCACTTCTTAATTATATGGAGGCTTCTACTCTTGTTGAGTGCAACACATTTTTCCCAACAGAAAAATAGGGGCTGGGTGGGTTTTGATGTCTGTGTGGGCCTTATCCACACTCTCAGTTCATGATAACTAGGTAAAATGCCTGCACAAGATTTACTTATAGTTATGATTACCTAGGAAAGCGTTATGTCAAAAACACTTGATAATATTTTGAAGTAAATACACCTAGATGGGAGGACTGTAATATGCTCACTGTTCAAGCCACATTAGAATATGTTTGAGAAGGTAGAATGATTTGAGCAGGGAAAGCTGTGATTCCAGTAATATTTCTAGTATAAGGCCAGTTCTTGAAGTTTAAGAGACTTTGGCCCTTGTCTCCTGTGAATTTCCTCCTCAACTTTCCTACATAATCTCTCAGACTGGTGTATCTCTTTTTGGCTCTGATTTGTAAACGAAGACATTTGTTGATCTCTGTAGCTACATGTGGTTTCTCCTGGGAACCCTTCTTATCACTCAGCTCTTCACTCGTTTCCTTATCTGCTATTGCTACTTCTGTCTCCTCGGACTGGCTTTGAGACCTTACACTTTCCAAGCCTGTTTTCTCACAGAGAAACATCATTTCCCAGACCTAAATTTCTCAGACTTGAGCCCCCATCACTTTTGCCTCAGGAAAGCCCATAATCCTGTCCAAATCATCAGTTAAACCATCAGCCTCTGGCTGATGTACATCAAGAATCAGAAAAGCTAAACCTCTGAGTTTAGGCTAGCTAGAGAGGTTAAAAACAATAATAATAGATGTGATGTGGGTTGGCTTTTTTTTAGCAGGAGGAAAAACAAAGAAATGACAGGGCCATTGGTTTGAGATGATAGTGAAATAATGGGACAGAGAAGGGTGAAGTGTTCAATACCTTCTTTACTTTAGTTTTCTTCCAAAAGGAAAACGTGTTACAACTAGTTAAAATAAATAAATGCTCCAGTAAGAGGCCCAGAGCCAGGAATAGGTAAAGAGTAAAGGAATGCTTAGCTACTCTAAATTCAAGTCTTCTAAGTCCATATGAACTGTATCCACGAGTACTAAAGTATCTTGAGGTGTGGTCTAAATAATTTTTTTAATTGTTGCACAACAAAAGAGGTTCTAGGAAATTGACGGAGAACAAAATTTGTCCCCGTCTTCAAATAGGGGACCTCCTGACTAATCAGTTTAACCTTGACAGATCATTAAACAGTCAGTCTGCACGCAGTGCGAAAGGGATGTTCTGGCTATTAAGAGCCAGCATGGGTTTCTCAAAAAGAACTTGTGGCAAACAAGTTATATGTTTGATAGATCAGAAGAGTTATCTGGAGATAGATCTTGATTTCAGTGAAGCTTTTGGCAAGGTCTCCCATGATATTTTTGTAGGCAAGCTCATGAGGTATGGGCTACTCAGTGTTCCGGTTAGCTAGATCTATTATTGGTTAACAAATCAAACCCCAAGATTGCTCGACTATGGTTCTTCATCCTGGAGAGAAGTCAGTCTTAGAGATGTTTATAATTGACTTGAATGATGGAATGGAAAACATGTCTATCAGATTTATAAATGCCAGATTTATAAGTTAAAAATGGAGCAAACTTGTTTTTTGCTGTTCAGAGGGCAGAACACAATTCAAATTAAAAGAAAAGAGATGCCACCGAAATATTAGTAAAACTTCTTTACTGTAAGCTCTTTGCCAGTGAAATAGATTGCCTCAGACAGGGGTGGACTCTGTCTTTGGAGATTGGATGGGTATTTTTCAGGAGGGCTATGTGGCCTTTGTGGAACTTTTCTAGCTTTTACAATTACATCATTCTGCTTCAGAGTTTAAAAATACGATTCTAGAAGTAACCATGTGAACATAACACTTGTTTCCTTTCATAAGGTACAATATACTCTACAAATTCTGCAGTTTCTCAAGTTGCTCCTGACATGGAAAAAAAAAAACAAACTCTACAAATGCTTATGCAGTTCTCCATTTGATAGTCATTGTTACAATAAAAGATAAAATACTGGAGTAACCTTCATATTGAGGATAGAAGCCGTTTGATGTGATATGAGGCACCCACCTCTGTATTCTCTTTATTCTGAGAACAAACTTGTGAGATATAGATAGTTGTTGATGAATAAAAGCCCAATGTCATCCCCTGAGTGGGTATTTGACTCACTAGCTGTCCAAAACTTGCTATCACTAGAAATCAGTTATAATAGCTAAATTGTGAAAATATGTGTCCTATAAACAGCTGTTGTTTCTGTTGGAAGGCTTGCTTTTTTGACTGGATTATTTCCAGAAGTACTATCTAGACTTCAGGTTACAGGGAGGATCTTGTTCCTGTTGTGAAGCTCTTGATATATACAACTCTACCATTTCTTAAACTGTTAAATTGCCTACTTTCTGAGTCATCAGTTGGTCATTGTGTCAATTTAAAGGTGATCTATCATGTAGAGAGCAAAACCTAGATTTTACTTTTCAATCGGTGAATTGCTCACTGAGTTTGAAAGGTTTACTGACTACAGAATTAAAATATAAGGGAAAGCTATATTATTCTTCCTTTCAAAGTTGTAGCAAGGTTTTGTTGCTTAATTTCAAGCTCAATAATTTCAAGTGCTAGATGTCAACACTTCACATTAGACTTTTTATGACTTATTTACTGCAACGTTTAAGCATGTGTTGTTTAAGATTGATGAGTAAACATGAAGCTAACTGTAAGTATTTTTTACTTCATTTCTTTACTGTCAACCAACTGGAGCCAGGCTCAAAATAGTAGTTCAGGTAAACATTGTGGTTGGATGGGTAAAGCCTACACAAAATGTTTGGTGTACAGCTATAGCATGTATTTTAGTCACCTCCTGCTTGGTAATATCATTCACACCTAACAAACTACTACAGATCAATCTAATACTTTCCAAACCAGAGATGTGTCACAAGCAGAACGCAAAAACTGAAAAAGCATGAAAACATATAATTTAAACTGCTGAAATCATCTACAGAAATATCCTATAGGAGAACTTAGAAAAGTTACTTTTTGGACTGCAACTAACAGATCCACCCCACCAACTTATTTGTTTCAAATATTTATGTCCTGCCCTTTATCTGAAGATTTTAGGATGGCGTACAATAAAATGAATTTAAAATAAATAAATAATTACAACTGTTTTAAAATCTGCAAAATAGTTCAAATATTTTCTCAATTAAAACATACCATTAAAAACTGGTTAAAACAATTTTGAATAATCAGAAAAGATACGCAGCATTGATAAAATCCATCTCGCCCAAAGGCTTTAATAATATTGAAGAAAGATATTTTAGAAAGTTGTGGTCCAAAAGATACAGCATCTAGAGAAGACTGAAGTGCTCACTGAGGCAGCACATATACTAAAATTGGAATAGTACAGAGAAGACTGAAGAAGAGATGAGAAACTACCTTACAGGATTACCCCTGTATCCATGGGTGATGCTTTCCTGGATTTCACATGGATATGTGAAACCACAGATACCGGTAATAGGAAAACTTGACATGAAGGACTTTTAGCTCGAGAATACCACAGAATCATGGCAGACAATCTAATAAAAGCCTAGGGAAGTTGTGGATAAATGATACCACAGATTCCTGCCTTGTGGATTTTACAGAAGCAGAGAATGGAAAGGACTAAAATTAGTTTCAAAGTAGGTAACTGACAGATGCAAGGCAGATAACTCAAGAAAAAGAGTCAAGTCATAAATTTCCAGTGAAGTCTTGATAATATATGGTACAAATATACTTGTTCATAAACAATAAAATATGCTTTGCTGGCAGTATACAAGTAAACAATCATTCACTTACAAACTCCAAACCCCTTTCATGCTTTCTAATTTTCTATGCGTTTCTAAGAGATATGTGATATGTAACTATAATTGCTGGGGAGATTCTTTTATGTTTATCATGACAGAACTGGGCATATACACAGCAAACATATGCCAACATGGGACGCTGCCTTTATTTGTCTTGTTTGCTAACATTCTACTTGTTCCATTAATTTTTGGGTCACAGGTTCTTCCTGTACCCACATTAATTTGTCTGAGGACTAGGATTATTTAGTAAGAAGTTGCAAGTTTTCTGAGTGTGATATCATCCATCTCTCCTCACTACAGTTGGCCATATAGGAATTGCTTACTCTTGTCTTGGGAATACTAGATTTCATCAGCCAATTGTATTATGCTTCTGTATTCTACCTGGCCTAATATTTACACTGATGTTTGAATTTCATTAGCTGAAAGGTATGTGATATTTTTATCAATATCTGACACAACTTTTTTTTTGATCATACAAGTAAAATATAACATCCACATTTCCTCAAAAGAATGATTAGAAAACAACAGAAGTCACACACACACATTCTCGGCCCTTTCCCTTGTTGCTTGTCTTTCTTCTTTTCTGTTTATATTTTTATTTTAAACACAGGTATAAATAATAATGTAAATTTTAGTAACAATTTCATAATTCAAACAAAATGTTTTTCACTTAATTTTCTTAACATTACCGATTCCACACTTACCTCCCACTTGTGTCCCCTTTCCCCTCACCTTCTGAGGACAGTACTTTTCTTCATTCAGACATTATTGTAGAATTTTTGTCCTTTATTGCAATCCCACTACATATGCATGTAGAACAGACAGCTTTTCGATTAGCTTCTTGTTCAGATATAAATCTGTAGTTATAATACTTTGAGAATTCAATCTGAGACACAAGTTCTGTTACATTTATGCATTAGAGTGTTTAATACCTTTTAAGAGCTACCAAAGTGTCAGAATGGGCAAGTGAATGAGGTTCATATGGTAGCATCAGCTGATTGCTTAAGTGATCTGGAAGCATTACAGAGAATTGACAATGACTCTTGTTTAAAAATGGACAGTCACTTTAAGTTTCAGATAGGTTGATGTTGAAGTATATGAACTGTTAAAGATGTGGGATAGTATAAAAGATCACTGACCTATCAACCATTCCTAATTTGCAGTATATGGCGGTTTAATTTTCATGGAATTTCAGGACAAAAGAGACAATAGTTTGTTATTTTCTTACCTTTTGATCCAAAGTTTCTGTGTTGCATGTTCATATTGAAATAATAACCGACAGCTCCTGAGTCAGTCTCAAAATTGTAGATCTAAGTGTAACATGATTTTAAACACTGAAAAGCAGCGGTTAGCAGAGATTAATTATATTATAGATTTTCAGTAGCTTTTGTGTTCATTCAAATACATTCTGAACAGAGCATTTAGACTTTCTAATTGTTAGAATTTGTTTATTTATGATCCTTCATAGAAGAATAAGGAATCTACCTAGAAGAATACAACAATAACCTCCACTTTTGTGCCTTCCTTAATTTTGGGAAGTAAGGAAATAAACTCATTCCAAGTCTTGCACTTGGTTTTTATTTCATCTTATTCTTACTACTAGCATGTGGATGATTAACCTTTACTTAGTTACATACTCTATTTGATGGTTGTTTTGGTGAAATTTGCCTATTCTCCATTGTTTGGTTGCTGCTCTAAAAACAAATTTAGTATCCCAGTTTTGTGTCCCATTTTCTTGAATCTTTTTCTGATAGAAAAAGTTCAAAGCTGAATAATTTGAATTATAGCTGTGAAGAAATTCAGTCTGCCTTTCCATTACTTCATATAGCTGTGGTGGTGATGATAGAGGTCTTTAACCAGTGGTTGGATGGGCATTTTTTCCGAGTGCTTCAGTTGTGTATTCCTGAATGCCAGGAGGTTGGACTGGATAGCTCCTGTGATCACGTGCAGTTCTAAGGTTCTGTGGTTATATTATGTTATAAAATTTAATCTCTTAATATACTGCTAAGATTGTGATCATGCCTGATTTCCTATTTGGAGAGCTCTGCTAACATTTATTAATTTAATTTATTTATTTCCAACATTTCTACCCTGTCCTCCTCAACTCCCGAAGGAGGGCGGCTTATAACCGGCAACAATTCGATGCCGCAACGTACAGAAATATATAACAGCAATTTAAAACAATAGATAAAACATTAAGTTAAAACAATTTAAAACATTATTATCAAACCATATAGCAATTTCCAGTCCAATTCAACATCCAAAGTGCTATCATGCCTGTTGTCCAAAAGCCTGATCCCAAAACCATGATTTAAGTTTATTCCTAAAAGAAAGGAGGGTGAAGCTGACCTGAGCTGATGAGCACACTTATAACAATTTTGTATAAGTAAAAAGACTGGTGAATATCAGTCTCACACTTAGCAAAATTTAAATAAATGCATGTCCATAACACAGTTTTTAGTAGTGGTGCACATGGTTAATTTACTTTGATGAAAGGGTTAACCCTTCTGTATTGATAAACTAGGACTGTTTTGCAATACAACAACTTTTTAACAATAGATTTTAAATAACATCAATTTTGTATGTAGACTTGTTAAAAAGTTCAAGTGAAAATATAATGTATAAACCTAATATGAGAATAAAGACTAAGATCCACCCAGAGGAAAAGTGTTCTTGCCATACATCAAGGGAACCACTGACCGCATAGGGAAGCTGATGAGGAAACACAACATACAAACTATCTACAGACCCACCAAGAAAATCCAACAAATGCTACGTTCAGCAAAGGACAAGAGGGATCCTCTCACTTCTGCAGGAGTCTACCGTGTACCATGCAGCTGTGGAAAAGTCTACATAGGGACCACCAAACGCAGCACCCAAACACGAATCAAGGAACATGAAAGGTACTGCAGACTACTTCAACCAGAGAAATCAGCCATAGCAGAGCACCTGATGAACCAACCTGGACACAGCATTTTATTTGAGAACACAGAAATGCTGGACCACTCTCACAACCACCATGTCAGACTACACAGAGAAGCCATTGAAATCCACAAGCATGTGGACAATTTCAACAGAAAGGAGGAAACCATGAAAATGAACAAAATCTGGCTACCAGTATTAAAAAAAACTCTAAAATTGCAACAGCACAACAACAGATGAAGCAGGCAGGGACATCTAATTACCTCTCAACAAAAGTTTGCTCCAGGCACAGTCAGCCCATTGTATGCTAATCAAGGTGGTCAGTTGAAACATTCACACCTAGCTCCAGCAGACAAGAGTCCTTTGTCTCACCCTGGTCATTCCACAGATATATGGAATGACCTTTTTCCTAGTTCCAACAGACCTCACTACCTCTGAGGATTCTTGCCATAGATGCAGGCGAAACGTCAGGAGAGAATGCCTCTAGACCATGGCCATACAGCCCGAAAAAACTTACAACAACCCAGTGATTCCGGCCATGAAAGCCTTCGACAATACACTAATACTCATTGTTTGGTATATTATTTATTTAATATATTTTCTTCCTCTAGACATGATACCTAAAACAAGTCACATCAAGTTGAAAACAAAAGTATGATATAATACAAATGCGTTAAAAGATTTTATATAATAAAACAAAGCATAATACACCCCATTAAAATATCCTTATACTGCAATAAGTTAAAAGCCAAAGGCCTACCTAAATATTAAGGTCTTTGCCTGTTGGTTAAAGAATAGTAATGGGAGTAGCATAGACAAGTGTATAGAGAAAATGTGAATGATGTGGTACAGAATATATCCCTATAATTTCCTGGAGCAGAAAGAAATAATTTAAAGTATCTGTTGTAGAACCCCTTCTGTAAAACCCCCACAGTTAGTTTTGCTACTGCTAGATTTATCTTTGTCCGGTGCCTGCAGGGAAATCTACTTACATTTTTTTTCTTCGTTGTCAAAAGACTTTGGATGTAAATACTGATGCCAAACAAGAGGTTTTTAAGGTCTTGGTTTAAGATCTCAGTTCCTTCCAAATTAAAGAGCTAGATGTGTCTTTATTTTCARTTTGCGTTACCAGGATAAAATCAAAGCGAAACAGTAGAATTCTTTTAACATATGAAACAATCGTAGTTTTGGGGGGGGGGGGGTTAACTTATACGTAAATCATCATACTTTGTGAAACTCTTTGCCAATTTGTAACATTTTCTAGAATGAGAATTAATCATAATAACGGAGGTTGCCGTTATCACCATTTTCTTTTTTTCTTTTTTTTWACAAGTAGGTTGAGGATAAACATTTGGTTTGTTGTAACAAATCCATTTGAGATATGTTGGTACTTTTATCTACCCAGTCTTGTGGGGTTATTTTGGTTGTAGAGGTAAACAACATTATTATTTTGAACAGTTTTATTTGCATTGAAAATGTATTAAAACAGAAATTGAATGATGGCTTGTGGCTATGTAAAGCAAATAGCTAAGATGTATATGTTACATTGATTCTTTTAAAAACATTCTGCCAAGATCCAGCTGATCAGCAGCATCTCTAAAGATTCTGTTTATTATTCATTCTGAATTTTGATTGATTTAGCTAAATCAGTATACTAGATTGAGATGAATTTTGCTAGTGATTAAGGACATGTAATGTTGTGTTTTAAAGTAAAAACTTTTTTTTAAAAAAAGTACCGGCAATATATTTAACTGAATCTGAGGCACTATCAAATGTAAGACACACCCCCATTTTTGAGGGTTACATTTTAGAAAAAAAGTATTTTCTTTCAAGTTGTTTTCCAACTTACATCACCTACAACTGGTTCCAGGTTTTGAGTACTAGTATTGATATATCATGCCTAAAATGTTAGGGCTAGTTCATTTTGCGTCCCAGTATCTCCATCTTTACCGGTTTCTGAAATATTCTGAAGAAATGGCTCCAGGTGATTACAAGACTGTCTGAAATATAGTACTTTGAGACCATTAAGAGTATTGTATTTTCTCCCATTCTGTGAAATGCCTTTTCAGCTGAAATAGGCATGAACCTGCCCTTCCATTTTGAGTAAATCTTGAAGATGTTCATTTAGGTGTTTTCTAATAGAAAAATTCCAGTTGAGAATCAATTTGTTTTTATATTTACCTGCTGTGGATTATCATTTATTTTACTAAAATAACTGATATGAGTTATTGGTAATTACTTAAAAATCTATATAAATAAAAATGCAATGTTTGTTTGTGAGATTAACATAACTCAAGAACCACTGGATGAATTGACACCAAATTTGGACACAACACACCTATCAGGCCAATGAGTGACCATCATTCATGAAAACACTGAAAAACACAGTGGAAGGGACTTAAATAGCCAAAAAAAGCAAAAAGATGCTACAGTGCATGTGCAAAAACGACTCCCCCACAAACAAAACACACAATAGCATATACACACTCTGTTCTGGACTACAGCTCCCAGCATCCCCTAGATCAGGCCCTTCAGGAGAGGAGGATGATCCAAATGCACTGCTTCCAAGGTGCAAGCTTTCTTTTCCTTGGGGTTTTTTGAGAGCATCCTAATCCATGCATATTTCCAATTTCCTATTCCTGCACTGCAACTCCCAGCAATCTTCCAGATAGATTACATAGAGATAGATAGATAGGTAGATAGATAGATCGATCAATCAATCAATCAGGAGAACTGCTGGGAGTTGCAGTCCAAGAATAGGTAGAGAAGAAGAAAGAGCGAAAAGAAGAAGAGAAAGAAAGGGGGGAACGTAAAGAAGAGGAAGAGAAGGAAGGAAAAATCGAGGAAAGGAGAGAAAGAAAGGAGAAAATGTGGGAGGGAAGGTTGGCCACAGCAACGTGTGGCAGGTTCAGCTAGTATAAAATAAAAAGATGAATAAATTTACTCTTCCTATCAAGTAAGTCATTTTATATCTACTGGGATTTACCATTATTTCCCTACTGGTAATGCAGTTCAACAAACAAAGAAATAATGTTTTAGCAATTTATAATGTAAGTAGTTCAGTGTATTAGATAGAGTCTAATATTTAATTTTAAAAGTTCATTAGTGAATAAGGAGGTGTTACCAAATTAGAGGATAATGCCACTTTAAGTAGGGCTGAAATACTGCTTATCTTCAGAGTACTTCATTCATAACAAGAAAAATCTTTTTTCAGTATCCAGATTTTCACCACTGAGGAGACACTGAAGCAGATTCTCAAGTTTGACATACTGCTCCATGTTCTTGAATGGGTGAGTATTTGAGCTGGGTTGTACAGCTTCAGGAAGAATGGGGGTGGAGGGGTATTAAATGAATGCTATCAAACATTTGTAAATATGACATTTAGCATTCTAAACTTTGATTCCTTCAAAGGGATTTTGCAAAATTGGGTGGCTGGGCTTCAAGATTGCAGATGTAGATGCATATAAGTGAAGCACAAAAGTATTTGTCAGAATCGATAAATTTGTACAGTATAATAAATCTCAAACATCCTCTCTTCCCAGCTCATGCTTCTCCCCTTCTTCCTTCCCATAACAGCCTTGCCACAGGAATGACCTTGAAAAAGTGTTCTCCAAGCCCATTATCATAAACTATTCAGCACAAATCAGTAAATAACGTGTATTCAAAAGCATTGCAGGTCCCATCATTATGACATAAAACTCATGGCAGGATTTTGACATATGGAAGAAGAAAAATCCCCAAGAAAGATCGGTTTGGCAGTTTCATGGTTGAGAATTAGTAATGCACAGTTGTGTTCAGTGTGCAAATAAATGCCGTACAGGGACCAAGGTTTCCTTACTGACAGTTAACAATGATTGCATTGACCTTCATGATTCCTACTCCTGTAATATGTATACACTGTAGTTGATGGAGAATGCTGGAAGATACCTGTTTCTGTTGTTATAGATATATATGGTTTCTCATAACTAATCTGTAGTTTTCCAGTAATGCATGAAAATCCAGAATAAAGGAAGTGAATTAAGTATGATTTAAGGTGAAGCTGAGAACTTTATATGCTAAGCAATATTTCACCTTGAATACAATTTAATACTTACACAACTTAATGCAATACATATATAGTTGTGGTTGTTTGATTGTTGGAATGACAGCTCTGGAAACAAGGGTTTGAATCCTTGTTCAGCCACTGGGTGACCTTGGCCAAGTCCCACTCTTCCAGCCTCAGAGGGAGGCAAAGCAACAATTCCTGAACAAATCTTGCCAAGAAAATCCTGTGATAGGTTCTAGAGTTCTCATAAGTCAAAAACCACCAGAAGATATATAACAAAATTTTATGCTTGTTGCTTTCCTCCCCCTCATGTCTTAGAGATAATATTACTAAAACATTTCTATAAATTAGAGCACCTCAAAATAAAGAATATGTCCTTAGTTCAGTTATGAGAAGAAAATTCCCTCAGAAGGCATTTTTTAAAGAAAGATCTGAAATATTATTTTAAAACTTTGATCCATTGTAGTGTTGCTTTTTGTTTTAAATATGTGAATAATAAGCTAGCAAGACAAAAGTATGTGGAAGTATGCTGCTTGAAAAAATGTTAGAAAGACTCCATCAGGCAACTGTATTAATAGTAAAACTATTTTTTTTTCTTTTGTGACAGTTTTTCAAGAAAGGCCGCAAGGAGTCTGAAAACTGGCGCTGTCTGAACATTCATCTGGTTTGTTGGGGTCTACCACAATGGCAACTGGCCTGACCAATGTAGGAGGCTCTTTTGGAGGTCCATCTAATTCTCTGGTTTCTAGACCTAAGTTCCAGAGTACTTCTGTAGAAGATGATGATGATGTTGTGTTTGTTGAACCTGTACAGCCTCCACAGATTTCTACACCATTAGTAACAGAACATAGAAATGTCGTTATTAATTCATCCAGTAACGAGGAACGCCATGTGAATGACCCCAAAGTAGTGGCTCCATCAAAAGACCTGAGCAATCAAAAGGGAAGTATAACTGAGACTATTATTATTGATGACGAAGAAGATATTGAAACAAATCAGGTACAAGAAAGAAATGATTCCAGTTTCAGTGAACGAAGACCTCCAGAGAGTAATAACAGACCCAGTGAGATGGAATTCTCAACGCCCAGTTTTTCAAGAAGTAAGGTAAATGCAGGAGTAGGTAATAGTGGTATAACCACAGAACCAGACTCTGACATTCAAATTGCTAATGTTACTACATTAGAAAGAGGTGTGAGCTCGGTGAGTGTTGGCCGGTTAGAAAATACTGAAGGGCGAGACATGAACTTAATGATTACACATGTAACATCACTACAGAATACCAACATGGGAGATGTATCTAACGGACTGCAGTCAAGTAATTTTGGTGTTAATATACAAACATACACCCCATCTTTGACTTCACAGACCAAGACTGGTGTAGGACCTTTCAATCCTGGTAGAATGAACGTAGCTGGAGACGTCTTTCAGAATGGAGAATCTGCAACTCATCATAACCCTGGTAAGTTACATCTTCTCTGTTAGTCCTGTTTGAGTTTTGCAGAAGGCTGATTGTGTTAGTTATGTTGCAGATTCTTTTCAAACTAATAGGGATACAACTTTCTAAATCGGGGTAAAGTTATGTAAGCAGGATTACTTAATGTTGTAGATAACATTACATATAATTACCATATTTCTTCGATTCTAAGGTGGCAACGATTGTAAAACGCACACTAATTTCAATATCATGAATAGAAAAAAGGTTTTATTTACTGTACATAAACTGTATATTAAAAAGCTCCCGTGATTCTAAGACATATTATGTTTTCAGAAATGATTGGGGGGGATACATCTTAGAATCGAAGAAATGGAGTAATTCATTTTTCTAAACAGGAGCCCCCGGTGGCGCAGTGGGTTAAAGCCTGTGCTGGCAGGACTGAAGACCGACAGGTCGCAGGTTCGAATCCCGGGAGAGGCGGATGAGCTCCCTCTATCGGCTCCAGCTCCTCATGCGGGGACATGAGAGAAGCCTCCCACAAAGATGATAAAACATCAGAAATCATCAGGGCGTCCCCTGGGCAATGTCCTTGCAGACGGCCAATTCTTTCACAACAGGAGCAGTCGCTCCTGACACGACAAAAAAAATAATTAAAAAATTCTAAACACATAGTAATTTCTGTAGCAACTAAAAATACTAATTTGCAGCCAATAGAAATTTTTATTTCTCCTGTAGGACTGGATCTGGTTGACCACTGAGGTGAGGAGGTAGTAATGTTATTGTTTAGATCTCTTTTTTCACATGGAAAGATGCTAAGAAATAATGGTTACTTCATTAATTATATCATATTGCTTAGGATTAAGTTTTATTTGTTAAAATCCTTTCCAGAAAGTCTTGAAAGTTATCATATAGAATATTTTCCAATGAAATAATAGAAAAATGTCTCTTTTGAGAATAACAGTTGTAAAATTACCACATTGCATTGTATTTTATGGGAAGGGCATTAAATAGAATTGTATGGTGGATTGAATAGAAGCAGTCGAATGTTGCACAACATAGGATTGTGTTCAATAGATTATACTTCGTATGGTGACCCCTATTATTATTTATTAATGATATTTATATGTTGCCCTATAAGAAAAAATATCTAAGTGGCTTATAATAAAAAAATCTCCTGAACTGCTACATTCAAGAGTATCACAGTCATAAAGGCAATATGTGACATTTTACTTATCTGGTTCTTTTTAAAATACATTTTTTAAAAGAAAGGCTTTCGGGCAACTTGTCTGATAGGGTCGTGGTTTCATTTTGAGATTACATATATAGAATTGTATTGAATTTAGACTTAATTTTGATTCTGTCCTTTCAGAGATATTTTGTCAATAAAACAGTTGGAGTTTATCTTTATCCAAATTACTTGGAGGCAGAATGCAACAATAAGCATTTTAACATCAGGCAAAGAAGACCTTCCTTGCACCTGTGTATGAAGTGCATTAGCCCTGCTTGTTTGTTTTGTGTCAGCAGCGACTTGAAACACACTACATGCTTCTAGTGTGAGAGAATTGGTCATCTGCAAGGAGGTTGCCCAGGGGGACAGCTGGATGTTTTACCATCCTGTGGGAAGCTTCTCTCATGTTCCTGCATGAGTAGCTGGAACTGACAGGTGGGAGCTCACCCCGCTCCCCAGATTTGAATCACTGACTTTTTGATCAGCAGTCCTGCTGGTACAAGGGTTTAACCCATTGCACTACTGGGGACTCCTTGCATTATCCATGAAATGCCAATATTTTTATTCAGCAACAACTGCTTTGTGGAACAGAGAAGATCTGACTTATTTTTTCAAGATCTACTCATGATTTATCCAGCAGACATTGGGCTGGTTGCTCTTGTTTCAGTAGGGTTTGTATTCGAAATTGCTCACAGGTTGTGGTTACAATGTGAGAAAGCATTGTCTCCATCCCCAAAGTATTGTGTAACTGCAGATATAAGCTTGCCTATACTTCATCAATGTGATACCTTTGTCCTTTGGTTGATGAGGTCTTTAGACGTTCATAGTTATAATTCAAATAAATGTTCTGAAGTTTCTTCATAAAATATAGCAAAACTTAATTGTGTTCTGACATCACACTGATAGACATTTCCTGTCTGGCATATACAGATGATTTCCCCCTTCCCTAAAATATGTGGGACAGAAATGATAGCTGCTCTCTTTCAAAAAATAGGATTTGAGCCTTTGGAATATTTATTCAATACTAGCCGTCCCCTGCCATGAATTGCTGTGGCCCAGTCTGTGTATGTGTTTTGTGTCTGTATATATTTGTGTATATGTGGTTTTGTGCATGCATTGTAATGTATTTTTTTATATTTTTGGCTTTTTAAGTCTCTTCCGCTGTGTTTTTATGAGTGATGGTCACTTGTTGGCCTGATAGGTGTACTGTATCCAAATTTGGTGTCAATTTGCCCAGTGATTTTTGAGTTATGTTAATCCACAAACAAACATTACATTTTTATTTATATAGAAGATTAATAGCTGAACATGCCACAGAATTTTCCAACTTTTGTGATTGGTATTTGCTGTTAATATAACTATAAAATCATCATTCCTAATTATAAAATGTAGAACTTAGGCCCCCTCTACACTGCCATGTAAAATCCAGATTATTTTCTTTGAACTGGATTGTGTGGATTATCCGCTTTGATATCTGGAAAATATGGCAGTGTAGAAGGGTCCTAAATTACCATTATGCCTGCTCTGATGCTTGCATGAATGCTAATCTAGATTGAGGCTACAGGCAATCTGTAAATTGCTTTTGACTTCAATTGATTTGTGAAATAGAAATACACACATTTACAGTATAGATAGAAATACACACTTGTATGTATACTTGTTTGTTAATTTCCGTTAAGTTGGCTTTAATTCTGTGACAGCTGTGTGAATGAGAGACCTTCAAAAACACTGTTATTAGCCCTGATCAGATCTTGTCAATGTAGCATGCTGGCTTCTTTAAATGACTTCATATACTGCCCTATATCCCAGGATCTGATCCCAGATTATCTGCTTTGAACTGGATTATATGTCTCCACTGCCATTAATTTGGAATATGAAGATAATCTGGGATCAGATCCTGGATGTAGGGGCAGTGTGGAAGGGGCCACACTGTTTTCTATTTTGCCAGTCAATCCTGTCGGTTTCAGTGAAATATGTCATCTCATGTTATGTACTAGGCATGGACAAACTAAGGCTCGGTGGCCGAATGCAACCCCTAGGGCACTTACCTCAGGCCCTGTCTTCTTGACATAAGGACACGGTGGCCCGCAGCAGCTTAGAGCCACCTGTAGCGCTCTCAGCCACCGTGTGTCTCACCCTCCTTCTGGCATAAGGACAGTGCAAGCGTCTCCATCCTTATGCCTGGAGGACAGCTCAAGGAAGGCACATGGTGGCTGAGAATCCTCCAGAGCACTCTCAGCTGTCACCTGTCTTGCCTTTCTCCTGGCATAATGCCAAGAGAACAGCCCAAGGATCGGGGCAGTTGCCATGTGTCCTGCTTTCCTCCTGGCATAAGGATGGGACAAGCACCCCAGTATTTATACTGTGAGGACAACCTGAGGATGATCCAGGTCCCGCCCGCTCCTGGGCCCTACCTCTTGTGGGCCTGTGCCCACCCAGCGTGTGAATGGCCAGGCCCGCAATGCGGCCCCAAGGGAAAAAAAGTTTGTCCATGTCTGTTATGTATAATAGCCTCATATTTATCATTCTAGCTTCTAGAAAAAATTTAGGCTTGTTTGTCTGCATAGCAGTCAAACATAGCAGTCCATAATATCAGTAGAACTTCTTTAGCAAAAGATTTCAAATGAGTTGAACTTCGTTTTGTCTTCATTATTCAGGTTTCACAGCCATACGTAGAAATTTATTTATGATATTTCTATCCCGCCTTTCTCAAGCCTGAAGGCAACTCAAGACGGAAATTAAAAATACTATGGCATAGATGATTATTGGTATTTAATCATATATCTCTACATTTGATAATCTTAGCTAGTTCCTTTGTAGCTGCCGTTCCATGTACTAGTCTTCTGATTTCTTGACTGCACTCTCCGTTTTGATTTATGCCTGAGCTAAGGTATAGAAAGTCCTATTTTAATGTCTTAACCATTAATTTGTATATGGCAGTTGTAAAATGTATCTCTGTCTACCATACCAAATTGGGTTATTACTCCTATAAATCAGGCTTTCCAAATGCTGTTGGGCTTCAACAACTGTAATCATGGTCACTATGGAAAGTTGTGAAATATGATGTATTTCAGCAGCACTTTGAAAGCCACATGATCTCCTTGCACTGTCAAAAATTGTTAAATATGACAGTATGTACAAGTATATAGCTTATAATACAGATCTTCATAACTTTGAGGTGCTTTCAAACTAATATATTTTTAAATGCTAGATGTGTCAAGGTACAGACGCCACAAAATCAGTCCCAAGTACAAAGTAACAACAGTTTATTGAAGGTACAGCTCAAGAGAACAAAAAATGCTTAACAGCAGCAAAATAGTGTTCCCAAAACAAAATACAGACCAACTGGTCAAAAAGGAGGCAAATCAGAGAGTCCCAAAGTCCAAAAAAATCCCAACCCACAGACCAAAATACACAGCAAAGGAAAGGACACTCGCTATTGTTCCAGCGAGCATGTTCCAGGGTGTAGCAAAGTTGTAGTCAAGCCAGTCCAGGGGTTAACCACAGCAAACAGGATACCACAGCAGCAGCGTCAAATATCCAATCAGGGCAGAAGAACAAAGGCGATGTCCAGAAGCGATCCAAGGTCCAAGCCAAAGCAGTAGCAGAGGGTCCACTAAGTTCAGGAATCACAACCCAGCATGCACTTTGCCAGTCACAAAGTCCCCATTGCAACCAGTCCTCCTTATATTACAAACTTTCCTTCTGAGCTGCAATGAGACAACGCCCCACCCTCAGCTGCTCCTGCATTCTTCTCCAAACTAGAATTAGACAACACCCCATACTCAGCTGCCAGTTGTGCTGCCCGAGCTGCTCTTTGCCTTGTCTGCCAAGAGGTCCTTCTCCTGCTTCTACTTACATCTCCCCAAACAGACAAATCATCCTCCAAGTTTCATCCCCAGCAAACCCTCTGAATGTGTCATTACTTGTAGGCTCCTCACACACTTCTCTCACTTCTGCTACTTTTGTCCAATCCATCTCATCCCCAACCTCATCGGTGTCACTCCCAGCACTTCTCATAGAATCTGCTTAATTGCCAAACCCATCATCCCCATCAAAAAGACTCTTCATCAGTGGATTCAGTAAGTATTTGCTGAATTCTCTTCTGCTGTTGCTCTTCAATAGATTCTTGCTCCCGAGTAGACCTTTTTGCTTGCCTAGTCTCCAATTCCCTGTTGTTACTACTACTCAGAGACTCATCCACAACAAGAAGACTGTTTTGACATTTACAGTTATTCCTCCTTAGGTATTCTGCACTCTGCAGCTTAATTCCAGTGTGGCATAACTTGCTAAAATAGGAAATGTAGTAGTAAACCTGACTTCAGTCTTTTGAATAATATGTATTACAGTGATTTTCAAATAAAGTTCCAATATTAAATAGGCTATAAATTTATTAATTTTATTTATTCAGAACATTCATACCCCACATTTAAGCTAAAAAGACTCCTTCAGTGGCCTACAAATTATTGATTTGACACATTTCCAAATTTTTTTACAAAGTGGTCGAAATTCAACCCAGAAATGTGCCAGAACTGCTTTTTGAGACTCAAAACTCATTCATGGGAGACTTCTTTGAAGGCCACAGACAAAGTGGTGGAAAATAGGCCAAATCTGACAAGGCAGCATTGGACTGTTTGTTGATACCACCTTGATCCTACTTGATCCTGACTGCCTCTAGTTCTTCCGTCCATATGGCGATAAAGAGAAGTTTCTTCAAGAATGTACACCTTACTCTGAAACGACTGGGGATACCACTGATTGATCTGCCTCATAATCTTCCACACTCAGTTCATGGTATCCTTAACACCAGGTAGATAATTGATGTGGAGGCTTCCATGTTTGTTTCAAAGCTGCAAGTATAGAAAATGTACCTTAAGGAAAAGAAGAGTGCAAAGGATGCTGAAGGAACCCTACATAGGATTCAGCCTTCTCTATTCCAAAACAAGCCTACAGCCTCTTTTGGTGGAATTGGTTCAAGGTCGAGAACCTTCAGTAACAGTCTCAGTTGAGTCCAAATATTTGTCTCTCCATATTAAACTTCCAGCACGTGAACTGTTGTCAGAAGATTCTTCACAGATCATTAACATGTCAGAAGGTGAGATTGTTGAATTATTTGGAAGTCCCACCAGTGAGGTGCCTCCCCTCGCCATCATTCTAGTATCATTCTAAGGAATTCAGTTCTTGCTACCATAGCCATGGGCGGTATTATAGATCAGAACTTGCTTATCTGCCTTGGCACAGAGGCCATAGTCTCAGACTACAGAGTGGCACAAGCCAGTAAGATTCTGCTTAGTTTGGACCTCCTGTCCATTCTTGCCTTCAGCTGTGCTGCCTCAGTCCTTACAGTCAGTACCATCTGCAGAGACTAGGACAATACAGTTTTTTTCCTGCTTCCAGATGATGGAATAATGTGGGAGCAGTTGACATTTAGAATTGGACTCTGACTTCTTTTGAATTCCACCTATGTGCTCTTCTCCGTGAGTATGAGCATGACTCTGTCTCCAACCAATGATATAAGTACAGATGGAATAGATATTCTTGAAATGAAATAGCAAGAAACTACCTTTGGATCTGATTTACAAGTGGATTCAAATGAAGGTGCCAACACTGACATAGATTCCTCTGCTGCCATAGCCTCTGAAAATGGCGAAGAAGTCTTGGGATTTGCTGTCATTGGTACAGTTTTCTAAGAATATAGACAGTCTTTTTGTATTATTGAAATAGGATCATGGAAGTTTCCTAGTCCAAGTCCCTTGAGAAGAGGCACATGATACCTACAGACAGAGAACCATGATGCTATGACATGTAACATCTGTTTGACTACTACCATCTCATTAACAATTACCAACTGCAAAACTTACACTGGAGCTTACCAGCAGCTCTTGTAGCCACAAAAAAAAAGGAAAAAAAAAAGGGGGGGGTCCTCATTCTTTGCCAAGTTTGCCAAGGAGGATAGACAGGTATCTGCATTCCTTCAGGCTGAGGCCCACAGCTTGGCAGCCCAACAGATATGGCACACTGCCAGCTGCAGTGGCAAGATGTTGGCAGGAACCATTGCATTGCAGAAGCATACATGACTACGCTTCTTTGGGCTTTCTCATCAGACCAGATAACTGTTGAACACCTTCCATTTGACAAGAGTGGCCATGTCCCATCCGCCTTAAATACTGTTTTTCTAAATTAAAACTCACTGAGAGATTATAACCTTTGCTGCTCCAAACTTTGGTAATTTGAGAGGGGGGCAAGGGGACTAACGAGCTATTAACTGATTTTGATATGACTGCTCTACCTTCTAAGTTGCAGCATTTTATTTGGCTTTAAAGAGCTTTGGCCCTAATGTGGCCTGAACTCCCAGATGGCATTTTGGATATCATATTTAATGGTCAAACAATTAAATGTATTTTTAGCCTGAGACTGCACTCTGGCCACACTTTTTCTAGTCAGCTTTAGGCAAATGGGATCTCCTTGCATGGGTTATTACGATTATTTTCAGTATCGTAATTGGAAAGATGCAAAAGCATTGCTTGGTTTGAAACAGCTTTCTTACAGAGGTGAATAAAATTATCTTCTCAGACCACACATCATGGGGAAAAAGGTGAATTGCCCATTCTTGGAAGTCTCCAGGAGCCACCATTCACACTATTTAAATAGATAGTTGAATACCACGGCACCATTTAATATCAAGTACTAACTATTCTTTTGGCAGTATGCTTTGCCAAATTAGATCCAAATTAGATCCGCTTTGAGTCCCCCCAGGGGTGAGAAAGGCGGTATATAAATACTGTAAATAAATAAATAAATCCTGGAGCTGCCAAAGTTACCTGCCCTTGTGGTGGAATGTTCTGCTTGTAAAGAATCATCCTCATTTGGGTAAATAAATATTAATAATATATGATGTGCTACTTGTTTATTTGGCTTATGATGTTTTGTAGTATTTCATGTTGTTTATTTTGCTGTTTTAACTTTGTATGCTGCTTTGAATCCCATTCATGGATAAAATAATTATATTTAAATGAGAACATTTAAACTAGCTAATATACTCAGGTATATTAAGCTGTCTGATATCTGCTGTTTTATCCAGCTTGATGACTTGATTGCAGAAGTTTTTGACAGTGAATGTCAGCTAACAAATGATGCTAGGCTTGGCAAGTATAGCTTAAATGTATAGTTCCCGCTTATGGAACTCTCTCCCTAGTGATATCAGATTGGCTACCTCCCTCCTATCCTTCAGAAGAAAACTCAAAACCTGGTTGTGGGACTAAGCGTTTGAATGATAGAGGCAACTGAGATTAAGACCGAAGCGATATGAATGACAACAAACTGACGTGGACTTTGAATTCTAAACCTGTGTGATTTTAACAATTGTTTATTTAATGTAACCGTTTTAATGAATTTATTTTAAATGTATTTTATGATTGTGGAGAGCACTGAATAGTGCTTGTTGTGAAGCTGCCTGAGCTTCCAAACGGGGTATGATTCTATTTGACTTTTCTAATTTAAAATGGTACCAACAGTGTATATCACTCACCTTCATATCTACATATTCGAATTGTAGCTTCAGTAAATAGCAGATTGAACTCTTTTAGGTCTGTACAGATAATTACTTCTGACAGAACCATCCAATATTAGTGTTATCAATGTCTCCTTATAGTGACCCTAGGAATAAGAGACTTCCAAGAGCCTGGGTCATCAATTGCTAAGTTAAGTTAAAGGCAATAGTTAAACCACAAGATTGTTGCCCATGTATTATGCAGTTTAATACAGTTTTTCTTTTGTGCTCTATTTAGCAAGGGGTTGTTGTTAACTTTGACTTTTGGCAACCCTGTGAATGAGTGACCTCCAAGAACTCCAAAATACCCTACTCAGGTCTTCCAAACTCATGGCCATGGTTTCCTTGAATGACTCAATCAGTCTGTAGTGGGTTTCCAAATACCTTCTACCTTGCTATCTTTTCCAGTGAGCCACGTCATCTCATGTTATGTCTGAAGTATGACAGCTTCAGTACTACTGCAAGTACTACAATACAATTTCATCTTCATACTCGTATCTTGTTGATGCTACAATGCATATGTGCATATATGCCTTCAGGTTGCCTGTCAACCTATGGTGACCCTGTGAATTTCATAGGAGTTTTTTAGACCTGCAGCTTAAAACATAATAGGTTTGTGTCTATTTTTAAAATAAACAGGTGGTAAGAACAGAATTCAAGGCACTTGGTAATAAATTCTATTTTCTTTCTGTAGAGCTAACAGAAATCCTGTTATTGATTAATTAATTAATATCCTTCCTTTCTGCCACTATGGGATAAAGAATAGCTTGCAGTATTAATAGGGACAGAATATGGCCAAAAACAAATGACTTTCTTAGCTCTTTTCATTCAGCAAAATACTTGGTGTCCCAGCATCTGGATATGTGTTTTATGTGATCATAAATGCATGACACTCTGATTTACTGCTTTCTTTTAACTTGTCAATGTTTTGACAGTGGTAACAAATCAGGTCATATGATGTTTCAATGTTTGGTTGTACTGTAAATTAGGGTTCTTTTTTTTTAAAAAAGCCCAAAGTTCCCTGTAAACAGTTCATGGGACATGAGGGGAATATTACCATCTTGGGCAAATCTTTTTCTGAACTACAAGGTTACTTTAGGGGTGGGTGGAAGAGCTCTCCTGAGCCTAAAATATGCCCCCATTTGCTATAGTGTGCAGCATATGTAAACTGGGTTTTATATCTCAAAACAACCTTGGGAAGGGGGGCTGTGCCAAGGAGTAGCTGCTCTACCTACGCAGCAAGCTTCATTTTAGACATAATGTTATGACTCCAGTAGGATAATAGTAAATTTTCCATAGTTCTGTTATGATGGGGTTTAAGCTCATTGGAATCGTAGCTCCTCTGCAGGGGTAAGGAGCTAATCAAAAGAGTCCATCCCAGGAGATAGTTGGATTTAAATGGTTTGTAATGGCTCATGTGGAGTTTATTACTGCTTTGGCATATGATGCAATTGAAGTCCTGCTTGATTTCTGGAATGCCGAAATCAAGCAGTTTCAACCTGTTTTACGGCCGGGTTGCCATTTGGTTTGTTTGGTCTGTTTTTAATTGTAATCTGTTGTGGCGTTTTATTGGATATTTTATTTTAATTGAGTTGCCTCTGTTAATTTTATTAGTTGTTACTTTATGTTAATTTGTGCTGTCTACTGATCCTTTGTAAATTTTGTTGTATTCTATGTGTTTGTGTTGTACTTTTGTAATGCTATTTTGTAAGCTGCCCTGAATCCCTTTTGGGAGATGGTGGCAGGATAGAAATAAAATTATTATTGTTGTTGTTGTTATTGTTGTTGTTGTTGTTGTTGTTATATAATGCACAGTATTTGGTTACATTGAATTAGAGCACATTGGACGGACCACTCTGTAATGGTAGTGGCAGTGAAAAAAGTCTTCCCTGCCACTGGTGTTACTTCATCATCATTCAGTAGATCTCTCTTTAGTTATCAAGGTACTGCTTTAATTTTCCCCACATACTGCGTAGAATTTGTATGACACTTTGCAAGAATTACTTAGATTTGCTCTTAGATGTTATTGCTGATTTTGTGGATCTCACTGGATCATTTTTGGTGGGTAGGGGTATGTGGAACGCCTTATTATAGCAAAGGAGGGCTCCAATTCATTTCCAATGTTACTGAAAAAGCTCTTTCTGAACTCCACTTCTGTATAATTACTAATCAGTCTTCCCTGAGAGTTAGTGAGGCATGGTGGTTTGAGGGTTGCGCGACTATTCTGGAATCCAGGGTTTGAATCCCCAAGCAGTCATCGAAACCCACCTGATGAACCTATAGCAAGTCACATTCTCAGCCTCAGAAGAAGGCAAAGGCAACCTCCCTCTAAACCAGTGGTTCTCAACCTGTGGGTCCCCAGATGTTTTGGCCTTCAATTCCCAGAAATCCTAACAGCTGGTAAACTGGCTTGGATTTCTGGGAGTTGTAGGCCAAAACACCTGGGGACCCACAGGTTGAGAACCACTGCTCTAAACCATGTCTGCACAACCTACGACCCTCCTAGTGAGCGGAACTCCCAGAAAACTTAGCCAGCTTGACAAGTGGTCAGGAATTTTGGGATCGGAAGTCCAAAATATCTGGAAGGCCACCATTTGTGCAGCCTGTTCTAAACTAGTTCTAACAAGAATCAAGAAAATCCCTTTTTAAGGGTCACCATAAATTGTCTGAATTATTGAATTTTAACAGGTCATGTTAGATTAGTGGTTCTCAACCTGTGAATCCCCAGGTATTTTGGCCTACAACTCCCAGAAATCCTGGCCAGTTTACCAGCTGTTACCAGCTGTTAGGATTTCTGGGAGTTGAAATCCTAACAGTTGAATCTGGGGACCTACAGGTTGAGAACCAGTGTTAGATGGATTAAATATAGGGTATGAAGAACTAGTTATTATTCTGAGATGATCATTGACAAACTGGAAGAACAGACAAATAAATGTAGTGATAAACCTTTTCCTGTCTTGCAAAATGTCTTGCTTCTTAATCAGTCACAAATAGAAACTGTCTAGACCAGTGTTTCTCAAACTCTGCTCCTCCAAATGTTTTGGACTTCAGATCCCACAATCCCTAATAGCTGGTAAACTGGCTGGGACTTTTGGAAGCTGAAGTCTAGAACACCTGGAGGAGCAGAGTATGAGAAACAGTGGTCTAGACAAAATATGATGTTGCCTTTGCTCATAGATTTGCCTACTTTGTGAAATGCAAGGCTCAGCTAGTTATATTGATTCAGAAATCCCCCCCTCCCACCCCCCAATGAACTAGAGCTAGAGAATGAGTGAAGCTGAAGGAATTAATTAGCTCAGCAAAAGAAAATTACATTTTGGTAAAAATAAACCAGATACAACTCTCTACATATGTTCCCTAAAATGTGTAGTTATTTCTTTTGTTAAACGTGAAACAGATATGACATTCTTTTTATATTATCACAAATACTCCAGTAAAATAATTTTCTTATAAAGATTTCAATGTATTTCATACAACATTTAAACCGAGTGTATTAAATCAACTAACATTACTTAGGAGTGTCAGAATTTTTTCCAATTATGGTTTTTCTAGAAAACCTACATCACTGGTTTTATCTTAGAATAGGCATGGACAAACTCTGGCCCTCTGGGTGTTTTGGACTTCAACTCCCAGAAATCCCAGCCAGCTTACCAGTTATTAGGAATTGTGGAAGTTAAAGTCCAAAACACCCGGAGGGCTGAAGTTTGCCCATGCCTGCATTAGAATGTAGTGATTTCCAGTGTGATTTTGTAAGCAACATGAAATTTTGTGTTGGATCTTCAACAGAGATCAGGCACTATTTTGAAGCCCACAAAAAGTAGTCAGGGGACACATCCTACCCTTGCCATTTATGTTGTACTTCTTACTAGTCCACTTCACACTCTAAAGTATTGTGCAATATCATTGCAGACATGGGATATGTTCTGACCAGAAAATACTGTGTTGCTATTTCAGTGACTAATATATTGTGACATACAATATGTTGTCCTCTATAGAAATATTGTACTTCGCTGTCAGTGTGCTGGCTAGTGTGTTCCTAAGCAATTGTTTACTTCATTTCATTCATTTTATCTCTTTAAGATTCCTGGATATCTCAGTCAGCTTCATTTCCAAGGAATCAGAAACAACCAGGTGCAGATTCTTTGTCACCAGTGGCATCTCTTCCCAAACAAGTCTTCCAGTCTTCTGCACAACAGCAACCTTCTAAGCAAGTTAAAGTCACATGTGCTAACTGCAAAAAACCTTTACAGAAGGGTCAGACGGCATATCAGCGGAAAGGATCCGTACATCTCTTTTGTTCCACTACTTGCCTTTCATCATTCTCACATAAGCCAGCTCCAAAGAAACTCTGTGTTATGTGCAAAAAGTAAGTGATTTCTTTTGAAATTTGATCTATGGCAGTAAGATTACTGAAATGCTTATTTAACTATTTAGGACATGAGTAGTATTCATAACTGTATTGACATCCAAACTATAATGTGAACTTGTAGGCCAGCATGTATTATTTAGTTTCAAAACAGAATTGAAATCCATTGTTTAAATGGTGGCCTTCAGTTTCATTTTGAGTATAAACTGATTTGACCTAAGCCCTGACCGGGGCGGGGCGGGGCTGGGGGCACACAAGCCTGAAACCTGTTTACAACAAGCAAACCATAGTTTGGCTTATTTTGATTATATTTGTAGACACAAGGTAGATTAGAATGCAGGAAAAGAAATTCCATCTAAACTAAAGAGCTCTTTAACAGTGGAAGGTGTGTGGTGGTCTCCTTCTCTTGAGGTTTTAAAGCAGAGGCTTGATGACCGTCTGTCAGGAGTTCTTTGCTTATGTATTCCTGCATGGCTGGGGTTAGATTGGATGGCCCTTGTGGTCTCTTCCAACTCTGGTTCTAAATTAAGCTTTTCCTCTCTCTTGTGTCTCTTGTGAATAATTACTCCTTTCTATGTGTAATATAATCCAAAACAAAACCTGGAAATGTGTAAAGAAGGACAGACTCGCTGTTCTTTTTTATTATTTATGCTTATGTTTAGCTCTGAATTCTCTCTTGTGGCATTTCTATTAAGACCAGCTTAAGCAAAAGTTAGGATTCTGGGTTTATGGATGCATGAGCTAGAAAACTCTTGTTTGAAAGAAAGGAGGAAAAGTCAGGCTGACAAGTTTCGAAATCATGAACGCAATTTTTCAATCACTGGTACAAATGTTTTGAATAAGCACTGGTGGAGGTGAGTTCTGTGCATGCTGCCAGTTCTTGTTACGATATGACAGCTATATGTCTCTAAATCAGTTGTTTCTTAAATATAAATGCTGCCATACCAGTTTTTACTAAGTTTTATTATTTTAATCACCCATCAAAACAGTAATAGCCTATTTGCACTGTGATAAGTTGGACAGTTAGTTTGCTTAATTGCAAAAATGTTGGCTATGTTTCAGGTTCTATAGCTTAGGGAATTAGGGAGATTTTGGCTGGTTGTATAAATTTGTTCGGGGCCCTGAGGTCGAGGATCGGTCGAAGAGAGCCGTCCGGCTTCGGTACCGTGAAGTACCTTGAAAAGAAGGCATGACTTTGTAAACGAGACGGAGACCTTCGGATCGTCCCTTTCGCCAACAAGGAGTCGACTTCTTTCAAACAACAACAATAATAAATTTATTCTTATATCCCACCACCATCTCCTCGAAGGAACTCAGGGCAGTTTACATATGGACAATATGTTCACAATACATAAAAATAAAAACCATACATATAAAGTAAAAGCTATCCACAAAACAAGACACATTAAAATAAAAGCAGCATAAAATCAAACCCAAATATAACACACTAAAGATAAAAGTATAAAACCAATTACATTAAAACTCCAGCAGGCAAAAATAAAAAAAACCAATGGCCAGGATATTTGAAGTGGGTGTGTCCAGGCTATAAGAGGGTTGGGCAAGGGATAGTGCAAATAGGTCCAGGGAAGTGGGTGAAGTGCAAAACAGAGTACTATGTAGCAACTGAGGGACTGGGCCTAAATAACTAGGGATAATAGAGAATTCTTGTAAGTCACTAATATTTGTAAGCAACAAACGTGATCTTTGAAAAACCTTGTCCCCAAGTCAGACCTTTTATAGTGAACAACAGCTTCATCATCTTGTGTATTCATTGTATTCGTTCTTATTCAGTCCATTGTCAAGCCTAATGTAAAATGGTAATCATCACCTTCCTTGATGATAAATGAAAAGGATTACAGGTTCAGTATTCATTATCTAGAAAACTGTCACAATCTTTTTATTGCAGGCTTCCAAAATCTAAAATTGTCTACATGGATAACTGAAATATCACACATAGAATTATAAAGCTGGAAGAGACCACAAGATTCACCCAGTCCAAACCCATGCAGGAAAATACAATCACCTTCGTTATCTGATAGTTCATTCACACAAATTATGTTTCATGCACCAAATCATACAAATATGGTGCAAAAACTTACCTTCGGACTAAGAAACACAAATTGAATTTTGCATATAGACTCCAAATCTTCAAGATACTACGTATATCAAATCTCCATAATACATATATCAAATATTCAAAAATCCAATTGTGCCCAGAAACTAACTGATAGCCGTCTGTGTTCTCCCAGTAGCCAGCCCGAGTTAACAGTCTGGCTGTCGTTTTTTGAATTAGCTGAAGTTTTCTGAACACATGAAAGACTGCCCTACATAGAAATGGAATTTGATCCAAATTACTGGGTCAGGGGAATGCTTCTTTAATATGATCTAAACATTCTGTGTGTACTGCGAGATCTATAAGTTGAAGTAGATCAACTTCTTGCCCAAATTAAGTTTGTGGTTCACCATTTAGACTTTTGTTTATACACTACTCTTTTAACTTGAATTCCATGATGTGAATATGGAGGTACAAGAGTTTTTTAGTGTTGTAATCTCCATGAATATGAAGTTAGTAGCTAAAATACTGCAATGCTATTTCTATTTTTAGAGATATAACAACAATGAAAGGTACCATTGTTGCTCAGGTTGATTCAAGTGAGTCCTTCCAGGAGTTTTGCAGTACATCTTGCTTGTCTTTCTATGAAGAAAAACAGAATCCTTCGAAGGGAATCTTGAATAAATCAAGATGCACAATCTGTGGTAAACTAACAGAGGTTTGTTTGCTTTCCCCCTTGATAAATTAAAATAGTATTATACAGTATTATAGTATTATACATTTTAATCGTTTGGCAGAACCCCAGTGTTTTCTTTTATTTATCTTAATTACCTTTTTAAAAAATGAATTGGTTAAGGTGTTATTCAGACATAAAGAAAATACTGATACTTAGCATGTGATCTACAATTTTTTTACTGATCATACCAAATCTTGTGTCTGATAGCCACAGAATTTGAAATATTTGACTTGCTTCTTCAAGCTTTTTGCATGAATGTCTGTGCTACAGCCACCAATGAGCTAAATTTATTTATACTAAACACTATTTGATTTTGTTGCTAAGATATAAGCTAGCATCTTCCCATGACTTTCATATTGATAATAGTCTTGCTTAAATTATACTTCATTATAAAATTAATTGCGAAATTATACTTCATTGTAAAATTATACTTCAAAACTTGTCACATAGTTGGTTCTGTTTACATTACTTTAAAAACTGTACATGTTATAAAATGAGAAAGTTTTCCCCATTTTTGAAACAAAGCTTGGAGTTTCATTTAAATGCATGTGGCTATTGCTTCCATTAGTAATGATAAAACAACATATCTTTTGATATTTGATTTTTTAATAGAAAAATTATTTGTTTACCCTTTTTAGATACGTCATGAAGTTAGCTTTAAAAACATGACACATAAGCTGTGCAGTGACCACTGCTTCAATCGCTATCGAATGGCAAATGGTTTAATTATGAATTGCTGTGAGCATTGTGGGGAATACCTGCCCAGTAAAGGTGCAGCAAACAACATCCTTGTGGTTGATGGGGAGCCGAAAAGATTCTGTTGCCAAAACTGCGTTTGTGAATACAAACAGGTAACTCTTCTCCCGTTTTATATAATTAATAACATATATTAAATTCCTTAACCAGTTCTATAGAAAAAGTGGTGTGCTTATTGTATTGATTATTAAGCAAAGGTAAAACTGAGATCTACAGTTACTCATCTTCATTGAGAACATACCACCATAATCTACCTACTTTTATTGGTTTGGAGGCATGTCTGTAACATACATACTACTCTGGTCAATAAAATATATTTCATCCGTTCTTCTCAGCATAAAGAATTTTGGCAGCTTTCCTAGAGGTTTCTAATTCTTTTGAAACTATGAGAAAAACGAAGAAAATTTTGCGCACAAAGTTTGTCTCTCTATATGAAGATCTCACTGAAAATCTTGAAAATGTTATTTGCTTATCTGGGCATGTTGCATAGTGTGACATATCCCCCCCCCCCCAAAAAGAGAAAGAAAGTATATTTAAAAATATAAAGTTAAAGCTGTCACAAATTTTTATTTCAGACTCTCAGAGAGATAATATACCAACCAATATTTGCAATGGCAGTGTGTATAGTTTTTTTTATCCTATCCTTCCTTGAAGAGCTAATTGTGGCTTGTTTTATATTTCTGCCCATAAAATCCTGAGATAATTTAAGCTGATCAAAAATGACTGGATCAATGCACCTGCCATAGATTTTCCCCCTGATTTATCCCTCCTACTGCAATTCCCCTGGCCTTTAAGTTGTGTATTTCCAAAGATATTCCTCTAACCTTCTGGAGAGACTTTTCAGAAGGAGGACTGCAAGGTAGGGGATGGTGTGAGAATTTCTCCTTGATCACCATCCTTGTGTGGACTCTGCTTTGGATATAGCAATTTGGGTCTGGGCCAGTGTATTATTTCACCAAGGCATTTATACCAATTTGTGTATAAGAATTTACTGTTTCTTTCTTTGAATAAGTAGTTTCAATAATTTATTTTAACTAGAAATCTTAATATTGAATGAAAAATACTATATCTGTTTTAACCAGTCCAACTCTTGACTATTGAAATGCTATTTATTTATTTATATAATATGGAAATGGCACTTCTAGAAACATAACAAGAGCCTTGTTGTTTTATTACACAGCAATACAAAAGGGGCAGAATAGGTTATTCAAGATACTAAAAATGATAGGCATACACTGAAGCCACGGAGAAACTTGGAGAAGCCTTGAATAAGATTTCATGAAGGAACCCAAAAGATACAAGAATAACATGGGATTTCCCCACACAACCAGTAATGCATTGCTGAAATTACAAGTGAACATGGAATTGTGGTCAAATGTCAAGTCTGTATCTCATCGATTATTGTGACATGTATACTTCTTCACTTGTATAGATTATTTGTTCTGTTTTGGCATATCTTTCATTTTTTTATGTTTTCAGGTGGTGTGTTGTTTGTAGAGAGCATTTTAAAAGTCATATTTGATTTATTAGTGGTGGAAGCATTTAAGCAATCTGATGACCTGGATATTTGCATACATGCAGAACATAATAGTACTGGATGAATCCTTCTACTTCTAGGAAGTAGTGCCTGTAGAACATTACTCTTCCTCATTGTTGGCCTTTGGCTGACTAACCAATAATTTGCTCAGCAGTTGTCTACGAGGGAGCCCCCCCATGTGCATCCTTTAGTAAAATCTAATGGTTTGGCTTGTCCCTAGGACAGCTGACAAAGGCATATGCAGCTGGGGGAAAGACAAAGACATTGCAGATATTCACAGGCCTCCCAATGCATCTGGGAACATTACAGTGTGCCCAGCTTTATATGAGTTCAGTTGAGTTCAGTTGGTGGCAAAGCATATAAGTTCGATATTGGTATTTTTGCCTGTTTATAGGAAACATGTTGATCATGCCACTGGATTGTAAGTGTCATTTCACTGAAAATCTAAGGTTATTTTATTATTGTTGTTGTTAATTTCAAGACATGGGAAATTGGTGCCTTGGCTTTAAATTCTTAGAGTGAGTGATGAACAAATGGCTCCTTGGGCCTATATAATCATAATCTAAATACTATTTTGATGCTAATGTAGAAAGATCTACATTATCATAGTGTAATACATAATATAGCATTTTATACAATAGCTATAATCTAATTTGAAATTATTATAAAGGAATGTAGCACATTTTACCTTAAGCCATGCTTTTAGACTTTTCAACTTAAAAGTCAATAGACCTATCTATATGTTAGAATAGTTAAAAGTTATGTTATCTATATTGTTAAAATAAATATGTTTAATACCTTAAAATATTTTTATCAGAATAGTAAGAGTATAGTCATTGGGTATATAATTTGTTTTGAAACTTTTGGATCAAAATTAAAGTTAAATAGAATTCCAGCTAAACACTGTAGGCTTTTAAAAATTGCTGCTTTTGCTTTTGCTAATATATAAGAGTTGTATGTAGTAGGAAAATCAGAACTGAAACACAGAATAATTGTACCTACCTACTTAACATTTGCTAAATAAATACATTTTCACAAATAATTTTGAAGTAGTTGCTTGAGTTCCATTTCACTTTGGTTGCTAGCATTTTCTTCGTGTATATATAGTTTTATTCTGGATAGTTTTTATGGACACACAATGGTATATCTTTCTCTTGGCAATGCTTAAATCCTGCTTTTCTTGAACACTGTTCTAGTTTGCATATTCTTTGCTTTCTACCGTATCTTCTTGCTTTATGGCTTCCACATAGGAAAAATGCTTTTGAACACTTCTAAACTAAAGCATGTTTCCTTTTTTGATGTGAGACATGTACTGCAATGCATGAGAGAAGGAGAAACCAGTGTAATGGGTTCATAGTGTGTGTAGTTCATAGGATTGCAGGTGTTGCATATTGGTGATGCTTTCCCCAGCAACGTGTAGGGAAGATTTGCCTTCCATGCCTATTTGCTGCATAGGAAAAGTTTCCCTTTTCTCATCATCTCATGATTTCAGTGTAGCCATATTGAAGTTGAGTTTTAATTTGCTTCTGTCATTAGTTCTAAGAAACAACTGCAGGACATGTTCTATTCATTGTTCATTAGTGGATAATCTAGAAAACTGTTTTATACTAAGTCAGACCATCCAGCTTAGTACAGTATGTTCTTGACTGTCTATTTTTGGGCAGGTTAGAGGTTTCCCATTGTGTTGGTCAAAATACTTTGAAACTACAGGTGTTATATTCTGATTTGAGAATTTTATTTGGAATGAAAAATAGTAATACATATAAGTTACAGGTGCTGTAGTAATGAAGTCTTTACTTGTTGCATCAAAATACTGATTCTCTGTTGCAGAATTAATTTTATATGGGAGTGTCTAGCATTTCTATAAAAATAAGAAAATCTCAAAAGAAAAAGAAATGAATAAATATTAACCAAATGTTCATAGATTGGTTTTAAATTAATTCAAAATACAGTTTTAAGAACATATGAAATAAAACATGAGAAAATTAAAGCATGAATCAGCTACCTAGCAGATAGTGAGACTTGAAAGCATTAATAAAAAATAATTAAAACTTCTGGAACTAGTTGGTGTTCAAGTCAGAACATTTGGTACTTGGTTTCCGTAAAAAACTTCGACAGGTTCATGTCTTGACTTGTCTCAAATTCATTATTGATGTCAGATTTTTAAAAATAATTATTTTTCCCATACAGATGTTTAAAGTTCCTAGAATCTGTACAAATTCTGGCCATTTTCCAAGGAAAATAACTTGTTTCCAAGTGAAAGGCTATTCTGGATATAAAAAGTGGCACTAAAAAGAAAATGATTTTTTTTACAGTATATTGGGTGTTCTGTAGGAACAAAGAACATCCAAAAAAGAAGGGATGATGGAGGCACTAATAAATTTTTCTTACCCTAAGGGTAAGGTGGAGACGTTTGATACAAGTTTGTCTGCAAAACAAACATGAGGAGTACAGACTGCATTCTCGGCATTTAGGTCCAAAATGTAAAGAAACTTGGTAGATGAGGCCGAGCAGATAGAAACTGTCTAAAATGTTGGTGCTTCCAAAATTTCCCAGTCATTAGGAGGTTGCATTCATGGATAGTTTCTCCAAAGAATCTAGGATTTGGATATGTAATGGAAGTGATCTTAATAAGGTTCAGTTTGGCAATCTTGATAGGATTATAAGCAAGTAAATTAAAGTGCAGCTAACTAAATAGATTTTCATAATATTAAAAAATCATACTAATTTATATAAATATCAATTAGGGGTACATGAGCTTGTCCATTCTGTATAAATTCCTAATGGTCTTTGTGTGGCACCCATAATGTTTGGTTGTTCAGTTACTTTTGCAGATAATGTGTTAATGTATGTGTCTGACATCAAGAAATCTGTGTGGCAGTTTCTAGATTTTACTTGGATTCTAATCTAGAATCCAGTAACATGTTGGAAAGTTGGTATGAATACCTCTGGACTATTGCGTACTTAGAATAAACTGTATCCTGTTCTGTAATTCACATATTACAGTATATATAGTTTTTCTTCCCTAGATATGTCTGTATCCAGTAAACAGACTACACTTGTCTATGTAAATGGATAATTTAATAATCTTTTTATATTTTAATAATAAACCATTGTGCTTTCAGCTCCCACTGATTTTTTTTTTTTTTTTGCCAGCTCAGCTTTGATTATTCTTGGCTTACTTTCTCTTTAGTGATTAACATTTTGGGACATTCTTGTGCCTTCAAGTTGCTTCCAATTTATGGTGATCTATCATGGGGTTTTCTAGACCAGATTAGTTCAGATGTGGTTTGTCTTTGCCTTCCTCTGAATCTGAGGGCCTGTGACTTGTACCCAGTGAGGTTTCATGGCTAACCGGGCGATTCAAACCTTGGTCTCCAGAATTGTAGACCAATGCTCAGACCACTTCACCATGCCAGTTCTCACTCTGGGACATATTTCTTGCTTTTCTTTTCAATTCCTTGTTCCTAATTTTCACTGCTGTTACTTTGATTACTAAAGCTTATCCTGATTTTTTAATTAAGGCAATAAGCTTTTCATATTGAACAAAGCAGTTTGCAGCAATAGAACAATCTTGTTTAGGAAGTAACATTATAGTAGGTAAATAATGTTAATTCAGAAGGCACCAAAATGGACGTGTGACAAGTGTTGAGTGCGTAGATTACTGTATATACTAGAGTATAAGCATAGTTTTTCAGCTGAAAAAGCCCCCCTTGACTTATACTTGAGGGAGGGTCCTGGCAAAAAGGAGTGGGGGTGAAAGAAGCCCTTTCAGCCCCATGCCTTCCCGCCAAGACCCTCACCTCTCAGCACAGCAACCTAGCTGGGTTGCTGTGCCAAGAGAGGAGGAGAGGCTGTGCACCTTCATGTCCTCTCTCACGTGCCTTCTTCTCCACTCGCTGTGCCGAGAAGGGAGGAGAGGCCATACACCTCCCTCTCCTCGGTCCTTTCCACTCACTTTCCTCCACTTTTCCAGCCCCCCTTCCCTTTTTCTAGTTTCCTCCTTCCTACCCCAGTCTTTACTATTTCCAGCCCCTCGCTCCCACTTTTCCAGCTCCCTTTCCATCCAGCCTTTCCCAGGTTCTATCCTCTTTCCCATTTCAGTCTTGCCCCCTTTCCCAGGGCAGTTTCCCACTTTCCCAGCAGCCCCTCTTTCTCACTTTCCCAGCAACGCCAGTCTTTCCCACTTTTTCTTATTCATACACACACATTTTCCCCAAAATGTATAGTTTATTTTAACTATGGTATTTATTGGAAGGATACATAATCACATTTATATTGAAGAAGTTTAGAATAATGATTTAATCAGAGTTGGACAGTCTTATCCTAAATTACAGTTTTATGTAAGTATTCAAAAATATTTAATCTACTGATGCCTCAATTAATGTTATTTTATTGGTATCTATTTTTATTTTGAAATTTACCAGTAGCTGCTGCATTTCCCAACCTCGGCTTATGCTCGAGTCAATACATTTTTCCAGATTTTTGTGGTAAAATTAGGTGTCGGCTTATACTCGGGTCAGCTTATACTCAAGTATATAGGGTATTTGACACTGAAACATTCTAAATCTGGATTGTTGAGCAAATGTTTCTTGTGGCTGGTCTTTCTAAAGGGTAAAGTTCATTTCATTGGTTGAGTTTCATTCCATGTTCTTATACCAATAATTGTTAATACAATAGATTTAGTGCTATACACAGCTTTTTAGAAGAAAAAAAAATACACTCAGTTAGCAACCACTCTTTTCCTATAATTTCCCTCTTACTGTTCCTATTTTCAGATGCTGTTCTTTGTGTTTTGAAAATGGATAATTTATTCTGAAACACCTTATTTAGTATAACATGTAGGGACCACAAAAATGGCCTTGTGTTTCTCTACCCGGTTGCTCACTGGGGCTGGGTACAGGGAGCGCACAATGCCCTTATTACGCCAGCTCCACTGGTTGCCTATCAGCTTTCGAGCACAATTCAAGTGCTGGCTTTGGCCTATAAATCCCTGAACGGTTCTGGCCCACTTTACTTATCCAAACGTATCTCCCGCTACGATCCATCTAGCGCCCTAAGATCATCTGGGGTAACCCTGCTCGTTCCCCCATTGTCGCAATTGCGTCTGGCGGGGACAAGGGACAGGGCCTTTTTCTGTGGTGGCCCCCCCGGCTATGGAACTCCCTCCTGAGTCAAATTAGATCCGCTGCATCCCTCTTGACCTTCCAGAAACAAGTAAAATCCTGGCTATGGTATCAGGCCTTTGTAGATTAAGCTGACTTGCTGACGTGTTGACTTATATAGAACTGATGGACTGCCCTTGGATGATGATTGATTGATTGTTTTTATGCTGTTTTATAGTATTATAATATTGACGTTAAATTATGCATCTATGTTTTTGATGTGGGCGTCATGGGGTGCCGATTTGTTAGCCGTCCTGTGTCCCTCTGCGGAGGTTGACATAGGATGGGATATAAAATCCCAAAATAAATAAATAAATAAATAAATAATAAAAAACCTATGACTTTAAAAAGAGTGACGTGGATGTGTTAGGGCAATACAGGGCAATGTAGGTTCTTGATAAGATGCAATAAATTCTTAAAGATGAACAAATTAGTCGACATATGTATAGTGAAGTAATTCAACATTTAAATTTATCTGCATGTAGTTCTTGGCTACAACTTGAAAAGCAATACACAGTTAATAGTGTTATTTGAATTGTTGCAGTTTTGAGAGAGAGAGAAAACTATATTTGTGGATAGTCAACTTGTTAAATATATACACTTATTAAACTGCTGATTCTTTTTGCAACTATCTAAAACTCTGCTACAAATATTGTTCACTTCTTTTGTTCAGACTATGCTTTCTTTCTCTCAACCTCTGCTCTGGATATCTGAATTTACCATATTTCACCAATTCTATGGCATACTTTCCCCCTTTTTAGAGGCTCCAAAAATAGGTACGTTTTACAGTCAATGGCATTGTAGATTCACAGATATTTTGGAGGCCCTCAATTGGGGAAAAGTGTGCTTGGAGGGAGAAGGAAGAGAAAGATCCCCAGTTCAACGGCTTTGTCAGCCCCCACCATTATGTCTTCCATCATATCCAGATGACTGTTAACTGGTCTGGCTAAGTCTCTCGTCCTGCTTCCTCCCCAATGAAGAAAAAAGAGTAATGCAGACAAGATGACTTCCGTGTTGAAACAAAACTAGTTATTGTGCTTGTAGAAGAATGTTTAAAAAAAATTATAAGAAAATTATGTTTTCAAAAACATCAAGCTTCAAAAAGGAGGGTGTCCCTTAGATTTGGTGAAATATGGCAATTCCTTTAACTATCTTGCACAGAAAAGCCATGCTGGGTTCATAGCTTTTACATTTATGAACATTTAGATTTAAAAGTTAGGACAAAGCCTGCATGGTCATAAACAAGTTGTGGACAAAGGCAGTCAAATGAAAGGCAATGTTTACTCATATTATAAATCAGCTCTCACTACGGAATTACGCTTGCTTTTAGCAAATACAAGGCCCCTGGGAGGTGGGGTACTACACTTTCTGGTGAAGAAGAGGAAGGGAAGCATACTGCATGTTTTAGTGGGGTTTAGGTTCATAATTTCTGACCTATCATCAGGAACTAAATGTCATTAACTACTGGTATTTGGGTAAGTACTTCATTAGTCAATTTTAAAATGAAATACATTTGTATGTATGTATATTCAATGTTCATTGTGCCTCCAAAAATACATGGAATCAAGTCAGATTTTCCAAATGTGTTAAAATGAACACCTTAAATGGTTGTCAGAAACGAAATGGTAAACAGCGAAGACATTTCAGAATAAAATCAGCCTCTGCATCCACAGATTCTCTGTCCACAGATTCCAACATCCATGGTTTCAAAATATTCACGCACAAACATTCAAAAGGAAAATCTTGATTTCGCTATTTTATATAAAGGACACTGTTTGACAACACCATTGTTTATAATTAGTATCCACAGAACATATCAAACTAGCTTTCAAAGGTTTTAGTCTTAATAGTAATGTATAAGAGAAGGGGAAAAGTGACAGAAGTCATGACATGCAGATGTGTGGGTTTTTTGTTTTTTTTTAAAAAAAGATTAACTGAGGTAGAGTTTGTGGATGAAACAAGGTTTTGATTCTCCATTTGAAGTTACAATGCATTGCCACCCCACCGTTCCACTCCAGCACCTTTTTACTGGTTAAAGGCAGGTAAAATTATTCAAAGGGGCTGCTTTATAATTTGCTGTGGATAATCATTGTCTTTCTTTTGACAAGCTTTGTACACAGTCAGCCTATGGCTTTTAGAAATCTACCTAGACATTTTCTCAAAACACTTCATAAATGTAAATGCCATGATTCCAACAGTGTTTTTTTTACCATATTCATCTAATGAAGAAGCCTGCGGGCTTTCAAAGTCAATGTGATACATTTTCTGCCTTTACACTGACTTAATAAAGTATTACCAAAATATGGACTTGCATTTTGGTTTAGGGTCAAGACTGTTACCCTCCCATTATTTCATTATAGTAGCTTGCACCAACCAATATATGTATAAGTACCTTATGGACCAATGAAGGTTTCTGGAATATCTTTTAAGGACAACCCCAAAGATGTAGTTATGGGGTTGGCTTAAAATATGAGGGCATTGTTCCCAATAAGGATAAGAATTCCCACCCCATGAAATTTTCCTTCAGTCACCAAATTTCTAAAATAGTAATTTCGAATTTCATCTGAACAATTTTATATCCAAAGAATAGGTGTTGGCAAAGGTACTAAGGATGTGAACAAGCCAAATATAGTATTTCTTTGTCTCGGTTTACATGATGCTAGAAACTTGGATTACAAGTTTGGATTACAACTCTGGAGACAAAGGTTGAAATCCCTGCGTTGCGGTGGAAAAACTTGGAAAAGTCATACTTTCTCAGCCTCAGAAGAAACCAAAGATAAACCTCTATAATCCCACCCCCAAAATAAAACAACCAAGAACAACAACCCAATGCTCAATAGGTTGGGTTTAGGATTGCCACAAATCAGAAATGACGTGAAAGTGCCCAACTAAAAGTGGGGGAAATTTTATTGGTAGTCAAAACCCTTGGGCAATTCCATGCATAGCCTAATATGGTCTTGTTCGTGAAGTTGGAGGTCCCAGAATAACATCTATATGTTTGTCTTCTGTAATCAGCAAATCAACCCATAATAATAGTATCAAAACCATAACATGTTTTTTAAAATAACTGGTAAAATAAAACCAAAATGGAAGGCTCTATATCTTGTTGCTGATCCTTCTTTGTGGACCCAGGTGCAACCATTCTGGAGGAGGGCATGGCCTCTGCTGACCTGCTGAAGTAAGAGCTGTCTGTATCCTTGATCAGTACACTCCTGCCATCAGAGAGTTCTCGTTTGGCCTGATCCCCTGTCAGCCTGTCTGAAGGGCAACTGAATGAGGTTTTTAACAAATACACTCCTCTGTCCTGCCAGAGTTCTATAGCAGAGGGGAAAGGGAAGACAGAATGGCAGCTATGAATGGAGGATTTTATATAGAGAGAGAGAAAGGGGGGGGGGATAAAGAAACAGAAAAATAGAGTGACAAAAAGTGAATGGAAAGAAACAGAAACAATAGAGTGACAAAAAGAACTCTTCAGAAATCTCTTGAAAATTTTCAACACAACTGTTGGGCATCCTTGAAAGCAATGAATTCCATGATGCGGATTCTTGGGGAAAGAATTCAAAAGTAAGTTGCTAATAACCAAACTTTTAAATTCCAAATATATGGTGGATCCAGAATTGGAACACCACACTGTTCTGGTCATCAACTCACAATAAGACAGTTGCGCAGCTGGGAAAGAGCTACCAGCAGAATTGAGAGGCCTGTTCTCATGTGAAGAAAGATTACATTACATTAGGAAACAAAAATTGAGTGAACAAAGATGCAAGTCTGGAACTTCTAGAATTTCCCAGTCACCTCTGGTGTGAAGTTTCTCTGTATCTCTGAATACTATAATGTAGGCAGACTAACGGTCTTCTCACACCATGTGATGGCTGTTAGATCTAATGATTTTAAAAGGGGATGTCTTTTTATTCTGTTTGCAAGGTTTGTAGAAAAGCTTGGCTAACCACTATAGAAAAGAAGATGCTGTACTGGATGGATTTGTTTGCTGCATTCAGCAGAACTTCTTTGTTATAATATGGATTCATGTCAGACTTTTTAGTGGGACTATAATGGAAGCCATACATGTTTACTTCACAACTCAGTATTCAAAATATTTGGAAAGCGTTTCAGATGATGAAATTATTTTATCCTGTTGTTTCAGGTGATAGGAGTGGAAGTAATGGGTTCAAATTATGCAAACAAATCTTTGGAGAACTTCCTGGCCTTGCAAGCACACTATGCATGGCCACCAATCCAAAGATTTATTGAATCGGTAGCAAATTGAACAATATGACCTCCAGGGACTCTTCCAACTATGATGCTCTAAGACAGTGGTTCTCAAAGTGCTCCATAGAGCGCTTGGGGTTCCACAAAGCATACTGATTCCACGGGTTCCTTCCTCTCCCTCCTCCTCCCCACACCTCCCTCACCACCAAAAACCATTTTCCCTTGCCTCCCTCGCCTCTCTTGCTGGCCTTATCCTTTTACTTTCACCGTCTTTGCTTCTAAAACCCCATATCACTAAGGGGGGCGGGGGTTGTGCTTTTCCTGCATGGTAGAAGGCCCCTAGGGTTGCTGCTACTACTACTACTACTTATTATTATTATTATTATTATTATTATTATTATTATTATTACTACTGCTACTACTAATACTACTGTTATTATTACAAATGCTTGATGACCATCTGTTGCGGGTGCTTTGACTGCGCTTTCCCTGCATGGCAGAACTGGGTTGAACTGGATGGCCCCTGAGGTCTTCCACTGAAATTCTGTTAAGTTTATTTGGTTAAAATTCTTCATGTATTGTTATTTCTTTCCTTGTGTTTTGCACTCCAGATGAGATATATGCAATGTGCATAGGAATTTGTTGCATTTTTTTTCCAGTTAGTTCACACAAACACTCTCCATTCATCTGCCACTGGCCTGGCCCATGCCTGAGATAGATAGATAGATAGATAGATAGATAGATAGATAGATAGATAGATAGATAGATAGATAGATAGATACATTTCTTGGGGCTCCATGAGAAACTTTTGCTTCAGAAAGAGCTCTGTGGCAGAAAAGGTTTAAGAACCCCTGCTCTGAGAAATCTAAATTAGTACCAGAGAAAATGCCCCCTGACCCTAATATTCTTCTGTTCATATATCTTTTTCATACCTTCATTCCTCAATACTTTCCTGGGATTTTTTATTACATAGTGCAACATACATTAGAAATGATTTGTTCTGAATGTTTCTCTTCTTGAAATCATCTGCTCATCACCGAGATCTGTCTTGGAGATGATTGATTTTTTAATGCATGCTCAACATGAAAATCAGATCAAACTTAATACTTGGCAATATATCAAGTGGCAAATTGGTGTTCCTTAAGCCCATATTTGGTTAATACTTGGTTGTAACAATAATTGCATTGGGTTGCTGTGAGTTTTCCGGGCTGTATGGCCATGTTCTGCGTGGTCATAACTGCACTGATGTTGGCATTTCTCTAGCAGTGCAAAACAAACTTAGGTAGGTTTTTGTTATTCCTTCAGATAAGAGTTGAAGTCAAAATATTGATTATCAAAAGAAGTGTGTGCAACTTTGAACCAGTAGCTCAAAAAGACCACTAATTTTATTTTAGTTTTGATGTGAAAAATCTACAATGAGAGGCAGAGTCTAGTCTTCTTAACAAAATAAATACTGTACACATTCCTTATCTGGAATTCCAAAATCTGAAATACTTCTAAATCTAAATTTATCCACATGGGTGACTGAGATAATGGCACATTTGTTTTCTGATAGTTTAATGTACACAAACTTTGTCTCATGCACAATGCTATTTAAAATGTTGTGCATGTTTATGAGGTGTATATGAAAGATAAATTAATTTCATGTTGAGACTTGAGTTCTATCTCCAACACATGTAATTTGTTCTTGCTAAGTCCATATAGGAACATCACTTGGTTTTCAAGAGATTTGTTGCACAAATTCATAGAATAGAGCTTTCTTTCAAGTCACTTTAAATATTTTGCACATATTTTGTATTTATAAACATAAAATATGTGTTTTTTTTAGACCGGAGCAAGATGTTTTGACCGTCCAAATGTTGCCAGGTGACAACTTGGTTCAGCCTTGGACAGGATAACCAGTTATGGGACCAGCAGTCCAGTATTTGGAGGACTACAAGCTCCCTACTTCTTATTCTTTAGTAACATATTTCTTTTTTTTAAAAAATCCTAGCATTTGTTGTGTTTAAATAGAGCTTATATTCATGATGCAGTCTGTGTTATACGTGTTAATGAAAGGTTTAAAATGAGAATATAATGAGTGAGCAGAATATATGGACATCATTTCAAAATTAGGTGACAATATGGAACAAACACGATAATGGGTGGGAAATGGTCATTTCAATCCCACTGGGTGAAGAGTACTTATTTTAAAGCATATATAGCACTCTAGTGCAGCGTTTTTCAACCTGGGGGTTGCGAGGGGTTACCAAAGACCAGCAGAATATACAGTATTTTCTGTTAGTCATGGGGGTCCTGTGTGGGAGATCTGGCCCAATTCTATCGGTGGGGTTCAGAATGCTCTTTGATTGTAGGTGAACTACACATCCCAGCAACAACATCCAACTGTCAATGTCTATTTTCCCCAAACTCCACCAGTGTTCACATTTTGGCATATTGAGAATTTGTGCCAAAATGTGGTCCAGATCTATCATTATTTGAGTCCACAGTGCTCTCTGGATGTAGGTGAACAACAACTCCAAAACTCAAGGTCAATGCCCACCAAACCCTTCCAGTATTTTCTGTTGATGATGGGAGTTCTGTGTGCCAAGTTTGGTTCAGTTCCATCATTGGTGAAGTTCAGAATGCTCTGATTGTAGGTTAATTATAACTCCCAACTCCCAAATGACAAACTCAGTCCCCCAACTCCATCAGTACGCAAATTTGGGCATATCAGGTATTTGTGCCAAATTTGGTCCAGTTAATGGAAATACACCCTGCATATCAGATATTTACATTACAATTCATAACAATATAATTACAGTTATGAAGTAAAAATATTTTTATGGTTGAAGGTCACCACAACATGAGGAACTGTATTAAGAGGTCACAGCATTAGGAAGGTTGAGAACCACTGCTCTAGTGTGATCTGAGTTCATAAAGCCACATATACCTGAGAATAGTAGAAAGTAAGATAGTAGAAAATTTCTGCATGCATTTTGTAATACATCAGTTTGATCGAGTTATAACTAATGCAATATTTGCTTTTGTTTTTATTTGCTTTTTTTTAGAAATATGTCAAATTAACAGCTTGTACTGGTTGCAGAGCTCAGTGCAAGTTTTTTGACATGACACAGTGCATAGGATCTAATGGATATATGGAGCCATACTGCTCAACTGCATGTATCAACACACACAAATCAAAATATGCAAAATCACAAAGTAAGTGAGAGGGTGCTGTGTTTTCATCAATTCCAAATTAGTGGAGTCTTGTTTCATTTCTTGTTTTCTCTGATTTACCTCTGACAGGTTATTTTAAAGCAAATTCATGCCCAAATTACACAACATTTAGGACATAAAATCATTAGCTGTGCTTTTGTATTATGGCTCAGATTTAATCTTATTTAGGGTAGACTCAATGGGATTTAAATTTGTCATGACTGAGGCCTCATCTACGCTGATTATTTAATGCAATTTCAAACTGGGATTGAAGAAAGTGGTTTTGCTGTGCAGGTGATTACATATGAAATCGAACCAGTTTGAGGCATGGATGGTGATAACAAAGCCACAGAACACTGATGCACATTAAGGTCTTCCTTTTGTGCACTTTTGTGGGAGTTTATTGTCTGGAAGTTGCAGTTTCAAGTTAGCTTCGAACTGAATTAAATAGTCAGTGTAGATGGGGTCCAATTTAACTAATTGTTCTGATGTAAACATGACTCAATCTGGATTCAGATTTAAGAATGAGTACTGTAAGCCTTTGGTGTTGGACTTATCCATGTTTTGTTGAGCTACAGCTTCTTTTTAGTTGGACTATTAATGGTAGTACCACTTTTACCTTGATTTTGCTGTTGAGGCCTATATTTTTGGTGGGAACAACAGTGCAGTCTGTTATAATAGAATTCAATATGTGATAAATTCTAATGGTACATGAAAAATTCCACCCCCATATTGATATAATAGATTAGCTTATGATTGTAAATAAATGTAGACCGAGTTGGTGGGGATAAAGTTGCCTGAAGGGCTAAAACTACATACATTGGTTTATTTAATTTATATCTATGCTTTCCCCCCAACATAGAATGCATTTGGTAATACTACAGAAATGATGTAGGTTAAGTTAATTGGGCTTGAGTTAAAAAAAATTACAGTTATATTTTTTAAAATCTAAATATATATATACATCTTTCACATTGGCCCAGGTTATTATTTACAGGTTCATGCATACATTTGCAGTAGGAGCAATCAAACCAAGAAGTGTCTTGTTAACCATAGTTTTCTGTGTAAATTTAATTACCAGATTCATATAAAGCGGTTAATTTAACCTGAAGTTTGGAGTTGGTGTAATATTCTAGGTTGTGTCCAATCTGGCAAATACAAATAATATAAAATTAGAAACAATGGCTAATTGGAGAGCAATTAATTGTTTGGTTCACTCATTTCTTGCTTTCTAACCTGAGATATGATTATCCAAATATGGCAGTTGACAGAAATTGAGAAGTGTCAGTTTGTCATTCATAATCTTGTACATTTGCATTTATTTTCCTTGTAAACTACATTTTTCTTTTAGGTATGGAAATTGTTTGCCACTTTTGTAAGCGAAACTCTTTACCTCAGTGTCAAGCCACAATGCCAGATGGAATACTGTACAACTTTTGCAGTTCCCGTTGTGTAGCTAAATTTCAGGTTAGCTGTTGTGTTAAATCTCTTCCTCCCTGGATGTACAAGGTGTTTAAAAAAGGTGGGCCCGATTTGAAATCACTATATCTCTGCAACCACGAAGCACTGATGAATGAAACTCTTGCCATCTGAAAGGATGATTACCACTAGCTGCCTCTCCATGCTCACAAACATCCCCTAGCTTCATTCATACACAAGATGGCAACCCCGCAATGTAAGACCTAATGACATACTCTCCATTTGTGGGGTTATTTTTCAGATTTGTTTCTGGCTTTAAATGGTTATTAAAACTTGATAACGTATTAAACTGTTTCTAACTTTTTGTGTAATTGGAACATGTTGCTTTCATGAAATATACTTCTTTGAAATTGGGTCCATCATTTTGATACACCCTGTATATCTTGCTGTGCATGTCTACTAGGAACTTTTAGTATGTTCATATTAAATAGTTGTCTTAACTACTTACAGGTAAAATCACATCATACACACACACGCTAACTCACACACATTTACATGTTCAAACAAATTAGTTTTACAGTGTGCCTCATCAAATGTTGACTATGTTCAAGTGGGTATAATAGAGTAATTTCCTGATTTGAAAACTTCCATGATCAGCTATTTGGATTCCATTTCCTGCTGCCCTGAATTTTAAGATGGGAGTACACCAGTAGTTCTCATTGTCACTGCAGGAATACAAGGCTCACTGTGCTTGCTGTAGTATGTTTACAGGGCAAGGGTGCTTTTTTCTAATTTAAGGGTTGTATAAAGCAGTTGCACATTCCCTTATACCAGTGTTTCTCAAACTGTATTCCTCCAGGTGTTTTTGACTTCAGCTCCCAGAAATCCCAGCTATCTTATCAGCTGTTAGGGGTTGTGGGAGCTGAAGTCCAAAACGTCTGGAGGAGCACAGTTTGAGAAATTCTAGAGTATGCCATTTGTCACATTGATGTGTGGCTCGGTTTGATTGAACTAGCAAGAGTGTTGTCGAAGGCTTTCATGGCCGGAATCACTGGGTTGCTGTGAGTTTTCCGGGCTGTATGGCCTTGTTCCAGAAGCATTCTCTGCTGATGCTTCACTCACATCTATGGCAGGCATCCTCACAACCTCTGGGGATGCCTGCCATAGATCTCGGTGAAACGTGGCCATACATCCAGGAAAACTCACAGCATCCCAAAACTAGCAAGAATCTCACTCTTACAAAGGCAGGTTTAGATCTGCTCAATTTAAGTTTTGGGATTAAACTCACTTTCTAACCACAGGATTTCTTGAGGTTCTTGTCATGTATAAAGATTAGCTGGTTGTCATGATTACTTCCTTATCTCTGTGTGTTCCTGTCATGTATAGAAATAGACCTGTCATAATTACTACCTCCTTATCTCAGTTGAGTGGGGTTTTACCAATTGAAGTTCAATGTTTTGATTACATATGTTAGCAGGAGAGGCGGAATATCTAACTTAGCATAAAAACATAATAGCCTTTCACACTCCTTTTTTAAAAAGATGAAAATTGTTCTAAAAAGAACAATTGCCAAGTTTCAAGTGCATTCATTGCCAAGTTTTCATTCCATACAAAATCTCAAGTATGTGCAAGTTTAACAAAGCTGACATTTTTACATGCAGGCATTCCAAATGGCAGGATTGGGAAGAGCAACAACCCTAGCCGATTTCGAAAGAAATCAAGAAATTTTGACGCGGGAAGAATAGACTAAACTTACAAATAACTCTCATTTTTGTTTTTAGATTTTACATGAGCTTTTATAAAGTATGTCTATTCCAATATATTTCATATAACCAGATTTCATTTGTGATTTTATAAATTATGGCAGTGCTTTTGTATATATTTGATGTATACAGATTATATATTAGATGAACTTTTAGCTTGTATTTTTTACCAACTGCTTTATAAAAATGAAGTGAGAGGTCATACTGGAAGATAATATTCTGCTTTGTAATAGGGGATGAGCTACACAAAATACAATACTGTTTGATAGAGAATTCAAAAGCATAAACCATATTTATCTGAAATAGCAGTATATAAAGGGATCTTGTAGCAATTTTGAGACTGTGATTTTTAGTTGGATGGTGGACTGTTTAAACTGGGTTATTTGACTAGTTTGCCATTGCATACAGAGTTGATAAAAATACACTGCATTTCTAATTGTGTCCTAGTTTAAATGAAATATTTGTCTTGGTCCAAATTATTCAAGATAGACTACTAATTTTACCTCTAGAGCTCACTCAGTTATTAGCACCTTTTTGACTCCCATTTCCCAGGACCATAAACAAGCATAGCCAGTAGATTCTGGGGGTTATAATCCAAAAATTATCAATAAAATAGGTAACCTTTCCAAAAATATAATTTTCTCAAGTTCTTATCTACGCACTTTCAGTATTGTTTAATCAAAACATTTGATCAACATCACTTTTTTTTACCATAGTCTGGGTTGCTTTCTACTTCTAACCATGCAAATTAAATTATGACGATCATAGTTTTTCTTTATCATCTTTTAACCTTGCATGTTATACGCTAGACACAGCTTTTGGTTGCTATTAATGAAACTTTTTTTCATGTTATGTGGCCTACATTTCAGTTTGCATTTACTTCTGCTTCTTCTAACTATGTGTGGGCTGGTCAGCTCAACCTCTTTAGCTTTACATTGATGGGTTTTGGAGGAACATGGGAAAATGATGAATTATTGTGGTTATGGCCATCAATAATCAACGATACAGGCTCTTCATACTGCAAGGAAATCTTGTTATATAGCTAAAAGGGGAAGAAAATAAACTCTGATATTATGTGGGTAGTCAGTAGCATGTACTCAATGGAAAGTGATCTAAATTGAGTGGAATCTAGACTATCATTCTCTGGACAAATGGAAAAATTACAGGTAAGATACATTTTCAGAGCTGACAAATGTGTCACAGAAATAGTTACAATTTTCTTACTTTACATTTTAGCTCAAAGGTAACAGGGCACGATTGAAATATTTACACATAAATAAAGATTATGCATTCAACACCAGTTCATTTCACCTTGTAGAGTACCAAACAAGTAGCACGGCTGTTCAAATACAATTAAAGGAAAATTACTAAATATGATGCACACGGTTCATAGAATCAGAGTTGGAAGAGACCACATGGGCCATCAAGTCCAATCCTCTGCCATTTATTTATTTGCTCACAGCATTTATATTCCACCCTTTTCAAGGGGGACTCAGGGCGGATCACAGAACACATACACAACAAATATTCAATGCCGTTAAACAGACAGGACAGGCAACAGATAGAGGTATTAGGTCGCCATTTTTCCCCAACTTCAGTATCCTGGAAGTTATGCTCGATTCCAGACACTGCTGTGATCAAGTCTGTCTATGGTAGAGAGCCTTGATCATAGACTTCCTCCTTCCTTTGATCGGCAGAATTTTCTGGTATTTCCTTTATGTTGCCATAAAATACCTCCCCGCTAAAACAGTGCTTAACTTCTCTACTCGCAGCTCACCGCTGTTTTCGAACTGCTTAGGTGGACAGTAAGCTGGGCTGAAGGTTGGGACAAAGAATAACAACAAAGAATAACTTTAGCCAAAGAGTCTATCAAACACCAAACCTGATTTCAGTCAAACCTACTCGCCGCATCAGTATTTTATAGAATTTTAGAGCTTCTCAGACAACGACAAAATGTGAATGAATAATATCTAATACATATGTGGTAATCCTTTATCTTCGATCCCCTGGTGGCGCAGTGGGTTAAACCCCTGTGCCGGCAGGACTGAAGACCGACAGGTCGCAGGTTCGAATCCGGGCAGAGGCGGATGAGCTCCCTCTATCAGCTCCAGCTCCTCATGCGGGGACATGAGAGAAGCCTCCCACAAGGATAAAAACATCAAAAATCATCCAGGCGTCCCCTGGGCAACGTCCTTGCACACGGCCAATTCTCTCACGCCAGGAGTCACTCCTGACACGACCAAAAAAAAAAAAATCCTTTATCTAAAGCTTATATGCCCAGCACAGAATGTAGCCAGATATGGTTTGTTTTTTAACAAGTGTTCTTAGTATCTGGCACTGTACGTTGACATAGCCTCTGGTTGTTGGCCTTGGGCACAGTGCATTGCAGTTACAACATTTCTGGCATAACACAAAAGACTCCCCATCCAAGCTATACTTGCCATGGGGAGACATCAGCTATTGTCAAAATTAAGTTGTTTAGTCCCGTTGAAATGGATCCATTTACAACTGAATCTTTTAATTCTTATTTTGTTGCTAAAGGTATAATATCAGGCCTGTATCCATAGGGCTGGAAGTCAAAGAAGAAATTGAGTCAATTAAAGCTGATCGTTTTTTAGAAGTCTTCCTCAATTAACTGTAGTTTGTGCTTCCACAACAAACAGGTTAGAGCTAGTCTATGGAATTTCTACTATTTTCAGCTTGCTTTGGTGAGTTAATGTAGAATGGCCATTAGCCCATAGTCATAACAATAATTAAACTTTAAGTAACATATAAACAATGAAAGGTCAGAGATATTCATAAAAACAGTGAACATAGAAAATATATTGCACCCACCTCAATCTAATAAAGAAGCATTCTGAATTCTTGCCCACAATTGTATACTACCACTGCACCTGATTATAATCCTGCAATTCAGTCTCAGTAAAGCTGCCCTCTCAACTTGGTCTCAACAGCAGGATTGCCATACAAAAGGAGATTGGAAATACCAAGAAGGCTTTCCCCCATTGTTGGGACTAATACACAGCTCCACACTGAAGCAGTGATAAATATGGATGGACACATTAATCATCTCTTAACCAAGGAAGAAGATGTGAATATCCAATTATTAGTATCTGTCTCCATGTCTTACATACCTGAAGTATCATCGTTGACCTTTGGCAACAGTCTTAAGAGCTTCACCATCATTGTCTCAATTGATATTTTAATGGTATCATATACTACTGATGCATATTCAGATGGCATCTGTCTTGGCTGTCCTTGCAGTACCAACATCAGCTGTCCCTGGACACTCTGCAGTAGGCACAAGGAACACCCATTGTGTTTGCACCAGGGTTCTCTTAATTAGGATGATAGTCGGTAACCATTTCAACAGGTTCACAGTAATCTGCTGATAATACTGGTATGAGTTTGATGGGTTTAGCAGAACTTCTTTCCTTTCCAATGCAACATTTGGCATTGATACCAATAATAAGCATATACCAATCGACCACCTAAATTTCACAAATGGAAATGGGGATTCGAGGTACTTATGGCCAGTATAGCCCCTATACTTCACCACCTAACTTTTTCTTTGGGGACCAACATCCATTAAGTCCAGCAGATTATATTAACTTGTTCGCTTGAATAGGCTGTTATAATAGCATAGCGTTAGGTGAGATGACAGCTCGGGGCTATGACTACAAATTTGTACAGTGCAATTGTGCTGTCATTAAGAATTGCCAGCTAAAAACCTGTTGGGTACATAACAGTTTTCATTTGGGGAAAAGTAGAAACCTCTCTTCATTATGTTCTGGAAGTTGAAGGAAACTCATCCTAGTCTTTCAGAACAAATCTCATCATCTATCAGGTCACAACTTGCTATGTGAAAGTAAACAGCAGCAGCAATAGCCTTCTGAAGGCATGGCTATTTGGGATTGGCAGGCCTGTCTTTCACATATAGGGCTTGTACAGGACTCTTATTTGGTGGCAGAGGTACCAGTTCAGAAACAAACAAAAATTAGGTGTCGGTCAATAAATGAGTAGCAGCTAAGAAGAAGACACAAATGCAACTCTATCAGAAGCCGGTTCCTTGGTGCTTTGGACTGGGCAATCACCCAAACAATGTTGTCTTATTTCAGGCTCATTATCATCTTCACATCTCAGGACTCATCTTCATCTAAGAAGCTGTACTCCACTAATACATATCCTATATTCTATCAGGGAAGAGAGTCCAAATTCAGGAAACATTACTTTTGATTTCCCTGCCACCTGTATCAATCCACTTCAACTCCACTTACGAAAAAACTCCGCTAATTCTTCTCCATCTTGGCATTCCATAACATCAGACACATGAGTGCTCATTAGCTTTAATAGGAATTTGATGATTCCTGAGAGTCGTAAAATTCTTTCTTACCATTTTGATAGTTGAAGAAAAGATATACTCTTCTCTAAAAGAGCATTACAGCCAATATTAATTCAAGAGGCATGGCTTCTTTCTAAGGTACATTATAATCCCAAAGAGGGAAGGAGAATTCAGAACCTTCATCTATTAGGAAGTAGGAATGTCTCCATTTTTCTTTTACTAGGACACGGAAGTTGATCTTCAATGACAGCCTTGAAAAATACTTATTTTGATATCTGTATCAGACTATTACATCATTGATTCCTTCTCTTGTTATACAGCCAACTGCTAATATAGGCAGTCCCCATTTATCTGATGAGTTAAGGAGTGAAACACTGGCAGAAAGTACAGTTAATTGAATAGAGGAACCCAGGTGTTTTCTTTTAGCTTGGCTGCTGAAAAGCATAAAAGCACACACTTCTGTTTGTGTGATAAAGCTAAAAGAATTTTGTCATGCATTCAAAAGTGATGCAAGGATGAGTCCACTCCATAGGCAAGCAGTCCCAAACAAGACTTGTACCCCTGACAAAAGAGGAGCTCTCTCATTGAATTAATGGGACTTACCTCTAGTCGGCAAGCATTGAAAAAGCAAGGCATCAAAAATAAGGCATCAAAAGGGAGGGGAAGCATGTACCAGTTATACAGGGCAGAAATGAAATTCATGGCTGTAGTGGCAGCTTGGGTCGAGGTTCAGGGGACTGGTTTTCTCCTGAGTAAATGATAGGGTAGACTATTACTAAAAGAGCATTATAGCCAATATTATATGCACAGTTTTCCTGCTTGCAGGCATCACCTAGTCATCAATCCCTTTCCCTTCAAATGCTGTGAAAATTAAGGCAGTTGGACTCCCTCAGTAGGCTAGTCCAGTGTCTTCTGGCTTCAGAATCAGTATCTCAACTGTGACTCAGATATGTATGGAAAAGTAAAGATTCTTCAAGGATTCTCGACATCCTCAGTGGCAGTGATAGACATTATTGGCAAGGCTCCAGATGTATGTTCTCCAGCACTGGTTTGTCCAGGTTTCTGTCTACACCATGATTATCCCACATTCAACAATTGATACTGTAGTCCCTTGGCTGGAGGACCTGTGTACCTAACATCACAAGAGCTAAGGTATTCTGTATGCTGGAACCATGGCTGCCATCAACCTCAAATGTATCCATGACAAGTTGGAGAGATCACCTGTTCTTTAGTATTCCATAGGATTTAATTCCAAGAAAAATGTAGTTTAATCAAACCAGATGGATCCATCAACTCCTTTGAAATACACTGAGCTCTACATGCCATTGAAGATAACATCAGACATCTAGGTCAACAAGCAAGGAATCAATGAACTCGTCATTCTCTTGAATTTCACTGTTTATTTTGAGAATTGGTGTCTGAGAAATCTTCCTAGTGACGGTTAACATCTGAATTTGGGTATCATCAAACTAACAAAATGAATCTGTTGCAATCTTTCCTTAGAAGATACAGAGAATACTGACAGAAACGCATAGACCTTTTATAAGGTTCTTTTACATTTTCAAGTGCACTTCCTTTATGATCTTCTGTCAGAAATGCATATTTGCAGTGTGAAAGTGAGTAACATTTTACAGTTTCTCTTTTCCTTAACTGACCAAGAGTTCTCACTTGTATCAATAAGGGTGCATATTTCCAATTCATAGGACATTTAGGATTCATACACTCTCTAATCAAACCATTCCTAAGGACCTGTCAAGAGTTCACATCCTTCTTTGCCAATTTAAAGGCCAAGCCTTCAGTTCCTCTGGCAGTTACTTCACACGCCTTTGAATAAAAAAGATGTTACTTTTAGAATTTTCCAAAAGATACTATGCATGGATATGGTGGCAAAACTAACAGATCTGTTTTTCAACATACTAGGGTAGCTGCTGAATCAGTCTAATCTCCTCTTTTCTTTATGTTTCGGGGTTCACACATGCTTAGTAAGTGATTATGGAGGCAGTTGTTTAACTTGTACACAGGTACAGTAAGATCACATGGAGTAGAAGCCCATTCTTTCCCAGGTCAAGATTTATTGCTTAGATTACTGCAGACAGGTTGCTGCAACCAGTGCTGAAATCTCTTTTTTTCAGCCCTCCTTCGCCATATTCCCAAACTTAATGCTGTTAAAAACCTCTAGCTGGGCAGACGACAAGAAAAAGACAGGTCTGGATTGTTTTACAAAGCTTCTTGCTCAACTTTGTTAGCTGAGATATACCTGTATTTCCTTCCATGTGGCCTACCTAGATTAGTGTCTCCCATTGTTTTCCCCATAACTTATAACAAAGATGTCAAACTCCTTTTCGCTAAGGGCCACATCAGCCTCATGGTTGCCTTCAAAGGGCCATTTGTTGTTGGAAGACTGTCACTATGGCCCCTTCCACACAGCTGAATAAAATCCCACATTTTCTGCTTTGAACTAGAATATATGGCAGTGTGGACTCTGATAACCCAGTTCAAAGCAGATATTGTGGAATTTTCTGCCTTGATATTTAGGCTGTGTGGAAGAGCCCTATGTTGCCCTGGCATTGAAAGCCTCACAGGCCACATAAAATGACCTGGCAGACTGGATTTGGCCTTTGGGCCTTGTGTTTGGCAAGTGTGATCTATAATGTCCTTTCTGCCAGTGATCTCGCCTTCACCTTTTCATCATCATATGAAATACTTTGTTAAAATAACTCATTCTGAAATATTTTTTGATAATGCACTTTAAAATAATTTAAAGAGGGAATGGAGCCAGAAGCTTTGTTAGATAAAATCATTCTCCAGATATAAGTGTCTGGTGATCTGTTGCTTTCTTCTCTTTTGCATATAACAGTTTCTGCTTGATTATTCTCCCTTGTGGCCTGTCCAAGTACAGCCTTAATTTGCTCATTTCCGTGTGGGTGGGCTCAGGTGTTTAGGGTGCCTTCGTCTGGAAGACTACATACCTTGTATCTGTTGTTTCTTACTAACATTATACGGTGGTAACTGATTTGTGCGTTAAGACAGTTTAGTCTCAGTCATGATGCCAATAAGTGTGAACAATGTTGTAGTACCTTGGGCCCTTGGTATCTGCTGAGGTTTAGTTTCAGGAACACATTCATACACATGGATACCAAAATGCCCTGTTCTATACAATGGTGTAAGTCAGTGGTATCCCTTGTTTAATGCGGCAAAATCAACGTTTGCTTTTAAATATGTAAATACATGACTGCAAAACAGTTGAATCCGTGGATGCAAAAACCATGGCTACAAAGGATCAACTATATTGCCTCTGGCTTTTTTATTTAAAAGAACAAAACCCTCTACCCTTCCATTTGAAACAGTTAAATACCTTTTACTCTAATCTTTGAGAATGTTGTGGTGTTTAAGTCAGTGATTCCCACCTTTTTTTTGGCCAGGGACCACTGTGATCAGGGATCACTCTCCAACATTAGTACCAAAAGGGTTATGAATTAGTTTTTGGTCAACTTTAGATTCGGTTTGGTTATTTGGAGTACTGATTCAGAAAATTACATTGGATAGACCACATCCACTCTAGTTTCTGATACAGAGCGTAGGCCATCCAGTAGTCGCCATCTTACCACCCACAGAAAACCATATTTAATAATCTATAGAGCTGTTGTGGTCTATCCAATGCAGTTTTCTGATTCAGCACTCCAAATAAACCCAGGAACAGGGCTAAAAATGAAGACACCAAGGCATCCCTGCTTCCAGGTGCCAATCAGGAGAGGGAGGAGGAGGAGAAGCAGTCAGGAGGCTTGTTGTCATACCTTTTGTGGGTAGTCAGCCTCTCCCCTCCCAATATCCCTGTTGCCTCAGCATTATAAGAGGGTTTTGCGAGACCAGTCGCTCTCATTGCAACAGTGTAGTAACAGTGAGGCCTCGGACCATATTTTAGTTCTTGTGGACCATTGGTGGTTCGTGGACCACAGGTTGGGAAACATTGGTTTAAGTGAATATACTGCCAAAAAGGTATTGCACACTGAATACATATAAAAGAGAATGGGGTGAAATGGTAATAAGAAGCTAGATTGTGTAGAATTGCACATTTGTCCTTCACACTTGTTCACTAGTTTGCCCCAGTTCATCAGTCCATACCCACCTCCCAACATGTCCCTATTAGATGTTTTTGCTGTTCTAGTTTTGACTCAGTTAATGTGCAGTTCATCTGATCTCTTTGGAAAACTCACTCAGCCTCCGTTGCTTTTTTTATGCTTGGACACTTTTCTCCATAACACCATATAACCCAAGTCATGACTGAAGCAGGGGGCTCCTTCCTCAAAATTTGGGGATGAGCTAGTGAGCTACTTCTCCTTTCTTCTTCACACTCTTTTCTAACCTACTGTTGACATTTTGGCTGCTCAGAAACTGATTATAGTGAGTCAGTAATAAAAGTATGCATCTGAAATTTGATGAATGAGTCTGCGTAAAGCATTTGATTGAGAAGAAATGGTACATACTGAAAATCTATTACATATTAATTCCTATACTCACTAACAAAAATAAATATTAAAACCCATAGCTTTATGTAATATTCTCCTAGAGTAATCTGTGCATTTTGGACATATTTTCCAGACTTTAAACACACAATCTTCAACGAACGGCCAGTTTGTGGCTCCAAGTGACATTCAGCTAAAATGCAATTATTGCAAAAATACTTTCTGCTCAAAGCCAGAGGTCCTGGAATGGGAAGTAAGTAAATGACAATGAAATTGAATGTGTCGTTCCTGCCTTATGACAAAATGCTTGTGCAATGTCACTAAGTCTTAGAATAAATATAAATGAGAAACATTAAATTTCATGCTCTTTAAAATATTTAATCATTTTGTAGAATTGTTTACAGTAATTAGTTTACTGCCTTTTGTTTTTTTGTTTTTTTCATAACCCTTTCCAAGCATATAATAGAGATAAATAATGGACAAATAAAGAATATTGGTTTAACTCACTTTGAATGGCTATAGAAAACTAAATGCTGAGCAGATAGAACATTTATTTATCTTACAGTTTGGTGGTGGGTTATAATTCTGCGTGTTGTATACATTTTATATTGATAACTTTTAAAACTGTTACATCGTTTTGATTAATGGAAATATACTCATATAACCCTCATACCTATAATGTGTTTGTGAACATAGTTTGATTTAACATTTTAATACAAAACAGCCATTTTCAAATGCTACGTTTTGCCTTTTCCATGTATAGAGCCTGTAATATTATTAAATATTATATATATTCTACATCTTCTTACATCTTTTTTTATTTGATTTTTTTCTCATTAGAACAAAGTATATCAGTTCTGCACTAGAGTTTGTTCTGATGACTATAAGAAGCTACATTGTATAGTAACGTACTGTGAATACTGTCAAGAGGAGAAGACGCTGCATGAAACGGTGAAATTTTCTGGTATCAAGAGACCGTTCTGTAGTGAAGGTGTGTTGTGTCTCTATGCAGTGTGTAGTTGACCATACTGTCATATATAAAAGTATGATTAAAGTCCTTCAGTATACCAAAAGATGAGCTGTGTGGACACATTTAGTTGTTTTGAAGTGGTTTTGTCAGGTTGTATTCAGATGTGCTCATGGCAAAGTGACCTCAAGCGTCCAGTCACTAGCTCTCTTTACCTAAGAGTGCTGTTTTGAATTTGATCCTACTTCCACAACTCTTTATGTTTCTTTGGATCTAAATGAGTTAATAAACATTTATACTGTTTTCAGGACTTGGCAGTTTGTAATGAACACAACTGTCATCAGCTAAGGCCATGATTAAATGTCATGGTGCAAGAGATTTCAACGATTGTGCCATGTGTCCTTTTTACAGGTTGCAAGCTGCTATATAAACAAGACTTTGCAAGACGGTTAGGGTTGCGGTGTGTCACTTGCAATTACTGCTCTCAGCTGTGTAAAAAGGGAGCCACTAAGGAACTTGATGGAGTTGTCAGAGATTTCTGCAGTGAAGACTGTTCTAAAAAATTTCAAGACTGGTATTATAAGGTAATGCCATTTTCAAAATAGATTGAAAACATTGGAAAGATAGCAATTGTTTTTCAGTGTGCTAACCAAACAATTGGCAAGATATGTGCAGGTATTACATGGTACATAATTATACAGGGTTAGTCAAAATGAATAGGCCAATAAGAAAATTAATTTTAGACGAATGTATGTTTACTGTAACCAAACCACAGCTACGTAGCGACAGATAAACTATCAAAGTTTTTTTTGAGCAACACACATGTACGTTAATGCCGCTAGGCGTCGCTAGGGGTCGCTGTTTTCAAAATGGCGGAATCAAGCAAAGAGAAGGCGTTTTGTGTGATGACATTTGCTAAAACAATGTCAGTAATTACGGTCCAGCGAGAATTTCAAGGGTTAGGGTTAGGGTTAGGGTTAGGGTTAGGGTTAGGACCTCAACGAACACCTTCCCAGACGTTGCTGCATTCGATGCCATTACGTCGGATGTGCTGCAACGGATGTGGAATGAACTGGACTATCGCTTGGACATCTGCCGTGTCACACGGGGCGCCCATATCGAACATCTCTGAAGGTGAGACAAAACTTTGATAGTTTATCTGTCGCTACGTAGCTGTAGTTTGGTTACAATAAACATACATTCGTCTAAAATTAATTTTCTTATTGGCCTATTCATTTTGACTAACCCTGTATTTTATGTACGGTACTGTGTGATCAAAATGCTTTTTGTGTGTTTTTAAATGCGTTCATTTTACTAAATGATTGACATTCTGCCTCTTGCATGAAAAAACCTTGTTAAATGTAACACAAATACTGTTAAAAACAAAGTAAATCTCAAGTAGCAATACTATAAGACATTCAGTTTTAAATAAATCATTATATTTACTCATTGTTATTTATTTTTTATTTATCATGTCAGAAGTGGTATAGTTATAATGTATTTTAAAAGACACAAACAAAGTTAGAAACTTGGCATTATGCTAGATTTCCTTTGAGCAGTACCTGGCCACTTGGAGTGCCTCTGGTGTTGCTGTAAGAAGGTCCTCCATTGTGCACGTGGCAGGGTTCAGACTGCATTTTAGTAAGTGCTCTGTGGATTGCTCTTCGTCACACTCATATGTTGTGAACTCCACTTTGTAGCCCATTTCTTAAGCTTAACTCTTCATCTTGTGGTGCCAGAGTACAGTCTATTCAGCACCTTTCAAGTTGCCCAGTCTTCTGTGTGCCCAGGGGGAGTTTCTCATCTGGTATCATTAATGGATTGAGGTTCCAAGTTTTAGCCTGCCACTTTTGGACTCTCGCTTGCTGAGGTGATCCTGCAAGTATCTCTGTAGATCTTAGGAAGCGATTTCTTGAATTAAGATGTTGGCTTGTTGGCTGATATCCAAACAGAGGATGGGCTGAAGATGTCACTGCTGTGGTCCTTTCATTACAGGTTGCTACTTTGCAACGGATGTCAGGTGGTGCAATACCAGCTAAACAGTATAATTTCTCCAGTGGTGTAGGCTGTAGACATCCTGTAATAATGCAACATGTCTCATTAAGAACCACATCCACTGTTTTAATGTGGTGAGAAATATTCCACACTGGACATGCGTATTCAGCAGCAGAGTAGCAAAGCACAAGGGCAGATGTCTTCACTGTATCTGGTTGTGATTCCCAGGTTGTGCCAGTCAGCTTTCGTATGATATTATTTCTAGGACCCACTTTTTGCTTGCTATTCAAACAGTGCTTCTTGTAAGTCAGAGCACGGTCCAGAGTGACTCCCAGGTATTTGGGTGCGCTGCAATGCTCCAGTGGGATTCCTTCCCAGGTAATTCTCAGAGCTCAAGATTCTTGTCTGTTCTTAAGATGAAAGGCACACATCCGCACTTTAGATGGATTAGAAATCAGATGGTTTTCCCTGTAATAGACAGTAAGAGCACCTAAAGCAGGGGTCCTCAAACTAAGGCCCAAGGGCCGGTTATGGCCCTCCGAGGTCATTTATCCGGCTCTCGTTCAGGGTCAACCTAAGTCTGAAACGACTTAAAAGCACACAACGACAACAACAGCAGCAGCAACAATCCTATCTCATCAGGCAAAAGCAGGTCCGCACTTCCCATTGAAATAGTAAAAAGTTTATTTTTGTTAAGATTGTTCTTCATTTTAATTATTGTATTTTATTTTATTTTATTTTATTGCACTACAAATAAGATATGTGCAGTTTGCATAGAAATTCATTCATGTTTTTTTCAAATTCTAATCCGGCCCTCCAATAGTTTGAGGGACTGTGACCTGGCCCTCTGTTTAAAAAGTTTGAGGACCCCTGACCTAAAGCTTTGAAGAGCTTCTGTTCAACCATTTCAAAGCTCTCTGCTTGAGCCGTGATGGCACGATCATCAGCATAGATGAAACTCTCTGTACCTTCTGACAATGGCTGATTATTTGTGAATGTTATTAAAAGTTATTAAAAGTGCATGTCAAGAGATACATCAGCATTATACCCAGAGATGAGATAAGTAGGGATGGGATTTATTGCAAGTGGTTTTAACCACAGCACAGCTCAAGCTTTCTTCTTATAAATAAGGCTTTAATATGTTGGCAAGAACTATGGTAATCATTGCTTATTACATTTATATTATTACTGTGGGCAGTCTAGTAGTGATTTTTCTTTTTTGGCGGGTATCTTCCCCTCATTGCTGCTGTTTCCTTATGTGATGGAATATTATAAACGCTTTTTATCAGACGCATATTACAGCAGTTGGTATTTTCCTATTAAATTAAATGAATAAACATCAAATTGTTTTCAAGGCTGCAAGGTGTGACTGTTGTAAAACCCAAGGAACTCTGAAAGAAAAAGTGCAATGGCGAGGGGAGATGAAAAATTTCTGTGATCAGCATTGCCTTCTACGTTTCTATTGTCAACAAAATGAACCCAATATGGCTACACAGAAAGGACCAGAGAATTTACAATATGGTAGGATTCTTCGCCACTAAATACATTGCGTTCTAAACCTTTGTGATCAATATAATGCTTTATAAGCTTCCTGTTTCCAAAGGAGTTTTTCTATGACATTGGTCCAAACAAAATTTTGTTGGCTTTCATGTCCAGAAATGCTAGTCAGCATGGCCAATGATGAGGGATTTGGGGGATTATATTCCATTGTCTCAGGATCTTGAGATTGGGAACCAGTCTTCTGAGATAATTGTGTGACCCATGGGGTACATTTGGCCATCCAGTGCCGCAAAGGTGGCCTCCCTTGGTTCTGAAGAAATCAGTCCAAAAATGGGCACACCCTTCTTCAGCAACTACTCAGCTCTGTTCTGAGAAAGTGAATTAGAGCAAAATAGCAGAACAAAATTCAGGAATAAATGCTTTTTAGCTCAAAAGACAGTGGGCTTCACTCCTTATAATGGACCTAACAAAAAGTACACAGCACATAACACTTTCACCAGAACTTGGAGGAGAGCTCTCTTCTAGGACAGGGAGCCAGTCTCCAAAATATCTTTCTTCCAAGGAGGAAGTGGGGCTTCTTCCTGATTACTAGTTCTGCTTCCTGCCTCTTGAGCAATGTCCTTTTCCAGGGAGTAGTAGCTTCCTAAAATGGAATTTTCCTTTGTGTTAGTGACTTGGCAACCTTGGAAACTGTATTAGTACAGGGTTGCTGTGAATTTTTCGAACTGTTTGGCCATGTTCCAATAGAATTCTCTCTGGACAGTTTGCCTGCATCTGTAGCAAGCATCCTCAGAGGTTTGTTCAAAGGTCTGTATTAATGTGACCTTGTTTTTCTTCTTTCAAATAAAGTTGGATCCTTGCTTCACTAGGCTTGGTTTCCTAATTCTCCTTAAAAGAGATGAGATGGGCCAAAACTAACAAAATGGAGTTCAGCTGGGACAAATGCAAGATACTCCACTTAGGCAGAAAAAATGAAATGCAAAGATACAAAATGGGAGATGCGTGAAAAAGATCTTTTCTATGTGTGAAAAAGATCTTGGAGTCCTCATGGACAACAAGTTAGTTATGAGTCAACAATGACATGCGGCAGCTTAAAAAGCCAATGGGATTTTGGCCTGTATAAATAGTATAGTGTCTACATACAGGGAAATCATGCTACCCCTGTATTCTGCCTCTGGCAGACCATACCTGGAATACTGAATCCAATTTTGGACATTGCAATTGAAGGAAGATGTTGACAGGCTGGAATGTGTCCAGAGAAGTGCGGCTAAAATGATCAAGGGTCTGGAGAACAAGCCCTATGAGGAGCGGCTTACAGAGCTGGGCATGTTTAGTGTGCAGAAGAGAAGGCTGAGAGGAGACATGATGGCTATGTATTAATATGTGAAGGGAAGTCACAGGGAGGAGGGAGCAGGATATTCCACCTGAATATTAGGAAGAACTTACTAACTATGAGAGTTGTTCAGCAGTGGAACTCTCTGCCCCAGAGTGTGATGGAGACTTCTACTTTGGAGTTTTTTAAACAGATGCTGGATGGCCATCTGTCAGGGTGTTTTGAATGCAATTTTCTTCTTCTCGGCAGGGGGTTGGACTGGATGGCCCATGAGGTCTCTTCCAACTCTGTGATTCTATGATTCTAAAGTTATAGAGGTAGGAAAGTTCTCTTCAGGGACTAATGCAATAGAAAATATTTTACTGGACTAGTCTATGTGAACTCAATTTAGGCCAATGTTAGCATTTCTTTAACAACAACAAAACTATTTGTATACTGCTCTATCTCTCCGAGGGGACTCAGAGCAGCGGTTTCCAAGTAACATAATCAATGCATACAAAGAAAACAGCATAAACATAAAATTAAAAAGACAATATAAGCATTAAAAACCACAATAGCACATATATATTTAAAATAATCCTGCCTGTTAAAGGCAGTTTAAAAGGCTGGGCTGGGCTAGTATGATTTTAGAGGGCCTGGGAAATTAGGTAGAGTCTAAGGCTATTTATTTCCAGGGCCTAATAGAAGAAAGTGACCTGGGTAATTGGTAGAAAAAGATATGGCCAATTTCAACAGTATCTGGGGAAGAACTAGAACTAGTCGTTCTCAAAGAATTGTTTAAACCACCAGGTCTTCAGGCTCTTATGAAAGGAGGAAAGGGATGGGACCTGTCTTATTTCTCCAGGAAGGACATTCCAGAGGCGGGGGGCCACCACTGAGAAGGCCCTCTCCCTCGTCCCCACCAACCATGCTTGTGAGGCGGTGGGAGCGAAAAGAGGGCCCCCCCTGAAGATCTTAAAGTTCGAGCCAGTTCGTAGAGGGAGATGCGATCGCAAAGATAGGTGGGGGCCCGAGCCGTTTAGGGCATTATAGGTCATAACCTGCACCTTGAATTTGGCTTGGCAACTTATAAGCTGTTTTTGATCCTATGTTGGAGTTACTAGGGAAGGAAAGTCCCCTTCGCTATTACTTTGTGTTTCAGATACTGTCCAAGGCATGCTGAAAGTACTTGGTGCCATTCTTGGTACCACCTAACATGAAGATGTTGATTTGTTAAGGAATAATTCAACAGTGTCACTATAATGGAAGTATTGTTTTTAACTTTTACACCTGCATTTGAAATAATGTTATATTAATCATACCTTATCTTGCATTTGTAGATCAGGGTTGTCAGACTCCCCGAACAAAAGTCACAGTAAGTAAACCGTAACTGAGTATGTCTTTAGAGTCTAATATTCCTTCAAGATGCCACTCCTGTATTGTACTGAATACACTCACCTTACAAGGAAGCATTCTTTCATAAGGCTCTGTTCATAAGACACAGTGAACACATGAGTTAAACCATATGCCTGGGAAGAGGAATCTGCAAGATTTTGCTTGTACTGACCCTTGGCATTGAATCAGTTTCAAAACCAAACCAGCTTCACATTATGAGTTTCAAGGTAGGAAGAGAGAGGAAGCCTAACCTCAAGGCATGCTCATACATGCAGAACTTGGAGTATCTTTTTAAAAGTAGTTCATTAAATATTAAACTCCAATACTGCTCTCTTCACAACCAAAAAAAGGGGAAGTAGTTATTATTATATTTTAGTTTCTTTAAAGTAATTCCCATTTCTCAAAGCTGATGAACGAGTTACTCTTTAAAATATAAATATTGATTGTGCTGGCCTCAAGTACAAAACATGCTCCCTCTGATCCAGCTTGTCAAAGTCTCAGCACTGACAATAGGGCTTGGGACAATTGTGACACAGCACTTGAACCATTTAGTGTTCCACTTCCTTGTAATTATAAAGGTAATAATTTTGAGCAAAGAGTTTTGTGGATCTTTTAACACGTAACAATATTATTTGGCATAAGATTTCATGGATTGCAGCCTACTTTATCAGAGCCATGGAGAAATATGGTTATCCTACATCTTAGAATCTTCTATCAAAATTGACTGTAGACTGGGTTGCTGTGAGTTTTCCGGGCTGTATGGGTATGTTCCAGAAGCATCCTGTCCTGATGTTTCACCCATATCTCTTGCAGACATCCTCAGAGGTTGAGGTGTCTGTTGAAAACTAGGCAAGTGAGATTTATATATCTGTGAAATGTCCAGAGTGGGAGAAAGAACTCTTGTCACTCAAAAACGGTGAATTCCAGACAAAAATCAATCAGAGCCAGCTAACACCTCCCAACAAAGAATCTCCCCCGGCAGCAGGCAGACAGGCTTTGAAACTGCAAGGCCATTAAATGCTAATCAAGGTGTCCAGTCGCAACATTCACACTTGTCTCAAACAGCAGACAAGGGTTGTTTCTCCCGTCCTGGACATATATAAACCTCACTTGCCTAGTTTCCAACAGACCTCTCAACCTCTGAGGATTCCTGCCATAGATGTGGGCAAAACATCAGGAGAGAATGCTTCTGGAACATGACCCTACAGCCCAGAAAACTCACAGCAACCCAATGATTCCAGCCATATAAACTTTAGACAACACGTTTACTGTAGACTAATACAGTTTTTTTACGTGTTAATATTGGACAATATCCTTTTTTACAGGGATCAGGACCACCTCCTTCTCCAACACCAAATAAAGAAATGAAAAACAAAGCAGTGCTTTGCAAGCCTCTGACAATGACAAAAGCAACATACTGTAAACCCCACATGCAAACTAAATCTAGTCAAACAGGTAATTTTTAAAAAACAGCACCTTTTGTCAGAATATAACTTTTTTCTGTTTCGTAGTACTCTTTCAGTGTTTCTATATGAAAGTTTATTGTCTTTCATTATAGATGACGGCTGGGAAAAAGAATATGTCCCTGTGCCTATACCAGTACCTGTATACGTACCTGTTCCTATGCACATGTGTAGTCAAAATGTTCCCGTTCCTACAACAGTTCCTGTCCCAGTAAGTCTTATTTCAATATTGATTTTACCATTTGTTGCATTTTATATTTCTTAAACTCACCTATTTTATGCCATAATGTTCATATAAAACTGCTGTGTGAAGCTCAAGTTCTTCTACTTCAGTTTTGTTGGAAAAGTTGAATCTCTTACTAAGCTAGGCTGTTGGCTACAAAAAGAAATACAAGGTAAATGTGAAAGTATACTTTGCTATGCAATGGAAACATATTAACTCACATGTACCATGAACACCACTATGTCTAAAATGAGATCGACATGCACAATTTACAAATTCTCTATCCTTTTTCAGTTACATATGAATTGGTTATTTCTTCCACCCACCTAATACTTCATGCATACTTAAAAATTTCTGTTAGACTTCGCTGAAAGTTTACTTAATTAATTTATTGACCATACTTGTATCCCACCTTTCTCAACCCCGAAGGGGTCTCATGGTGGCTTTACAAAGGCAACAATTCAGTGTCGCATGTATACATACATCCGTGAATAAATGAAACATTAAAACCAACCAATTAAAACATAATATTAAAACAACAATTAAAATCACATAATCCAGGTCATATTCCAGGGCCAGTTCAGGTCAGCATTATTTAATTTCTACTCATTTCGCCCTCTGAAATGCTTGTTTTTGATTGTACTTCATCATTAGGAAAGTTAATGATTTATATCATTCCTACATAGGTCCCTGTTCCGGTTTTTCTGCCAACCACATTAGAAACCAGTGAGAAGATACTTGAAGCAATAGAAGAATTAAAGAATAAAGTCCCTCCCAATTCTGAAAAAGAGTCTGGTGATTCAGTGGTCATCCCAGAAGAAATTCCTGAGACCACTGAGATAGTAGAAGCTGTAGAACTCGAAAGTATGTCCTAACAATTTTTATTGAAATTGAATCAGACTAGTATTGGTGGATTCCCACGTGTTGAAGTCTAGTGTGGTTTATGATAGACCGTGTGGTGTAATGGTTGATGGTTGGACTAGGACTCTGGGAGCCCAGGGTTTGAATTTTTGCTCAACTGTGGAAACCTGGTGGGTGACATATCACATTCTAAAATAATAAGCATTTGGCGTTTTATGGTAAATAGGAAATATATCTTTCCCACCCTAGGCTCCTAGTCCAACCAGGTTCAGTAAGAGTTTTTCACTTGATCATTTCAATAGCACCACATCTGATTTTTAAAAAACAGCAAAGTTTAGGACTAGGTTGCAGTATGGGTCAGGCTGCAACCTGAATTCATTGCTAAGAAGGTTGATCTACTGCATATACAAAAAGTGAACAATAGGTCATATGGGTTGCTGTGAGTTTTCTGGGCGTATGACTATGTTCCAGAAGCATTCTCTCCTGACATTTTGCCCACATCTATGACAGGCATCCTCAGAGGTTGTGAAGTCTGTTGGAAACTAGTCAGGTGAGGTTTATATCTCTGTGGAATGTCCAAGTTGGGAGAAAGATCTCTTGTCTGCTTGAGGGAAGTGTGAATGGTGCAGTTGGCCACCTTGATTAGCATCGAATGGCCTTGCAGCTTCAAAGCCTGTCTGGTTGCTGCCTGGAGGATCCTTTGTTGGGACATGTTAGCTGGCTCTGATTGATTCTTGTCTGGAATTCCCCTGTTTTGTTTTTTTTTTTAGTGTTGTTCTATATTTACTGTCCTGATTTTAGAGTTTTTAAAATACTGGTAGCCAGATTTTGTTCATTTTCACAGTCCCTTTCTGTTGAAATTGTCCACATGCTTGTGGATTTCAATGGCTTCTCTGTGTACCCAGTGATTCTGGCCATGAAAGCTTTCAACAACACAATAGGTCATAAGGTACTGGCAGTTGTGCAGATGCTCTGACAGGAGGGCAGAGGAGAGGGAGTGCACATATACAGGCTTCCCTAGATGACATCTCTAGCCATACTGCTTTCCTGAGTCTTATACTATGATAGTCACTATCTGTTTTCTCAAAGTCCTGTGGAACAAAGTCAGTTGTTTATGGAACCAAAACTTTTTCATGTTTTGTAATGCTGTATCTATTGGTGGTAGAAAGTAAGATAAAGCTGTTCAGGCTCCAGAAACTGGAATGGGGTGTATTGGTTGGGAGATTCCAGTAGTTGCTCTGGTCCTTCTTTACATGTTCATGTAAACTTGTCTGCCTTAGTGTTTCTTTGGCTCATAAGTAAATAACGTTGGAATTTGGCCTTTCTTTAATTTTAGGTGAAGTAATTGAGACAGAGGTGCTTCCTTCTGAGACGGAAACGCAAACATGCTTGCCTGATGTTCCATATGACCCAGACCTTGATATTGAGGTTGATTTTCCTAGAGGTTTGTACATTAAGTTTTAAAACAAAGAGTGTGACTGTTGGTATGGTACACAAATTGTTTTCTGTGACTGGTCTCCTCTTTCTGGGAAATTTATATTGGAGCATTTGTTTTTATTAATATATTATAGTTAACTTTATGTATATATCCCACCTTTTCCCAAGAAGGGGCTCAAAGGAATTTGCATATTTAAAAGGTTACAATGAAAAGCACATCTTAAACTATGTAGGGCTCTTTAGGTCCTAACCATCTCTTTTGAATTGTGCCTGGAAATAGGCTGTCAGCTAACCGAGCTGTTGGAGCAGGGGAGTTGTATGATCCCTATAACTAACTCAAATGAAGTAACTCTAACTTAATGCCGTTTTCTAACTGAGGCTTCAAAATTGGGAGTAATCTATATTTAAAAGTGGTGAGGGTGATAGGAATGTAAATATCTTGCCATATTAGACCAAGGGCAAGATGGATGGATGTTATCCTTGAAGTGATTGGCTTGACCTTGAAGGTGCTGGGGGTGGCGAAAGCCAACAGGGAGCATTGGCGTGAGCTTCTTCATGAGGTCACAAAGAGTCAAAAGCGACTGAAGGAACATCAGACCAGTAAATCCTGGTTCAGGATACTTTAAAAGTTTGGTACTTTAAAAGTTTCCAAGTATGCCATGATACCTTTCTCTGGTATAGAGTAGAAATCCACATAAAGTAGGTTCTCCCATTGCTGCCCAGATTAGGGCAGGGAATCTTGAGACCATCGATTTCTGTAATACAGTGTTCCCTCACTACTTCATGGTTCACTTTTTGTGGACTCACTGTTTCACAGATTTTTGAAAATATTAATATAAAATATTTACAACCAGTGGAGGCTAGGGACCCCGAAAGTGCGGTGGCCTGAGGTGTGGTGGGGAAGGCTTGCCTCCCTGGCCTGCTGCTGCCTGCATAGCTCCTGAGGCTCTGCTGGGGTCTGTGGAGGCCAGGGAGGCAGGCATCCTTGGGATGGGCCGGGAGGCGGGTAAGGAAGCATGGGTAAGAAAATAATATATAAAATATATACAATAATGTATACATATTAAAATTAATATGGCATCCCTACTTCACGGATTTTCACTTATTCCTGGAGCGATAAGTGAGGGAATATTGTATTTCGTAATCATAAGTATACCGTGTTCCCTTGCTACTTCACAGTTTGCTTTTCGCAGACTTGCTGTTTCACGGGTTTTAGCCTCCCAGTTTATGAATGGTTGCCGTTGCCCAGAACAGTGTTGTAATCCTGCCTCCTGGGAATGATGGATTGTGGAAGGGGGTTTCACCGTCCTCCTTGGGAGAGAGGCAGCCAATCAAGAGAGATTGCAAAGCAAAGCAGAGATAGCTAGCAAAAAAAAAGAAGTGTGCAGTGCCTTTAAATCTCTCCTCGCTTCTGCCTCACTCTCTGAACTCGATATACATATATAGCGTCCCTACTTTATGGATTTTCATTTTTCGCGGATGGTCCTGGAATGTAACACCCGTGATAAGTGAGGGAACACTGTATTGCCTTTGATTGTGGATACAGTAGAATCTTGCTTATCCAACATAAATGGGCCAGCAGAACGTTGGATAAGCGAAAATGTTGGATAATAACGAAGGATTAAGGAAAAGCCTATGAAATGTCAAATTAGATTACGGTTTACAAATTAAGCACCAAGACATAATGTTTTACAACAATTCTACATAAAAAGCAGTTCAATGCATGGTAACATTATGTAGTAATTTCTGTATTTACAAATTTAGCACCAAATCATTGCTATGTATTGAAACAGCTGTGGATCCGGGCAGGAGGCCGACTGTATTGGATAATACAGAACGTTGGATGAGCGAAGGTTGGATAAGCAAAACTCTACTGTATTTTAGTTTACTTTATTAATTTTATTTTTACTGTTATGTTCATGCATGAATTATATGCAAAATATATTTAACTGTATATTATATCTCAATCAGTTAAATGCACCTGATGAGATAATTGCAGACTGTAGGTTGGTTAAATATTTCTTATGGGAATTACATTCTAATTTATGTGCAGCAACAGAGGAACTTGAAACGGAAAATGAATTCTTGCTGCCACCTGTCTTTGGTGAAGAGTACGAGGAACAGCCAAGACCTCGAGTTAAAAAGAAGGTATTTCTTATTTATGTATTTTAAAATTAAAATGTATTTTAATGAGCATGGACCTTTGATCAACAGCCATTGGCATATTTTATTGATTCTATTGCTCCTGTTAATTTTACATGTCTGGTTTAAAATGTGTTAATGGTTTTAATGTTGATATATTGTATTTTACATGCTGTATGGCACTGTTGTGTGCTATTTGTTAGCCACCCCGAGTGCCTATTGGAGATGGTGGTGGGGTATCAATAAAGTTGTATTATTGTTAAAAATCAAGAGCTGTTAGGCTCAAAAATAACCCTCACTTGGGGGTGATTCCACAAAAATATAGCGGAGTGCCAGAAGCACAGTTCATAACCAGCAGAAGCTTACGTGTAGAGAGCAAGGATTAATTTCCATTCAGCAGGATGGAACAGGATTGCAGATCCACAACTTCATAGGATCAAAAATAATATGTTTATTAAAGTCAAAAGAAATCCATTCTGGATAGGAAAGGTTCTTGGGGCTAACTAACTTCACTGAGCTATCTTCTAAGGAAAAGGAAAAATAACAAAATAGCATCCATGAATCTACATCTTGCCTGGAGAATGGCAAGATGCCTCCTCACTCAAGGAGAACAAAAGAAGAGAGAGAGAGAGAGAGAGAGAGAGGTCAAAATGTAGGATTGACGACATGGCCTCACCAAGGCAATAAAAATACTTTTAAAGAGGAAATTACATCTTCCCTGAAGATACCACATTGCTAAGTATTCAAAAGTGGAGGAGATAGTGGCATGCAGAATGAGTAAGACAACTCCACTTCTAAGCCCCTTCTTGAGATAGGAATTCAAAGGGGACTCGGGGAAGGAATCACTCATTCTAATTATTTAGGCTTGTGTAGTCAGGGTTGAAACCCTATTATTCTTAGTATTACTATTAGTATCATTATTACTGATGTCCAGAGACATACAGAGACCATAAAACCATGGGCTGAATTTACATTGGTTCTTGGGATGCTGTTGCTCAACACTGGCAGTTTCTTCCATATCTTATTCCTTCCTGTCACTCCTGCATTTTTACTTCTATTTACATTTCTGGTTTCCTGTGTAAGTCTAGAAATTTTAGTTTAAAAAATCAACCTGAAAAACCTGCATTGATTTATACACGCGTCAGTGTACATACTGTACATTAAATATTGTCAACAAGGAAACCATCCCCTTCTTTGAGTAGTGGGAAAACTTAAAAGAAGCACTGACTCTCCTGCTGCCTTTTCTGCAGTGGTTCTCAACCTGTGGGTCCCCAGGTGTTTTTTTGCAGAAATCCCAGCTAGTTACCCAACTGTTAGCATTTCTGGGAGTTGAAGGCCAAAATATCTGGGAACCTACAGGTTGAGAACCACTGCTACTGTCTCCCTTGTGGCACAGCTGCTGAACCTTTTGAATGCCTGGGCAGGAAAATGGCAGCAATGGTGGCCAGGAGCAGTTGCTCAAGGCAACACTGTTGCTTTTCCCTCTCTTCTGAATGACCCTGATTCACCTTCGGGTCATATCAAAATCCAGAATTTTGGCCCTCAAACCTGTCCTCAGCTTACACATGAGAATAGCAGAGTGTATATAGTGACTCAGATTTTTCAACTTTCTGTATACATTATGTCTCTTCCTATGTTTATATTTTCTGTGTTTTTATTTGTCTACTGTATTCTATTAATACATTTGCATTTCAGTCCGGAAAATTACGTTTGGTATTAAATTCAGGGAGACATCTATTTAACTTTCCAGTTTAATGTATCAGCATCTGTGTAGTCAGCTCTGCAACTCGCTTCTTAAACATTTTTTTTTCAATTCTTGTACATGTGTAACCTATCAACAGCTTGACATAATTATTTGGATCTTTCAAAATAGAAAGCTAACCTTTTATCTTTCTAGAAATGGTTTTGTCAAGTGTCAAAAGGACGTATAAGTAATCGTTGTATTATTAATGTATAAGTAATCGTTTTATTATTATTATTTACTGCATAATTAAGGCAATTCTTTGACTATAGTGCAGAACAGTTTTCGAAAGAGGTAATAGTATAAGGAACTCATCATATCATTTGAGCTCAGTGAAGCACAAGTATTACTTTGGTCTTTACAAATCTTCTGAGTAGTTAGTAGTTATGCTTTACTTGCTTTCATCTATCCATAGTAGAGTGTAGAATTACTAACTGTTAAGTTCCATGTTAATAAGCAGTGATATTTACAGGTCTGTTTTCTTGGCAGGGAGCGAAGAGAAAAGTAGTGTCTGAATACCACTCTCAGGACGATAGCTCTGAGAATTCAGAGTGCAGTTTCCCCTTCAAGTATGCATATGGTGTAAATGCATGGAAACACTGGGTAAAAACTAGAAATCTAGATGAAGATCTGCCAGTATTAGATGAGCTGAAATCAAGTAAGTATTTCCTAATTGGTTATAAGGTCTATAACCTTATAACCAATTATAAGGTCTATAACCTAATTGGTTATAAGGTCTAAAAGAGGCAGTGAGTGTGCGTTAGTAGATGTTTTGAACTGGGAGGTATATTTGAATGACGTGGTCTTACTAAGGTGGCATTGGGCAAATCACTCCCACTTCTATAGCCTGATGAATGAAATGGGTTGCCTCAATTAGAAGTACAGTAGATATTGAAGTTTTAGAGTTTTAGTGAAAAGCTCTCTCTGTACTTTGTATCTGGGACTGTCTTTTATGGTAGTATTTGTAATTTCTCTGTACGTATTGTTACTTTTATTCTTTAGGCTTCTGTTAGATGCTTTATTTTATTAGAAAGGGCTTGCTTTTTTTCATGATGGCCCTCTGTTTTGCTCTGCAGCAAAGACAGTGAAATTGAAAGAAGATATTACATCACATACTCCTGCTGAGCTAAACTTTGGGTTGGCACATTTTGTTAATGAAATCCGAAGACCAAATGGAGAAAACTATGCACCTGACAGTATCTATTATCTGTGTCTTGGGATTCAGGAGGTTTGTAATAAAATAGAGATGTAATCTTTATGGGAGAAGACAGGGATGGGTAACTTTGGTGGTTATGAGGGAAAAATTCTGGCCCTGGGCTTTCCAGGTGCCACATGGACTGCTGTAAGTTTTCTTAAAATAGGGAGTGAGATTTGGAAATGTACAGTAGTCCATTTCTGGTTTTGGGAGACAAGTATTTCTATGCTGAAGAGTATCAGAGGGAAGGAGACTGTGACCTATTAAAAAAGCGAATTGCTACTTTTGGGAACCTTTTGCCATGGAAAAAAAAGCCAAGGGTTTCAGAGGACGCAAAAACAGTGTTGGGGACAAATGTAATCCTGGGAGTGCACCTGGATAGATTTTCTGATTTGTGTTTTAATTAAAAGTATAGAATGTGCTATGTAGTGATCATTACTTCTAATAAATTGGAGAAAGAACATAGAGGAAATTTTTGCTCCCTTTTGTATGACATTAGAATCTGAATCATCCACTGAAGTTGAATGGTAGAAAAATTAGGACAGATAAAAAAATCACACAACATATCATATATACTAGAGTATAAGGCGGCCTAAATATAAGCCGAGACACCTAATTTTACCACAAAAACTGGGAAAACATATTGACTCAAGTATAAGCTGGGAAGTGCAGCAGCTACTGGTAAATTTCAAAATAAAAATAGACATTAATAAAATTACATTAATTGATGCATCAGTAGGTTATATGTTTTTGAATATTTACATAAGACTGTAAATTTAAGATAAGACTATCCAACCCTGATTAAACCTATATTCTATCCCTCAACGTAAATGGGCTTACGTATCCTTCCAATAATAATAAAGAAAATAATATAATAAATGTAATAATAATAATAATAATAATAATAATAATAATAGAGTAATATAATGGAAATATAATAACTAATAATAGAGTAAAATAATAAATATAATAATAATAATAATAATAATAATAATAATAATAATAATAACAACAACAGAGTAAAATAATAAATAACTTTGACCCAAGTATAAGCCGGGGGGGGGGGGGGATCAGCCTAAAGGGCTGAAAAACTCGGGTATACTCAAATATATATGTTAATTAGATGGTGGAGTTCCCTACTTCAGAATATACTTATATTGCTAACTGTGATATCTTTAGAATGTGATATACACATGCATAGAAGATAAGGCTATTGAGCATTATGGATATTTCTTCTGTCCTGGGCCTCTCTGTGTCAGTTTCTGGGGAGCACACTCATGTTCTACCCGTGGTCAACTGGTTGGTCATGCTTGAAGCATAATTCTGCACTAAAGAGCCATTTAGTATTATTCTTCTTGCCTTCTCAATAACAAATGCTGGTTGGTTTCTGAAGAAACCAATCTCAAAGCATTAATCTTGATGCTGTTCTTCTTGAGGGATCCTACAAATATGCAGAAGGAGTTACAGGAAACCTTGCCCCAGTTCTTTGAAGAGAAGCAACTGTTGGATTATTGGATCAAAACTTTATGGTTCATGGAAGAACATTCTATGAATGGAAATACACCTTGACTTCTAATTATTTTCCACTTCACAAGCCTGAAAAGAGTTGATAAACAGAGGCACAGCTGTCATCTCGCCAGTGAAATGCTGTCATATGTGGGATGCCTTAGTTTCATGAAGAGAGAAAACAATTCTAGAAGATGTTTGTATTTTTGTTTGTTTGTATATTAAATATTGTGCTTTTCTTTTTCTGCAGTATCTATATGGAAGCAATAGAAAAGATAATATCTTTTTGGATCCCAATTATCAAACATTTGAGCAGGAAATTAATAAAATACTCAGAAGCTGGCAACCAAGCATACTTCCAGATGGTAACTTTTCTTGTCACTGTCATTTTTGTCTCTTCTTCTTGACCTTATGTTCCTTACCTATGAATTGTATTGTGATTGTAGATATATGTAACATTCAATTAATGTGTCAAAAGATCTATCTATGTTGTGAGAGGATGTACAAGTTAATTTACTTTAACCTATTTCTTAGGTTTTTGTGAAGGAAGCTCCCAAGGTAGTTACCATTTCCCTATCACCCCAGACAAGTCAGGAATTCTATGATCCAGAATTTCTGTTCTTGGAGCTAATAGTTCCTCCCTTCCAGATCACAGCGTTCTACTAGGACAGAACTTGTATTCTTCCCCATTGCTCTCATCCTTAATCATTCCTGTGGCTTTTTGTCAAACTTTTCTTTCTTTCTTTCTTTCTTTCTTTCTTTCTTTCTTTCTTTCTTTCTTTCTTTCTTTCTTTCTCTCTCTCTCTCTCTTTCTTCCTTTCTTTCTTTCTTTCTTTCTTTCTTTCTTTCTTTCTTTTTTGGCCGTGCTTATTTTAATGTTTATAGCCTAACTAGCAGTCCCTGCTACGCATTGCTGTGGCCAGCCTTCCCTCCCTCCTTTTCTCCTTTCTTTCTCTCCTTCCTTCCCTTTTTTTCTTTCCCTTCCTCTTTCTCCTTCTCTACCTACTTTTGGTCTTCAGCTCCCAGCAGTCTTTCTGATCGATCTACGCTACCTACCTACCTACCTACCCATCTACCCATCTGTATCCTATCTCTGGAGGATAGCTGGGAGTTGCAGTCTAGGAATAGAAAATTTGAAATATGCAGGAATTAGGATGCTCTCAAAGAAATCCAAGGAGAAGAAAGCTTGCAGCTTGGAAGCAGTGCATTTGGATCATCCTCCTCTCCTAAAGGGCATGGACTAGGTGATGCTGGGAGCTGTAGTCCAGAAGAGAGTGTGGATATGCTATTGCGTGTGTGTGTGGTTTATTTGTTTTTTGTTTTTTTGGCTGGAGGAGTCGTTTTTGCACATGCACTGTAACATCTTTTTGATTTTTGGGCTTTTTAAGTCCCTTCTTCTGTCTTTTCCAGTGTTTTTATGAGTGAAGGTCATTCATTGGCCTGATAGGTGTATTGTGTCTAAATTTGGTGTCGGTTCATTCAGTGGTTTTTGAGTTATGTTAATCCCACAAACGAACATTCCATTTTTATTTATATAGATGGGGAGGGGGTTCTCTCCACCCATCTCTAACCATCTGTGGGTTTTTTTTACTTCATCTTTTTCTCTTTATTATGATGAAATTAACTTAATATTGATTTGGGTAATCTAACAAAGCAGGGAATTAATGTATTTTGACTCAGATAAGACTGATAAGGAAGATCATTCTCAAGTAAACTGTAAATCTTGGCGAGACAGTTGCAACCTTATTTAAGTGCTTTGTCTCCACAATACCAGGCTTTAGAACAGCAGGTTAATCACCAAGCTGCAATAAATCTTGCCAACCGGAAGGTTGATAGTTTAAAGTCCAGGTCAATGTGAGCTCCTGCCCTTTAGCCCAGCTTCTGCCTACCTAGCAGTTGGAAAACAAATGTGAGTAGATAAATAAGAACTGCATTAAAGTGGGGGAGGTATCAGTTTCTCTCAGTAAAAAGAAGGAATTTACAAACAAAGAAAGCTCTTTTGGAGGGAGATGGAGTGACAGCACTCCATCTGTGGCCGGAACCGAGCACAGCCTCCAAAGATGCTGAAAGATGAGAAACCCTATATATACCTCTTCTATCTGTTGTCTGCCTTGTCATTGTATAGTTGGCATTGAATGTTTGCCATTTATATGTTCTGTGATCCGCCCAGAGTCCCCTTCAGGGTGATTAGGGCAAAATATAAATACTGTAAATAAATAAACAAACTCTCAGGAGATCCAGTGCACACTGACAATCGTGCTGATTGGGATTCAAGTCGTACAAATAGCACTTGCCATCGTTAAGAGTTGGGAATGTTTCCATTTCAAGACACCACATTGTTCTCATTGTAGAGATAGTATTTTGAGTGGCACTTTGAAGAGAGAGAGGAGTTAATTGTATCTGAAAATATGGAGTACATACACCAAGGAAAAACATACCCACAAACAGTGAGTTGATGTTTTAAGTAGACTCAGAGAATGCTGTTAGGACCAGGTAGGACATTTTCAGAGAAGTAGCAGAGTTGCAGAAAAAAGAGCAAAGAGGGAGAGAAAGGAAAAAATGTGGCAGCACTTCAAAGAATAACCCTTTATTGAACTTTCATAAATCTCTTTGATGCAGCCGACTCAGTACTGCAGCCCATGCAAAAATAAAAACCAGTAGTCCCAAAGCTGCTGTCAGATTTCATTTCTCTCTCCTTTCCTCATCTTTACATGGTTGGAAGGGTAATTGCTGTTTTAAGATAGTTTTAACAATTGTTTTTAAAGTTGATATAACTGATTTTATTGTTTGTGTGTATCTATACTTTGTTTTATGTTTATGAATGTTTGCCATATATATGTTATGCTCCTCCCTGAGTCTCCTTTGGGGTTGAGAAGGGTGGAATATAAATGTTTTAAATCAGTGGATCTCAACCTGTGGGTCCCCAGGTGTTTTGGCCTACAATTCCCAGAAATCCCAGCCAGTTTACCAGCTGTTAGGATTTCTGGGAGTTGAAGGCCAAAACATATGGGGACCCACAGGTTGAGAGCCACTGCTTTAAATAAACAACAATAAATAATTCTGCTACTTTATTTCCACATGCCACCAAGAATTAAAGTATGTTATTGGGCCACAACACTTTTCCTGGCCACAAGAGGGTGCCAGTTACCTGCATTCCTTGTTACAGCCAAAACTGCAGTTTCTTACCTGTTTCCTCACTAGTCAGATGTTGAGGTTTCTAGAATGACATAATGTATGCTGCTTGCAGGATCAGACTTTTGTCTAAGGAATGATGAAAGATATATTTGAAATTCCATAGTCTTCATTTTCACTGCCTCCTGAAATAATATTGTATTTCTCAGGTCTTTGCATAATCCATTTGTTTCCATCAATTTTGCCAGGGTGCATCTGCATTGCAGAATAAATGCAGTTTGACATCGCACACACAGAAACACATACACAAACTTAGATTGCTATGATTTGTCTAATTTATAAAGTATTGAGTGGTTTCCGGGCTTGTATAATTGGCCTTTCTTTCTCCTTCCAGGATCAATATTTTCTCGAGTGGAAGAAGATTATCTATGGAGGATAAAACAGCTAGGATCCCATTCTCCAGTTGCTCTTCTAAATACACTGCTCTACTTCAACACTAAGTATTTTGGCCTGAAAACGGTGGAACAACACTTAAGACTTTCCTTCGCCACAGTTTATAGACATTGGAAACAAAATCCTTTAACAATGGAAAGCAAAGCTTGTCTTAGATATCAGGTTTCTTCCTTATGTGGAACAGACAGTGAAGGTACTATGATATTAAATGTAATTATTTTGGTCAATTGAAAAGCCAGTGGCCTTCTTGGTTAGTATCCAGTAGAGTTGGGGCAGCTGACCCGATGCTCACCAGCTGTTTTGGATTAAAGAATTCTGCTCTTCGGAGCCATCTTTGTGAAACACAGAGAGGTTTTCCCATTAAATCAGTGGTTCTCAACCTGGGGTCCCCAGATGTTTTTGGCCTACAACTCCCAGAAATCCCAGCCAGTTGACCAGCTGTTAGGATTTCTGGGAGTTGAAGGCCAAAAACATCTGGGGACCCCAGGTTGAGAACCACTGCATTAAATGATTGTCTCTTTCCTAAAGGAGGAGCCTGACATAGAAACTAAACAAGACTCTTGTATTCCTGTTGTATCTTCTAACACTTTTTGTCATAACTGGGAAATGTTCTTCATCAATATCATAGTCTTTTTTCTTATTTACTGTATACACTCGAGTATAATCCTAGTTTTTCAGCCCCTTTTTAGGCTGAAAAAGCTGCCCTTGGCTTATTCTCGAGTCAAAGTTATTTATTATCTTACTCTATTATTGGTATTATTACATTTACATTATTTTACTCTATTAATATTTTTTTACATTTATTTTACTCTATTATTATTATTATTATTATTACATTTATTATTTTACTTTCTTGTTATTGCATTTATTATTTTACTCTATTATTGGCATTATTACATTTGCATTATTTTACTCTATTATTATTTTATTACATTTATTTTTACTTTATTTTTGTTATTATTATATTTATTATTTTACTTTATTGTTGATTACATTTATTATTTTACTTTCTTTATTATTATTGGAAGGATACGTAAGCACATTTATACTGAAAAAGGTTAGAATAATGGTTTAATCAAAGTTGGTCAGTCTTATTTTAAATTACAGTTTTATGTAAATATTGAAAAACGTTTAACCTACTGTTTCCTCAATTCATGTAATTTTATTGGTATCTATATTTATTTTGTATTACCAGTAGCTGCTGCATTTCCCACCCTCGACTTATACTCGAGTCAATAAGTTTTCCCATTTTTTGGTGGTAAAATTAGGGGCCTTGGTTTATATGTGGGTTGGCTTATGCTTGAGTATATACGGTAATTTGAAGCCCGCTAAATTTCCAAATTCTTCTATCTTTTCAATCCACTTAGCAATACTTTCGAGGGGGTCATCTGTTATACAAATTATGTCATCTGAGAAAGCATGAAGTTTATAAGATTTTTTTTCTTACACTGACCCCTCTGCTAAGAGTACAGATGAACCAAAGAACTGTGTTATATAATATGATTAACTTATTAACTGCTAGTCGTCCCCTGCCACGCGTTGCTGTGGCTCACATGGTGGTTCTGTGTGGGAGGTTTGGCCCAATTCTATTGTTGGTGTGGTTCGGAATGCTCTGTGATTGTAGGTTAACTATAAATCCCAGTTCAATTCCATCACTGGTGGGGTTCAGAATGCTCTTCGATTGTATGTGAACTATAAATCCCAGCAACTACAACTCCCAAATGACAAAATCAATTTTTTTTTAGTGAAGGACATAAATTAGGTTGTTAGATGTATCATGTCCAAATTGGTGTCAATTCCCCCAGTGGTTTTTGAGTTCTGTGAATACCACAAACGAATATTACATTTACATATAGATAGTGACGACTGACTTCCGGTGCACGAAGATGGCGGGGAGCCAGGCACTTTAGAGCTCTGATAGTGCCTCCCTTGTCCAAGCGATCGGGTAGAGCGTTAGCTCCCTTCCCCTACCGCGGATTGGAAACGGGGGGGACAGCGGAACCGGGGATGCCGCCGATGGTCTAGAAGGAGACCCCCCCCCTCAAGGGAGGGCCACCAAATAGACCCGGCAAGGCTCCCGAGGTACGGCGGATCGCGGCGAGGTGTTCAGGCAAAGTCCGTTTTATCCCCAGCCACGTGCATTTTAATGGAGAGAAGCAAACTTTGGAAGGAAAAAGTGAGTAAATAAGCAAAGGATTCGGAGAGGAGGGTGGGATCCCATCCAAAGAAGGAAGGAAGGAAGATCCAGATAGGCAGAAAGCATTGCAGAAAGCGAGAAACGAAGAGAGGAAAAGAAGAGGGGAGGAAGAAGAAGAAAGAAATAGACGGTTTAAGTAAGAAACCGAAGCTCCTAGATTTATATAACGGTGAGAGGAATAGGAAAAGAGAAATGCGGTATTAAAAAGGCATTAACAAAGTGTCTTTAATCAAGGCATATTAAAACAACACATAAACACCTATATTAAATAAATAATTAAACCCAGGGAAGAAGAAGGAAGAGCAGACTGACCTTGAGGCGAGTTTGTTTTGTCTACAGTGACTACAAACAATCTAAGAAGGAGATTACGCGAGACCTGGGCGAGAGCTGGACGTGACCGGGACGCGACTAGAAGAGCGAACCGGAAAGGCGCAACCACCGCGAGAAGAGAGTGAAGCAAAGAAGGAAGAAGGAAGAAGGAAAACACGCGAGACTTTGACGTGAACAGGAGAACAAACAGGAAGGGCGCAAGCAGCGCGGGAAAAAACGTGATAAAACGAGAGGTAAAGGAACAGGAAGTAAGCAACGGAGCGGAGGCCGGGGCTGAGAGAAAAAACGGAGAAGCAACGAGAACGGAGACATAGCAAGAGAATAGTAAGTGAGTAGTAAACAAAGCAAAGGTCAAGAGAGAAGACAAAGGAGGAACGGAACAAACTGGATACAGCAAAGAGAGGAGAAAGGAGGAACGGTGAGTCATACGGAAAGGAAGAAAAAGTAAATAAACAAGCCCCAAGCGTCATGCGATAAGACTGAAATTAAGGTCACTGGGTAAAAGCGGGCAAGGTTAAGAGAGCCAAGGTTTATAAAGGACAGAAAACAAGGGAAAAATTCAGGAAAGGAAGGAAAGAATTTAAGGAGTCAAGAACCTATGTGAAGTACTATATGTAAATAAGAGAACTAAGCGAAACGCATTACCTGACTCAAACCTAGAATAACCTTGAGTAACAACATACTTAGTAATTAAACTCGGACCCTTAAAAAGAATATTAATAATTTCAATAAACAAGTAAAAACAAAGACAAAATAAAACAATAATAAATAATAAATAATTAAATAAATAAGTAAATTAAAAATAAATAAATAAATAAATAACAAAAAATATACAAAAATAAAAAGCAATAAGATATTTGGTGGCCCACAGGATTTAAAGAGATAAGAGAAAAACTGAAACCGCTGACAAACATCCCCTGGGAAATAAAGGAAAAAGGGGATATCCATCCATACTGAAGCTCCTTGTGGAGTTAAAGGGAGAAAAAGCGGAAAAGGGCTCAGAGGTCTGAGAAATAAAGCTAGTAAAGTTAGCAGCAAAAAGGTGAACTTATATACAGACAATAACAGACTGTGCAGATCTTATCGATAAACCATTTACTTCCAGATACAAAATTTGGCTCAAGAAATCCAAATGGCAGCAGCAATGAAACTGAAGAGTGGGAAGGAGATTGTAGCACAGACACCAAAAAATGGAAGAGAACTTAAAGAGCCCAAGGATATAAAGGATGCTAACAAAGATAAAGAAAAAGACAAAGATAAAGATAAAGAAAAAGAAAATAAAGAAACTCCTACCAACACTACCGCCAATGGCGGGAACATTACAAACAGAAGATTATCCATAGGAGAAGACACGAGACTGAAGGAACTTTTAAAGGAAATAAAAGCCATAGGGAAAGAGCTAACGGAGATGAACGAAAAACAAGACGCTTACCAGAAGATAGCCCAAGTACAAATGGCAGAACTGAAAAAGGAAATCAAGGAAGAATTGGGCGCGATGAGGAAAGATGCGGATACAATGAAAGAAGAAATAAAGCAACTACAGACAAAGAATAAAGAAGAAGAGGAAAGACAAACTTTGACCCATACAAGGCTGAAGACACTAGAGACACTAAACCAGAAACTGACGGCTAGACAAGAATTCTTGGAGACCCGAGAGACAGAGTACCAATTACGACTAAGAAACATAAAAGAAGAAGAGAACGAAGATATAAGAGAAAAAACCACAGAGATATTAGCAGAGCTGCTACAGTGTACAACACAATACATGGAAGAGCAAACGGACAGTCTTTAGAGTAAATACAAATTTTGCAAGGAAAAACAAGACAGATCGTGATGTGATAGCCCAATTCACAAGAAAAGTGACACGAGACGAAATCCTGAAAACTAGCAGCAAAAGAATAATATGCTATAAAGACAAACGTGTGGTGATACTCAAGGAATTCCCGGGCTCAATTATCAACAACAGACGAAAATACGCCTTCCTTACGGAAGAGTTGAAAAAACAAGAAATTAGGTTCCGATGGGAAAAAGATGAAGGCTTGATGGTAACACACGAGGGGCAGAGACGGTGGATAAAATCAGTGGAAAAGGCTAGAAGATTCTACAAAGAAATAGTGAAAGAGGGGGAAGAAGAGAAGGAGAAAAACGGAAGCCAGAAGAGAAAAGAACCAATAAGGCAAAACACATTACTGATTAGAAGAGACGACCCCGACCTCGGATATCAAGGCCAAGAGAGGAAGAATTCTAAAGAAACAATAGGACCCAGACCAGAAGTTGACCAAGAAGATAAGGAGGAAGGAGAAGTTGAGGAAGAAAGACAAGTGACAAAAGAACAATAATAAAGAATACAGATAAAGAAATAAGTTTTTGTGTCTGTGCACCCCCCAATTGACAAATGGATCTAAAGATCTATTGTAACAATATTAACGGTTTAAATTCAGCTAATAAAAGAAATAAAGTTTTTACCAATTTAAAAAAAAGAAATTGTCATGTAGTCGCTTTGCAAGAGACACACATTAACCACAAGCATACCCCACACTTAGTAAACAAAAATTTAGGGAAAACCTACTTTGCGTCCGCTAGTGAAAAGAAAAGAGGGGTGGTAACATATATAAAAGAGTGTATAGAGTCCGAACTGGCCTTCAAAGACCCTGATGGCCGAATTCTAGGGGTTAAGATAATATGGCAAAACTCTAAAATTTTAATTTGCAATGTTTATGCGCCAAATGAGACAAAAGCCACATTTACAAAGACCCTAGAGGATTATATAACAAAGCAGGAATTCGACAAAATAATCATTCTGGGTGACTTCAACAGTGTCCTAGATGAAAACAAAGATAGATCACCGGAAAACAAATATAAAAAGAACGGGGGGAAAAAAAAGGGTAGGACTGATGCCAAAATCATTAAAAAGATTATTGAATGAGATGAACACAAAGGATGTATGGAGACAAAGAAACGAGGATGCCCAAGACTATACATACTTCTCGGCCAGACACAAGTCTTGGTCGAGGATAGACATGATTTGGGCCTCATCGTCTATCATTTCTAAAGTTAAGAAGATAAATATTCTCCCGAGGACAGACTCTGACCACTGTCCACTAGAGATGGTAATAAAAGGGGGGGGGGGAAACAATGGAGATGGAAATTAGACGAATTTCTATTATTAAAAGAGGAAGACGTTGAAAGAAATAGAAGACTCCTGAAAGAATACTTTGAGAATAATGATACAGATGACATAAAAATTTTTACACTATGGGAAGCATGCAAAGTAGTCATGCGGGGCCATCTAATCCAACAAAAGGCCTGGAGGAAAAAAGAAAAGACACAAAAAATGAATGCAATAAGAGAGAAAATCGATAGAGAAGAAAAGAATCTAAAAAACGACCCCAGAAACAAAGAGACAATAAACAACTTAGTAAAACTCCAAAAAGAAAAAGAATTCTTGGAAGTGGAAGAAAGAGCAAGACAATTGAATTTTATAAAAGCAGAATATTTTCAAAGTGCAAACAAACCTGGGGCTTGGCTTGCAAGGAAACTGAGAAAAAAGAAAGAAGCAAGTTTCATAACAAAGATTAAAACGGGGGAAAATACATACACAGACGAAACAGGAATTAAAAGCCAATTTGAAAAATATTACAGAATACTATACCGGGACGAACAAATAAAAAATGAAGACATTATGAAGTATTTAGGGAAGAGAAAAATCCAGAAAATAACGGAAGAAGAGAGGAAAGAACTGAACAAAGAAATTTCAGAAAAAAGAGATCATTTTGGCAATAAAAAAACTGAAAATGAACAAAGCCCCTGGACCCGACGGATACACGGCAGTCTTTTATAAGAAGCTACAATCAGAATTGACACCATATTTAAAAAGAGTTATGAATGAAATACGAGAAAAACAGGAAATCCCGATAACATGGAAAGAAGCCAACATCTGTGTAATCCCGAAACAAAACAAAAATCAAGAAAAAGTAGAAAATTATAGACCAATATCCCTACTTAATTTGGATTACAAACTATTCAGCAATATTCTGGCAGAAAGGTTCAAAAAATTCCTGATAAATTGGATAAAGGAAGAACAAACAGGATTTTTACCTGGCAGAAATCAAAGTGAAAATGTTAGAACAGTATTGGATTTAATTGAATACTATGATAAAAAAATACAAAATGAGGTAATGTTCCTGGCTATTGACGCGGAAAAAGCGTTTGATAAAATTAATTGGAATTTTTTTAAATTATTAATCAACGAGATGGATATGGGCTATTATTTTCGGAACTCGATTGAGGCAATATATAAAACACAAAATGCTAAAATCATAATTAATGGACAAGAATCCCAAAAAATTGAGATAAGAAAAGGGACAAGACAAGGGTGTCCTCTGTCCCCATTAATATTTTTATTAAGTGTGGAAATTCTGTTAAATAATATCAGAGAAGACCCAGAATTGAAAGGCGCAAGAATAAATGGCCACTCTTATAAATGCCGCGCTTTCGCGGATGACATTATTTGCTTTATTGAGGAACCAATACAAACAAAACTCTGAATAAATGGATGGAAACGATTAACGATTTTGGAAAGGTAGCAGGTTTCAACTTAAATTTAGAGAAGACTGAAGCAATAACCAAAAATATAACTAAAAAGAAAACCGAACAGATCAAAGAGGTATGGAAAATAAAAATAGTATCCAAAATAAAATATTTAGGAATCTATATCACACCAAAAAACTCACAATTATTAGAGAACAACTACATGAAGACCTGGAAAGAAATAAAACACGATTTAGAGAATTGGAAACATCTAAAGATATCACTTCTGGGAAGAATATCCTGTATAAAAATGAACGTGCTACCAAGAATGTTATTTTTATTTCAAAACTTGCCGATAATCAGGAACCAAAAGGGACTAAGAATGGAATAGGGACATAAAGAAATTTATCTGGCAAGGAAAAAAACCAGGATAAGCTTCAAAAATTTGACAGATGATAAAGAGAGGGGAGGATTATCACTACCAAATTTAGGAATATACGCAGAAGCAAGCGCTCTTGCATGGATCTCAGATTGGATACAATTGAAAAAAGAAAAAATATTAAACTTAGAAAGCTTTGATCTACGCAGAGGTTGGCACGCGTACATATGGTACGAGAAAACAAAACTAGAGAAAAATTCCGGCAACCATTTTATAAGAGCTGCAATAATAAAAACATGGAACAAATATAAGAAAAGAATGTACAACAAGATACCAAAGTGGGTATCCCCTCTAGAGTCCTGTCAAAGAAAAGAAATTGGATGGATTAACTGGCCAAATTATAAGGAATTAACGATGGAGGCAAACAAAGAGACACATCTGAAATCCCTAACAGAACTCAAAACATCGTATAGAAATATGACCTGGCTACAGTACAAGCAGATACAAGATTTCTTTGGGAACGATAAAAAAACAGGGTTCGAGACAAAAGAAAACACCTGGGACAGAATCTGGGACACTCGAAGGAAAAAAATCTCCAAAATATATAGAGAATTATTGAAATGGAGCACTGAAGAGGAAGCGGTGAAAGGATGTATGGTGAACTGGGCCAGAAATATTGGAAGAACGATAAGGATGGAGGAATGGGAAGAGATCTGGAAGAAAAAAATTAAGTACTTAAAGGCATATGACATGCAGGAAAATTTGATAAAGCTATTCAACAGATGGTACAGGACGCCATATAAATTAAGTAAATATTACAAAAATGCGAGCCCAAAATGTTGGAAGTGTGAGGTAGTAGACGGCACGCTCTACCACATGTGGTGGCAGTGCAAAAAAGCGAAGGCATTCTGGAAGGAAATACATAACATACTACAAAAAGTTCTAAAGATACAAATCCCGCTAAAATCGGAAATATTTTTGCTAGGAATCTCTAAAGGAAAATTTGAAAAAAACAAAGACAAAGTGGCGGCGAGAATCTGCTATGCAAAACTGTGGAGGAAGAACGAAACTCCCACGATAGAAGACTGGAAAAGAAAACTATTAGAAGTGAGAAATATGGACAGACTAAGTCATCTGCTACAAAGGAGCAAAGGGTTAGCAGAGCCAGAGACCGATTGGTCAAACTTTGCTGAGTATCTTAAATAATAAGATAGAGAGAGAGATAAACCAGGGAATATGTAATAGAAAAAGAAAGAAAGACTAAATATGTGACATAATCTAGCCTAAACAACAATATAAAGAACAATAAAAAACATTAAGACACAAGTTAAACAAACAATTCAATGACGGATGAATAAAATAAAGCAAATGGGACAAAGAAGACTCTCCATAAGGAGAAACAGGACAAAGAGAAATAAAAAGGACTTCAAGAAGGAAAGAAAAGGAAAAGACCATCTTCGAAGACTCCTGGAAGTCTACCCGAATTTTTTTTTCTTCCCCTTTTTTCCTTAAGCTTGTATCTTCTCTCCTTTTAATCCTATACCCTATCCCTTCATACCCTACCCTATCATACCTCACTCTTGCTCCCCCCATCCACAACAACCCCCTCTCCCCTCCCCATCTCCCTTTCTCCTACTTTACCCTTGATCATTTCAAACCTGGCTTTTTAACTATGTATATTATGAAAACCAATAAAGATTTATTATGGAAAAAAAATAGATAGTGACAACTGGCAGCAGTTCTCCATGACTTTCCAAGAATTCGTTCTTGGGTCTGTTTGGATTGAACTGTGGATCTTCTTCCAAGGGACTCGGGGTGGTTCACAAAACACTCCAAGGTGCAAACGCACAAAATACAAGTGCATAAACAATAACCCAAAAGCAATAACAACAACGTAACTTCATAAAACCCCACTGGTTGAATCAATAAAATGCAACAGTAGCTGCAGGTATAAAACAACTGCAATCAATAACAGTCTCATAAAGTACAAGGTGAAATAATCTCTGGGTCCTTCGACTGAGCTATAGCTTTTTTTCAAGGCTATAGCAGAACAGTTATAGTTAAAAGATTGGACTTCTTGGTTTCCTTTAAAGTAACTTGATTGTGTTTTTCCTTTTCAATTTTACTCCACCATTGTCTGTTACATCAAATCCCATTCTTCTCAATTTTTAACACTGAATAATTACAAGTGATCCAAGGAGCTTTTCTTTGGCAGCTTGTTTGTTTCTGGGGTGGGTCAGTACTCTGTCCCCTTACCGTGATTGGAGCAAAAACAGAGAAGGAAACATAGGATTCCTTAGTTCAAGTACAACATACACTGTCCCAAGAGAGAAGAGAAGGCACCTACCAGACCTATCCTGCTAACTTGCCAAAACTGCATCTCTATAATTTCCAAGCCTGATAGTTGTGCATCAGAGAGAATTCAACTACTGGTAACTGTTTTAGTTTTAATGGAAGTTTGATTTAAATAATGACTTTCTTGATTTGTTTTACATGAAAAAATAATGACTTATTTGATCCAGATAGCCCTAATGTATTTTTTCACATAACTGCTCACCAAGGACAAAATCCACATTTTTTCTCAAGTTAGGAGCGAATTCAGAAACTGCAAGTCACTTCTGGTGTGAAAGAATTGACTGTTTGCATCCTGTGGGAGGTTTCTCTCATGTCCCCGCATGATAAGCTGGAGCTGACAGAGGGAGCTCACCCCACTCCCCAGATTTGAACCGTTGACCTTTTGGTCAGCAGTCCTGCCGGCACAAGGATTTAACCACCAGGGGCTCTGACAAAAAATCCATATGTGTTTAGCTAGTAAGTTCTTTTATTGCCTGTTGACACATCTTTTTGTGAAGGCAAAGTTTTCATTCATGGAGGAGATGGAGTATTCTTCATGTTCAGGTTATAGTGTTTTATCTTACTGGACACCTGGGCCTGAAATCTTTACTATTAACTGTCTCACTATACAAATTTTGCATGATTAAGTCTTTGGAAGAATACTTTGTCCTTAAAAAAAAAGAAAATAAAGACCCCCACATTGCTCTTGTAACAACGCTTGGAACTTTACAGAATTTCATCCTTTGGCTTACATTCCTTTCAGTCTGTAATACTGTGGCCAGAATTCTGTTATGGATATATGTGTCCCTTTTGCATGTGGATGTTCCTTTTTGGATGTTGCAGTGATTAGTATTCCCTTCCTCCTCTGCAATGTCCAAGCACCTCCCAACTGATTTACTGCCTGAAATTCAAATTTATTCTGAGATTCCGGGTGTGCAGGCAGGGTCAGAAAAAAATCTGATCACCTCTACAAAGCCAGATACACAATGATATAATAACAACAACAACAGCAGCAGCAGCAGCAACAACAACTTTATTTTTGTACCCCGCCTCCATATCCCCAAAGGGACTCAGGATGGCTTACATGGGGCAAGCCCGAGATTCAACATAGTTAAAATATAACAACAAAATTCATACATTTCATCAGTATAAAAACAACCATGCATAATACAATACATAGCGAACCTCTAACAACCTTCAGTGGTCTGAGTAGTGTACAGTTCTGAGCTCGGGTGAGAGGCTGGTGCAAATCACTTGCAATGGGTATGGCTGATGGATAAAGTGCTGAAGGCAGATGGCAAGATTAGAACCTGGGGGGTAATGTAAGGAGAGCACTATGTCTCTAAGAAGGAACAGTGGTAATGTGCAAGATCTGATTATGGATCAAATTGGGGGGCAGAATTATTTGGGGAACTATCTAGTCGAAGGCACAGTGGAACATCCACATTTTTAGTTCTTTTTTAAAGGTAGGCAGAGTGGGTGCCAGTCTAATCTCCCTGGGGAGAGAGTTCCAGAGCCGGGGGGACCACCGAGTAGGCTCTCTCTCTCGTCCCTACCAACTGCACGGTTGACAGGGTTGGGAGCGAGAGGAGGGCCTCCCCAGAAGATCTTAGAGATCGCATAAGTTCGTCAGGGAAGATGCTTTCATGAAGATAAGCAGGTCCTGAACCGTATAGGGCAGGCACCCTCAAACTGCGGCCCTCCAGCTGTTTTGGCCTCCCAACTCCCAGAATTCCTGACCATGGAACAAGCTGGCTAGGGCTTCTGGAAGTTGGAGACCCAAACAGCTGAAGAGCCACAATTTGAGGATGCTTGGTGTAGGGCTTTATAGATTATAGCCTGCACCTTGAATTAAGACCGGAAACTTATTGGCAGCCAATGAAGCTGTTTGAACGGGGTGGGGGGGGGAGGTGGTTGACCGCTCCTTGCAATTCACTCCAGTTATCAACCTGAATATTGTTGATGACAACAATACTCAGATCTACTAGGGTCCTTAAGGGATCTCAGCCCTTTGTAATCACTGCTATGGAGAGGTAATTTCAAAGCAATAAAATAAGAGTTTGGGGTGGCTTTGCAGCAAGTCAGTTTGAGAGGATATGGCTCAGTGAAACATAATTCTCATCCAGGTATTTATGCTATGTTGAGATTAGATTGAGGCCTACTTTTCTTTCATAATATTCTTCCATTATTTTCTGTTTTAGAAGATAAAATTACTGCAGGGAAGAGGAAGCATGAAGATGATGAGCCAGTATTTGAACAAATTGAAAACACAGCAGATCCCTCTAGATGTCCTGTGAAAATGTTTGAATGCTACTTATCTAAGAGGTATTTATCTCTTAATAGCTTCCCTTGGGTATTAATAGAAAAATTTTGGACTTTGGTCAGAAAAAAAATACTTGAGAGACAAAATGTAGATTTTCTTTATTAACATGCTCGATAACAAGCATGGTTAATAGTGAATGTAATGTTTAAAAATATTTCAATGTGTTTTAAATTCTAGTTCAAAGTGTCTATTTTAATTGTCCACTGTTTTAAGGCATCAAATCGTTGTCTATGTGTAAAGCCGTTTTGATTCCCCTCGGGTTGAGAAAGACAGGGTATAAATGTGGGTGGTGGTGATGATGTTGTTGATGATGATGATATTTAGTAGCCACCCATCTCTGTTGCCTTCTTTCCTAAAGTAGCTGTATATCAGCTTTGCAAACACATACAAGCTGGCACAGACTTTTTGGTTCTGCATCTCTGGGCCACACCATCAATTTGTGAAACCACAGATAATGCTTCATTTGACTCATTTTTATTAAGTTTTCATACTTAGTATGCTTCCAGCTGACTCCAAGGAGAGGAATTACTCTTCTATAAAGCCAGTAGGGGGAGTACTGGCCATAGTGTATTGGGGAGTTCATAGTGACTTTAGTACTTTTAAGAGAACATATAGAAATTCATTATTAGCACACTCTATGTTATAATCATTCATAGGTTTTTGGGTGCCATCTCATACCTAGGAGTAAGCACTATGAAATTCAGTGGCACATACTTTTCAGCAAAGATGTATAAGTGTTATGACCTCACTACTTCTGAGGATGCCTGCCATAGAAACAGGCGAAACGCCAACAACCCACTGTTATGAATAACTTTTCTTATACTTTAAAACATAGGTTCTTTTTCTTTCAAATTTCCAGTAAGAAAGGGTATCAAAACATTTACCCATTTAGACAAAGAACTACTTTGGACATACAGACATATAGATGTTATGTAACTACACTGGGTTCACAGCCTACAGTTGCATTTATTTATTTATTATTTACTCCTTTTGTATACCGCAAATATCAGCCAACGGCGACTCTAAGCGGCATTGGCTAACAAGCAAACAAAGGAAGGGATTACATTTGTACTCAACATTCACACACATATAAACATGCATACATTACCATCCTCATGCATATATCACCATTCTTCCTCCTGCTGTCAGACCCTGCTTCCCTGCAGCCTCCTTAACTTCAAAACTTCTAAAATGCATCCTTTCCCTAAGTACAATGTCAAGGATCAGATCTCTGTTTTCCATACAGCAGACTCCAAAACACACTCCTTCCTCTTCCCTTGAGAAAAAGAGCCCTAAGTGTGCAGAATCCTGGTTTCCCATTGGAGATCTGACACTCCATAGACCATCTCTGTCCTTCCCATGGAGTAGAGGGGTTGGTGAGCAACTCTGCTATCTGTCACACTTGAGAATTATTAGATTGAGTCTTTTATAGAAATACTTTGCTGATGTCCCAAAATTGTAAATTACTGATAGATGTCTTCTCATCCTGACATAGATGTTGATCTTCAGGTAATGAACCATTGTGTTTTGGGTTTGACTTGAAAGAGCATTGTCTTTGACTAATGTAAACAGATATCATTTCCTTTAGAGTTAATCCAGTTTCTGGTCAGCAAATGTTGACAAATGTAAACAGATGTAAACATTTCTCTTATCAGTGTCACAGTTCTGATCATAGTTTACTAGCCAGGTCTACCATTTCAGTTCTCATTAGCAGCTTTTAATTACAGTTCAGCAAGCAGGCAATTAGTCATTTTAGAATTGTGTCTTCAGACCCATTTAGGTCTCATTCATTCATTCCTTTCATATTTATTTATTTATTTCATATATTTATATCCCGCCCTTCTCCCCACAAGGGGGACTCAGCGTGGCTTCACATGAGCATCAGAGGATGCTAACAGCATAAATACCATAAAAATTGCAATTCACAATAACATCATTTAATAACATCATTTTAAAACATTATACAACATCACCTGTAAAATGTAACAATAAATTAATAGATTAACATGACAGTAAAACTAAGCCAAGCCGGGAGAATCCATATCGCAAAATCCAAATTTCCTTTTCATATTGCCGCTGGCCTCTAATCGAACTCCTGGCCCCAGAACCAGGTCTTCAGTTGTCTTCTAAAGGACAAGAGGGAGGTGACCAACCTGATATCCTTAGRGAGAGAGTTCCACAGACGGGGGGCTACTGCCAAGAAGGCCCTGTCTCACATCCCCACCAACTGCGTTTGCGAGAGTGGTGGGATCGAGAGCAGGGCCTCTCCTGATGATCTTAAGCTTTGTGATGGTTCATAGCAGGAGATACGTTCAGACAGGTAATCTGGGCCAGGTTAAAACCAGCACTTTGAATTGTGCCCGGAAGCTAATCGGCAGCCAGTGGAGCTGSYGCAACAGAGGAGTGGTACGCTCCCTGTACTCTGCTCCAGTTAACAACCTGGCTGCCGACYGCTGGACTAATTGGAGCTTCCGAGAAGTTTTCAAAGGCAGCYCCACGTAGAAAGCGTTGCAGTAGTCTATTCGGGATGTAACCAGAGCGTGGACCACCRTACMGTACCATACTGTATGGCATGGACCACCATACAGTTCCATTCATAGCCAMACATATCATATCCACATTTATCAAATCTGCACATTATATTTCTTCACATATTATATCCCTGTTTACGTACCAGACTTAAATTTGGTGGCTTTTAGTTCAGTGGTTCCCAACCTTTGGGACTCCAAGTGTTTTGGACTTTAACTACCAGAAATCCCAGCCAGCTTGCCAGCTCTTAGGAACTGTGGGAGCTGAAGTCCAAAACACCTGGAGGCCCAAAGGTTGGGAACCACTGCTTTAGTAGATGGGTTGTGATCCTTATCCTTGAATAGAAGTTGAACAAAATATTACACTGCTATTTTACATTTATGACTTTTCATAATGTGAGTTATGAATATTACTAACATTTTGCCTTTCTTGCTATGAGGTCACCTTTTCATTTGGCGGTTGATCTTGTGTTCTAATGCATTTATAAGTTGGTGTGGTTAAAAACTATAAATTGAATATCTGTATAAATGTATGTGCAAATTCTTTGTTGACACTTGTGCTATCCTAACATTTCCTCTTCCCTTGCAGCCCACCAAATCTCGGCCAGAGAACGGATGTGTTCTACTTGCAGCCAGCCTGCCCGGTTTCCTCAGACAGCCCAGTCTGGTACACCCCCACCTCAGTGGATCGCAATACTTTGGAAAACATGCTCGTACGGGTTCTTTTAGTAAAAGATATTTATGATAAAGACAATTACGAACTGGATGAAGACATAGATTAAACGCTTCCCAAACTCTTCATGGAAAATAAAAGAAAACACAACAGCATTAGTATCCAAGCTGCTAGATTTTTATCATTGGGGAGGGGGGAGGAGAGACATTTCAAGTTTACTCTTCGTTTAACATGTTTTGTAGCAGTGTACCCTCAGCTGGGTATTACCATGTAAATAATCTGTGAGCGAAAGTGGCCATTATTCTGCATAGTGGTTTTAGGATTCTTAACACACACACACATACCTTCATTTTTTAATTATTATTTATTTGGTTAGGTATGTTTGTAACTTTTTACATTGCAAAATATGAATGAAGATGTGCCATGTGTAATTTCTTTTTTGGGGGGAAAGGGTCATAGTAAGCACCATCCCTTTTGCACAACTTCACTGTTGCAGAGCTTCTTTGAAAGAGAGTCGGGGATTTTAATGGGTTCTGAAACCAGGTAGTTGTGTATGGGTAGCACTACTAAAGTTTAGAACTTGCTGTGTCTTTCAGAATTTTTTAAATAAATTGTAAACTAATAGGTTTTTTACTCTTTAGTTACTGAAGCCTTATGAGGTTATGTAGAGAGGTTCCATCTTATGTACCAAAAAATAGACAAAAGAGAATGCTGTCAATATTGATGTACTGTAATGTGAATCTATACTGGTGAAATGAATTTTTGTTGCCCTTATTAAAAACCTTAGTACCCTTTCCTTATTTGTGACTCTGAATTTACCCTGATCAATAAAAGTGTTTGTCATTTGGTGGCACACGTTGACAATATGTAAGAACATTGAGACATTTCATTGTCACTGGACAGTGTAAAATGCAGCAACATGACCTTTTAATTTTACTGAATTTTTTAGTATTTTCTGTTTTTAGAAGGTTTTTTTGCGGTACTACACAAATTCTCAGGGCAATTTACACAAGAATAAGTATGACACATGCACTATAATTAAAAGCACAGAATAGCAGATTACAAATTGTAGCAATTCAAATAAAATCAGTGGTTCCCAACCTGTGGTCCATGGACCACCAGTGGTCCACAAGAAGGAAAATATGGTCTACAGTCTAACCATTACTACACTGTTGCCTCAAAAGCACGTGGCAACAAGAACGACTGGTCTCGTGAAACCCTCTTGTAGTGCTGAGTCAACGAGGATGTCGGGAGGGGAGAAGCTGACTACACACGAAAGATTACTACTACTGCATCAGCTCTAGATTATTAAATATGGTTTTTCTGTAGGCTAGCAGATGGCGACTACTGGATGGCATATGTTATGTATCAGAAAATAGAGCTGATGTGGTCTGTCCAATGCAGTTTTCTGAATCAGCACCCCAAATAACCAAACCGAAACTAAAGTTGACCAAAAACTGATTTGTAACCCTTTTGGTACTAATGTTGGAGAGTGGTACTTGGTCAAAAAAAGATTGGGAACCACTGAATTAAATAGACTAACAATTTGAAATCTGGAGAAAAGACACTTTGTTGCTGAAAAAAATAGTAATGTAAGACATCAGGTAAGCCCTGTTAGCAAATACATAATTGGGGCAATCCTGCAGACAGTTGTAAACAAAGATATCTTCCGAGCATAGTAAACAGATGTTGCATAATGTACATGTATTGGACTGGATGGCCCTTGTGGTCTCTTGCAACTCATGATTCTGTGATATACTGTGTTTCAAAATCTTTTTATTTAGGTCTTTTGGAACATGTATTTGCAAATCAGTTTTGTTCAATCTTTATAATGGATGAGTTAAATCATGGAAAATTCCTTATGCAAGTTATGTAGATCGCTCTTGCATTTCACTTTTTATGCAGTTTACAACAACTCCATTTTGAGTCTCACGTTGCATTACTAATAGAAACCACTGTTGCATTTTCAAAGGCATGCATGTGGCAGTTTTAAGTTCTGTTTGTCTCTTTTCACACTGCAATCTCATTCTGGAGGGTTGCCCACCACTGAAGGATAATTCTTCAAGCAGCATGTGGCGATGGGGCAGAGAGGGAGTGAAGCCCTGTCACATACTGCATCTGCTGAAATGTGTGCAATGGTCGATTTTGCTGTAAGTAGAAGTACCTGTCTCCTGCTGTCCCCTCTTACATTTATTTTCCTGCATACTTCCTCCAGAGCAAAAGAAAAGGAGTGTAAATGATGGGACCGAGCTAGTGGTAAAATAATCTTGCTGATGTTCCTAATTCAATAAATCCTAAAAGGATTACTAAACTGGGTTGTTGTGAGTTTTCTGGGCTGTGTGGCCATGTTCCAGAAGCATTCTCTCCTGATGTTTTGCCCATATCTATGGCAGGCATCCTCAGAGGTCATGAAGTCTGTTGGAAACTAGGAAAATGTAGTTTATATATCTGTGAAATGTCCAGGTGGGAGAAAGAACTCTTCTCTGTTGTCTAGCATTTGTCCCTGATGAACTTCATTTTCTTAGTTTTGGCCCATCTCTCTAAGCGGTTAAGATCGTTTTGAATTCTGCTCCTGTCTTCTGGAGTATTGGCCATCCCTCCCAATTTGGTGTCGTGTGCAAACTTGATGATCATACCTTTGAGGGCCATACTCTGAGGAGATGAATATGCTGAACTTCTCAGTGTAGGCTGTTGAGGCAAGAAGCACTCAAATACTTCTACATCATTTGAAGTCTTCTCACAATAAATAAAGTGGCAAATGCAACAATTATTTCTATAGCATAACTACTTCACTAGATACTCTTGTGAAATTGTGCTGCAAGACATCAGTATAGAGATGATGCATAAAATACAAGTTTTTAAAGTTGCCCTTTATCCCATATTTCTACTGTTATATATAATGTGCTTGATTAACACTTTTATTTATTTATTTATTTATTTATTTATTTTATAAAGCTTCCAAGTTTGTGACCTTCACTAACATCTGAAGTTACACTGTTGCCTTTTTAAAAATAAAATATGTCAAAATCATGCAGAATCTTCTTTGCTAGAACCTCCTTTCCAATGGAATAAAATCCACAGGTTTCTATGAGAGTGTTTCAATCACTCCTGTGTTTAACAGTGTAATACAGTGGGGGAATATTTGCTTGTGTTCCTTAGAAACTGCTTGCATACAGTATACTTCAAAAGCAGTTCAGTAGACCTGTCCTGGAAAATCACCATATGATTCAACACATTCTATCTTGTGTTTTAGATGTAGGGATACAACATCTTGAAGACACACTGTATAAAGCAATGCTACTGATCTCATAGTCTCTCTCTCCTATACATTTTGTGTCAGAAATGACTTGAGAAATTGCAAGTTGCTTATGGTATGAGAGAATTGGCCGTCTGCAAGGACGTTGCCCAGGGGACTTCTGGACGTTTTGATGTTTTACTATCCTTGTGGGAGGCTTCTTTCATGTCCCTCCATGGGGAGCCGGAGCTGACAGTCGGAGCTCATTCGCGCTCCATGGATTCGAACCTGCAACATGTCAGTCTTCAGCTCTGCCGGCACAAGAGTTTAACCCATTGCGGCACCGGGGCAATCGGGTTATATTAGATTGTATTGGATAGGTCACATCAGCTCTAGTTTCTGATACAGAACATACGTATGCCATCCCATAGTCACCATCTGCTCGCCCACAGAAAACCGTATTTAATAAACCGTATTTAATAAGGTCTTGTGAAGCCACTATAAAAGGGCTTCACAAGACCAGTTGCTCTCATTGCAACAGTGTGGTACAGACCATATTTTAGTTCTTGCGGACAACTGGTGGTCCACGGACCACAGGTTGGGATCCACTGCTCTAGGCCAAACAACTCTAAACACTGCCATCTGTCTTCGTAGGTGAGTAGCACCATTATGTTCATTTTCCTTTTCAGCACTTTTTCCATCTCTGCAGCATTCTTTCAAAGTGTAGCACCCATAACACAGTATTTCAGATGTGGAAAGACTTACTTAGGCGATTTCTCATTGTCCGAGTAAGATTGTCCTCCAAGTTCAGGGTCCTGGCGGTGGGTAAGACTATGGATATGTGTAAGCTCAGTGGATTTTGTCAGTATTATTTCTGAATCCTGAAATTATTTTTAATAGAAAAATCCAAAATTTAGAAAGTGAAGTAGAAAAGATTATCCAAGTCCTAGGAAGAAATAAATCACAAGTAGCAGATGGCATGCTATAGAATCAGAACAAAAATCTTAACAAATATCTGCCAACAAATATGGAAAACAAAATAATGATTCAGATTAGAAACAATACATATTCACATTCCCGCGAAAGGGGACAGTAGATTGTAGTAACCATTGATCTAATGGAAGCCATGTAATGCTCAAGATTTCACACCAAGAAATGCTTGACATCCAAACTGGATTCAGAACAGGACGGGGCATTAGAGACTATATTGCAAGCATAGATAATTCCAAAGAATTTCAGAAGATTGACCTGTGCATTGCAAATTAAAGAAAACCTTATAGTAGCTTTGCCTTGGAGTTTCTACAAGTCAGAAAGAATGTTAAGGCACATACCAACAGTCATGTTGTTCTAGGTCTCCTGCCATGACACTCTGAGAACTGTAGTTTGCACTAGACAAGTTTTGGCATCCAAAAAGCAGTTTGTTTTATGTTGAAAACTGGCACCAAATTAACAAAGGTTGCAATAAAAAAAGGACAAATGATGAATGTAACACAGATCGATGGATGGATTATAATCCTGATCTGGATGAGCAAATAGTAAATGCCAAATCCTTACAGATGCCCGCAAGAGAAATAACAAAAGCATTAATGTCTGTCGTGTGATACATTCTTTCTTCAAAAAATGCATTGAAGCTTTCTGGCAAACCCTTCACTGTAATGAAGAAAACCTAGAGTTAAGTGCTGAATCACACCCTTTTCCATTCCTTTCCCCACATCCTCGAGTTTTCCTTATCTGCAAAACTTGAGGGAAATTGTATTAATCTTTGAAGGAACACTATCTGTGTTTCTGCAGTCCTCCGCTGAAAAATATATCTTCAGGAGCTTTCAGATTCAGATCCATTCCACTTTGAAGGAGTCCCAGTTTGTGGGTTGCTGTGAGTTTTCCAAGCTGTATGGCCATGTTCCAGAAGCATTTTTTCCTGATGTTTCACCCACATCTATGGCATACATCCTCAGAGGTTGAGGAGTCTAATTCGATTTACACATCTGCCACATTTGTATGAATCGGGCAGCCCAGTTCTTGAATCATGATTCATCCAAGCTTGAAGGAAACCCGTAATTTTGATTACCTAATTACCTTACACATTTGCAACGTGGGGAGAATTGCATCCTTGATCAATACCATGCACATACCGCTTTCTCCACTGATGTAAGCAGTTTTGTATAAGCCTGAATAGAGATTACAATCAGTGATTGACAAGACTATTATTCCGTGCTGTCAGCTTAATTCACATATTCAGATCAACTAGCCTATGAGGCTGCAACCTCTTGCAATTCTTGCTTGTGGTTTGTCTAATTGGGAATGGAGCTTTTCTTATTTTTCCTTATGCATGGTTTTGCCAAGTGATTCTTTTTTCCCTCCACATCGTTCTGTATATTTTATCTTACTGGTTTCAGAGCCATTCAGTCATTGTTTTACACATTTCTGAAATTTTACTATTTCAGAGCTTACAAAAAAGACTTGTAGACTTTGAAAGTGACTTCTGAACCATTTGTGAGATTGTCTACTTTCCATCAAAATGGCCAAAGGTCTACCAGGCATGAGTAAACTTCAGCCCTCCAGGTGTTTTGTACTTCAACTCCCACAATTCCTAATAGCCAGTAGCATGTGTGTCCCATGCTACTCTTTCCTCTGACAGAAGGAAACTACCAAATTGAGGACTCCGGTGCAAGAAGGATGAGGCTGTCATCTCGTCTTCCATCACTTGCTGTACAAGACTATTTCAATCCAATGATGGGCCAGCCCTGATAGTTTGTCTCACATAGTGCTTATTTTCTGGTGTATTTTTATATTTAGGATGCAATATAACAAAACTATGTTTCCTATGGACTTGACATCGGCCTTGTGAATTTTGTAGGGTTTTCTTAGGAAAAAGATAGTCTGAGGTGATTTCGCCAGGTGCTTCCTCGAAGTGTAATCATTTACTTGTTTATTTATTTACAGTATTTATACCCTGCCATTCTCATCCTGAGGGGTTCTCAGAGTGGCTCACAGAACACACATATGGCAAACATTCACCGCACAGAGGTAAAGTCAGTTTTCGGCATCTCAGAGTTCCGGCATCTCAGAGTCTGTGCTCGACTCCAGCCGCAGGGGTGCTGTTGCTCCACCTTCCATGCCGAGGAGCTTTCCTCCGATCGATGTCCTTAAGGGCGCCTTTATTACCACACCTCTAAAAGCGGTACCTATCTTATCTACTCACATTTGTGCTTTCAACCTGCTAGGTGGGTAGGTGAGCTGGGGCTAACAGCAGGACTTCACAACCTCTGAGGATGCTTGCCATAGATGCTGGCGAAACGTCAGGAGAGAATGCTTCTAGAACATGGCCACGTAACCCGAAAAACCTACAACAACCCAATAATAATAATTCTTTATTTATAGCTCACTTTTCTTCCTAATGGGATTGAAAGCATCTCTCAACATAATACAATACAAATTTAAAAAAATACAAAACAAAAATCACACAAGGCATAATAATGTCCAAAAATAGGATATAAATAAATATTAAGCATTAAAAATTTAAACCCAATTATAATTATCGTGGAGACTCATCAATTAAATATTTATTTATTTATTTATTTACTCCTTTTGTATACCGCCTATATCAGCCATACAAGGCGACTCTAAGCGGTTTACAGTAAAAAAGTGCAACATTAAACAATGCATGTGACAGACATCCACAAACAATACACATAACGTCATCACGCCTCGAATAAAATCAGATCCAAATCTCATAGTCATTTTACCATTCCTTGTTCAGTATGCCGTCTTTCTGAGTCAGATGTTAATTGCATGCTTATCCGAACGCCTGTTCGAAGAGCCACGTCTTCACCCGCCTTCTAAACGCCAGTAGCGATGGGGCCTGTCTGATCTCCGTTGGTAGGGCATTCCATAGCCGAGGGGCCACCACCGAGAAGGCCCTGTCTCTCGTCCCCGCCAGCCGCACTTGTGATGCTGGCGGGACCGAGAGCAGGGCCTCCCCGGACGATCTTAGTGTCCTCGCCGGTTCATAGGCGGAGATGCGTTCGGAGAGGTAAGTGGGGCCGGAATCGTGGTAGTATATTTTGCTAAGATCAGTACAAACCGACCTTGCTGTCATTAGTAATTGAATTCATTCGTCAAAAGCTTGCTTGAACAGGTAGGTCTTCAACTGGTTCTTGAAAGATAACAGGGAAGGGGCAGTTTTAATCTCAATGGGGAGAAAATTCCAGAGGACTAGGACGGCTACCAAGAAGGCTCTCTTTCTTGTTGTCGCCAATTGTATTTGTGATGGCGGCAGTGAGAGAAGGGTCTCTCAGGAAGATCTTAATGATCGGACAGGTTGGTAAGAGGTGATATGGTCAGATAGGTAAGTTGGGCCTAATGAATAATAACTCATTATTGAATTGCGCCTCTTAAAAATCAAATTGCTCCCCTCTGGGGGACGTGCCCCATGTTGGGAACCAGGGATTTAGATCATTTCAGTTAACTCAAAATCCATAAGACCCTGCACACACATGCAAAAAGAGGGACCTGGGGGCAGACGAGCCAGCGGAGATTGTAGATCCCTATCGAGAGGTGCTGGCTAGACTCCATTCCTCTTTACCCATTCATCAGGGCTCGGACAGGCATTGCACGCACAGCTGTGGGTGTCACAGCAATGTGCTCCCCTGCATTTTTCGTTTGTGTTCAATCCCTTGCTCTTTTAGCTCATATAATAGAACTGCTTCAGTAAGCAGGGTCAAGTGGGCTATGCCAGTGGGAAACGTGAAACGGGACTATAGAGGGTGCGATTAGGGACTCTAATGTGCAATGAATCCTTCTTAATCACATGATATGAACTAATGTCACCATTTTATTATAAAACAACAAAGTGTTCAGCTCCAGGAGAGATAGAATGGATGACAGCTGCATTTTTAACTGTTTTGTTTAAACAAGGACAGTGGCGCTCGGGTAGAAAACAATGAAAAATTTAAGTTGAAATAACTGCCGATATTGTGAATTGTAGATTAGTATTTTTGAGAGGCCTGCTCCTCTTTTTTTCCACCAGTAGCAATAACATAAAGGTTCAAACTGTTGTTTAGTTAGGAACTATAAAGTTGTTGCCTGTTTAGTATGATGCAGGATTAAAGATCAAATGTTAAATCATCTTGTCTTTTCTTGTTAATTCGATTTCATGGCCAGTGTAAAATGCAGTACGGTGCCATAGATGATATTATACTGTGCTGACCTTTCAAGATGGCTGCTGTTAGGTCAACAGGCAAAATTTGCTATGTTACCTGTTGTTGTTGTTGTTGTTGTTGTTATTATTATTATTATTATTATTATTATTATTATTATTATTATTGATGTTCATGAAAATGTTTTGTGTGCTTCACTTACAGATTTATTCCAGTGAGGATTTGCATGCGAAAATTAGGGTTATAGCTGAAAACAGCTGAAAATTATTAACATAAAAACAATAACCACACAAGATTTATTAAAAATTAATCAAAAGCGAGACTAATCAACAAAGATTTGGAAGCTAAGCTTAGGGAGCTGGATATGTTTAGTGTGGATAATTGAAAGTTAGTAGGCGAAATGATAATGTTTAAATATTTGATAGGATTTCATACTGCGAAGGGAACAAGCTTGTTTTCCGCTGCTCCAAAGACAAAGGGGTTTTCCACACAGCTCTGTATCCCACAATATCAAGGCAGAAAGTCCCACAATATCTGCTTTGAACTGGGTTATCTAAGTCCACACTCAGATAATGTGAGATTTTCTGCCTTGATATTCTGGGATATAGGGCAACACCTATATCCCAAACAACGCCTCAGGTAAACCCGGATTAATCTGGAGAAAACTGGGATTAATTTGACACCTGCAAAGAGCTAAAACTTAAGTAAAGGTCTATATCTCTGCAGGTGCTGGACCTGTGGGGACTGATTCCCAGAACTGCTTCCATCCCAGTTCTTTGGGCTCCTGGACTCCAAAGGAGCAGATTGAAGCCCACTCCCTCCCCTCCTGCTTTCTCAAAAACTAAGATAAAAGTGTATCAAAATGTATTTATTTATTTATTTCATATCAAAAGCATTGCATGAATTAGTATAAAACTGATAAAAATAGAAGGAGCACAAGCAGCGAAATATATTTTGACCAAAAACGGGCAAAAGCAACCGCATTGTCTGTAGCCTCAAACGATTCTTTCTCTGTACATGAGGCAGGACATTGCGGACGAGTATACAGATGCGGAATTGTCTGTTCTGCTCCACAGTTGCACAAGGTGGAGAATTCTTTCAGGTAGTGCCGTTTTGCCAGGTTGTCTTTTGATCTATCCATTCCACTTCTGAGTCTGTTCAGGGCCTTCCAAGTTGCCCATTCTTGATTTGCCCTTGGAAGCACCCTCATGGTGGGGTTGGGGGCATCCAGTTGGGATTTCCTGATTTAGCTGCCCAGAGGGATACCTTGCTGTTGCTGGGGGAATGTTAAGAGGAGTGGTGGTTCTCATGAAGCTTTTCCTTGATTTGAGTCTACTGGGAGGAGGCTGATAGTGATGCAGTGAATGGCTTTCACAGTGTTCAACCTTATTTCTCTCACAGTTAACAGTAACTTCCCATCTCACATTGGTGGGGCAATGCCAGCTAGCTTGTAGAGTTTATAAATAGGTGTAGGTTTAAGACATCTGGTGATTATTTTGCATGTTTCGTTCAATGCTATGTTCACCTGCTTTGTGTGAGCAGACTTGTGCCAAACAGGGCAGGCTTACTCAGCAGTTGAGTAAGGCAAGGCCAGGGCCATTAAAGGAGAGTTACCACCTTTTCTTCCAGTTCGGCTCCTGTGTCTTTAATAGCAGGCTTCTTGAACTGCATCATGTTAGTGTGGAGACTTTGGGACAGACTCCAGTGACCTTCTTGGAACATCCCTTCTTCCACTTCTTGTTTAAGAAAAGTTTTATAGAGTCAAGAGTATTTTCATTAACTTAGATACACCAATTTTGATACATTTTTAGATTTTAGGCTCTATGAAGATCAATACATTTGTTTTCCCTCTTTGTCAAATAAAGGGGTGGTAAGGGCCAATGCCCTCTCTGAAGAACTATGAGCAAAGTTGGTGTCAAATCACTAAAGAATAGCATCTAGAATTTGCAGCTGGTTGATTGGCCAACTATATAAACTAGGGCAGGGCATTATATTGATTTAGGAAACAAATTTGAGTTTCAATATCTTTGAGGCACAATGTAAGGATTTATAGGCCACAAAAACATATACATCTGCCACAGGCCAGACAAATATCCGAAACGTCATTTATAGATCTTACTCCGTCTAGGTTGTCTTGTATCTCAAGTAACCTTCCTCTCTTATGCTGAAGTCTATAATGAATGACATTCTGTCATGCAGATGTGGACCTAGTGTCCCAAGCTATCTCAATTCTGGCCACCATTGTTGTAATTTCTCTCACACATGACTAACCAACATGTCATGTGTGGTGAAGCAGTTATTTTTGTGGTTATGTGCTCATCAGAAACCAAGCTGGGAGGTAAAGCCATGACAGAATTAAAAGCATGGATGGTTACCCCATTGATCGCCAGGGTTGATTTGGTTCATCTGCCTAGCTAGGTGAGTGTTCCCTTCCTCCCTCACCATTCCATGTGTGTCTCTTCCGAAGCTATGCACTCAGTAGAAGAGGACTATCCCAGGATGCATCCACACAGGGAGGAAAATACGCACCCTCCTGCATTTTTACCTGGAGTGTCTAAATGACACCTTAGGTAAAAATGAAATCCTTCGACACAAAGCAGGAAAACCCTGCTTTGTGCCAAAATAATTTGACAGCTTGGTCTGGGGATCACATCACACGACTTCTGGTCCCAATCCACACAGTTGTTGCAGGATTTTTGGACTTTTGAGCTCGAAAAATCCAAGACAGTCCCTACCCCCACCCAAAACCCCTTTAAAAAGCCTTTAAAATTAAAAAAACTTACCTGGCTGGCATTCCCCTGCTGCTGGCCCTCTCCTGGCGCGTATTGTAGTTCAGCCAGCTGATGAAGATTAGGAGTTTTAGGGGTGCAGGGCCTGATGGTTCTGTGGATGCCCAGACAGAGAGGGTGTTGGAGCAAGATGGTTCTCCGGTTGGGAAAACAGAGGGGGTTTTGGAACAAGATGTTGTTTCTGAGTGTGGGAATGAAAATGTTTTGGAAGCTGACAGGCAGGGAAAGGAGGATAACATGAGCTCATCCAAAGAAGCAGCTGGCCTAGACAGAGATACCAGGCTGCTCCTGTGGGGGTGAAGAAATTCAGGTGCAAGCAAAACCATGGGAGAGGCAGAAGCAGGCCTCTCAAGATCAACAGAATGCGTTCATGTATTGCAGCCATTAAATGAGGGAGAGAGAGCTGTTAGGATTTCAGATCAAGCAACGTCGCTACTGGAGTGGGAAACTCCTGTCTTGTTCCTGGTTCATGTTCTAAGCTCAAGGCCCAAGATTCCTAGTCAAGTTTTGCTTCCTGCTTTAAAGATTTGCCTATGGATTCATGCTCTTGTTTTGTTCCTTGTTTTCTGGATTAACGTTCAAGTTTTAATTCTTGTTTTTGGGATTTACCTTTTGCTTGTAGGACTTGCTTTCTATATAGACACTTGGATTTTTACTCTATTATTTACTTAAGGTGTTTTTGGCCCTTTCTTATATGTATTTTATCAATAAACTGTATAATACCATGACTGGTTTCCTGGTGAATGCTTTGAGCAAGGTGAACTCCTGCTGAGGTGCAAGCTTTAAGATACAGTAAAGTTAAAATGTGGTTGCATAAAGCATCATATCATACCTTTTTTCAGGAGCAACTTCCTGCATTTAATGTAACTTTTTCTATGGCAACTCAGACCCATGGCCATTAATGTTCCTAAAATTTTCTGTGTTCACGTCTGCATTTACAATCCAAATGCATGACTGTTTTGGAATACAGACTGAGTTTATGAAGGCAAAATGTTTCCAGAATTTAAAACATTTTGTTTTACCAGGAAAGGTGGAAATCCAGTAGCATTTAAGACTCAAGAAGAAAGTTTTAAGTTGATGTAGTTCTTAAATCACAAAACTTGTGAAAAATACCAAACTAACGCCAATATTTTCACTTCAGCTAACTTGTCATTTCTCACAACCTTCACAACTCTGGCTCTGCCCAGATGATCCTGTTGAGCCACAGTTTATTTTACTCAGCCCGTCCTGTTTGCTTATGCCTGCAGTTTGTAAAGTGCAGCCCACAAAAAAGCATCATGTAAGCCACAGGAAGAAAACAATTCTGCTGCTTTGACGTATCCACAATTCAGATGCATTTGCCTTTAGTGTTTGCTCAAAAGAGCAAGTGAGACATTTTTTCTGCTTTGATACTGTTTGCTCATTTTAAATGATGGAACATGAGCTCATAAAAACAGAGCAACTGCATTTGTGTATGATTGTGTGTTGTATTTCCTCATGGTAAAAGATCTCCTTAAGATGTCATTCAGTGGTCCACGAGAATGAAAATATGGTCCACAGCCTCACTGTTACTACACCGTTGCAATGAGAGTGACTGGTCTCATGAAACCCTCTTATCGTGCCGAGGCTTATTAAATATGGTATTCTGTGGGCAAGCAGATGGCGACTACGGGATAGCATATGTTCTGTAACAGAAACTAGAGCTGATGTGATACATCCAATTTTTTGAATTAGCACCCCAAATAACCAAACCATATCTAAAGTTGACCAAAAACCATTTCTAATCCTTTCGGTACTAATGTTGGAGAGTAGTCCCCGGTCAAAGTGGTCCCTGGTTAAAGTGGTACCTGGTCAAGTGGTCCCTGGTCAAAAAAAGGTTGGGAACTACTGTTATAAGGAGATACTAAAGTTTACTTTGAAGGTATTTTAATACTTCCAGAAGAAGTAGTGCTAATCAAAAGATACTGTGCAGTTGTTCTATCCATTCCTCCTTGATACATTATTTGGTGAGAATATATATACCGTACAGTCTCGTTTATCCGACATAAACAGGCCAGCAGAACTTTGGATAAATGAAAATGTTGGATAATACAGAGTTTCCTACTGTTACCTGTCCGACGTGGCGCTAGACACCTAGAACACCTAGAAGAACAGGGACTCAAAGAGTTAAGGCAAGGCAATGTCTCAGGGCTAGAGCAGCCCAGCAGGAGGTGCCGGGATGCAGAAGAGGAGCTGGAAATCTCAGAGGGAAGGAGGGAGGATGGTTCTGCACAAAGTTTAAAAATTTGGCATTTAGAGTGCCTCTGGTGTTGCTATAAGGAGGTCCTCCCTTGTGCATGTGGCAGGGCTCAGACTGCATTGTAATAGGTGATCTGTGGCTTGCTCTTCTTCACACTCGCGTGCAGTTGACTCCGTTTGGTGGCCCCATTTCTTAAGGTTGGCTCTGCATCTCGTGGAGCCAGAGCGCAACCTGTTCAGTGCCTTCCAAGTCGCCCAGTCTTCTTTGTGCCCAGGGGGTGTCTCTTATTTGTTGTTAGCAATGGCTTACGGTTCCGGGTTTTTGCCTGCCACTTTTGGACTCTTGCTTGCTGAGGTGTTCCTGCAAATATCCCTGTAGATCTTAGAAAACTAATTATTGATCTAAGGCATTGGCATTCTGTCTGATATCCAAACAGAGGATGGGCCGAAGATGTCACTGCCTTGATCTTTTCATTATTGGCTGCTACTTCCCAGCAGATGTCAGGTGGTGCAATACTGGCTAAACAATATAATTTCTCCAGTGGTGTAGGGTACAGACATCCTGTGATTATGCAACATGTCTCATTAAGAGCCACATCCACTGTTTTAGCATGATATGTTCCACATTGGACATGTATACTCAAAAGCATAATGTGGATTATCTGTTTTGATAATCTGGATTATATGTCAGTGAAAATGGGGCCTAACTGCAGTATGGTTATACTTTCCTTCTCTCAATAGAATAGTTCTTTCTATGCTGGGCAAATTTGAACCCAAACCACCTCCAGTGAAAAGCCATAGGATGCAGCTCCACTGCAGAATTAATACAGAATCATGGGAGTTGGAGTTTTATGAGATCTTCTGTGCCAAAGAATATGCTGGTGACTCAGGCCCCTTCTACACTGCCATATAATCCAGTTCAAAGCATATAATTTGATTGGGCCAGAGTTGACACAGTGGGTTAAACCATCAGCTACAGAAAATCTTGCTGACCAGAAGGTTAGCAGTTCAAGCTGCGGGTTGGGGTGAGTTCCCACCGTCAGCTTAGCTCCTGCTTACCTAGCACTTTGAAAACAATAATGTGAGTAGATAAATAGGTGGGGAGGTAAAAGAACATGCTGGCAATTCGATCAGGAAGGCCTCCACAAACAATAAAGCTCCTTGGCATGGAAAATGGAAACAACAGCACCTCCCCATGGCCAGAGTTGAGCACAGCCTCCAGGTGCCGGAAATGGAAAAAGATGGGAAGCCTTTACCTCTGTTTATGTATTGTCTTTGTTAATTGTATAACAACATTGAATGTTTGCCATAAATGTGTTCTGTAATCCACTCTGCTTCTCATCAGGGAAATAGAGCAGAATATCAATAAAGTATATTATTATAATCTGGGTTTTATATAGTAGCTTGAAAGGGGCCTCACAAAAATGACAAATTCTAGGATTCCATAGCATGGAGCCATGGCAGTTAAAGTGGTGTCAAAATGGACAATTATACAGTGAAGATGCACTCTGAGAATGCGATATATTGAGAGCACATGTAGTTCAACCTTCACTTATGTGGGAAAACTCAATTTCTAAAAGATCACTATCTTGTATCTGCTTTTAAAATAGAATAAAGCATAGTTATCCATCTTTGGAGAAGGTTTGCCTCTACCTTTTTTGTATATGGCCTTTGTGCATTGATACTGCTGCTTTGAAATTGCCACGGCGGTGCAATGGGTTAAATCCTTGTGCTGGTTGAACTGCTGACCTAAAGGTCGGCAATTTGACTCCACAAGACAGGGTGAGCTCCCAACTGTCAGTCCCAGCTTCCCTTGCAGGGACATGAGAGAAGCCTCCCACAGGATGGTAACATATCTGGGTGTCCCTGGACAACATCTCTGCAGATGGCCAATTCTCTCACACCGGAAGCGACTTGTAGTTTCTCAAGTCGCTTCTGACATGATAAAAATGTAAAAAGAAACATAAAAATAAGGTGCTTATATACATTGTTGTGAATATTCATTTATGAGAGACACATTGTGGTACAAAAGTTTATTTAGTAACAGTTTTGTAAACATTTGAGGTAAATGAACATATCCACCAACTGCTTCTCACAGAATTAATACACAAGGCACTTTTTAAAAAGACAGCAGTTCAAACAGCTTGCTGCTTTTTGTGTTATTACAAGTCCCTGACTGCCCAGGAAAATCTCTCCTTTTCGTTGTGAGGTTCAATGATGTAAAAAGCTACACAGACTGGAAGCAACAGAAAACCTCTGAGTAAACTATCTTATGCAACCCAATCCATCAGTGGGGAGAAAGTGTGTTAAGAGAAAGAAAGAAAAAAACATCTACTTCAAAACTGCACACACTGATTTCAAATAGACCAACAGTTTCAAATGCCAAAAATTAGTCATATAACAACACATTTTTTTTAAAAAAAAACCCAAGCCTGCATATCCATGCTTGTTTCCCAGGAATAATTTCTACTTATGCAACTAAGCCGTTCGGTTTCACAAGGAAAATATCTCAGCGAACAAAGGAGACTGGCATATTGTTCTTAGCAAAGAAAGCAAAATCTCTCTCTTTCTTTCTCTCCCTCTGACAAAACTTCGATGTGGGAACTATGCAGTGATTTGTAAAACTAATCTGCCTTTTTTCTTTTTTCTTTTTGGAAGTGGGGGTTGTAACTTCAAACTAAGGTTGTGATTGGTTTTGTCGTTATTTCACCCAAGCTATGTTCATATTAAATCATCTTCTACTAACTGCATTTTTTTCTTTGCAGAAAGACTACTCTTATTGCAAAATTTCTATACTGGAAATGTGTAGGATGTCATGGGAAAATCATACCAATTTATTTGCTTTACATAATAATAATAATAATAATAATAATAATAATAATAATAATAATAGCAAAAGACAGAAATAAAACTAAAAAGGGAAGGAAATCTATGAAATTAAGAAATCTAAATTAAGCAACACGGAAGACAATAGACGCTGGGGGCAGGGAAGAAACTATGGTGTAATGTACATGTCATCACACAGATAGTCACTTTCGGTTCAGTGAGGTTAAATATGCAAGGTTAAACAGAAATCCCAGGTAGCAATTTTGCAGTGTTTACAATGTCTGTAAAATGAACTGGAGGCAGATGTCTTGATCTTCAAGTCTCTGCTAGTATGGCCAATGGTAAAGGATTGTAAGCCTTGTTGAGTCCCCCTTGGGGTAAAGAAAGGCGGGATATAAATAGGGCAAATAAATAAATAAATTGTGGGAGTTGTAGTCCAACTCATCTGGAAAACCAGTTTCCCTATTCTGACCTAACTGATGCCACAGCTATAAATGTGTAACTCAGGGCCCTTCCACACAGCCATATAACCCAGAATATCAAGGCAGGAAATCCTGCAATATCTGAACTGGAATATATGGCAGTGTGGAGTTAGATAACCCAGTTCAAAGCAGATATTGTGGGATTTCCTGCCTTGATATTCTGGGTTATATGGCTGTGTGGAAGGGCCCTCAGAGGCAATATTGAAATACCACAAATTAGGATCATAGAATCATAGAGTTGGAAGAGACCTCGTGGGCCATCCAGTCCAACCCCCTTCCAAGATGCAGGAAAAAGGCATTCAAAGCACCCCGACAGATGGCTATCAAGCCTCTGTTTAAAAGCCTCCAAGAATGAGCCTCCACCACACTCTGGGGCGGAGAGTTCCACTGCTGAACAGCTCTCACCGTCAGGAAGTTCTTCCTAATGTTCAGGTGGAATCTCCATTCCTGTAGGGTTCTTCCACACAGCCCTATATCCCAGAATATCAAGGCAGAAAATCCCACATTACTGAGTGTGGAATCAGATAACCCAGTTCAAAGCAGATATTATGGAATTTTCTGCCTTGATATTCTGGGATATAGGGCTGTGTGGAAGGGCCTGTAGTTTGAAGCCATTGTTCCACATCCTAGTTTCCAGGGCAGCAGGAAACAAGCTTGCTCCCTCCTCCCTATGACTTCCCCTCACATCTTTATACATGTCTCCTCTCAGCCTTCTCTCCTTTCCTTTCCTTTCCTTTCCATCTCAGAGCATTATCATTTCATGATAAACAATGTATACCATTCTTGTTACATATGTTCCTGCTTCCGATTGAATTTCACTTGCTTTTTAGAGTTCATGACTAATTGTAAATGTCATCTTCTCTGAGTTCCAGGGGAGAAAAAAAATGCTTCAGTGCTAAGGCACATTCTTTGCATGGAAAAAAAACTCAGGTCGAATCTCTGTGATGTCTAGAAAAGGCAGGGAAAGACCCGTTCTCCGAAAACCTAGAGAACCATTGATAGATGAACACATCATGGAAACACAAAGCCCTCCAAAATTATTTGGAATGCAACTCTTGTCAGCCTCTAATCAGTGTAAACAATGTTGATACAGGATGGGAACTGAAGTCCGACAACATGGGAAGTCTTACATGTTCCTCCACTTTAATAGTTTTCAGTCTTTTGACCCTCCTGATGTTTCCAACTTTACCGCCCAGAATACCAATTGGTCACAATGGCTTGGGCTTCTGAGTAATGTAGTTCAAAACACATGGATGGCCAAAATAGGAACACCTGTGGGTATAATCCTGGTCCTACAGGTGTTCCCAACCTCTGGTCCTACAGGTGTTTTGGATTTCAGTTCCCACCATCTCCAGCAGCTGGGATTTCTGGGAGATGAAGTCCAAAACACCTGGAGAACCAAAGGTTGGGAACCACTATGAAAGGTAAGCCAATGAGCCATTTAGATGCAAACACCAAACATGGAGGAGATACTAGGACAGGCATGGGCAAACTTTGGCCCACCAGGTGTTTTGGACTTCAACTCCCACAATTCCTAACAGCCTACCGGCTGTTAGGAATTGTGGGAGTTGAAGTCCAAAACACCTGGAGGGCCAAAGTTTGCCCCATGCCTTTACTAGGAGAATTAACTTTCCTCTATGCATTTGGTTTTTTAAAGAAACGCCATGCTTTCAGCAGCATACACAAACTCAAAGTCTTCCCCTATCATAAACTTTTTCACATTTGTGGAGTCTCTGACATGCCTGTCTCACTGAAATCAATAGAACTAAAGTACACGGCCAATTGTCCACACTAATCCTATGTGTGCTTATTCAGAGCAAATCCATTATATTCAACCAAATTGCCTTTAACCTAATGATTTGAATAGGCTTTAGTTCCAGCTTCTACTACTGGACTGTGTGCATTCCTAACCAGAAATGTTATTTCTGCTGCCTTATTTCTGAAGAGGCCCTGAATTATAACAATATTCTTCTTTTGGATGAGCTGATTGTCAGAGTGATTGAAACTAACATTTAATAATACCAATCTCTGAGCGTCAAATGGCATGTATTATATTCTAGTATTTTGGCCAGGTCTTCCACTCCTACAGAATGAGAATTATATATATATATATAAAGTGCACATTAAAAAAACAGCTGTAAAATAGTAGAAGACAACATAACAATTAAATGAGATGGGGTGGACTCTTCTGCTTCCTATAACCCTTTCCTGGTCCACTTTTTTCCAGCTGGGCTTGAACCAGGGGAGTCGAGGAGCAGCGAAAAGTCCACTATTCACATTAAATAACACACCCAGACAGTTCAGTGAGGGTCATATGGGCATTATAACATACAGGTAACTATGTATTGTCGAAGGCTTTCATGGCTGGAATTACTGGGTTGTTGTAGGTTTTTCGGGCTATATGGCCATGTTCTAGAAGCATTCTCTCCTGACGTTTCGCCTGCATCTATGGCAAGCATCCTCAGAGGTTTTGAACCTCACAACCTCTGAGGATGCTTGCCATAGATGCAAGTAAAACGTCAGGAGAGACTGCTTCTAGAACATGGCCATATAGCCCGAAAAACCTACAACAATACAGGTAACTGTACATACCAATATACATTCACATCAAGAACAGTTTTTAAAATTGCTGCTTAATGTAAACAGTTCTCTACTGCTTGTTAAGGTAATATTTTCTTATATGGTTACCACATGCACAAGGAAAAAATATTGTATGCTCAATAGCTATCATGTTTTAAGAACATACACAGTTTTTTTGAGTACTGCACACACTCCCAACAAAGGATTCCGCCAGGCAGTAAGCAGCCAGGCTTTGAAGCTACAAGCCTGTTTGATGTTAATCAAGGTGGCCAATTGCAACATTCACCCTTGCATCCAAGAAACAAGAGTTCTTTCTCCCACTCTGGACATTCCAGAAATATATAAACCCAATTTGCCTAGCTTCCAAGCGGCCGAGGGGGGAAAAGGAAGAGGCCCGAGGCTGTAAGGAATGGTGGAAGTTGAAGTCCAAAACACCCAGAGGGCCCAAGTTTGCCCATGCCTGGTTTGCTGGGTGACCTTTGGCAAGTCCCACACTCTCAGCCCTAGAAAACCTTAGCGACGCTATTAATCGGAAATGACATGAAGGAACAACAATAACAATGTAATTAAACAATTAATAATTTAGTAATTTTAGTGGCCTCATTTTGCTACAAACTTAAATATGCATGGCAAACATAAAGTAACCGAAACAAAGTGTTTGATTAGTATGGGAAAAAAAGATTGCATATGGTATTGTCTTGCATTTTTTTACAAAATGTCAAGTCCTTTATTTGGATTTAAGTCCATACTTAATTAAAACTTTTAAAAATCTAAAACATCACAATGTTCCACACTATCTATCTATCTATCTATCTATCTATCTATCTATCTATCTATCTATCTATCTATCTATCTATCTATCTATTCAGTTGTACAACTGCAGAAGATGAATACTTTTGACTCAAAAATGATTCCTAACTGTTAGTACTTCCTGAGATTCCAACCCTGAAAAGAAATAAGGCCGTTTTATATTTATTAGCCTGCCCTCACTTTTTAATCCCCAGATGCGTTGGACTACAACTGCCAACATACAGTTTAAGAGGCAATGGGCATAAAAGCTTCAACACATTTCAAAGGCATCCGGTTAGGAAATACTGTAATACATGTATTAGTGGGAAGACCATGTCTTCAAACTATCAAAAATTGAGAGAGGAAGAGATATGGATGGGAATTTCAAATGGACAGATGCTGGATAGGAGGTGAAATGCAATGGGAGGAATGGGGTAGCAATGTATGATTTGAAGACATTTTTGAATCTGCCACCACTCCATGTAGTTCCACGGTGTTTTAAAAGTGATCCTTGCAGCCTATTTCTCTGCCTATATTTAGTGGGAAATTACCGTTAATTTGGTATGCATAGCCTCGCTGCCCAAAAAGGCAATTTAGACCATAAGTTGACATGTTTAAGGGTGTGTTGTTGAAGGCTTTCATGGCTGGAATCACTGGGTTGCTGTAAGTTTTCTGGGCCATATGGCCATGTTCCAGAAGCATTCTCTCCTGACATTTTACCCACATCTATGGCAGGGGTCGTGAGGTCTGTTGGAAACTAGGCAAGAGAGGTTTATATATCTGTGGAATGTCAGGCGGGAGAAAGAACTTTGTCTGTTTGGGGCAAGGTAGCCAGGATTTTGATTCGGGTGGGGGGGGGGGCTGAGTTTGATTCGGGGGGGGGGTCTGAAAGATCTACCCTAGCAAACCTTTTGTATCGTATCCCAATACCCCATGCATATGGGATATATTGAGCATGGTGATCAGATCATGATATGAATAAACATAACAGTTTAAATAAGGTACCAGTAAGGCCTTCTCGTGGACCACCCTGAGAATTTGGGGGGGGGGGGTGAATGTTGCAAGTGTGAATGTTGCAACTGGCCACATTGATCAGCATTGAATGGCCTTGCAGCTTCAAAGCTTGGCTGCCCCCTGCCTGGGGAAATCCTTTGTTGAGAGGTGTTGGCTGGACCTGATTGCTTCCTGTCAGGAATTCTCTTGTTTTCTGAGTGTTCCCCTTTGTTTACTGTCCTGATTTTGGAGTTTTTAAAAATACTGGTAGCCAGATTTTGTTCATTTTCATAGGTTCTCCCTTGCTGAAATTGTCCATATGCGTGTGGATTTCAATGGCTTGTCTGTGTAGTCTATACAACAAAAATATCACTTATACATAAAGTAAACAATAATAGAATTCAGCAAGCAGTTATATAGACAAGTTGTACTGTTCAATTTCACAGTGATGTCAAACAATATTATGTAAATTTTGGTACAGTCTCTTTAGAATAATATCCATGTCATATCTTCTTATGTTGACTGGTTATAGATCAGCTGCCCACGACCGGTTTCGGCCTTACTTCAGGCCTTCTTCTGGTGGAAAAGTTATACACTTGAGAATTTGTTCTCCTTGGGAGATACAGGTTTTTGGCTCAGTGGTATATGATCCTCTGCTCTATGTAGTGGGCGGCTGATCTATAAGAGACTGTACCAAAATTTACATAATATTGTTTGACATCACTGTGAAATTGAACAGTATAACATGTCTATATAACTGCTTGCTGAATTCTGTTATTGTTTACTTTATGTGTAAATGGTATTTTTATTGTATGTACATATTTAGGAACCCATTTATATTTGTCTGTGTAGTCTGACAGTACCACTATTTAAAAAACTCTAAAATCAAGACAGTAAATAAATTAATAAACAATAAAAATTAATAATAATAACAACAACAACAATAAAAGAACAACACTCAGAAAACAGGGGAAATCCAGACAGAAAACAATCAGGGCCAGCTACCAGAACAGTAAATAAATAAATAAATAAATAATATAGAATAAAAATAAACAATAATAATAAATAAAGAACAACATTCAGAAAATAGGGAAATTCCAAACAGGAAACAATCATGGCCAGCTAACACCTACCAACAAATTATTCCCTTGGGCAGGAAGCAGCCAGACTTTGAAGCTGCAAGGTTATTCAATGCTAATCAAGGTGACCAATTGCAATATTCACCCTTGCCCCAAGCAGAGTTCTTTCTCCCACCCTGGACATTCCACAGATATATAAACCCCATTTGCCTAGTTTCTAACAGACCTCACAAACTCTGAGGATGCCTGCCATAGATGTGGGTGAAATGTCAGGAGAGAATGCTTCTGGGACATGGGCATACAGCCCGGAAAACTCACAGCGACCCACTGTTTAAGAGTCACTCAGCAATCTGTAGGGCATTGTGAGCTGTGTTTAAAATCCATGCTTAAGTGTGGTGCACAGGTTAGAGGAATTTAAAAGATTAAAGAGAATCTGTTTTAAAATTGAACCTCAGAGCTGATAGAGGTCATTTTTCTTTTAATTTCATCTACTATGAATCCTTTGATATAGCTATAGAACACTCCAATCTTTAAACTAGTTTTTGAAAACACCCTTTAAAGGAAGGCATAAAAATCTTTCCAGTATTGGGGTCTATGAAAAAACTACAGGGTTAATCAACAAGAAATAATTTTCATTTTTAAAAATGATTAAATACAAGTTAAATGAACATTTTCCTCCCAACAGCATACATTTGTTTTCCCCAGAGTTGATTGGTTCGTGAGTTAATTATTTTCTATTTTGGCCGAAAAGATGTTAATTGAGTTTATTTTCATACCATAGTAGGGACTTCACATATGTTTTCAAATGGTTACATATAAAATCTTTATACAAAGAGGATTCAGAACTCGTGAAACAAACCCTTTCTCCTACTGTTCTACTTTCAGTTCTTTCTTTTGTCAACACTACAAGCCACGTGGACATAGAATCATAGAGTTGGAAGAGACCTTGTGAGTCATCCAGTCCAACCCTAATCTGCGAAGAAGCAGGAAATTCGCATTCAAAACACATGATTTCGATAAGATTTTTTAAAAAATGCAAATAGATCCCAAAGCATGTCTCCATATTCCCTCCCAAAAAATAAAAAAAGAGTTGGCATTTATTCTAGGGAAACTGGGATAGTGGCCATGAAAGATATTTAAATGCTCAGCATAAAAACCAAAATACTAGGATTTGCAACACTTTTAAGTGGGGCTTATTTCATGCAGATAGAGTAGTAGTATGCTAATTGTAATGCAATAAGTAAAGGTAAAGGTTTCCCCCTGACATTAAGTCTAGTTGTACCCGACTCTGGGGGTTGGTGCTCATCTCCATTTCTAAGCCAAAGAGCTGGCGTTGTCCGTAGACACCTCCAAGGACATGTGGCCGGCATGACTGCATGGAGCACTGTTACCTTCCCGCAAAAACGGTACCTATTGATCTACTCACATCTGCACGTTTTCAAAATGCTTGGTTGGCAGAAGCTGGGCCTAACAGTGGGAGCTCACCCCGCTCCCCAGATTTGAACTGCCAACCTTTCAGTCAGCAAGTTCAGCAGCTCAGCGGTTTAACCCGCTGTGCCACCAGAGGGCAATCGTTTTTGATTAATTGTGTTCACAAATATCCTTTAGATTACAAAGAAGAAAACAATTCTTATAATAACAACTGTGTAATAATTTTCCCACACTAATTTGGTTATATTCATATCACACATGCTTTGAGAAAGAATTGCATTTATCACAGTTCATGGGGAATCAGGAGTCACATTCAGTCCAAGCAAACCATACACTTTCCTAGTGCTTTCCTAGGTCAGAAACATCACTCCATGCAATCCTATGCGTGTTTCCTCAGAGGTAAATCCCACCGAGTTCAGTCAGATTTACTTCACTGGAGGAATGTGTAGGATTGCAACCTAAATAGAGAACCAGGGAAACTATGGCAAAAATCACTGTCTACAGTATGGGTTACAAAGAATTCTGGCCATTGTCTCCTGCTTCCTCTCTCTCTTCTAAAAAGTTATTAAATAAATACAAAAAGTTACAATACCAATAAATTGATCTGTTACATATAATACATCTTCCAAAAACATAACTTTACTGACTTCCTACTGGATTACCAAAGTTGCATATGCAACCCCAGCACCAACATCTTTTGTTATCATGGTATGTTAAAGCACAACATGAATGCCTTGGAATGAGGATTATTTATATTCCTGGAGGATGGCTATTCATCTTGAAGACTGGCTCTGAATAAATGATAATTGCTGGGAGCAAATGCAAGAAGGAATGATTCTTTTCAGGACCCTGTTTGTAGGTTTCTCAGAGGTATGTTTGGGTATTATACTATTGTACTAGACAAGCTAAGGTTACACCTATACCAGTGGTTCTCAACCTGTGAGTCCCCAGGTGTTTTGGCTTACAACTCCCAGAAATACCAGCCAGTTTACCAGTTGTTAGGATTTCTGGGAGTTGAAGGCCTAAACATCTGGGGACCCACAGGATGAGAACCACTGATCTATATTATGGAATTGATGCAGTCTGACACCACTTCAAGTGCCATAGCTCAGTGCTAAGGAATCATGAAAGTTGCACTTTTACACAGGGCCAGAATTAGCACAGCAGGTTAAACTGCTGTGCTGCAGAAAAATCCTGTTGTTCAGAAGGTGAGCATTCAAGCCCAGGCAGGGTGAGCACCCGCCATTAGCCTCAGCTCACTTGCCCACCTAGCAGGTCGAAAGCACAAATGCGAGTAGATAAAATAGGTACCGCTTTTAGCAGGGAGATAATAAAGTCGCCCTTAAGGACATCGATCGGAGGAAAGCTCCTCGGCATGGAAGATGGAGCGACAGTACCCCCCTGTAACTGGAGTCGAACACAACCATCAAGGTGGTGGAAATAAAATGGGGAAAACTGCCTTTACCTCTGTTTGTGTTTGTCTGTCCTTGTTAATTGTATAATCATAATTGAATGTTTGCTGTATGTATGTTCTTTAAGCCACTCTGAGTCCCCTTTGGGGTGAGAAGGGCAGGGTATAAACACTATACATAGGAAAGGTAAAGGATTACTCCTCACCCGTTGTGCCTGACTCTGGGGATTGGTACTCATCTCCATTTCTAAGCCGAAGAGCCGGCGTTGTCCGTAAATACCTCCAAGGATCATATGGCCGGTATGACTGCGTGGAGTGCTGTTACCTTTCTACCCGAGCGATACCTATTAATCTTCTCACATTTCCATGTTTCCATGTTTTCTAATTGCTAGTTGGCAGAAGCTGGGCCTAACAGCAGGAGCTCACCCTGCTCTCCGGATTTGAACCAACAACCTTTTGGTCAGCAAATTTAGCAGCTCAATTGTTAAACTCACTGGGGGCTCCTTAAAAATACTGTACATAAATAAATAAATACATAAATAAATACATTTTGCCTTCTCTACCATAGAGTTCCTGCTTCTTAGCAGGGGGTTGAACTGGATGTCCCACAAGGTCTCTTTCAACTCTATGGTCCTATGAGTACTGGGACCATATCAACTACAAGGATTCTATAATATTGAGCCATGGCAGTTAAAATAGAGTCACGCTGTATTAATTATACAGGGTATAGATGCACCCCAAGTCATATCCCCCAGACTGGATAAGACTACTTTTTCTAATGTATGGCTTAAACTTATAATAATCAAAAACTACATTACCACTATGATTTTAACTGGCTCTTTCAAACTGTTTTATCATAGATCTAGTTGCTTGTACAGAGCACCATAGACAGATCATTGATAGCAAATGTGTACTGGATGGTAGCAGCACGGAACATCAAACATCCTAAAGAGGCATGTGCAAAGCCCACCACTTGCTCCATAGAGTCCAATGTTTCCTAAAGTAGCAAACTAAGCAGAGTTTGTCAAAGGGCATGGCAACAGCAGGACACAAATTGCTAGTCAACAGTTTTTCCCATCAGTGCATGCATGAGTACATCAACAAATGCCCTTCATTATATGCAGTGGTTGCCCAAAGCCATATGATTTGACACTATACATTTTGTTTCCTGTTGGACTCAGCTGGTGAATAGGGAAGCATTTTATTTTGCGATTTCCAAAACAGCCGTTGGTGGAACCTTTTGTCATAAAATTATGGGACATTCAGGGGAAAAAAAGTTTAATTCAGAGGGCATTGCTTGAACATTTTCAAAAACAGCGATTACATTTAGTTAATCCAGGTTGAGTGTCCTTTATCCAAAATTCTTGAACCATAAGCATTTGGGATGCCTGTATTTGCATCTATTCCCATATTTGCATCTAGGGACATAATAAGTCGTCTTGGAGATGGGACCCAAGTCTAAACATAGGATTTGTGTACATTTCATGTACACAACCTTATGCACATAGGATTTTGGAGTAATTTTGGATTTCAGAATTCTAGATAAAGAATGCTCAACCTGTGCTAAATTACAGAAGTACTCCATCAAGTCACGGTGAATATAGAAAGGCCATGATTTAGAGTTTGCATGGGAAGTTCTCTGAACTTGACACAAGCTAGATAGCCATGAGCAAACTTGGGCCCTCCAGGTGTTTTGGACTTCAACTCCCACCATTCCTAACAGCCTCAGGTCCCTTCCTTTTCCCACTCAGCCGCTTAAGTGGCTGAGGGGGGAAAGGAAAGGGCCTGAGGCTGTTAGGAATTGTGGGAGTTGAAGTCCAAAACACCTGGACGGCCCGTTTGCCCATGCCTGAGCTAGATGCTCAATATTATATTTGAAATATCTTGCTTATACAAGTTTATTCTAAAACTATGGCTAATACTTTGTGCATGCAAAATTTTCTCTCCTTCACTGATTAACACAGGATGCAATCCTACACATGCTTACATAAAAGTAGACTACAAAACAATAAGACATCTGAGTAAAGATGCACAGAAATGTGCTTCTTCTCATTGACAGTGAATTGCATCTCTCTGAGGTGGTTTCATAGGTACCCTATTTACTCTGTATCACTTCTGAATCAGATTCAGAAAGTGAAAGACAGTCATGGTAAAGTCAAATGTTTTTCCTAATTCTACACAATGTGATTCTTTAATTTACAGGCAAGGGAAGCACCAAAAGTAGGTCAAAACAGTTTAAAAAATAAGACACGTTTTATTTTGGCTCTGGTTTCAAAGGCAGTTAGTAGAACTCAAACCACACAGAAACCAAGTTATGGTGCAACTAGCAACTAACAAATGCATTTTTCCATGTGGGTCGAGCAGTTCTTTTTCAACCTGTGGGTCCCCAGTTGTTTTTACCTACAACTCCCAAAAATCCCAGCCAGATTACCAGTTGTTAGAATTTCTGGGAGTTGAAGGCCAAAACATCTGGGGACCCATAGGTTGAGAAGCACTTTTTCATGTCAGAAGTAACTTGCAAGTCACTTCTGGTGTGAGAGAATTGGCTGTCTGCAAGGATGTTGGACAAAGGATGCCCAGATGTTTGATGTTTTATCATCCTTGTGGGAGGCTTCTCTTATGCCCCTGCATGGGAAACTGGCGCTGACAGAGGAAGCTCAACCTATTCTCCCCAGATTCGAACCGCTGACCTGTCAGTCATAAGTTCTGTCGGCACAAGTGGTTAACCCATTGTACCACCAGGGGCTCCTGTTGAGAACCACCAGTTTAGCGGGCTCAGGCCCTACTGGTTTGGTTTTTGACATATTATCATGCTACAGACAAGTTATTTTCCATTTATGGGAATGGCTAGAAATATACTGTAAGATATTGCTACTTTTAAAATCCCCGAATGCTTCTTCCTGAGATGAAAAAAGTGCAGTAACCTGTTAATTGGAAACCTGTATAAAGATTTTTTTGAAAGGATTCAGGTGTGCAGCGTAATATTTCACTACAGCACAATCTTGTACATATGTACTTGGAAAAAAGCCCCACTGAGAAAAAGTGAATGTACATGTTTAGGATTGCAGCCATGGTCATGATGTGAAGCTTTTGCCAAATGTGGTTTACTCCTACTGACTTCTATCGACCAACATGAATTCCTTTTAAATTCTATTTATTTTAATCAGAGACACACCTACTTCCTTTACTCTTTTCTTTTGAATCAATATAATGCGAAAACTCTCATCTCTAATGACTTGTGCTCACAGTACTTTCCCCAACTAACTCAAAACTATCTAGTCCAGCGGTTCTCAACCTGGGGGTCGTGACCCCTGGAGGGGTCGAATGACCGTCTCACAGGGGTCGCCTAAGACCATTGGAAAACACATATTTCCAATGTTTTAGGAACCTCCTTTGGCAGAGAAGGCTGAAGATCTCAAATTTACAGGAATTCTTACTCAAAATTACAATTATGAAGCAGCAACATGAGGAACTATATTGAAGGGTCGTGGCATTCAGAACGTCGAGAATCACTGATCTAGTCATTAAAAATGCATAGTCCGAGTTCTGCTCGTAATTGCCACAAAATCAAATACCCCCCCCCCCACACACACACACAATGGAACAATTTCTTTTCTGTCTTTCAAACTCGACAATGTCGTATGTTGAGACACATGTGCTTTAGTTCTTTGTTTTTGGAGTTTCGGCATTAATTTCAGAAGACAGAACCAAACATTTCTTTAAAAAACATGTAGATTTAAAATATGTATTCATGGTTTGGAAACATTGTATAGAAGAATCTCAAGACTGACACTTCCACACAGATCCAGAGTCAAAGGATGGCAAGGGACGGGGGAAGAAAAAGGGAGAAAAAAACCAGAATGCTAATTAATGAACCATGAATGCTTAAATCTATAAGAGGAGTTACTTCCATATTGCCCAGTCCAGAACCATTAGAACTGGCAAATTATTACAAGTAGAAACTGTCTTGTTCAAATAGGAGAATTGTAAACCTGCTTCTTTTTAATACACATGTTTGACCCAAGTGATTCTTGTTCACTTTCATGCTAGGGAAATGATTGGTGGCAGGTAGGAAAGGTTAACATTAAAATATAGCCTCATCACACTAGAGGATGGAGCCACTTTAAATCCAGTTTTTGCCTCCTGCAGAATTCTGGGATTTATAGTTTAGTGAGGCCCAGGACTTGTCTGGCTGAGCAGTTTAAAGGCACCTCCCTAAATTACAAGTCCCAGAATTCTGCAGGAGGCAGAAACTGGATTTAAAGTGGATCCATGTTCTAGTGTGATGAGGTCCTAAACCTCTGCTTCCTATGTATATTTATCCCCCTCCCTTCTTCCTCTCCCTCTCTCCCCCCTTTAAAGAACTAAATGTGAACCTAAGATAGTAAATATAACAGTGGTGAGGGAAAGAGAGAAATGACAGATGTTAAAAACTAAACATTTTTGTGGGGAGTATGGCCTTATGAACAGCGTGTTCTCACTTGCTGCTGGCACATGGAGAAGTCTCTTCCCCCCTTGCATGATCTGGCTGTATTGGTCCCTTGGTCAATGGGCTGCACCACAGCCACTCCTGACCTACTAGAAAACACTGATAAGTAATCCTTCCCATCATCACCACTATCACCACTACAAGCCACAGATTGCAAGAACTACAAACGTAAAAGTTTGGAATCGTGGCCTCCCCAATTCTCCCTGTCCTGGGGTTGAGCCTAATCTAACCCTCCCTATCACCATCCCCAACCCTACCCCACCCTATCCTAGTGTGGGTTCCCCTTTACATTTTGCTGTCTCGGTCATCCCTCCCTCCAAGTGCAAGGGATCAAGCTTAGATGGTCAAGTCATCTGACCTGGCCCTGCTGCTGCTTGACTTACTAGCTCTGCTCAAGCGACGTGAGTCTATGAGCAGAGGGGGGTCATGCATCTCCACCAGGGTGCACGTGGCTGACATGGGCCGCTCGTCTTCTTCACCTTCTCCCTCCCACTTGCTGCCGCTTCCCCCACTCAAGCTGGTGCTCACACTGCTGCTGTTGGCGGCAGCAACCGGTGACAAAGAAGGCGGAGGTGGAGGATGTTCACAGCTTTCCTCTTGTTCTGGATGGGATCGTTGAAGGCTGCTGGGGGTGGAAGAAGCAAGCGAGCTGGAAACCAGCATTTTCCTCTGGTGCTCGACTGCATTGTTGGCCCAATTCTGCTTATGAGCCAGGGTGTGGCTGTTGAAGTAGGAGCTGATGACAGGGGAAGGGGTAGGGATGGAAGATGTGGTTGCTATAGGTGTCGAGACTGTGGTGTGCACAGTGGCCTTGCACATTCCTTCACCAGCTGGGGGCTCACTTGGATATCCAACCAGAGAGGTTGTAATAGAGGGTAGCTGAGGCCTAGAGGTAGCCTCAGTGTAATGCGGCAGCTCGACTTGAGGAAAAGCCAGTGGGGTGATGGTACGGGTTTCAGGCAGAATGACTGGGGCAACAGGAGGCTCTGCAGCTGGAGACAAAGCTGACAAGGAAAGAGGTTTGGAGTCCTCCACTTTGGAAATGGATGCGACTGTGGTCAGATTAGGTGCTGCGCGGCTGTATCTTCTTGTCATGCCCTGCTTGAACTTCTTCCATCCCAAGTGGTACATCTCAAACATATTGAGGAGCAGAGAGAGACAGGCCACAGCCAACATGAAGAGGATGAAGACAGTCTTCTCTGTGGGCCTTGAAATAAAGCAATCCACTATATTTGGGCAGGGCCAGCGGCCACAACGGTAGAGTGGCCTCAGCTGAAAGCCATACAGGAAATACTGGCCCACGATGAAGGCAACTTCAAAGAGAGTTTTGAAAATGATGTTAAAGACATAGGTGCGCAGCAGAGCCCCTGCCATCCGGATCCTGCCACGCTCATCCCGGAGTGGTGATTTCTCTTCTTTCCGTGGAGGCGGATCCCTGTTGTTGTTGTGGCTGCTAACATCACTGCCCCCTTCTCCTTTCGATTCCTTGAGGTGGCTGGTATTGGTATCCTTGCCATTTCCCCTTTGCCTAATTTCTTCTTCCTTCTCTTTTTTCTTTTCCTCCATGCGCACAATGTGAAGCACATGGCCCAGGTAGATGAGGGTTGGTGTGGAGACAAAAATGATCTGCAGCACCCAGAAACGGATATGAGAGATTGGGAAGGCTTCATCATAGCAGACATTTTCACAACCAGGTTGCTGTGTGTTGCATGTAAAGTCTGATTGTTCATCTCCCCAGACTTCCTCAGCCGCGGCCCCCAAGACCAAAATCCTGAAGATAAATAGTACTGTCAGCCAAACCTTGCCAATAACTGTGGAGTGTTCTTGCGCATTCTCTAATAGTCTCCCCAGAAAGTTCCAGTCACCCATTGTTTCAGATCTCTAACCTATAATAAGAACATCACAGCAGCATTATTACAAAATATTCTGAGAAAATCAGGTAAATAATTACTCCTTAAAATAGATCTATTTAAGTTAGCATTTATAAATAACATGTTCAGTTATTTTCTGTACTATACATTATTCACTCTGTTGTACAACAAACTATTTGCAATAATAATACAAAACACAGGTGGAATTGTGGCACTTGTTGGTAGTCATTTGAAGACAAGAAATAATGTCTTCACATTATGAAGACAAATAATGTCTTCAGACCTCACAGCCTCTGAGGATGCTTACCATAGATACAGGTGAAACGTCAGGAGAGAATGCTTCTGGAACATGGCCATATAGCCCGAAAAACTTACAAGAACCCATGAAATAATGGCACACTTTGAAATACATTCAATCAGAGTCACCACTATCGGACAAAGCATTTTTGTGTTAAGTGTAACATCACCCTCTTGTCCATCTGCAATCTATAGAATGCAAACCAAGAAACATTTCACTGTGCCATAGTTCTACGTCTTGAAAGAGTGTCTTTTGGTAGTTATACTGGTAGTTTTGGCTTAAAGGGGAGCCCCCGGTGGTGCAGCGGGTTAAACTACTGAGCTGCTGAGCTGCTGAACCAAAAGGTCGACAGTCCAAATCTGGGAAGTGGGGTGAGCTCCTGCTGTTAGACCTAGCTTCTATCAACCTATCAGTTTAAAAACATGCAAATGTGAGTACAGTGTTCCCTTGCTATTTTGTGGTTCACTTTTAGTGGACTCAATGTTTCGTGGGTTTTTGAAAATATTAATAAAAAATATTAAATATTAAATATTTACATATAGTGGAGGCCGGGGAGACTAGTGATCCTGGAAGTGTGGCGGCCTGAGGCATGGCAGGGAAGGCCTGCCTCCCTGGGGTCCACAGACCCTGGAAGTGCGGCAGCCTGAGTTGCAGTGGGGAAGGCCTGCCTCCCTGGCCTGCTGCTGCCTGCATGGCTCTGCAGAGGCTAGGGAGGCAGGCAGATGCCCTTGGGATGGCCGGGAGGTGGGTAAGGAAGCGCGGGTAAGAAAATCATATATAAAATATATAAAATAATGTATAAATATTAAAATTAATATGCCATCCCTACTTTGTGGATTTTCACTTATTGCAGGTGGTCCTGGGATGGAGGGAACACTGTAGATCAATAGGTACCACTCCAGTGGGAAGGCAACTCCATGCAATCATGCTGGCCATATGACCATTGGAGGCATCTGTGGACAACGCTGGCTCTTTGTCATCTACACTGTAGAATTAATGCAGCTTGACACATTTTAACTGTCATGGCTCAATGCTATGGGATCATGGCAGCTATCTTTTTATAAGATCTTTAGCTTTGTCTACCAAAGAAGACTGGTGTATTACCAAACTACAGTTCCTAGGATTCCATAGTAACAACAACGACAACAACAACAACAATAATAATAATACACTATTTATATTCCTCTCTATCTCCCTGAGGGGACACAGAGCAGATTACAGTATACACATATATAGGCAAACATTCAACTTCTTTTATACAGTAGACAACAATGGCATACAATACACAAACAAAGGCAAAAGTTTCCCTTTCCATCTCCAGCCTGTGGAAGTAGTGCTCAACTCTAATATAGATAGATAGATAGATAGATAGATAGATAGATAGATAGATAGATAGATGGATGGATGGATGGATGGATGGATGGATGGATGGATGGATGGATGGCTTGGTTGATCCAAAAAAATGGTTCAAAACTTATTTCAGATGTATGGGGCGTTGGTGGTTCGATTCTAAAGGCAATTCCGATTTTCACAGAAAAAAATGTTCAAAACTTTTCAAAACTTTCGAGGCTTCTGAATCCTTTTGTTAATGTTTTGAAAGTGTTATTTCCTGTTTCATTGGGTGGTCTTTACTTTGAAAGTACTTGTTTTACTCCTAAAGCGAGGAAAAGCAAGTGGTGGAAATTCCTTCCTTCTCTGGTTTAAAACTGGCTTCTCTGGCTTTAAAACTGGCTTCTCTGGCTTGAGCTTAGGCCAGGGACCAGAAGCGGGGAAAAGCTGAGTAATTTCCGACTGACTTCATGAATCGTAACAAAAATGGCGGAAAAAGCTTCGGAAGGGCGAAGAGACTTCCGGTTTTCTTAAAAACATCAAAATTGCTTCAAAAAGGTAATTTTTCTGACTTTATTCCAAATTACAAAGATTCRGATGGTACCTAACCATGCCATATATATATATATATATATATATATATATATATATATATATATATTACTATGATATAGTAGGCTCGGTTGATCCAAGAAAGTGGTGTCAAGCTGCATTAATTCTACAGTGTCAGTGTACCTTTACACCAGTATCCATCAGGAAATCCATCTTATCTTGATCAGAACTCCCAGTGTATGGGATAGGTTAGTCTGGGAAACAACACTGTGCCCAAGGCTACCAAACTAAGTTTGTAACTAAATCGCGTGTGAAGTTGGGTCTAATCATTCTAAATCTAGTATGCTGTCCATTTTGCTTGAATAATATTTCCTTGTAAGAATGTTGTAATGCACAAAGCTTATGTTGCTGCTGTTCTGTATGAGGGTAACTGCAGGGAGAATAAATGCAAATATTGCTCAATCTGATTTGATTGATTGGTAATAAAACTGGTGATAAATCTATTTATTTATTTATTTATTTATTTACTTTATTTATATACCGCTTTTCTCAGCCCTCAGGCGACTCAAAGCGGTAAATTGATTCAATTGATGTAAATGTGTACATTGCCTGTCTTCAGTTATGGTAACATAAAGCTAAAGGTTTCCCCTGACATTAAGTTTAGTTGTGTCCAACTCTTGTGGTGGGATGTTCACTTTCATTTCTAAGCCAAAGAGTCATAGAATCATAGAATCATAGAGTTGGAAGAGACTTCGTGGGTCATCCAGTCCAGCCCCCTGCCAAGAAGCAGGAATATTGCATTCAAATCACCCCTGACAGATGGCTATCCAGCCTCTGTTTAAAAGCTTCCAAAAAAGGAGCCTCCACTACGCTCTGGGGAAGAGAGTTCCACTGCTGAACGGCTCTCACCTCCAAGGTCATGTGGCCAGCATGACTACATGAAGTGCCGTGACCTTCCCGCAGAAGCGGTACCTACTGATCTACTCACATTGGCATGTTTTCGAACTGCTAGGTTGGCAGAAGCTGGGGCTAACAGCAAGACCTCTCTCCGCTCCCTGGATTTGAACCGCTGACCTTTTGGTCAGCAAGTTCAGCACCTCAGTGGTTTAACCCGCTGCACCACCGGGGGCAGAAAACAAATCATGGGATAAATCCACCTGCTGTGGTCAAGATCTGGCTTTAGAGTAGATGAATATTATCAATGCATTATATTAGACAAAAGCTAATAGGCAAAACACTCTTACTAAATGTAAAGCCTTTTATTTTGGCTTCTCTGTGCTCCTCCCTCCAAAAATGTCTACAAGGCAAGCCAGAGCAGAAATTGGGGTGATCCAAGTGGGCACTTTTCGACTTTAACAATTTCTAATAGAGACTGGCTTTGGTTGATAACGAATAACTACTAAATCAGGGGAAGAAGACCTGAGTGGGCGGGAGTGGCATCCAAGGGGTCTTTTGCCAGTCAAGGAAAGCCCCAGGGATTGAACAAAGATGTCCAAGCATTTTCCTGTCTATTGTAGAATTGATGCAGTCTGATACCACTTTCACTGCCATGGCTCAATGCTATGGGATCCTGGGAGTTGCAAATTGGTGAGGCGCCTGCACTTTTCAGCAGAGAAGGTGAAATACCTTGTACAACTACAATTCCCATGATTCTATAGCATCGAGTCATGGTAGTTAAAGTGGAGCCGACTGAACTGCATTCATGTCACCTAAGCATTCTTTCCCAAATCCCATCTATGAAGATGCTTGAACTGATGGATCATCCATCACTCCTTCCTTTTATCTATCATGCTTGAGAGAACATATCGAGGAACATCCTCTTTGTATTATCCAAGGCTTTTGTGGCTAGAATTGTAGGTTGTTTTGTAGGTTTTTTGGGTTATATGGCCATTTTCTAGAAGCATTCTCTTCTGATGTTTCGCCTCCATCTATGGCAAGCACCCTCAGAGGTTGTGACAACCTCTGAGGATGCTTGCCATAGATGCAGGCGAAACGGAAAAAGAAAGGGAAAAGGGAGAGGCCTGAGGCTATTAGGAATTGTGGAAGGTGAAGTCCAAAAAACCTGGAGGGCCCATTTCTGTCTTTCTCTATTCTATACTGTAGAATTAATGTAGTTTGTCACCCCTTTAACTGCCCTAGTTCAATGCTGTGGAATCTTTGGTGAGACCCCAACACTCTTTGGCAGGGAAGGCTCAGACCCTTGTAAAACCCCAGATTCCATCAGTTTAGCCTCCGTGGCTCAATATTATGTTTAGTTATAGATTATGTTTATTTATATATTGAGCCATGGAGGCTAAAACTGATGTCATCCTGCATTATTTTACAGTGGAGCTGCACCCTAACAGGCATGTATTATTATTATTATTATTACGTTTTATCTCTCCCAAAGGAGACTCAAAGCAGCTTAAAATAAAAATATTAGCATACAATTGAAAATATATTATTATTATTATTATTATTATTATTATTATTATTATTATTATAAAGAAGACTCAAAGCAGCTGACATTGAAAGCATTTCAATTACAGTTTAAAATCTCTCTCTATATATATGGCATACATAGACTATCATAGACTTAGAAGGGGCCCTCAAAGGACATCCAGTCCAGCCCTGCTCTTAACTAGGAGTCGTTTGTAAGTTGAGTGTTTGTAACTCAGGGATGGCCTCTATCTCTGTGTGTGCACGAGCACACAAATGTATATATCTATATCTATATCTCTCTATCTCTATCCCCCCCTCTCTCTATGTATGTATATACACACACACACACAAATGAGATAGATATAGTATCATAGATTTGAAAGGGTCCCCCAAAGGCCATCCAGTCCAACCCTGTAACTCATGGATGGCCTCTATCTCTCTGTGTGTGTACATGCAGGTATGTGTATATATCTATATGTATATATGTATATATGTGTGTGTATATATATATATCCCTATTTCTCTCTCTCTCTCTCTATATATATATATATATATAGAGAGAGAGAGAGAGAGAGAGAGAAATAGGGATATATATATATATCCCTATTTATTATATTATATATATTATATATTATATATATATATTATATATATATAATATGAATGAGATAGATATGGTATTATAGATTTGGAAGGGACCTCCAAAGGCCATCCAGTCCAACTCTGATCTTAACTAGGAGTTGTTTGTAAATTGAGTGTTTGTAACTCAGGGATGGCCTCTATCTGTGTGTGCGCGCACATATGTGTATATATCTATATCAAGCTATATTTATATATCTATATCCCCCCTAGTTTGCAAAATTTATGTTGTTGTTGTTGTGTTTTTGTTTTTTTAAAATCTGTTTGCTTGTTTTGTTCTGTTAGAAATGTAATACAATGTTCTGGTTGCGGATGACACGATAAATAAAATATCCCCCCTCTCTATATGAGGTAGATATAGTATCATAGATTTGGAAGAGACCCCCAAAGGCCATCCAGTCCAACCCTGTTCTTAACTAGGAGTCGTTTGTAAATTGAGTGTTTGCAACTCAGGGATGTCCTCTGTATGTGTGCGCGCGCACATATGTGTATGTATCTATATCTATCTATATTTATATATCTATATTTCCCCTCTCTATATATATCTATATGAATGAGATAGATATAGTGTCATAGATTTGGAAGAGACCCCCAAAGGTCATCCAGTCCAGTCCCGTTCTTAAATAGCAGTATTAATCCGAAGGGGTAATTAAAACTTTCCATCTCCCTCGTTCCCTTTCAAATCCCAAACCCAGATCTGATATGCTTTGGATGCCCCGGAGGAGACCGTGCTTGGGCACCCTCTGGGTGGTCACACTCTCTCATCAGCCTCAGAGGAAGGCAAGGGCGGAGAGAGAAATCCCTTAGCAAGAAAGCCCTTGCCGAAATCGGGAATGCCTTGAAGGCACGCCGCGGCATCCAAGAAAGACCACAAAAGACGTACAAGATGCCCAAATATAGGGCAAAAGTCCGGAGGGAATGGCTTGGAAGTGATCCTAGGGTTGTAGACTCAATTCGCTTCAATTGCCACGACTGGGAATTGTCTTTGGAGAGAAGTTCTCTCTCTGCCAAGTGATGCTGGTGCCTCAACACATTTCAACTCCCCCCCAGAATTCCCCAGCACTGAGCCCGGGCTGCGGGGTCAAAATGGATTTCCTAAACGGTGACGGGAAAATCTAACCTGGTGGTGAGCCTTCATCAATTGGTGTCATTTTCGACTCTTGGCTCCCTTCTCATGGGGTTTTCTTGGCTATGGAAGCCAGAGGAGGCTGATGGTTGGGCGACTCGCCCACCAGTGGGGAGGGACTGGGATTAGGCTGGTTTCCAGAGTCAGAGAGCGTGCATCTACACTGACAAGTGGGAATGTGTCCAGAGGAAAGCGACTCAAATGATCAAGGGTCTGGAGAACAATCCCTATGAGGAGCGGCTTAAAGAGCTGGGCATGTTTAGCCTGAAGAAGAGAAGGCTGAGAGGAGACATGATGTATAAATATGTGAGGGGAAGTCATAGGGAAGAGGGAGTATGTTTTCTGCTGCCCTGGAGGCTAGGATGCAGATGCAGAACAATGGCTTCAAACTACAGGAAAGGAGATTCCACCTGAACATTAGGAAGAACTTCCTGACTGTAAGAGCTGTTCAGCAGTGGAACTCTCTGCCCCTTAGTGTGCTGGAGGCTCCTTCTTGGGAGGCTTTTAAACAGAGGCTAGATGGCCATCTGTCGGGGATGCTTTGAACGCGATTTTCCTGCTTCTTGGCAGGGGGTTGGACTGGATGGCCCATGAGGTCTCTTCCAACTCTACGATCCTATGTCGAATTAACGGAGCTTGACACCGCTTTCACCTCTCTGGCTCCACGCTACTGAGTCCTGGGATTTGTAGTTTGGTGAGGCACCAGTGCTCTTGAGGGCATCAGTGCTCTTGAGCAGAGCACTTCATAAAGACGTTATGAAACTCCCATTGAACTGCAAACACACGTTTGCAATTCAAAGCGGCTTTATGTTTCTTTTATGATGATGATTATTTTCCCCCTGTCAGGAGCGACTTGAGAAACTGCAAGTCGCTTCTAGTGTGAGAAAATTGGCCGCCTGCAAGGACGTCACACAGGGGACAATGCCCGGATGTTTTGATGTTTTACCATCCTTGTGGGAGGCTTCTCTCATGGGGAGCTGGAGCTGACAGAGGGAGCTCATCCGAGTTCTCCCCGGATTCGAACCTGCGACCTGTCAGTTTTCAATCCTGCTGGCACAAGGGTTTAACCCATTATGCCACATCACACAGATTCAACTGGTTTTACATTAGGCATGGGCCAGCTTAGCCCTTCCATGTGTTTTGGACTTCAACTCCCACAATTCCTAAAAGCCTCAGACCCTTTCCTTTTCCCCCTCAGCCACTTAAGTGGGTGATGATGAAGAAGATGATACTGGCAATTCATACACTTTTCTAGTTTAAGAGAAACGATAAACAGAGGCCACTGAAGACCCTGAAAAAGTCTTCTCTCTCTCATATATTGCCCTGCGCTTTCCTCCCTGGAGAGTCACACTCTCTCGACCTCAAAGAAGGGCAAAGGAACCCCCCCCCCCCCCCGCATAACATGATGGTAAAACTACGAGTTAGAAAGAAACCCAAGACAAACAACAACTTCTGAAAAGACATAGCCTGCTACAGTCTCATCACACTAGAGAAAAAAATCAACTTAAAATCCGGTTTGTGCCTCCTGCAGAATTAGAATCATAGAGTTGGAAGAGACCTCATGTACCATCCAGTCCAACCCCTTTCTGCCAAGAAGCAGGAAAATTGCATTTAAAGCACCCCCGACAGATGGCCATCCAGCCTCTGTTTAAAAGCAGGACTTAAAGATAGGCTCAAAGCCAACCTTAAAACTCTGGCATAGTCACTGACAACTGGGAAGCCCTGGCCCTTGAGCGCTCCAGCTGGAGGTCAGCTGTGACCAGCAGTGCTGTAAAATTTGAAGAGGCAGAAATGGAGGGCGAAAGAGAGAAGTGCCAAGAGAAAGGGACCACCAGTACACGGATCTTGGAAGACAATCCTACTCGGACAAGCCTCTAATGAAGGAGCCTCCTCACACTCCGGGGCAGAGAGTTCCACTGCTGAACAGCTCTCACAGTAAGGAAGTTCTCTCTCAAGTTCAGGTGGAATCCCCTTTCTTGTAGTTTGAAGCCATTGTTCTGCATCCTAGTCTCCAGGGAAGCAGAAAACAAGTTCGCTCCCTCCTCCCTGTGACTTCCCCTCACATAGTTATACATGGCCCTCATAATGTTTCCTCTCAGCCTTCTCTTCTGCAGGCTAAACATGCCCATCGCTTTAAGCCGCTCTTCATAGGGCTTGTTCTCCAGACCCTCGATCATTTTAGTCACCCTCCTCTGGACACATTCCAGCTTGTCAATATCTCCCTTCAATTGTGGTGCCCAGGATTGGAGACAGTATTCCAGGTGTGGTCTAACCAAGGCAGAATAAGAGGGGCAGCATGACTTCCCTGGATCGACACACTAGACTCCTATTGACGCAGGCCAAAATTCTGGAGTTTGTAATTTAGTGAGGCTGTTAAAGGCTCCTCCAAATGTCAGCGTACTGGAAGAAGCAAAGACCACCAGCATTGAAGCGATGCCCCTCCCTCATCAACTCCACTGCTGGACTGACCACTGTCCGAATGCCTGACCACCCTCTCCCAAAGCAGTTACTCTACTCCGAACTCAAGAACGGAAAATGGAATGTCAATGGACAGGGAAAGAGGTTTAAAGATGGGCTTAAAGCCATCCACAAAAACTGTGGCATAGACCCCGAGAACTGGGAAGCCCTGGCCCCTGAGCACTCTAACTGGAGGTCAGCTGTGACCAGCAGTGCTGCAGAATTTGACCATATAACACAGATTTTTCTTTTTTCGTGTAAGGAGAGACTTGAGAAACTGCAAGGAGGTTGCCTAGGTGCAACCGGATGTGTGTTTGTGTGTGTATGTATGTATGTATGTATGTATGTATATATCCGGAGGAGAACGCGGATGAGCTCCCTCTGTCAGCTCCAGCTCCCCATGCGGAGACATGAGAGAAGCCTCCAACAAGGATGTGTGTGTGTGTGTGTATATATATATATATTTCCATCCTTGTGGGAAGAGATATACACACACACACACACATATACATATTATATACATATACATATACATACACATACACATATACATACATATATATGTATATATATATATGTTCCCATCCTTGTGGGAGTCTTCTCTCATGTACCACAAGGATGGGAATATATATACCACACACATATTCCCATCATTGTGGGAGGCTTCTCTCCTGTCCCCGCATGGGGAGCTGGAGCTGACAGAGGGAGCTCATCTACGCTCTCCTCCGGATTTGAACCTCCGACCTGTTCAGTGCACCACCGGGGGCTCCACATAACGCAGACTGTATGGTTTTACAGTAGGCATGGGCCAGCTTGGGCTTTCCAGGTGTTTTTGGACTCCAACTCCCACCATTCCCAACAGCCTCAGACCCTTTCCTTTCCTCCCTCAGCAGCTTAAGCGGGAAAGGAAGGGGCCCAAGGCTGTTAGAAATGGTGGGGCTTGGAGTCCAAAACCCCAAGTTGGCCCAGGCCTGCATTAGACAGAAAAGAGATGGCAAGTTCCCCAAAGGGTCAGGAAGAAGACTCCACTTGGCAGGTCTTCCTTCCCAGCTCCCTGGGGTCAGGAAAGGGATGGAGCCTGGCACATAGTGGGCAGAGACCTGGCATCTCGCAAAGGACAGAAACCAAAGCCAAGGCGGGCTGCTCCAAGGCGCCGGTAGGCGCCTTGGAGCAGCCCGCCTTGGCTTTGGTTTCGACGGCTCGACGTCGGGCGAAGCACAACCTCCCTCCGCGACTAGCTTTCCCCCTGCAAGGCTGAAGGAGGTCTCCGTTTCCCCTCCCGCCCCCTCCTCCCTTGCCCAAAGGCTCGCTTACCCCGAAGCTCCGTCCGCCTCCTCCAGCCAAGCTCAGCCGCTCAGCACCGTCCTTCGTGGCGCATGGGAAGAAGGAGAAGGGCCACGCGAGGCCAAGGCAAGGCAAGGGTGTCCCCTCACACCAGAAAATACTACTACTACTACTACTACTACTACTAAACGATGGTGTCAATACAAATAAAAACAAACAAACACATACAAAAAAAATAACCCCAAAACCACCCCCAGTCGAATGCCTAGTGGGGAAGTTTCCCAGGACTTAGCGCCCGACTCCTGGCCAGAGGGCGAGAGACAGAGCGCGGGGTCTCCCCCTCGGCCATGGCTGCTGTCAGCTCGGATGAGGATGCATGGCTGCACCCGACGGGCCAGCGCCGGGGGACGGGCCGGGGGAGGAGGCAGCCAGGCAGGCAGGGAGGGAGGGAGCAGGCCCTGCCCAAAGGCTCCTCCTGGACCAGGGGGTTCTCAACCCTCCCAATGCCGCCACCCCTTAACACAGTCCCTCATGTTGTGGTGATCCCCAACCATAACATTATTTTCAATGTATTGTCGAAGGCTTTCATGGCTGGAATCACTAGGTTCTTGTAGTTTTTTTCGGGCTATAGGGCCATGCTATTTCATAACTGGCCATATGACCTTGGAGGTGTCTACGGACAATGTCGGCTCTTCGGCTTAGAAATGGAGATGAGCCCCAACCCCCAGAGTTGGACACGACTGGACTTAATGTCAGGGAAAAACCTTTACCTTTATTATTTCATAACTGTGATTTTGCTACTGTTATGAATTGTAGTGTCAATATCTGATATGCAGGGTGTATTTTCATTCACTGGACCAAATTTGACACAAATACCCAATATGCCCAAATTTGAACACTGGTGGGGTTGAGGGGAGGATGTTGTTGTCATTTGGGAGTTGTAGTTGCTGGGATTTATAGTTTACCTACAATCAAAGAGCATTCTGAACTCCACCAACAGTGAAATTGAACCAAACTTGGTACACAGAACTCCCATTTATTTATTTATTTATTTATTTACTTCTTTTGTATACCGCAAATATCAGCCTGCAAAGGCGACTCGAAGCGGTTTACAATAAAATGTGCAACACTAAACAATCTATATGACAGACATACACAAACAATACACATAAAAATCATCACGCCTAGTTAGAATCAGATCTCAATCTCACAGTCGTATTACCATTCCTTGTTCAATGTGCCGTCATTCCTGAGTCAGTTGTTATTGCATACTTATCCGAACGCCTGTTCGAAGAGCCACGTCTTAACCCTTCTCCTAAACGCCAATAGCGAAGGGGCCTGCCTGATGTCCGCTGGTAGGGCATTCCATAGTCGGGGGGCCACCACTGAGAAGGCCCTATCCCTCGTTCCCGCCAGCCGCACCTGTGACGCTGGCGGGACCGAGAGCAGGGCCTCCCCAGACGATCTTAACAACCTCGCCGGTTCATAGGTGGAGATGCGTTCGGAGAGGTAAGTGGGGCCGGAACCGTGTAGGGCTTTATAGGCTAAAGCCAGCACCTTGAATTGTGCTCGGTAGCAAATTGGCAGCCAGTGGAGCTGGCTCAACAGAGGAGTGGTGTGCTCCCTGAGTGCCGCTCCCGTTAGCAACCTGGCTGCCGAGCGCTGGACCATCTGAAGCTTCCGGGCAGTCTTCAAGGGCACCCCCACGTAGAGCGCGTTGCAGTAATCTATACGGGATGTGACAAGAGCGTGGACTACCGTGGCCAAGTCCGACTTCCCAAGATACGGGCGCAGCTGGCGCACGAGCCGAAGCTGTGCAAATGCTCCTCTGGACACCGCTGAAACTTGGGGTTCCAAGCTTAGCGAAGAATCCAGAGTCACACCCAAGCTGCGAACCTGTGTCTTCAGGGGGAGTGCGACCCCGTCTAACACAGGCTGTAACCCTATACCCTGTTCGGCCTTCCGACTGACCAGGAGTACCTCTGTCTTGTCTGGATTGAGTTTCAATTTGTTCACCCTCATCCAGTCCGACACAGTGGCCAAGCAGCGGTTCAGGACCTGGACAGCCTCCTTAGTAGTAGGTGGAAAGGAGTGACAGAGACCAAGAGAAAACACTGGAAGGGTTTGGTGGGCACTGACCTTGAGTTTTGGAGTTGTTTAATGTTGTTCATTCGTTCAGTTGCTTCCGACTCGATTCTTTGTGACTTCATGGACCAGTCCATGCCAGAGCTCCCTGTCGTCCGTCACCACCCCCAGCTCCTTCAAGGTCAAGCCAGTCACTTCAAGGATACCATCCATCCATCTTGCACTTGGTCGGCCCCTCTTCTTTTTTTCCTTCCATTTTCCCCAGCATCATTGTCATCTCTAAGCTTTCCTGTCTCCTCATGATGTGGCCAAAGTACTTCAACTTTGCCTCTAATATCCTTCCTTCCAGTGAGCAGCTGGGCTTTATTTCCTGAAGTATGGACTGGCTGGATCTTCTCATGGTCCAAGGCACTCTCAGCACTTTCCTCAAACACCACAGTTCAAAAGCATCTATCTTCCTTCACTCAGTCTTCCCTATGGTCCAGCTCTCACATCCACAGGTGACTATGGGGAATACCATTGGACTGAAGACCCACAGGTCACAGGTTCGAATCCGGGGAGAGCGTGGATGAGCTCCCTCTCTCAGCTCCAGCTCCTCATGTGGGGACCTGAGAGAAGCCTCCCACAAGGATGGTAAAACATCAAAACATTCGGGAATCCCCTGGGCAACGTCCTTGCAGACGGCCAATTCTCTCACACCAGAAGCAACTTGCAGTTTCTCAAGTTGCTCCTGACATAATAACCCCCTCCCCCCAAAAAACCATATGTGGATCTTTGTTGCCAGTGTGATGTCTCTACTCTTCACTATTTTATCAAGATTGGTCATTGCTCTGACTATGGAGTACTGTGGACTCAAACAATGATGGATCTGGACCATCTTGGGGTCCTTGTGGACAACAAGCTAAACATGGGCCAACAATGTGATGCAGCGACAAAAAAAGCCAATGGGATTTTGGCCTGCATCAATAGGAGTCTAGTGCCTAGATCCAGGGAAGTCATGCTACCCCTCTATTCTGCCTTGCTCGGACCACACCTGGAATATTGTGTCCAATTCTGGACACCACAATTGAAAAGAGATATTGACAAGCTGGAAAGTGTCCAGAGGAGGGCGACTAGATCAAGGGTCTGGAGAACAATCCCTATGAGGAGCGTCTTAAAGAGCTGGGCATATTTAGCCTGAAGAAGAAAAGGCCAAGAGGAGACATGATTGCCATGTATAAATATGTGAGAGGAAGTCATAGGGAGGAGGGAGCAAGCTTGTTTTTTGCTGCCTTGGAGACTAGGACACGGAATAATGGCTTCAAACTACAAGAAAGGAGATTCCATCTGAACATTGGGAAGAACTTCTGACTGTGAGAGCTCTTCATCAGTGGAACTCTCTGCCCCGGAGTGTGGTAGAGGCTCCTTCTTTGGAATCTTTTAAGTAGAGGATGGATGGCCATCTGTCAGGGGTGCTTTGAATGCAATTTTCCTGCTTCTTGGCAGAAAGGGGTTGGACTGGATGGCCCACGGGGTCTCTTCCAACTCTATGATTCTATGACCGCAAGTGGGACATGAATCCAATGCTTCAGAGAAGGAAAACATGATGGCCTAAAGGTAAAAGATGCTCTGGGAAACATACTTTCCGAACACTTGCAGCACTTAACTAATTTTGTCTTTGGGAAGTGATACAGATTTTAGCTTACAACTGTGCCCTATGGGATATAGGGTGAATATTTTTAATGCGTTGGAACCAAAGTGCCTACATCTTATTTTACAACTCTCTTTTCAGTCCCCTTCCTTGTAGACTAAGTACAAGAGAAAATGAATGTACTGAGTTCTGCGTTAACATGACAGCAGCCAATCTCGCTTATCACTCACTGCTTTTACACATAGAAAGTAATGGCTCAGGGACAGAATTGGTTTCTTGCACTGCAACTAAAGACTGAGCTATTGTCCTTTGATTTTTTTTCCTTTGATGATACTGTAAGTTTTACTGTGAGAACTAAGCTAATCTTTATCTGTAGTTGCCATTAGCACATCATCATGTGAACTTATAAACTTGTGGCAACCAATCAATAGACTGTTCCTCGTGATTCATGAAAAAAATGGTCGGTCTGCAGTCTTGGTATGACAAGGGGTAACTTCTTGATCAAAGACCAGGCTAGTTTTCTGTGCTAGCTTGTGATATTGAGCATAATATAATATATTATAATATAAATAATATAATATGTATATTATAATTATATTTATGATGTAAATATATTATATTTAATATATATTTATATAATAAATATATAATTTAATATAATATAATAAATTATATATTTAATATATATTTATATATTAAGTATATAATTTAATATAATATAATAAATTATATTAAATTATCACCCATTTTATGAACGTCCGGAGGTATGGAGGAGTCCAACAGCAGCTACCAGTGCCCAGGGGACTCCAAGCAACAATCTTTCCCTCACTACCTCTGAGGATGCTTGCCATAGATGCAGGCGAAACATCAGGAGAAAATGCCTCTAGAACATGGCCATATAACCCGAAAAAACCTTCAACAACCCAGTGATTCTGGCCGTGAAAACCTTTGACAATCTTTCCCTTTTTATTAATTACAAAGTTATGCTTTCAATAAATGTACACTCTGTTGAGTTACCCTCTATATTTGATTCTTTGCATCTGCTTTGGCTTCTGTGTCTTTCTCTTCCTCTTTCGCCTCTTGCAGCCGGCCCTGGTAACCATCTACCCCTCCCCATAGTTCTCACGGCCCTCGGACCAGGGCTCCCTCCTTTTTCCCACCCCCAAATGTGTCCTCCCTTCTCCCCAACCAACCCTGAGTCACCTTCACTCTTGACCTCCATTTGCTGGGCCCTCCTCAGAATCCATGGACTCCTCTTGTGTATGTAATGTAATAACTGGCTGTCAGTAAGTTTCCGGTCCTAATTCAAGGTGAAGGTTATTACCTACAAAGCCCTAAATGGTTCGGGTCCAGGCTATCCTCGCAATCGCATCTTCCTCTATGAACCGGTATGAGCGCTAAGATCTGCTAGGGAGACCCTTCTCTCGCTCCCACCTCCATCTCAAGCGTGGGGACGAGAGCTCTGGAACTCTCTCCCTAGGGAGATTAGATTAGCACCTACCTTGACCATTTTCTGTAAAAACCCAAAGACTTGGATGTTCCAATGTGCTTTTGATTAATTCAGTCCACTAGATGACAACCTCCCACCCCAGCTATAATTTAATACTGGGCCCTTGCACTTTATTATCATCTCTCCCCATGCAGTGTATTCTACTAATTGATCTGACTCCTCTAACCCTTCTCAGGCCTCTGGTCCTTGCATCTTACTATCAGCCCCATTCTGGTAGTATCACACAAGCCCTTGCCTCACCCTTTAGTTTTAAACATGCTTGCTGTGCTTGTTCACTAATTCTTGATTATGATGGTTATATTTTTATGATGTTTTTACATGTATTTTATTGTTTCATGTTTTAATTGTGTTTGACTGGATTTGGTTTCCGCCCCGAGTCCCTTCGGGGAGATGATGGCAGGATAGAAAAAGAAAGTTGTTGTTGTTGTTGTTGTTGTTGTTGTTGTTGTTGTTGTTATTATTATTTGAAACACAACAAGATGAGTCCACAGCAGACAAGACCACTATGCTGGCTGTTGTATTGGATCACACATCGGACACTTCCTAATATGTGATGTATTGGTGAATAATGCGTTCACATTCCAGTAGGGCCTTTTGCAGCTGACAGATGGTAATGTGTCAGCTGTAATTGTGTTTAAGTGCAGGCCAAGGTCTTTAGGTACTGCACCCAGTGTGCCGATCACCACTGGGACCTCCTTTACTGGCTTGTGCCAGAGTCTTTGCAGTTTGATCTTGAAATCCTCGTATTGTGTCAGCTTTTCCAGTTGTTTCTCTTCAATCCTGCTGTCACTTGGGATTGCAACACTGATGATCCATACTTGGTTTTTTAACACGATTGCGAGGTCAGGAGTGTTGTGCTCCAAAACTCTGTCAGTTTGAATTCGGAGGTCCCATAATAGTTTGACGTGTTCACTTTCTGTAACCTTTTCAGGCTTGTGATCCCATCAGTTCTTTGTCACAGGCATATGGTATTTGTGGCACAACTTCCAATGAATAATCTGAGCAACAGTGTTATGTCTCTGCTTGTAGTCTGTCTGCACGATCTTCTTGCAGCAGGTGAGGATGTGATCTATTGTTCCATTTGCTTCCTTGCAGAGTCTACACTTTTCAATTCTGGCTTTGATGGCATTGGTTCGAATGGCTTGTTCTTGGGCTGCCAGAATCAGGCCCTCCGTCTCCTTTTTCAAAGTTCCATTTGTGAGCCACATCCATGTTTTTTCTTTGTCTATTTTGCTCTCAATATTTTCCAGGAACTGTCCATGGAGTGCCTTCTTTTGCCAGTTTTCTCTTCTCTTCTGCTCTGCATTGTATTTTTTTACACTATTCCCTCTTTGTCTTTTGCACTTGAAGCAGTTTACTACTGTTGACTTCCCTCAATGTTGGTTCTTGACTGCCTTTCACATAATCTGCCAGTGCACGTTTCTCTTCTTCTACCGTTTGTTTCACTTGCAGAGTCATCTGCCTCCTGATTTTCTGGGTAGGTAAAATTTGTCAACATCACTACTACATCAATATTAATATTGTCATTATTAATGTTTTATATAAAAATTTGGAGTATGAAGCCACCCAGCAAGACCTTGGGGACCTTTTGTCAGCACCTCCTGGAGTGACACCTTCTGCTGTCAAAAATTCAATGACTGAACGTTGCTTAACTCACATTGACCGACCGTCTGCGCAGGGTTCCATACTTCACACTCTAACAACACAACTGTTCAATGCTAAGGCTTCCCATCAAAATGGAACTGTAGATGAGAGTCTACTGAACAAGCCAGTTACTGCCACGTACCAGTACTGCCATCTGTTGAGGAGTTACGAAGGTGGACACATTACTTTTCATTCAACCCTCGTACTTAGGCTGATTGACGGAAGCGACCATCAAAAACAGCTTATCAAAGGGACCTGGTCCAACTCAGATACCTCAGTTTTGGTCCTGATAATGGTGCCTTCTGATTTCTTTGCGGATCCCTCCAACAGCTACTGAGATCCTCAGCTTTATACTCCCAGGAGTAATTGACCTGTCTTAAACAAAAACAAAGCAAACAAAATAAAGAAAAGCAAAGAAAAACAATTTTAACTGAAAACAAAATTATGTACATTAAAAAAGAGTGTGAAGTATCTTGATACAGGGAGCCGAGAACAGTTTTCCTTGTTGCAGTTATATGACCCTGACGTTTTGAATTTCTTCAGATTTTTCACAGAATTGGTGCCAGAGATTCTATAAATGGAAACTGACCACAAGGTAATGAAACAGCAATAAAAATAGAGCTTCACACACACAAAAAGTTCAAGAATTGATAGGTCTGTGACCAGTCAGTAGAAAGCAAAAGAGAAATTACAGCTCCAATCTCTGAATCAGAAGTATACAGCTGAACAGATGGTCTGCACTTGGACTTACCTAGTTTAGACATATCGAAGTGAAAACTTCCAGCATAACCACCACAATCTACCTTCACACACAAGATCTTCTGAAAAATAGGAAACCAAGAGTTTGGAAAGATTTCTACTCTCCAAATCCGTAGTTTGCAGAGCTATGGCTGTGCTGGCTGCAGGGTTCAGGGAATTAGGGACAGGCTTCAGCACAGCAGGTTAATTGCCAGCTGCAGTAATAAATCTTGCCAATTGAAAACTTGACAGTTCGAAACCTGGGTTGGGGTGAGCTCCTGACCATCAGCTCAGCTTATGCCTACCTTGCAGATTGAAAACAGCAATTGTGAGTTAAATAGATAACACCTTAAGTGGGGAGGTATTTAAAGGCACACATAACGAAATGCCAGGAAAATGCAGCCCATTTGATCAAGGAGAAAGTTTACGAATAAAAGCTCTTTGATCGAGTGACAGCACCCTCCCATGGCTGGAAGCAAGCACAGCCTCCAAGATGCCAAAGATGGGATATATAAGATGGGATATCACTGTATAACAGCATTGAAGGTTTGCCGTATATGTGTTCTGTGATCTGCTCTGAGTCCCCTTCGGGGTGAGAAGGGCGGAATATAAATACTGTAAATAAATAAATCTATATAAATAAAAATGTAATGTTCGTTTGTGGGATTAACAGAACTCAAAAACCACTGGGGGAATTGACATCAAATTTGGACACAAGACACCTAACAACCCAATGTATGTCCTTCACTCAAAAAATTGATTTTGTCATTTGGGCTTTGTAGTTGCTAGGATTTATAGTTCACCTACAATCTAAGAGCATTCTGCACCCCACCAATGATGGAACTGAACTAAACTTGGCACACAGTTCTCCCATGACCAACAGAAAATACTGGAAGGGTTTGGTGGGCAGTGTCCTTTGGTTTTGGAGTTGTAGTTCACCTACACCCAGAGATCACTGTGGACTCAAACAATGATGGATCTGAACCAAACTCTACACGAATACTCAATATGCCCAAATGTGAACACTGGTGGAGTTTGGGGGAAATAGAGTCTTGACATTTGGGAGTTGTAGTTGCTGGGATTTATAGTTCACCTACAATCACAGAGCATTCTGAACCCCACCAACAATAGAATTGGGCCAAACCTTCCACAAAGGACCCCTATGTGGGCCACAGCAACACGTGGCAGGGAAGGCTAGTAAATAAATAAATATTAAAAATATTTCTCAAGTCTTAGTAAATTTCATATGCTTCCAGTGAAATCCTAGCATGTACTGTATTTAAAACATATCAAGCCAGTTCTCAAGAAAAAAAATTACAATAAGTATCACAATTGTTAAAACACATAACCAGAAATACTAAATGCCAGTTCCAGAAGCATCTACTCCTCAAGAAAAAACAGTGGTAGCTTTTCCAAAACTTGCAGTGTTGCGTCTTCCCCAGAATTTAGTTGGTAATATAGTCTCAAGATATAGGCCCATTGAAAAAGAACCCCCCTCTCCCGAGTGTGTCAGTCTTCTAAGCGTCACAGTATGTAAGTATTAAATATATTTTAAATAGTACCTGCAGGGCACAACAGTCTGATCAAAGGCATAGAACAACAATAACACCGATTGAGCTTTTTTTTGTTACAACAGTTTAAGGGCCCTTCCACACAGCCCTATATCCCAGAATATCAAGGCAGGAAATCTGTGTTGGTCTCAGATAAACCAGTTCAAAGCGGATATTGTGGAATTTTCTGCCTTGATATTCTGGGATATGGGGCTGTGTGGAAGGGCCCTAATATAAGCCATGTTCCTGGAATGTGTGAGATATTTATAATTATCATCTACTGCCAATAAACCACCAATATAAAAGTGAGCCTGTGTTTCCAGTGCAAAAAGGACCATATTTGACATGATAAACATTGTTGAAATCCAACAGTACTTAGTTTGATACCCCAAATTATCATTTGTTAACATTTTAATTTAGTTGTGCCTCATGTCACTAACTGACCAACTGACACATATAGCTGGACATTAATTGACACAAGATATAAATTATTTATGGTACAATCCTGTGCCAATTGACATAACATAAGCTTATATTTAATAGGGTGTGCTCTTCAGTAATTAATTTTGCTTTATAGTCTTGCATAAACTACTATATGTTTGGGTGTAATATAGCTCATAAATCTGATAAACAGCAGGTGGCAGTGTGGCTATTTGACACACCAAAATCTGATCAAAACCAGAAGTTAATTGGTGGAGGGAGGGGAATAGTTTCCTCATCTTTAAGAGTATAATTTTGAAACCTGCATGTATTGAATCATTTACATTATAACAAGACTTATTTTGAAAATAAATAAGTTTTTGTAGCTATCTGAGCTTGAGAGACTTAAAAAATCCCAAAAGGTAACCCTAAAAGATAGCTTGGAGATAAAAAGGCTAAGAGGGGACTGGATAGTCAAATTTAAATATTTGTTTTCTACAGAGTGATGGATTCAAATTTCAAGGAAAGACATTCCATCTAAACATTTGGGGGCGGGGGCGGGGGCGGGGGGGGGAATCCTGGCAATAAGAGCTGATCAAGAGTGGGATGTGGTTGAGCAAGAATTTGGAGGTCTTTGCCTTGAAGGCAGAGACCAGTCAGGCCCACCAAAGAGGGTCCGTTTTAACTCAGGCGAGAAAGAAGCACCAAAAAGAATTTTCCCTGATTTTCCCAAATAAATCTCACAAAAGCTGAAGAAAATGCCACCAAGTTGTCTTATTTCGTCCTAGCTGGAGCAGATGTCAAACTGCAATCATTTGCCAAAGCCGACATGTTCAGCAAAAGGAAAGGGTACAATTCTTATAGAAAATACAGCCTGTCAGATTCAAACTTCCCACTCCCGTCCCCCCTCCCTTGCATGCTTCATGCTGATTGGATGGAGTCATCAGCTGGAGGGAGGCACAGCAGGCTTGGCCAATCAGGGAGCCAGTGCCGCTGATGTGGAAACAATGAACCGGGGGGGGGGGGGGGGGGGGGGGGGAGAATTCTGAGTGGATTAAGTAGTAAATAATTTGCATAATTGCTGGTGATAGCTTTCCATTGAGCTTTCAAGCTCACTCCTTATTGTCTTGGGTATCTGGAGAATGACTGAGAGTCAGTTCCTTTGTTTTTCCTTGGGTCCAAATTATGGGATTTGTAGATGCTATCTCGAGTCAGTATCAGCCAAGGGGATGTGACACAATGGAAGTAAACTGAGGTGATCAAATGCCTTTTGTGATGAATGATTGAATGTCCTTGGAACTCATTCTTCAGATGGGCTAAGCTTTGGTTTCTCTGAGGTCTGATGAAGTGGGGTCATCAGTTTATCAGTCATACAAAGTGTTTTGGTGAGTCCTTTTGTTTAGGGATTTTCTGGCCCAGGAGGTGAGAGGAAGTCTCCTGGGGCCCATGAGTTGCTGGGTTCACAAAAAGGTGACATTTCATATTTTATATAGACATACAAGGGGATCATAGGGGATACATTCATATAGAGGGGAAAAGAAATCATATCAGCCCATCCCACCCACCAGAGTCCATTAAAAGTTCATAAATCATAGCAAGAGTCCATGGCGTTTGAGGAGAAAAAAGTTTTAAAAAAGTTTTAAAAGTTTGCCAAAAGTGGGCAAAAGTCCAATAAAAGGTCTGAAAAGATCATGAAATTCAGGGAAAATGTTTCTCTGACTTCATTGGGTTCATACTGGATCATTGCGAGAGCTGAGGGTCGGGGTCCATTCATCTGGGAGAAGAAAACTATAAATCCCATCTCGCCAAGGGGCTAGGGTGGACTGTCTGCTCCCTGGGGGTCCCAAAGGGGTGACCACAGCAGGTTCCCCAAGTCAACAGGCTTCTGGACATCAATGAGATGGTGGCAGGAACAATGTTGCAGCAGGGAGCCATGGATCTCAACCAGCTGGTCTCCATATGAAGTTTTGGGGTACAAAAGGTTATTCCCAGAGTGGAGGGGTCCATAACACAAAAAGCAAGATAGCAGTTAGTCTAGGAAAATAATGGCACCAATTTGGAAGCGATCCGTTGACCTGCGGATACAGGGGCCCCATGGGTCCCGTATCCGTGGTTCAGAGGAGAGCAGTTTCGGCCTCCCAGGGATGCTGGAAACACATCCCAGGCGAGCTGACAGCAATCTCCGGCTTGGAAGAGGGAAAGTTCATGCTGGAGAGAGTTAGAAGCAGTAAAGGGACACAATGTATCACTATAGAGAGGAAAAGATACAATTAAATGATGCTTTATTGGGGGATTTCTTACAATGTTAGGGTGAGAGAAAGAAAGCAAGGAGAAGCAAGGCAAAAGGACGCTTCTAGTTGAAGCTGCTGCTGTGGCCACATTTCCAGCGACGCTGGCTCAATTGGGCAACCAGGAACTGCGGAACTCCCTGCTGCAGGTCAGATCAGCTTAAAGACAGGGGGCTCTCCATTGCCCACCCTCATGTTTATCTTCTAGATCAGTGGTTCCCAACCTGTACTCTGTGGACCACCAGTGGTCTGCAAGAACTAAAATATGGTCTGTGGCCTCACCATTACTACACCGTTGCAACGAGAGTGACTGGTCTGGCAAAAACCCCTTATAGTGCCGAGGTTTATTAAATATGGTTTTCTGTGGGTGAGCAGATGATGACTACCAGATGGCATATGTTCTACATCAGAAACTAGAGCTGATGTGTTCTATCCAACGCAATTTTCTGAATCAGCACCCCAAATAACCAAGCCGAATCTAAAGTTGACCAAAAACTGATCCGTAACCCTTTTGGTACTAATGTTGGAGAGTGGTCCTGGTCAAGTGGTCCCTGGTCAAAAAAGGCGGGGAACCACTGTTCTAGATAGCCACTTGTCGGGAATGCCTTGATTGTGTTTTCTTGCAGGGCAGGAGTTTGGACTGAATGGCCTTTATGATATCTTCCAACTCTATGATTTTATGAATTCAATATTTAACAGCTTAATATTTTCCTGGTCCAACCAACACAATTATTATCTAGGATAACTTTTTGCTGAAAGATTATCAAGATCAACTGGATCCTGAAGATCTGTAAAAATAAGCTTCAGGGTTAATCCATTATAAAAAGAGTATATGGTAATTATGATGTAAGGCTTTCACTTGAGGGAACAATTAAAACAATTTTAGCTTGAACATGTTAAATGCTTGTTACCCTCAGACCAACAGCATTTCCAGGTAGGATTACATCAACAGCAATTCACAACAGTTAACAGCTGCAAACTGTTTGGTATTCACTTCAGTGGCCTTTGCTTGCACAGGATAATTATTTTAATACAAACATTTATTTTGCAATGTATTATCTAGAGCATCTTTGTCAGAGTAACACAACATTCCTAGAGATATGCAAGCTTCCTTAGGCTTTGCGGGTTAGTGAAATTAACTTTTCAATTTCTTCTAAAAGTTTATTATTTTCTGAATCACTTCCTTCAGATACATGTTTGTGTGGGAAGGGGATAATGTGTAGACTGATGTGTGACTGCTATAGCTAGTTGGCTGATGCACCAGCACAATTTGAGAAAGTGAAAGACCTTGTAAAACTACGTTTCCAATGATTCCATAGTTTTCAGTTAAAGGGATGTCAAACTACATTGAGTCTACAGTGCAGATGCACCCAGAGCTGTACTAGTGAGTGTCTTTTATTCCAAAGCCTGGCTAGGCTTGTAATTGGATTTTGAGGGTTCCAGTCCAACACGCAATTATCTCAAACTGGTAAACACATATTCGGAATCAGTGGGCATACATTCTGATAATGTCACTGGTATCATCTGAAAGCCAAGTGGGCAATTACATATATCTAACTAATCTGAAGTACAGTGTTCCCTCACTTATTGCAGGTGTTACGTTCCAGGACCACCTGCAATAAGTGAAATTCCGCAAAGTAGGGACAAGGAAGTGGAGGAGGAGGGGAGGGGGAGCCAGGCACTGGGCCTTACCCGAGAAAGGAGCAGGGAGCAGTGGAGGCGGCAAGTAAGAGGAGGCCGCTGCCGAAGAGAGCCGCACCGAGGTTCCCCTCTCCTGCTCATCTTCCTCCTCCTCTTCCGCAGAGGCTCCTTGGCCGCTGTTGAAGCCACTGCCAGGCTGAACTGAGGCCTCAGCACCAAGCACGGAAGATCAGGCTTCAGCCCAGCCCGGCAGTGGCGTCAATGGCGGCCACGGGTCCTCTGAGGAAGAGGAGAAGGAAGAGGATGTGGAGGAAGGAGAGCTTTGGCAAGGCCCTCTCCAAGAAAGGAGTGGGGAGAAGTTGAGGCGGTGAGGAGGAGGAGGCAGCCGCTGAGTGGTATTTGTTTTCCCCCCAGTTTTATTACTTTATTACTTTTAAATAAAACCGCAAAACAGTGAGTCCGCAATAAGCGAACTGCAAAATAGCGGGGGAACACTGTAATTTGAGTGTTTATACTATGAATAAGCCTAAAATTTACTTATTTATTTATTGCATTTATATACCGCTTCTCTCACTCCTGGGAAGACTCAAAGTGGTTCACAGCATAATCAATGACAACATTCAGTGCCTCACATTTATTCAATGTCTCATTCACCAAATGCCTGCTTGAATAGACAGGTCTCAAGTTGTTTCCTAAATTTTAGGAGGGAAAGGGCTGATCTAATCTCATTGGGGAGGGCATTTCACAGCCAAGGGGCCACCACCAAGAAGGCCCTGTCTCTCGTCCCTGCCAATCGCACCTGCGAAGGAGGTGGGATTGAGAGCAAGACCTCTCTAGCAGATCTTATAAACAGAGATGTGTTTGGACACGTAAACTACTTGTTTAGACTGCCTTTAAAGTAACTTGCATTGATTGGAGTAAAAAATCCCAGAGCACTGTACCCACACAAGGTGTACTCATATAATGTTTGTTCATTGGGCTTAATTTCTAGGCACACAGTGAAGCATTGAATGTTTGCCATTGTATGTTGGAATCCACACTGAGTCCCCTTGGGGAGACAGGGCAGAATATAAATAACGGTTTATTATTATTATATTATACTAGCTAGGCTATTTGCCTCAGGCATCAAAAGGTCTTGGACAGGTCATTGTGTATTATCTATATTTACCTAGGTTTGTATACTATATATTCATACTTACTGCATGTGGGCTAATTAAAATACCATAAATTTAAAAAAATGTAAATTAAATTGTTAAGGAAACAATAGAAAATGAGTAACCTATATATAAATGTGAAATCCTATACTGAGAGAAGTTTTCATTGTTAAAGTGGGAGTAGACCAGGCATGGACAAACTTCGGCCCTCTGGGTGTTTTGGACTTCAACTCTCACAATTCCTAACAGCCTTGGGAGTTGAAGTCCAAAACACCCAGAGGGCTGAAGTTTGCCCATGCCTGGATTAAACATTTTAAAATTCATTTTTGGTTTAAACAGAGCATTACAAATTAATTTTCACCATCAGCCTTTCCAGTCAAACAACCACAACTTCAGGTGTAGCAAATTTGATTAGGTTATGGATATTTTTAAAGTGACACTAATACTATTCAAACATTTTGCAATCCTGGAGTTTCTGTCATTGAATGGCAGAATGTTTTCTTGGCAGTCAAAGATACAATCATACACATTACAAGTAGAAACACAAGAACATCAAAGTTCCTGTTCGTCACAGTTGGATTAAGACTGTTCTCACAGAGACAGAATTACTTGTTTTAGTTAATCCTGATTTACACTTGCATGTTTTCTTCAGCCTGCTCATAATAGCACTAGGATTACTTGCTCCCAAATGATATCTCATCACTGAGCCTGGAACCCCAGGTCTCGGAGTGGCCAGGAGAGCTTTTGCACAATTAAAGCTTGTGTGCCAGCTGTGCTCGTACCTTGGGAAGTCTGACTTGGCCACGGTGGTCTACGTTCTGGTTACATCCCGTACAGACTACTGCAATGCTTTCTACGTGGGGTTGCCTCTGAAGACTGCCTGGAAGCTGAAACTAGTCCAACGTGCGGCAACCAGGTTACTGACAGGAGCGGGGTACAGGGAGCGCACAACTGGCTGCCAATTAGCTTCCGAGCACAATTCAAAGTGCTAGTTTTAACCTACAAAACCCTAAATGGTTCCGGCCCAGTTTTCCTGTCTGAATGTATTCTCCGCTATGAACCATCAAGGTTGTTAAGATCTTCTGGAGGGGCCCTGCTCTCGGTCCCGCCACATTCGCAATCGTGTCTGGTTGGGACGAGAGACAGGGCCTTCTTGGCGGTGGCCCCTTGGCTGTGGAACTCTCTCCCGATGGAGATGAGATCTGCCCCTTCCCTCCTGACCTTCAGAAAGCTAGTGAAATCCTGGCTCTGGGACGAAGCATTCCCAGAATAATTGGTTGAGTCCAGCAATAACCTAATAGTTATTGACCAGATTTGTGGATTGAGTTGAACTTGATTCTATCTTGGAGATTTGGCTTATATGTATTTATTCTGTCTCTATTTTAGCTTATTATGATTTTATGATGTTTTAGATGTATTTGTGCGTTGAATTTCTGCTGTTAGCCGGTCTGAGTCCCTCCACCGAGATAGAGAAGATCAGGATATAAAAGTTTTAAATAAATAAATAGTTTCTAGCACAATATTTCCCATAGCAGATTATGTCCAACTCTACTTTTCCTTTGAACTTAAAAAAATTCTAGCCATGGATGGTTTTTTGTTGTTGTTGTGTCAGGAGTGACTTGAGAAACTGCAAGTTGCTTCTGGTGTGAGAGAATTGGCCGTCTGCAAGGACGTTGCCCAGGGGACGTTGCCTGGATGATTTGATGTTTTTTATCGTCCTTGTGGGAGGCTTCTCTCACGTGCCCGCATGAGAAGCTGGAGTTGATAGAGGGAGCTCATCCACCTCTCCCCGGATTTGAATCTGCAACCTGTCGGTCTTCTGTCCTGCCGACACAGGGGTTTAACCCACTACGCCACATGGATGGTGGAACCTGTGAATACAAAGGACTGCAACCTTCATCAGTGAATGGTAAATAATGCTGGGAAGTACAGTTCCAGCTGAAGGGGCAGATGATTCCTAGCTGTATTCTAGAACAAATATCAAACAAAATACTATGACCATTTAAAAACACATCATATAAATTTATTCTAGAAAATGAAAATCCTGCTGACCATTTTCTATAGCGATTTCACTATTAGACACATGGACGTTTAATTACTGGGCAGTGCTTTCACCATCTTAGATTTCCTCACACAAGACTTGAGTATCAGATAAGCCAATTCAAGTATATTCAGCAGCAAACAGATGCCTGAAACCGCCAGCATGAATATGGTAAATACAGTTTTCTCAGTGGGTCGGGAAACAAAACAGTCCACTGTGTTTGGACAAGGATAATCACTACATTTGACTAAGTGAGGAAATGTATAGCTTCCATATAAGAAATAGAAAATATATGTGAAGATAGTTTCAAAGATGATTCGGAAGATGATGCTGCTGATGTATGTCCACCAGAAGGCACCCTCAATGTGAAATCTCTGCTTTTTCAGATCTTCAAAATCCACTTTATCTCCAGGCTTGTATTCCCGTTTCTTCTCACGCCTTCTGTAAGCAACATGCATCGCAACCAAAAGTGCAGGAGTGGAGACAAAGATCAGCTGGAGAGCCCAAAGTCGAATGTGTGAGACAGGGAAAAACGTATCGTAGCAGACATTTTTGCATCCTGGTTGTAGAGTGTTGCAAGTAAAATCTTGCTGTTCATCTCCCCAGACTGTTTCTGCAGCAACCACAAGAATCATAATTCGGAAAATGAAGAGGACGGTTAGCCAGATTTTTCCAATGCTGGTGGAGTGACTATTTACCCCTCCCAAGACGTCTTTGAGAGATTTCCAGTCCATAGCGGTGTGTGTCCTTTAGCCTAGTAAGACAAAAAGAATGGGTCAAATGAGAAATGGTTTCATTCCACATTTTATGAACTGGGAAGTCCTGCAATTGGAAGGACTAACATGAAATTTAATTTCTTCTGCTCCCTATCCTTTTTAGGAAACAGTAAAGGTAAAGGTTTCCCCAGAGGCGGCCCTAGGTAATTTTCAATGGTAAGCAAACAGTATTTTGGCGCCCCCCCCCCCCAACCAGTCATTGATATATATTTTCTGTTCATCGTGGGAGTTCTGTGTGCCATATTTGGTTCAATTCCATCATTGGTGAAGTTCAGAATGCTCTTTGATTGTAGGTGAACTATACATCCCAGTAACTACACACGCCGCACTTGCTCCCTTGCCTGGCCCACTTTGGGTCCGGAGGCGTGACTGAAGACCCTGGCGTGTGCACCAAAAGTCACCTCTTCTCCTGACTTTCTCCTCAGCCATTGGGACCAAGAGAGAGAGAGAGACAGAGAGAGAGGTGGAGATGCCCACCTTTCCTGAAGGTAGGCGCAAAAACAAAGGAGGGAGCGGAGGTGGGAGATACCTCCAGCTGGAGGGGCTCTCTCTCTCTCTCTCTCTCTTGGTCCCAATGGCTGAAGAGGAAGTCAGGAGAAGAGCCGACTTTTGGTGCGCACACTGGGGTCTTCAGACACGCCTCCGGACCAGAAGCGGGCCAGGCACGGCGGCTCCACCCCTTAGCCCACCCGCGGACTGGGGAGAGGAGAGCACCGGGGGATCAGGAAAGGGAGCCAGTCATGTAGAAGGGATCGAACACGGAAAACGATTGAGCGCCGGCTCTGCTCGCGCACCCGGTGGCCGGGTGGAGCAGGAACGAGAGGGGCTAGGCGAGGCTCAAGGACCCGACCCTTTTGGGAAGAGGATCGCCCGGCAGCGAGGCAAGAAAGCCAAGGCTCCCCCCGGACTGCTAGGGCTGTTGTGAGCTGAGGGGGCGCTCCTCAAGTGGCGGTCGAGGGGCATTTACAGAGGCGCCTCTGCGCCCCTGGCAAAAAAAAGTGTTCTGCGACCGCTTACTTCGCGTAATGGACGAGCCGCCCCTGGGTTTCCCCTTGACATTAAGTTTAGTCGTGTCCAACTCTGGGGTGTGGTGCTCATCTCCATTTCTAAGCCGAAGAGCCGGCATTGTCCATAGACACCTCCAAGGTCATGTGGCTGGCATGACTGCCTGGAGAGCCATTACCTTCGCATCAGGGTGGTACCTATTGATCTACTCACATTTGCATGTTTTCAGTCAGCTAGGTTGGCAGAAGCTGGGCCTAACAGTAGGAGCTCACCCCACTCCCTTGATTCGAATTGCTAACCTTTCGGTCAGTAAGTTCAGTTCACTGTGCCTCGGGAGACAAACAATTGCACATATTTGTAAATGTTATGGCCAGAATCCTGGATCATATACAGGAAAGGTTGGCAGCCAGATTGTTAACTGGAGCAAGTTACAGGGAGTGGTCAACCCCCCTGTTTAAACAGCTCTACTGGCTGGCATGACTGCATGGAGCGAAGTTACCTGCCTGCCAAGGCTGTACCTATCTATCTACTCACATTTACATGTTTTCAAACTGCTAGGTTGACAGAAGCTGGGGCTAACAACAGGCGCTCACCCCGTCCACTGATTCGAACCGCTGACCTTCCAGTCAGCAATTTCTGCAGCTTAGCGGTTTAACCCGCTGCGCCACCGCGGCCCCTTTTTAAAAGATCCAAGTGCCATTAAAATGCTTTAATAATAGGAAGCACAGACAAACAAAATTTCTGTCTTCAGAAGTTTTTTTCAACACAGTTTGTGCAGAATATGTTGAGTTAGGAATTTTGTACCACAGAAGTACTAATATTAGTTCCATCACATTATTCTGTTTTACTTCAAATGATCATTTGAGAAAGTGTGTTATTACTGATATCAAAGTCTTCTTAGACTAGTATCAAGTTTAAAACACTGGGAATGTCATTTCTTCTCTAAGCCTTTTCCCCCTAAGTTAACACCTGAACCTTACAGAATGATTTGCAATGTATGTACGTGCAACATCATTACAGAATTTGTTGCCTTTGTAACTTGCCACTTTATCATCTTTAAAAAACACAGAAAGTTACTTTGCAGATCGGGACATGTTGCTCAGCATTTGCACGAACAACTCAGTAATAGAAATGAGCATAGCTGGATGAACCCAAATTGATATCCATTGCCTTATAGAATCATAGAATAATAGAGTTGGATGAGACCACATGGGCCATCCAGTTCAACCCCCTGCCTTGAAGTAAAAGCACAAAGACCTCACAACCTCTGAGGATTCTTGCCATGGATGCAGGCAAAACGTCAGGAGAGAATGCTTCTAGAACATGGTCATATAGCCCGAAAAACCTACAACAACCCAGTGATTCCATCCATGAAAACCTTCGACAATACAATCAAAGTATCTCTGACAGGAAGACCATCCAGCCTCTGTTTAAATGTTTCCAAGAAAGAAGCTTCCACCATTCTCCAAGGCAGAGAGTTCCACTGTTGAACAGCTTCTACAGTCAGGAAGTTCTTCCTAATGTTTTCTGTCATTTGAACCCATTGCTCCTAGTCCTAGTCTCCAGGGCAGCAGAACACAAGCCTGCAACCTCTTCCTTATGACACCCTTTCACGTATTTAAACATGGCTATTATATCCACTCAACCTTCTCTTCTGCAGGCTAAACATACCCAGTTCTTTAAGACACTCCTCATAGGAATTCATGGTCTCCAGACCTTTGATTATTTTAGTCGTCCTGCTCTGGACACCTTCCAGCTTATCAATATCCCTTTTGAATGATGGTACCCAGAATTAGACACGGTATTCTAGGTGAGATCTAATCACAGCTGAATAGGGAGGCACCATGACTTCTCTCGATCTAGACACTATACTCCTTTGGATGTAGTCCAAAATCCTGTTGGCTTTTTTAGCTGCTGCATCACACTGTTGGCTCATGTTCAACTTATTGTCCACAACAACTTCAAGATCTTTCTCACATGGACTGTTGTCAAGCCAGGCATCATCCATCCTGTTTCTTTGCATTTAATTTTTTCTGCCTAAGTGCAGTATCTTACATTTGCCTCTTTTAAGTTCTGATCTATACATACAAACATATCATGCTGGTGATAATACGACAAGAAAACAATGCGCTTCAGTATAAGCCAAAACAGGAAAAGCCAGGCTAACTTATAAGACAGTCAGATTTCCAACATGTTACAACAGGAACCCTTGGTACGGGAGCTTTAATTAAACTTGCTAACCCTGAGGGTTAAGTGAGATGATGTCACAGATTTATATTAATTTAATAAGCACAAAGGAGTTTGCAGGATCAAACAAAAGGTGTTCTTGAAAAGATACTGTATATACTCGAGTATAAGCCGACCTGAATATAAGCCGAGGAACCTAAGTTTATCACAAAAAACTGGGAAAACATATTGACTTGAGTATAAGCCGAGCGTGGGAAATGCTGTACTACTAGTAAATTCCAAAGATTACATTAATTGAGGCATCAGGAGGTTAAATGTTTTTGAATATTTAATATTTTGAATATTTGAACTGTAATTTAAGATAAGACTGTCCAACTCTGCTTACCTATATACTCGAATGTAAGCCGACCTAAATATAAGCCAACCAGGACCCTCACTTGAGTATATTCCGAGGGGGGCTTTTTCAGCCCGAAAAAAAGGGATGAAAAACTCAGCTTATACTTGAGTATATATGGAAGTTGGAATTCTTCATTTCTTCCTGCAGGATTTGTATTGGCAACATGACAGATTTATTTATGCCTCCTGTTAGCAAAGCTTGCAAATAAGAATTACAGCATACACAAATGGAATAACCTGCTGCTAACCACTCATTTCCATTTTGTGAGCAGGACACCTTCCAAATATTAGTTCAATTTATACATAGCTTCCAGAAAAAGAAAAACAGGAAACTTTGTTTTTTACTGGGTTGTTGTAGGTTTTTCCAGGCTATATGGCCATGTTCTGGAGGCATTTTCTCCTGACGTTTCGCCTGCATCTATGGCAAGCATCCTCAGAGGTAGTGAGGTCTGTTGGAACTAGGAAAAAAGGGTTTATATATCTGTGGAATGACCAGGGTGAGACAAAGGATTCTTGTCTGCTGGAGCTAGGTGTGAATGCTTCAACTGACCACCTGCAACAACCCAGTGATTCCGGCCATGAAAGCCTTCGACAATATTTTGTTTTTTAATCTTCAAATAATTCAATTAATTTTGCTGGTACAGCAAAATGAAATACATAACCAGCATGTTTCAACCTTAAGTTCTACCACATATACTATGAAAATTTAATTGAAATTTAATTGCAAACAATGTTTTAAAAGGCCTCCGGTGGCGCAGCAGGTTAAACTGCTGAACTGCTGACCTTGCTGACCACAAGGAGCAGGGTGAGCTTCCACTGTTAGGCCCAGCTTCTGCCAACCTAGAAGTCCAAAAACATGCAAATGTAAGTAGATCAATAAGTACCTCTTCTGCGGGACATGACCTTGGAGGTGTCTACGGACAACACTGGCTCTTTGGTTTAGAAATGGAGATGAGCATCACCCCCCAGAGTCGGACATGACTAGACTTAACGTCAGGGGAAACCTTTATCTTTACCTTAAATGTTTTAAAACAGTTGTATTGATTTTCCTTTCTCATCTAAAATTTTGGAAGACTTTAGGTACAGAGTTAAAGGTCTATTATTATTATTATTATTATTATTATTAACACCACAAGATGAGTCCACAGCAGACACTCTACTGCAGTGGTTCTCAACCTGGGGTCCCCAGTTGTTTTGGCCTACAACTCCCAGAAATCCCAGCCAGTTTACCAGCTGTTAGGATTTCTGGGAGTTGAAGGCCAAAAACATCTGGGGACCCCAGGTTGAGAACCACTGCTCTACTGGCTGTTGTATTGGATCACACGTCGGACACTTCCCAAGTGTCTAGGACTGTGTGATGTATTGGTGAATAATGCTTGCAGATCCCAGTAAGGTGGCCTTTTGCAGCTGGCAGATGGTAAATTTGTCAGCTCCGATTGTGTTTAAGTGCAGGCAAAGGTCTTTAGGTACTGCACCCAGTGTGCCGATCACCACTGGAACCACCCTTACTGGTTTGTTCCAGAGTCTTTGCAGTTCGATCTTTAAATCCTCATATCGTGTCATCTTTTCCAATTGTTTCTCTTCAATCCTTATTATTATTATTATTATTATTATTATTATTATTACCCCACTTTATCTCCCCAAAGGAACTCAAAACTGCTTTTATTAAAATGAAGCATATTGAATTCTCAAGCTGAGAACTGTTTTCACAGGATTGGCTTCCCTGTTACTTTTTCCAGGTATGGTCAGCCATCCATATTTGCTGAAGTTAGAGGAACAGACTACCATAAAAGTGAAAACCCATGAACTAGCTATATTTTATCGGAGATAACATCTCTCTAGGAATTTCTAGGTCCTCTATTATGACTCTATGATCAACTTCCATTGACCACAGACCCATACTGGAGGACCAATAAATTCCTAGAGATGCTCTTTCTAGGAATCAATAAGGATACAGCATAATGTCTGGAGGAAGTTGACCATGGAGTCTCAATGGAGGACCTAGAGATTGCTAGAGGGAAAATGTAAATCAAATCTATGCATAATCAAAACTGGAGAAGTCAACCCCACAAATGAGGAGGGCTGACTGCACAGCAATAATATTTTTGTGAGAATTTAAATTTAATAGCTATGGATTACAGAATATGACTGATAAGAGAAGCTAGAGCAGGCTGAGGGGGAAAGGAAAGGGCCTGAGGTTGTTAGGAATTGTGGGAGTTGGAGTCCAAAACACCTAGAGGGCCAAAGTTTGCCCATGCCTGAGTTAGTGGATATTTTATATATCGGAACTGCTTTAACACAGATAGAAATTGAGTAAAGATGGGAATTTATATAATATATTAATAAAACTTTATTTATATAGCACCTTATATCCCCGAGGGGACATTTCAGAAACCTCTGCACCATGTAATAACTTATGCATAGTGTTGGGAAAGCGTAGTTTTTCTCTACCTCTCATAATAAAAAAAGGCATAGTCATCCACCAGATTCAAGAGATAAAAGGAAGCAGTGTTCATCACACAATGCACAGAAGACAGGGCCTTTTCAGTGGTGGCCCCTCTGTGATGGAACGCCCTCCCCAGGGATATAAGATCAACTCCCTCCTTTCTAAAATTCTGCAAAACGGTTAAGACCTGGTTCTTCGAGCAAGCTTTTTCTACTGGAGCACAATTAGATGGAAACGAATATATGGAATGACTGACGATGCAACTGGACAACTATTTTAGTAAGGAGATGCTGAGGATCTTGTTTTTACAGATATATTTGCTTTTTATATTAAATTTTAAATGTTGAATTGTTTTTATAATTGTTTTAACTGTATTTGATATTTGTTATGGCATCGAATTGCTGCCGTCTGTGAACCACCTTGAGTCGCCTCTGGCTGAGAAAGGCGGCATACAAATGCGGTAAATAAATACATAAATAAATACATGGCAGAAACACTTGTATTTACTACCACACAACACAGTAATAGCTGCTAGCAAGAATGACAGTAGCCACAAGTATGACAAAAACCCTGCTGTGTGTCGTCACTCATACTGGTTTCTGCACTGTAGAATTAATACAGTTTGATAGCACTTTAACTGCCATGGCTCCATGCTATGGAATCCTGGGATCTGTACTTTGTTCTGGCACCAGCACCATGTAAAACTACAATTGCCATGGCATTGAAACTATTCCTACCACCTTTCAATGATTTGCTTTACTTCTACTCAACAAATATAGATGGGGGATGTTGTGGTTGTTCAGGAACTGGCATATTCTGAGAACCAGACTGGGTGAAGACTAGATGAGATTACACATTACATTGTGTGTATGCATGTGCCTTCAAGTCACTTGGGGACATGGTTTCTTTAGACAAGCAATCCTCAGAGATGGTTTCACCAGTGTCTTCCTTTAAAATATAGGTGGTAGGACCTGATATTCATTGCCTGTCTCCCATCCAAGCACTAACCAGAGTTGGCCCTGCTTAGCATCCACAATCAGGGAGGATCTGGTGCCTTTAGGGCAGTGTTTCTCAACCTGGGGGTTGGGACCCCTAGGGGGGTCACGAGGGGGTTTCAGAGGATCGCCAAAAGACCACCAGAAAACATATATTTCTGATGGTCTTAGGAACCCTTTTTGAAGAGAAGGCTGAAGATCTTGGTGAAAGTATGATAGCTGGGACCCGCCACCTGTCCTTCTCTTCCTTTTTGGAAACAGATAAAGAATCCTCCCACCAAAAGCCATATTCTGCTGTGATTGGCAAGCCTTTCAGCCAAGGGGAGGGTTATTTCTGAGACTCCAAGTGGAGAAGGGAGAGCAGGCTGCTTGGTGCATAGCAGCGTGGTGCGCACATGCAGATGAAGGAGAGCGTGTGAGGCTGGAGGGAGGTTCATGCCAACGAGTCCCTTCAAGGCTTGGGGGTTCTGTGTGGGAAGTTTGGCCCAACTCTATCACTGGTGGAGTTCAGAATGCTCTTTGATTGTGGGTGAATGATAAATCCCAGCAACTACAACTCCCAAATGTCTATTTTCCCCCAAAGTCCACCAGTGTTCACATTTGGGCATATTGAGTATCCGTGCCAAGTTTGGTCCAGATCCATCATTGTTTGAGTCCACAGTGCTCTCTGGATGTAGGTGAACTACAACTCCCAAACTCAAGGTCAATGCCCACCATACCTTTCCAGTGTTTTCTGTTGGTTATGAGAGTTCTGTGTGCCAAGTTTGGTTCAACTCCATCATTGGTGAAGTTCAGAATGCTCTTTGATTGTTGGTGAACTATAAATCCCAGCAACTACAACTCCCAAGTGATGAAATCAATTCCCCCCAATGCCACCAGTATTCAAATATTGGATACTTGTACCAAATTTGGTCCAGTGAATGAAAATACATCCTGCATATCAGATATTTGGAGCCCCCGGTGGCGCAGTGGGTTAAAGCACTGAGCTGCTGAGCTTGTTGACTGAAAGGTCGCAGGTTCAAATCCGGGGAGCAGCATGTCAGCCCCAGCTTCTGCCAACCTAGCAGTTCGAAAACATGCAAATGTGAGTAGATCACTAGGTACCGCTCCGGCGGGAAGGTAATGGTGCTCCATGCAGTCATGCCGGTCACATGACCTTGGAGGTGTCTACGGACAACTCCGCCTCTTCGGCCTAGAAATGGAGATGAGCACCACACCCCAGAGTTGAACACAACTGGACTTAATATCTGCGGAAAACCTTTACCTACCTTTACCTTATATCAGATATTTACGTTACAATTCATAACAGTAGCAAAATTGCAGTTATGAAGTAGCAACAAAAGTAATGTTATGGTTGAGGGTCACCACAACATGAGGAACTGTATTAAGGGGTCGCGGCATTAGGAAAGTTGAGAACCACTGCTTTAGGGTACAACACATTTCCCTTTCCTTATTATCAGCAGCAAGAACCGAAATGGCAGGACTGAAAAAACACCAGAAACTCACATGCAGAACCTTCTTAATTACTGGACCCTTTCCTTGTCAGGGGGTCCTTCCACACAGCCCTATATCTCAGAATATCAAGGCAGAAAATCCCACAATATCTGCATTGAACTGGGTTTCCTGAGTCCACACTGCCACACATCCCAGTTCAAAGCAAATATTGTGGGATTTTCTGCCTTGATATTCTGGGATATAGGGCTGTGTGGAAGGGCACACACCTATCTTCCCATCTTCAGAACCTTTTGCTCTTAACCTTCTCCTCCTCCTCTTTGGAGTATGGGGCGCACACACTTGGAGTGGCATTCTCTGGACCCTTGTCATGCTATCCCTGTCCACCCATCCATGGCCCTCATTCCGGGAGAGCCTCCCCACCCCCTCTCTCACCTCGGTGGGGGGAACAAACCGGGCTGCCCTCTTCTCCGACGGCTCCCTTTCTCCGGCGAGGCGAGCGAGCCCTTACTCCCAGCTTGACTTGGCAGCTTCCTTCGCAGCCTGCCTTGCCTTGCCTGGCCTTGCCTAAAAGCGAAGCTCCTCCTTGTTCCCCAGAAGCGGGTGATTGGAGACACCCCCGCAAAGGAGAGAGAGAGCTCAGGTGTTTGATGCATCTACTACCCTGTAGATGTTGATGATGCCACCTAAACTGCCCTGGCTCAAGGCTATGGAAGCAACGAGAGGACTATGGCTGCCTCTGGCAATTCTTCACATGGAGGAAGAAGTGAAATAAAAGACCCCTATTTTGAAGAAATGCTCTGAGGTTATTTCTTTGAAGAAAATATTTTATGATGAGTAATTCATCTTATTTTAATTAAGTTAGGGCAGTGGTTCTCAACTTTGCTAATGCCGTGACCCCTTAATGCAGTTCCCTATGTTGTGGTGACCCCCAACCATAATATTGTTTTCGTTGCTACTTGATACCTGTCATTTTACTACTGTTATAAATCATAATGTAAATATCCGATATGCAGGATGCATTTTCATTCACTGCACTAAATTGAGCACAAATACCCAATATGCTCAAATGTGAATGCTACTGGGGTTGGGGGAAGGATTGATTTTGTCATTTGGGAGTTGTAGCTGCTGGGATTTATAGTTCAGTTATAATCAAAGAGCAATCTGAACTCTACCAGTGCTGGATTTAAACCAAACTTGACACACAGATCTCCCATGATCAACAGAACACTGGAAGGGTTTTGTGAGCATTGACCTTGAGTTTGGGAGTTGTAGTTCACCTATACCCAGAGGAGTGCTGTGGATTCATGCAATGATGGATCTGGACCAAACTTAGCACGAATACTCACTATGCCCAAATGTGAACACTAGTAGAGTTTGGGGGAAATAGACACTGACATTTTGGAGTTGTAGTTGCTGGGATGTATAGTTCACCTACAATCAAAGAGTATTCTGAACCTCACCAACGATAGAATTGGGCCAGACTTCCCACACAGAACCCCCATGACCAACAGAAAATACTGTGCTTTCTGATGGCCTTTGGCGACCCCTCTGACACCCCCTCATAACCCCCCTCAGGGTCCCGACCCCCAGGTTGAGAACCACTGGGTTAGGGTGACCATGACATTTTGAGTGTGTTCCATTTTTCTTTCATATTAAGGAATTAGAAAGTATTTGGATAAAGTCAAATGTCTTGCTGTCTCTATTAACAGTTGGGGTTGAGCGCCTGACTGTTAATAGCTGTTAAAAAAACAGCTGTTAAAAAATGCCCAGGTCACTGTTGACCTAAGCAGTTCGAAAACAGCTGTGAGTAGAGGAATTAGGGACCGCTTAAAAGCGGGGAGGCTAATTTATAACACCATAATAATGCCGGAGAGCAAGGAGGAAATACTACGATCAAAGACGTCATAGTTGATGAAGCGACAACTCTCCCTGTGGCCGAATCGAGCAACCTCCAGGTTCCGAAATGGAAGAACTGCTGAATGGCCTTTATCTGTCTTTATGTCTTGTATGTCAAAAACGGCACTGAATGTTTGCCGTGTACATGTACATTGTGATCCACCCTGACTCCCCTTTGGGGTGAGAAGGGCAAAATATAAATACTGTAAATAAATAAATAAATAAATAAATAAATAAATAAATAAATAAGGAATTCCAAAGTCAAGGTGGTGGAGTTGGTGAGTCAACATGGGTACATTGTCCTGTGCAGATAGGGACATGTTATCATAGAATCATAGAATCATAGAGTTGGAAGAGACCTCATGGGCCATCCAGTTTAACCCCCTGCAGGAAAATCGCATTCAAAGCACCCCAGACAGATGGCCACTTAGCCTCTGCTTAAAAGCCTCCAAAGAAGGAGCCTCCACCACACTCTGGGACATCTTCCAAATGATCAGGTGGAATCTCCTTTCTTGTCATTTGAAGCCATTGTTCAACGTCCTAGTCTCCAGGGCAGCAGAAAACAAGCTTGCTTTCTCCTCCCTATAGCTTCCCCTTGCAGATTTATACATGGCCCTCATCATGTCTCCTCTCAGCCTTCTCTTCTTCAGGCTAAACATGCCCAGCTCTTTAAGCTGCTCCTCATAGGGATTGTTCTCCAGACCCTTGATCATTTGAGTCACTCTCCTCTGGACACATTCCACCTTGTCAACATCTCCCTTCAATTGAGTCTCCTTCGGGTTGAGAGGGGCAGTATAAAAATACCGCAAATAAATAAATTGCGATGCCCAGAACTGGACACAGTATTCCAGGTGTGGTCTGACCAAGGTGGAATAGAGGGTTAGCATGACTTCCCTGGATTTAGACACTATACTCCTATTTATGCAGGCCAAAACCCCATTGGCTTTTAAAGCTGCTGCATGACATTGTTGGCTCATGTTTAACTTGTTGTCCATGAGGACTCCAATATCTTTTTCACACTTACTACTATTGAGCCAGGCATCGTCCCCCATTTGGTATCTTTGCATTTCATTTTTTCTGCTTAAGTGGAGTATCCTGCATTCATCCCTGTTGAACTTCATTTTGTCAGTTTTGGCCCATTTCTCTAATCTGTTCAGATCGTTTTGAATTTTCCTTCTGTCTAGAGTATTGGCTATTTCTCCCAATTTAGTGTCATCTGCAGACTTGATGATCATGCCTTCTAACTCTTCATCTAAGTCATTAATAAAGATGTTGAACAGGACTGGGCCCAGGACGGAACCCTGCTTATGGCACTCCACTCGTTACTTCTTTCCAGGATGAAGAGGAAGCATTGGTGAGCACCTTCTGGGTTCGTTCACTTAACCAATTATAGATCCAGCTACCATCGTTTTGCCTAGCCCACCTTTGACTAATAAGTGGAAACCAAGTGGAAATACTTGTTTTGGTAACTAAAATGAGAACGAAGATATTTTAATATATAAACTTGGTGTGAAGCATGAAAGTAAGGTTTACATTGTCTATAACATATAATTCATCTTTATATTCTTTTTTAAAATGTAATAAATGGTCTGTGTGTGGCACTAAGAACCTTGGCACGACACTGTCCTAAACCTGAAGTCTGTAGGCACATTACAGGTTGCAATATTACTTTTGGTTGAAAACTCAGTAAGTTAGAAGAGCACCTGGTATTCAATTTCTAAAGTGCAGAATTTTGGGATTAGTCTGCCTAGAATAGGCATGGGCAAACTTGGGCCTTCAAGGTGGTTTGGACTTCAACTCCCACCATTCCTAACAGCTGGTAGCTGTTAGGAATGGTGGGAGGTGAAGTCCAAAACATCTTGAGGTCATTAAATGCTAATCAAGGTGGCCAATAGCAACATTCACACCTACCTCCAACAGACAAGAGTTCTTTCTCCCACCCTGGACATTATTCCACAGATATATAAACCCAATTTTCCTAGTTTCCAACAGACCTCACAACCTCTGAGGATGCCTGCCATAGATGCAGATGAAACATCAGGAGAGAATGCTTCTGGAACATGGCCATGCTGCCCGGAAAACTCACAACAACCCAGGTCCATGTGTCCTAATCCCAACTAGCATAGGGCTAAATAATCAGTGAACATATGCAAGTGTTGGTTTATCATGTTCCCATTAATTCATCAGTTCTGGATTTAGGCCATAACTATTGAGGTTTTGCAAATATCTTACAAAACAAATGTGCTCCTTGGAGGCTGTTACTACTGCAAAACAACTCACAGTTCACAGTTCAATTTAGATCTCAGAATGAGGGACATCCCTCCCCACACAAAATATTTTAGGCTGATGAAAACGTGTACACCATGCGCTATTTTACTTGTATTCTTAACACTTATTTCCAAATCATGGTTCTTCCTTGTACTTGATTACATCTTTTCTTTTCTTGCACAATTCTGATACAATTGTACATTCCCTTTATGGGGTTGTGGTTATGATTAATCAAGATGATCAAGCACATGTCGCTACACATTCTGTATTTTTCCAAAAAATAATGCAGTCTCTTAATAGATTTAGGGAAGGAGCCTATGAGTCAGTTTTCTTCGTACTCAGCACACCTGTATTCCTGTATTATGCAAATGTAATGGCTAATAAATCCCGGAAACAAAGAAAAGTTTCCTGGGTTAAACCAGTGCCAGACCCCAGCACCTCTCTATGGTTGGTTCTGCCAGTCAGAGGTCTATAGTTTAGTACAAGATTGCTGAAATCATCAAGCACTTCCCTGTCTTTTAATCCCCCACACCAAAAGTATGTCTGTCCATAGTCCCAATAATAATAATAATAATAATAATAATAATAATAATAATAATCTTTATTTATGTACCGCTTTATCTCCCCTAAGGGATTCAGGGCAGTTTCCATATATGCAAAATAACACAGAAAATATACAGAGTATCCAAAGCATAGGCATAAAATTATTAACACAAACATATAAATTAAAACTAGTTCCAACACCATTCTGTCATACGGAATAAGCTGCTAGGGGCCAGAGTTTGAAAGTGGGCCTAGATCGTCTGAGGGGACTGGGCCGAGACTAGTGCAGAGAAAATATAGGGCTTGGGAAATGGAGAAGGTGCAAGGGCCAGTCCTAACAATGGCCATAGTGGGGCCTGGGGCTACTCCTTTTCAGGACTGATTAATGAGTAATGAAAAGGACTGGACCACAGCGAGTACTCCGAGATGACAGCGGATCATGGAAGAGAGTGAAGTGCAAGGCCAAGTCCTAGCTAATGGCCTGGGGCCTGGGACTAGTGACTAGTCGTTTTTAAAGGCCTGGTGAAACCACTAAGTTTTCAAGTTATTTTGAAAAGAGGAGAGTGATGTGGCCTGTCTGGGGAGGGCATTCCAGAGGTGGGGGGCCACCATCGAGAAGGCCCTCTGCCTCGTCCCCACCAGCCAGGCTTGAGACAGTGGTGGGAGCGAGAGAAGGGCCTCCCAGGAGGATCTTAGGGTTCGCACCGGTTCATAGAGGGAGATGAGATCACGGAGCTAGGTGGGGCCTGAACCATTTAGGGCTTTATAGGTCATAACCAGCACCTTGAATATGGCTCAGCGACTTATTGGCAGCCAGTGAAGTTATTTTAATAGGGGCGTTGTACACTCCCTATAGATTGCTCCAGTTAGAAACCTGGCTGCCTAGTACAAAATTTGCAAAGGATGCTTCCAGATAAGTCATTATTCCTGCAATTTGTCTGCCTCAAACACAGTGATTATGGAGCTGCTCCAGATACCATCACCTCCTGACCATGTATGTAATAAAGTTTGGAAGCCCGAGAAAAGGAAACTTTGAATTCAACTTATGGCATTGATCTAAACTGTGGACAAAGGAGAAAATTGGAAGCAGAAGAGTGAAACTAGGATGTTTGATAGACAACTGAGAAAGTGGGATAAGAAAAGAGTAACTTGAGGTGCATCTACACCAGTGGTTCCAAACATGTGAGCCATGGACCACCGGTGGTCTCCAAGAATGAAAATATGGTCCATGGCCTCACCATTACTAAACTAGTGCCTCGAAACCATGTAGCAACGAGAGTGACTTGTCTTGCAAAACCCTCTTATAGTGCCTAGGCAACAGGGATGTTGGGAGGGGAGAAGCTGACTATCCACAAAAGATTACTACTACCACATCATCTCTAGATTCTTAAATATGGTTTTCTGTAGGCAAGCAGACAATGACTACTGGATGGCATATGTTCTGTATCAGAAATTAGAGCTGCTGTGGTCTGTCCAATGCAATTTTCTGAATCAGCACCCTAAGCAACCAAACTGAATCTAAAGTTGACCAAAAATTGATTCTCAACCCTTTTGGTGCTAATGTTGGAGAGTGGTTCCTGGTCAAAGTGGTCCCTGGTCAAGTGGTCCCTGGTCAAAAGAAGGTTGGGAATCACTGATCTGCACTGTATATTTCAAGCAGATTGACACCACTGAGAAGTCAACATGCTTGTCAACTTCTGAGCAATATGTATGTACAGAGAGAGCACATATCCTTATTTTCTTTTGAGATGTTTACCTCAGCACCTATGTTTTAAGAGATAAGAGGTGGCTCTTACACATTTGACTATCTTGAAAATGTGGCGATAAAAGGAAAATCTAGTCTTGCACCTTCCATCTATCAAGATTTTGCCAGTAATTGGATGACATGAGATATAAGCTATCTGTTCCTATTGCACCATCACTGATTAATCCAAATACTTACAAGATGCGGGTTGTTTTGGCAAGTTACAATATTTTCTTAACCGAGTCACACACTGTAAAGCATTGCTTTTCTTTCGCATAGCCACTGCCACTCCTTGAATCATGCCATCTCTAGGATTATTTAGTGTGACAACTAAATCTTCAAGATATAGTGCTTTTAGTCATTTTTTTAGAATACCAAATTTCAAAGATTCTCACTCCACCTATTGTTGAAACAATTGCCAAAAAACGAGATCTCTCACAACAGGCAGCTGTACTTATTACTGACTAGCTTGGGGACCCGGTGGTGCCCAGGTTATTAGAAGAAGGCATTGTTTGTTTTGGGATGTTAGGTAATATCACTGAAGTTGGGTCGAAATCCTCAATTCCTGTTTGTTGTGTGCTATAGGAAAGGGTAGGGAAGGGTTAAGGGGAGGCAGAGGGCAGCGTCATGCAAGTTCCACAGCAATGGAGAGAGAAAGGAACCCTGGGATGTGGAGGAAAAGCAGAACATCTAGGATGAAACTGTCCCCACATGAAAGCCTTCATTTGGGTGGGGGGCAGTATGGTGTTTGTGGAAGACCCTGGCAGGGTTTGAGCTACATGTACATGATGCTCACTATAACCTGCAATGCTAGTGGAGGGAGGGACATGGGTGTCTCCTGCTCAGTGTGAACTATAGCTGTTTGTGGAGGCAAGAGTCTGTGTAAGTGGACACCTCCCCCACATACACACATACACATTTTCACTTTTATTATGTGTATAGAAGATTAGGGGGACTTCTTAGAAAAGCATTTTCAAGCTACCTGAACCTGTTCAGTCAATAGGGAGAGGAAGGAGGTGAAAAGAAACTGGGTAGGCAATTTGGCTGATAAACATCCAGATTTCACAGTGCTGTAGACCAGACTTTCTCAACCTGGATAAACTCTTGAAATAAGATTCAGGTCTCAAGGAATCCCTGAATAAAATTGTATTGACAGTTGATTTTTTTAAAAAACCAGTTTTGTGCAACCCGCAATTTCTTCCTCTGAAATAGAGCCCACATTACCTGGGATTTGAGGGTTGTCTCCCATCCAAATACTAAGCAGTGCTGACTATGCTTAGTTCCAAAATCAGATAGAATCTGGTGCCTTAAGGGTAACACAAGGTAAATAAAAGAGGCATTGAAATCTTGATTTTTAAAAAGCAGTATCTTAATAAGCAGTATTTTTTCTCTAGCTCCGCAATCAGCCAATCTCTTGTTTGTTTGTTTGTTTATCAATTCAAATGAACTGTCAAGTCTTAGGTCATGTCATTCATACTACAAGTGGAAATGGGTCTTAAAAGCTTTTGAGCATATAGACCAGGCATGGGCAAACTTCAGCCCACCACGTGTTTTGGACTTCAACTCCCACAATCCCTGACCTCAGGCCCCTTCCTTTCCCCCCTCAGCTGCAACAGCAAGACTATCCCTCTGGGCAGTTAAACCAGGAAATCCCAACTGGATGGCCCCTCACGAAGAATGGGCAACTTGGAAATTCTTGAACACACTCAGAAGTGGAGTGGGCAGATCAAAAGACAGTCTGGCAAAATGGCACTGCCTAGAAGAATCCCACATATTTTGCGACAGTGGAGCAGAACAAACAACTCCGCACCTGTATGCTTGCCCACAATGCCTTGTCTCATGCAAGGAGGAAGAACTGTTTAAAGCTACAGACAACAAGGTTGCTGTATTCTGAATCTGTATTTTACTCTGGTTGGCAGTTAATATATTTAGTCCATAGTTCAATCACATAATCTGTTGATAATGCAATTCAATATCCCCTTTCCTTTGTATTTTCATTAGTAAGATTGTATATCCTCAAATACAAATTCACACCCACATTCATTTTCATAGAAATTGAAAATGAAAAAGAAACACACCCACTTTTTGATCTCTTGTAAAGGAAGAATTTTGAAATAAAAATCACTTTCCACAGAGGTTTATCTGCCTTTCTCACCTATATGTACTGATTCTAATTTTGTATTGGCTTCAGTTTATGCATGTCTACTAGAGGGTTTCAAATAGTGTACAAATATCTCCAAATAGTGAACACATTGGATATTTTTAAAAAAACCCTAAATAAACATTATTAAATATGTTTGTCTGTGGGAGAGCAGATGCCGACTACTGGATGGCATATGTTCTGTATCAGAAACTAGAACTGATGTGTTCTATCCAATGCAATTTTCTGAATCAGCACCCCAAATCACCAAATTCAATCTAAAGTTGACCAAAAACTGATTCGTAACCCTTTTGGTACTAACGTTGGAGAGTGGTCCCTGGTCAAAGTGGTCCCAGTCAAGTGGTTCTTGGTCAAATAAAGCTTGGGAACCACTAATGTAAATGTACCATCAGAGGCGGCCCTAGGTAATTTTCAACGGTAAGCAAACAGTATTTTGCCCCCCCCCCCCAACCAATCATTGATATATATTTTCTGTTCGTCGTGGGAGTTCTGTGTGCCACATTTGGTTCAATTCCATCATTGGTGGAGTTCAGAATGCTCTTTGATTGTAGGTGAACTATACATCCCAGTAACTACGCTTGCCGCACTTGCTCCCTTGCCTGGCCCGCTTTGGGTCTGGAGGCGTGCCTGAAGACCCTGGCGTGTGCACCAAAAGTCACCTCTTCTCCTGACTTTCTCCTCAGCCATTGGGACCAAGAGAGAGAGAGAGAGAGGAGATGCCCACCTTTCCTGAAGGTAGGCGCAAAAACAAAGGAGGGAGCGGAGGTGGGAGATACCTCCAGCCGGAGGGGCTCTCTCTCTCTCTCTCTTGGTCCCAATGGCTGAAGAGAAAGTCAGGAGAAGAGGCGACTTTTGGTGCGCACGCTGGGGTCTTCAGACACGCCTCTGGACCCGAAGCGGGCCAGGCGCAGCGGCTCCGTCCCTTGGCCCACCCGCGGATTGGGGAGAGGAGGAGGCGGGTGGAGCCGGTCATGGGAGCCGGACATGGGGAAGGGATCGAACACAGAGAACGATTGAGCGCTGGCTCTGCTCGCGCACCCGGTGGCCGGGTGGACCCGGAACGAGAGGGGTTAGACGAGGCTCAAGGGTCCAGCCCCTTTGGGAAGAGGATCACCTGGCAGCGAGGAAAGAAAGCCGAGGACTGCTAGGGCTGTTGTGAGCTGAGGGGGCACTCCTCAAGTGGCAGTCAAGGGGCATTTACAGAGGCACCTCTGCGCCCATGGCAAAAAAAAGTGTTCTGCGACCACTTACTTCGCGTAATGGACGAGCCGCCCCTGTGTACCATCAATCAAGTAAGCAACAGCCCTGAGTTTTCAGCACCTGATGACAAAGACTCTTGGGAGGACACCATAACATGAAGTTTACTTGGCAGGCAAGTAACAATAGCAATTATAACATTTAAACTCATAGGCCTTTTCTCACCCTGCTACTTGCTGTCATCGAGGAGCAATCACATGGCCCAGATAAATCCAAAGATTAGTCAGGCTTCTGAAGAAAAGGAAGAGCAGAGAGTTCATGTTGCAAAGGTCTCTTACCTGCTTCTCAGATGCTGTTCCCATCCTTGTCCTACTAGCTGAGGTTGCTGGGCTATGCAGTTATGACAGTGTGTGGCAGATTATTCATCTTACTGTAAAAGGTTCTATTGTAACTGACTCAGCAGGAGAAATTAAATAACTGTTTGCCTTTGTTTGCACAGAAATTTTGGTTCAGAATGAGATTGCCCTACTATTGGGCAGAGTTGAGATTGCTGCCTATGACAAGTTGGTTTTGAATGTCACGAAAAGGCAGAAAATTGAGAATTTTCAAATTATCAAGTCTATGTCTTTTATATATGAGTGATTGTCTGAAGATGAACATTCAGGCATTTGCAGTTTGCTTTTGATGTAATTGAGATCAAACTTGGGATATGCATGGGAATCAAGAACAAATAGATTATCTTAAAGAAAAGATATTATATAACGTCAAATTGTGCAGACCGATATTTTAGCACTTTGTATGTTTATAATCCAATTATAAACCAAACATGCATGCAGCTGAAAAGATATACAAGCATACCTAAGTTAACAATGCATCTGAGGAAAGAAGCACATTTTTACAAAACCTTTTTACATATGCTCAGCCTTTCCCTTTTCTCACTGGAAGAGTTTTTGGCAGTATTGACATTGAGGTGATGGTGAAAGAGAGGTGGAGAAACAGAAGGTTTTATATCAGGTTGTAGGTGAATGCCTAAAGTAAACAATGTAAAAAAAATGAGCTACAGTAGTCAATCCTATTGGAACAGTATGTGCCTGCCTACAATAGGCAAAGTAAACAGCGTTTGTGTGGATACTGAACATGCATGGGAAAAAAACAGAGAAAAGGGCAAAATAGATAAGTTTACCTGGCAAGCTACTGCCAATATGTTAAAAAATAGTACAGTAGAGTCTCGCTTATCCAACCCTCACTCATCCAACATTCTGTATTATCCAACACAGTCTGCCTCCCACCCGGAAAAATGTCCAGGGTGGAAGAAAGAAAGAACCCTTGTCTGTTTTGGTGCTAAATGTGTAAATACAGTAGTTACTACATAACGTTACTGTGTATGGAACTGCTTTGTCTGTCAATTTGTTGTAAAACTTGACGTTTTGGTGCTTAATTTGTAAAATCATAACATAATTTGTCGTTTAATAGGCTTTTCCTTAATTTCTCCTTATTATCCAACATTTTTGCTCATCCAATGTTCTGCCGGCCTGTTTATGTTGGATAAGCAAGACTCTACTGTATATAGGTTTTGTCACCAAAATGGAAATCATAAGAAAAGTTAAGGCTGGTAAAAGAAAGAAAAATCATTCCAGGATATATCTTGGAATAATAATAATAATGATAACAACAACAACAACAACAACAACAACTTTATTTATATTCCTCCCTGGGGGGACTCAGGACGGATTCCAATCACAAAAAGGCAAACATTCAATGCCCGAAAATAACAGTTAATACACTCATAACAACAAAAATTGAACCTACACAGCATATAAAAGCAAATTATAACTTTGAATTAATTAAAATTAAATTTAAACGTAACCTATTACAGTGTTCCCTCGCTACTTCACATTCGCTTATTGAGGACTCGCTGTTTCGCAGGGAGCAGTGAGAGAACACTGTATAGCTGTTTCCTGTTCCTTCCTCACCAGGCTGGGCACCAGGCTTGGGTGCCCGGCCTGGCGAGGAAGGGGCCTCTGAAGCGGGGAGCAGCAGAGGTGGCGAGGAGGAGGATTCTGCAACTGAAGAGGGTCTCGGTAGTAGCCTCCTCCTCCTCCTCACCACCTTTGCTGCTCCACACTCCTTCCTCACCAGGCTGGGTGCCAGGCTTGGACACCCAGCCTGGCGAGGAAGGGGCCTCTGAAGCGGAGAGCAGCAGAGGTGGCAAGGAGGAGGATTCCGCTGCTGAAGAGGGCCTCGGCGGTGGCCTCCTCCTCACCACCTCTGCTGCTCCACACCCTCTCCTCACCAGGCTGGGCGCCAGGCTTGGGTGCCCAGCCTGGAGAGGAAGGGGCCTCTGAAGCAGGGAGCAGCAGAGGTGGCAAGGAGGAGGAGGCCGCTGCCGTGTGGGTGGAGCATCCCTACTTTGTGGATTTTCACTTATTGTGGGTGATCCTGGAACGGAACACTCGCAATAAGTGAGGCAACACTGTATATCAAACATACAACAAAACACCAAGCAGAAGCGTCAGTTTCCCAGAGTCAACAGAGTTCCTTGGGGGCATATAAGTTTATATATATATATATTTCTGATTGTATGTTTTTATGGTTGTAAACCGGGCTGAGTCACTCTAAGAGGTGAGAAGCTTGGTATAGAAAACTCTGAAATAAATAAATAAATAAATAGATCATTGTTCAACTTGGAAGATGGCTGGGGGTTTATCTGCACTAGCCCCTATATCCCGAATTGGCCCAGAGGTCACTCCTAGACATCCAAACAGCATCCAGGGATGGCAAATCTTAATGCAGAATCAGCCACATTAACTCAGTTTTACCTCATGTTAAGCAAACTTGGAATTTCTCCAAAGCTTTGGCGCAGCCCTGCACTTTGGGTGAGTGTGGACAGCAGCACGCCCAGCGTTAAACCAAAGCAATCTGCAATCCACATGGGCTGGCACTGCCATTCCCTTTCCCTGAGTTCAGCTGCTCATGGAAAAGGGTGGATCCCATGCCACCCTCTGTTGCCGTGACACACAGCCAAAGTGCTAACATCAGCAAAGGTGCCCATGCATCCAAGGAAAATGATCGTAAGACGTCCATGGCCATCTGACCATGGCGACAGGGATAGCAAAGGTAATCTTTTCACTGGATGGTCTGGACTCTGCTTCCTTTCAGGATGGCATGGACAGCGTAGCAGCTCCAGGGGCAATCCAGAGTACTCCAGACAGGCCTTGGATTTTAGTGTAGGTGAGACCTTTGATAGTCCTTCAGAATTTGCAATGGGTTTTATTGATGTAGTTGTGAGGGTAAGTACAAAATTACGCAGTAAGGTACAATTAATCTTCTGCCAATTTGGAAAAAGCTTCCTACTGACTCCACCTGATTTGTGTCAAAATCCATATCTTGTTGCTTCAGTAAAACTCTTGACGCACGCCTGGATCTTCTGTAGCACAAAAAGTCTTGCAAGTGATGCAAGCGTGGTAGGAGGAGATCATCCTTTTATGCCACCAGTGTGGGATTATAATAATGTGGGTTACAACAGAGGCATAATGTGTGCGTCACCTGAAAGAGAAGAGTCATCTGGCTATTGTTCAAGCCAAGATTTTCATTGGCTTGTATTTCCACAAGATGGCAGCAGAAGGATTTCTACTCTGGGAATTTTGTGTGTGATGCTTTTGGGTACATTACAGCTGCAAAAAAGAGGGAGTGAACTTGCATGACAACATAGCTTGGCAATCCTCAGCTATTAATAGGACAAAAGCTTGTCCTAGGCATGAGTAGAAAGTATGTAAGATGCCTAAACTTAAACAATTAAGTGTTCTTGCCATACATCAAGGGAACCACTGACTGCATAGGGAAGCTGATGAGGAAACACAACATACAAACTATCTACAGACCCACCAAGAAAATCCAACAATGCTACGTTCCGCAATGGACAAGAGGAATCTTCTCAACTTTGCAAGGACTCTACCTTATACCATGCAGCTGTGGACAAGTCTACATAATGACCACCAAACGCAGCATTGCCCAAACACGAGTCAAGGAGCATGAAAGGCACTACAGACCTATTCAACCTGAGAAGTCAGCCATAGCAGAGCACCTGATGAACCAACCTGGTCACAGCATATTATTTGAGAACACAGAAATGCTGGACCATTCTAACAACCACCATGTCAGGCTACACAGAGAAGCCATTGAAACCACAAGCATGTGGACAATTTCAACAGAAAAGAAGAAACCATGAAAATGAACAAAAACTGGCTACCAGTATTAAAAATACTCTAAAATTCTAACAGTAAACAAAGAACAAAACTCAAACACAGGGGAACTCCAGACAAGAAACAAACAGGAACACCTAATCACCTCTCAACAAAGGATTTTCCCAGGTAGTAACAGGGCACACCTAAAAACTGCCAGGCTATCAAATGCTAATCAAGGTGGCCAATTGAAACATTCACACCTAACAGACAAGAGTTCTTTCTCCCACTCTGGACCTTCCACAGATATATAAACCCAATTTTCCTAGTTTTCAGCAGACCTCACAACCTCTGAGGATGCCTGCCACAGATGCAGGTGAAATGTCAGGAAAGAATGCTTCTAGGTCATGGCCATAAACGCCGAAAAACCTACAATGACCCAGTGATTCCAGCCATGACAGCCTTCAACAATCCATTCACAATTAATTAATTGTTTTTTAAAAATCTATGTCAGTACTATGCCAATGGCTCAAGGTAGGGAACAGGAATTACAGCCTGTCAGTATGAATATTTGTTCCAAATATATAGAGGTGTAGCATGAATGGAGTCCTGTGCATATGATAAAAGGTAGAGGTTTCCCCTGACATTAAGTCCAGTTGTGTCCAGCTCTGAGGGTGGTGTTTATTTCCATTTTTATGTTGAAGAGCCGGCATTGTCTGTAGACACCTTCAAAGTTATGTGACCAGTATGACTGCATGGAGTGCCGTTACCTTCCCGCAGAAACTGTACCTATTGATCTACTCATATTTGCATGTTTTCGAACTGCTAGGTTGGCAGAAGCTGGGGCTAACAGCAGGAGGTCACCCCGCTCCCTGGATTCGCCAACCTTTTGGTCAGCAAGTTCAGCAGCTCAGCTGTTTAACCCACTGCATCATCAGCGGGCCCTGGGCATATGATAAAAAATCAATCTTCAGTTTCCATGGCCAGTGGGCAGTCATTATAGGATTTTCTCATCTAGATGACCTCCAGATGTGTTGGGCATGCCGGCTGGCAATAATGTAAGTTAGTAGACCAACATAACTGGAGAGTTTTGGGTTGAGGATGTTTCTTTGCAAGACTTGAACCTGCATTTACACTGTAGAATTAATGCAGGTTGATATCACTTTAACTGGCTTAATGCTATGGAATCATGGAGATTATAGTTTCATAAGGTCTTTAACCTTTTCTGCCAAATAGTTCCAGTGCTTCATCAAACTACAAATCATAGGATTCCACAGCATTGAGTCATGGCAATTAAAGTGGTGTCATAATGTGTTAATTCTATAGTATGGAGTCACAGTAGTGCAATGGGTTAAACCCTTGTGCCGGCTGAACTGCTGAACTGAACGTCGCTGGTTTGAATCTGTGAGACGGGGTGAGCACCTGTCTGTCAGCTCCAGCTTCCCATGAGGGGATATGAGAGAAGCTTCCCACAGGATGGTAACTCATCCGAGCGTCCCCTGGGCAATGTCCTTGCAGATGGCAATTCTCTCACACCAGGAGCGATTTGCAGTTTCTCAAGTCGCTCCTGACATGGAAAAAAATTCTATAGTTTATAATGTGTCTGTAAACTAGATTATTGGGGAAAATTGACAAGGTTCACTTAGCAAGCTTGCAAAGTGTAAGTCTAATCAGTATGCTTATGTCAACTATTCAGAGGACGAAGGCTGCTCCTCCTTCCCAGATATGCAATAGCAGTTGGGCGACTTGTGGTGCAACTCCATGTTCCAGTCACTGATCAGCTCTCCAGGTACACTTGATCCAGTTACTCTTGCCTATCTGGAGAATGAAAAAAAAAGCCTCCACTCCCATGTTAAGACTGTTCCTTTTTCTGTGCATGTTTACAGGCAGGTGGAATATGCCCAAGAGAATTCCCAGAACTGATGAGTGGCTGGGAGTTAGAGCTGTGCCATGAGCCCATCCCATGTTGCACACCTGGCCAAGGGTATCGAGGAAAGGCTCTGCTGGATACCTTCACAAAGCCCTAAAAAAGTACATAAGCCACTGTGACTGGAGATAAGGGCTGTATACGTCATCAAACACATTCTAGCCATTTATTGATTGCTTATATGTCCTTCAGCCGTAAGATATGGAGCCCTCTGTGATGCAGTGGGTTAAATCCTTGTGCTGGCAGGACTGAAGACCGACAGGTTGTAGGTTCAAATCCGGGCAGAGCATGGATGAGCTCCCTCTGTCAGCTCTAGCTTCCATGCGGGGACATGAGAGAAGCCTCCCACAAGGATGGTAAAACAGCAAAACATCCAGGCGTAACCTGGGCAACGATTTTGCAGATGGCCAATTCTCTCACACCAGAAGTGGCTTGCAATTTCTCAAATCACTCCTGAAACGAAAAAAAAGCCATAATTTTTTTTATTCATAAGCTTTTATTCCTTGTGACCTATCATGGTGGATGATATGATCTACTAGGAGATTCAATTAATCTCTTGTATTGGCTGCAAATATCATGGCCTTTTTTTTTTCCGTGTCAGAAGTGACTTGAAAAACTGCAAGTCACTTCTGATGTGAGATAATTTATTGTCTGCAAGGACATTGCTCAGGGGACACCCAAACCTGAGGGAGGCTTCTCTTATGCCCCCGCATGGGAAGCTGGAGCTGACAGAGGGGAGCTCACCTCATCTCGTGGATTTGAACCACCGACATTTAGATCAGCAGTTAAGCTGGCACAAAGGTTTAACCCATTGCACCACCACGGCTCCAATTCACAGCCTATAATATGAAGAAAGGGTTTTTATTCCTCTTGATAGATCATTTTATACAAGCTGTTAGTCTCAAAGATAACCCTCACCTGGGAGTGATTCCACAAAAATATAGCAGAATGCCAGAAGCACAGTTCATAACCAGCAGAAGCTTATGTGAAGTGAGCAAGAATTATTCTCCAGGAAGTTCAGTGTATTATTTATTTTTATTTACAGTATTTCTATCTCATCTTTCTCAGCCCGAAGGCGACTCAAGGCGGCTTACAAATTAGCAGCAATTCAATGCCACAACAGTAATAAATACCAGTAAAACATTTGACATGACGTGGACTGGTCCATGAGGTCACGAAGAGTCGGAGACGACTGAATGAATGAACAACAACAAATAAAAATCCATATAAAAATCTTATAAAAACATATAATCACCAATATCGTCCAGCTAAACTCATTTTCCATTAGCATCGTCTAGCCGTCCATCCTTTTATAGTACCATATTTATCTACTGCACTGCATTTCCAAAAGCTTGTTCAAAGAGCCAGGTCTTTACTTTTTCTGGAAAGGAGGGTGGGGGCCAATTTAATATCCCTGGGGAGGGAGTTCCACAGCCGGGGGGCCACCACTGAGAAGGCCCTGTCTCTTGTCCCCACCAACTGCGACTGCGAAGAAGGCGGGATTGGGAGCAGAGCCTTCCCAGATGACTTTAAGTTCCTAGATGGTTCATAAGGAGAGATACGTTCGGATAGGTAAGTCGGGCCAGAACCGTTTAGGGCTTTATAGGCTAAAGCCAGCACTTTGAATTATGCTCGGTAGCAAACTGGCAGCCAGTGGAGCTGGCAGAAAACAGAGGAGTTGTATGCTGCCACCCGCTGGACCATTTGAAGCTTCCGAACAGTCTTCAAAGGCAACCCCACCTAGAGCATGTTGCAGTAGTGTAGAACATTCAAATCCAATGTGACCGTACATTTGTCAGATGCAGCCCACTGTCAGCCTTGTTTGTCATTTGAGTGGTCTTGAAAATGTTTTGGATTAGCATAGGTAGAATTCCTAAATTCTGAGACACATTATATATGCAAGCGAATCACCAAAAGGCTACAAAATCTTGGTACAAACACAACATCTGCTTTATTGTAAGTGCCAGGCTGCAGAAATGTTCAGGAAAAAGCTGCAGAGCAGTCCAATTAATTATCTTGTCCATTCAGAGGACTGTTGGGGCAACCCTTTTACCATCATTCTCATGTTGTAGGCAAACTTGACCTGGAAAGGAAGCAAAGATTGCATCTGTTGGATGATTCTTACCTTGCAAGACCGGCTACTGCTGACTTGTGTGTAATTTTAATGGGTGTGGAAGTAATTGGCATGAACGTTCTGACAGAAGGAGGTCTGAGATTTCCAAACATGACCTGCCATCCTGTAGTATCAAAAGCATTGCATTGCCTAGCCTTGGGGGATTTTGTTTTGTGCCCCAGTGACCTGCCGGAAAGTCCCACAGGGCATGTGGACACCCCCCCTCCCGAAAAGTACAACCTTTCTAGAGCCTGTGTGGACTTTAACACAGGCACAATCACATTTAACAAACTCGAATGCTTCGGGTTAAAGGGCTGTGTGGAACCATGCTCATATAATTCAGTTTAACTACAATGAACGGCATTCTATGAGTCTATACTGACCATATAAGGCAGTTTCAAATAACTGGGGCGCATGTTCTTTTTAGAGAACAGTAGTATGCTTCACCTTGGACATTGTTCTCATGTAATCTTTTCCTGATTGCTGATTCATGAACATTCATCGTAGCCAAGGGGCAAGAGAGATCTATAAATCCTTGGATGTGACTGTGTTTCTTTGTCACTACTTGGATGATGTGCCATTTTGTCCTGGGAGAGATTTTGTAGGATGGCTGCTCCTGGGTGGAGTGATTATGGTCTTGAACCTTCTCTGATATTGGATTGATACAAGCCCAAATCCTTAAATATTCTGGACTGATGCGCAGCAATTATAGCTTTTCTGAGATCCTGAGATATGTCTTGATTGTGGCATGATGTGTTTCCACATAACAGTCAAATTAAGACCAAATTCTGGGCTCAAAATGTGCGGGCTCTCGTGCTTTTACTGGAGGTGTCCAAACAACACGTCAGGTAAAAGCTAATTAATTCGAGACAAAGCAGGAAAACCCTGCTTTGTCCTAAATTAATTTGATAGCCCATTTGATCCAGGCCTTTCTGAAACGGCCGGTTCTAATGGGCTATGGGCAAATTCTCAATTTCTTCCTAATCTTCAGTTTGGGTTGCTACAAAAATAAAACAGCTTGTATGGCTGATTACGCACCAAGACCCAGTTGTAATGGGCTATTGTCCCTGTGGGGAGAGACTCCTGGGACTGCTTCTGTAGTTTGTCCGCACAACCCAATTCACTTCTTCAGGCCCCATGAGCCTGGAGAAGTGAAAAGGGCACCCTACCCCCCCCCCTTAATGGTGGCATGGTAAGTTTCTCTGTATATTTAAGGCTTGGGGTGCGGGGGGGGGGGGGGGGTTGAGTGGCCAGATGCCATTCTGAAAGTTTTTGGGATGCATGTGGACAGTCAATGGTCAAAGCACGTTTTTCCCTGGTTGTGTGGACTTAAACCCTCCCCGAAGTGGGTTTAACGTATGTCTGGAAGTGCCCTCACCAAGCTTCTTATTCCTTTATAGGATAGAGTCTCTCAAACTCAGCCTTGAAACCATCATAATTACTGTACTTTTGCACCCGATTCTAATTATTCCCCTTAACTGAGCTGATACAATCAAGTGTTCACTTACTTTTGCACCTGTCCTGACACTTATGTACACATTTTAAAGTTATAAGTTCTTAATTTCAAAAGATACAGAACTGATTAATATATTACTGTATCATACAATCACAGTTGGAAGAGATCACAACCCTTTGTCATGCAGGTAAAGCCCAATCAAAGCGCCCTGACAGCTTCTGTATATTTATAAAAGGATTGGTTTTGAAACATAAAAGCTATAAAGCTAAAAATATGGAATTTTCTGTTAGAGTTCCGAGCTCTTTCTTATCACTGTATTCACTAAAATTATTATTTAACATTCTATGCTGGATCTTAACCCTAGTAATGAAAACGTTTAAGCTCCCGGTCCCCACTAGAATCATAGAATCAAAGAGTTGGAAGAGACCTCATGGGCCATCCAGTCCAACCCCCTGCCAAGAAGCAGGAATATTGCATTCAAAGCACCCCTGACAGATGGCCATCCAGCCTCTATTTAAAAGCTTCCAAAGAAGGAGCCTCCACCACACTCTGGGGCAGAGAGTTCCACTGCTGAACGGCTCTCACAGTCAGGAAGTTCTTCCTCATGTTCAGATGGAATCTCCTCTCTTGTAGTTTGAAGCTTTTGTTCCGCATCCTAGTCTCCAGGGAAGCAGAAAACACTACTTGTTTTCTAAGTATTTAATGTGATTAACTTATTTAAACAAGTAAAGCTAAAACAATAACGCACTGGTACAAAATATGTTCTATCATACATGCTCACTTCTTTCTTTGCTTATGGATGTGTGTGTGAGAGATAGATAAGACAGCATTAAGAGTTTGACTATAACTCTGGGAATCAGCATTCAAATTTCAGCTTGGCCATCAGTGTTTTGTGCAGGGCTTTGGTGATAATTCTTTGCTTCTTGTCTTACTAGCAAAATAGAACAACTTGGCTAGCAAATTCAGCAGCTCAGCGTTTAACGCACTGTGCCACCAGGGGCTCAGTTTGCAAAATAATAAGATGTGCACGTTTTTCAGTATTCACAGGTCAAACAACTCACAGGAAATCTATTTTTCTTGCAATATACATCTAATTGATAGGATGCAGGACCATGTTCACATATTAGTAGACCTGTCAGAATTCATAGAAAGGTTACAATGAACCCACAAAATTAAGAAATACAGCTGGCCTTTCACACCTATGCATGCCACCATCCATCTCTCTCTCTCTGTATATATATATGTGTGTGTGTGTGTGTGTGTGTGTGTGCCTGACCACCGTCTCCCAAAGCAGTTGCTCTACTCCGAACTCAAGAATGGAAAACAGAATGTTGGAGGACAGGAAAAGAGATTTAAAGATGGGCTCAAAGCCAACCTTAAAAACTCTGGCATAGACACTGAGAACTGGGAAGCCCTGGCCCTTGAGCGCTCCAGCTGGAGGTCAGCTGTGACCAGCAGTGCTGCAGAATTTGAAGAGGCACGAATGGAGGGTGAAAGAGAGAAACGTGCCAAGAGGAAGGTGCGTCAAGCCAACCCCAAATGAGACCGCCTTCCACCTGGAAACCAATGCCCTCACTGTGGGAGAAGATGCAGATCAAGAATAGGGCTCCACAGTCACCTACGGACCCACCGCCAGGACACCAATGTGGGAGAAGATGTAGATCAAGAATAGACCTCCACAGTCACCTATGGACCCACCGCCAGAACACCGACCTTGGAGGGCCATCATCCTTGGACCACGAGGAATAGCTTAAGTAAGTACACACACAATTTCAAAGAGTAAAATTTGACATTTTATATAAGGGGCACCATTTTACTGTGTCATTGTATATAATGGGACCAGCATCCATGACATTTGATGTTCACTGGGAGTCCTGGAACCAAACCCCAATGGATACCAAGGGCTCACTGTATCTGGAAGAGTACAGTAATTCTTTGAGATATAAACTAAACCTGCTTGCAGAAATGCAAAGACATGCTTTCCTATCAGGACTGGTCCAAGACATTTTGTTCTCTAAGGCAAACTAGTAGATAGCATCTGTCACATATCCAAGTTAGCTACATTATTATATTGCGTGACGCAGAAGATCCCACAAACTCCTCTTCCATTTCTAGCAGAAAAATACTGCTCAGTTACGACACTTCAAATCTGCCTGAGGCGACTGCCTCACTCTAAGAAGGGGCTACAGCTGGTATCTGTTATGTTGATATATAACCATTCAAGTTTTTCTTCATTGCTACATTTCAGTATGAAAATACCTTTTAAAAATGGAAGAAATTGCATCTCTTGATAGTAAAAGGGAAAAGCCAATGGAATTTGGACCTTGTTCACTGCCTCGGTTGAACAGCTTTGCTTTAGTTATAATGTTAATACCTTAGCTGTTCCCGTTGGAGTACTCCAGCAGACCCAAGTATTATACAAGAGATCCGTTCCAGGACCCTTTGTGTAACACTTTTTTTTTGCATATAATCTGGAACCCTATTTTTCTTATCTGAAATGAGTCATGACTTGGTCTTCTGGATGAAGCATTGCAGGAGGACCTCATGATGGCAAGAAAAGTCTTCTCTCCAACCTCTTTAAATACAATTCTATGGCCAACTTCCAGCAGAGGTTCTCCAGCATAATTCTATGATATTCAAAGTGATGTTTGTATAACTGAAACTGTGATCAATGCATTTGTGTATTCAGCTACTGCCATCTAAGTTGTTATTGAAAAGCCTGACTTGACCATGGTGAGCCACACCTTAGTTATATCCAGAATGGACTACTGTAATACACTCTATGTGGAGCTTCCTTTGAAGACAACTTGGTAATTGCAGTTAGTGCAAAGGTTGGCAGCTAGATTACTAACAGGAGAGATCTTTAGGGAGCATAACGTCCCCCTCCTGAAACAGTTCCACTGGCTTCTGACAAGTTTCCAGGCCCAATTCAAAGCCCTATATGCTTCGGGCCCAACCTATCTTTGAAACTGCCTCTCCTTCTATGAACCAGCATGAGCATTGAGATCTGCTGGAGAGGCCCTTCTCTCAATCCCACCAACGTCTCAAATATGGTTGGTGGGGACAAGAGAAAGGGCCTTCTTGGTAGTGGCTCCCCAGGTCTCGAATTCCCTGTTTAAAGAAATTAGACTTGTCCCCACACTTCAAGCCTTTTGGACGAATTTGAAAACATGGCTTTTCCAACAGGTCTTTGAGCATGTGTAATTCTGGCCAGCCCAATGACCCAATTGTACCACTCCACACTTTGTTATTGCTGATGGTTAGCTTGTTCACAGGTTTTACTGCATATATTTTAACTGGAATTTTACATACATTATTGCTTTTATACTTATGTTATATATTTTTGTACTTGTATAGTGTGTATTGAGGTTCAGATGTGGCACCATAGTGCTTCTGTGAGCCATGCCAAGTCTCCCTGGGGAGATGGTGGTAGGGTACAAATAATAATAATAATAATAATAATAATAATAATAATAATAATAATAATAATTGCTATGTGTTGCTCCCAACTTATGGCAACTGTAAGATGAACTTATCATGTGGTTGTCTTCCCATGATTTTGTTCAGTGGACATTTTTCCTTGCATTCCACCAAGTCTATTTCCATGGCTGTTTGGGGATTCAAATCCTCGTGTCCCGAGAGATAGCCATCTCCCTTACAGCATGCCAGCTCTCATCATTCAAGTATTCAGTCATAAGGAGTACTACTCAAGGCTTTCAAAAATGTCATTCTTTTCTGCTGGAGAGAAGACCGATCAAGCAATGATTCAAAACTGGACGAAGCACCTTTTAAATAGCATTTGGAAAAAATCACAAGTCATGTTTGCTTTCCTGAAGAGGTTGTATAATCTTGATTTAGTACAAGTTGTTTTTAGCATGTTTGAACTAGGCCATCTTTGAACTGACGTCATGTGCTTCAGGGCACTGTGTGAGGTACAATAGGCATTTATTTCTTTTTCGTGTCTACTTCACATGACATTATTTTGATTTTGGCAAACTAGGAAGAGGTAATTAAAAACATGTATCATTCTAAATGGTACTGATTTATGTTTACCTGGAAATAAATGTAATTTTTTTCTGAGTCAAGGGCAACTTGAGAAACTGCAAGTTGCTTCTAGTGGAAGAGAATTGGCTGTCTGCAAGGATGTTGCCCAGGGGATGCCCAGATGTTTTTGATGTTTTACTATCTTTGTGGGAGGCTTCTCTCATGTCCCTGCATGGGGAGCTGGAGCTGACAGAGGGAGCTTAACCCGCTGTACCCAGATTTGAACTGCTGACCTGTCAGTCAGCAGTCCTGCCGGCTCAAGGGTTTAACCCATTGCACCACCGGGGGCTCCAATAAGTGTACTGACTTTAATGGAACTTGATCAAGTGTGAAAAGGGCTGCAACTTTATTATCTTCCCTTGAAAATAAATGGCCACTATTTCTCCCTAAATTTGTTTAAGAAGTGAGGAGAAATGGTTAGACACATAGAGACATTCACGTTGAGGATTGGAGTCTCTTCAGATTTCTTTAAAAGTATACAAACATATAATAAGTTATACTGATGACATAATACTGATATATTTCAGTTAATAAACTTAAATGTGTACCTGCGGATTTCTTCTTTAACAACAAAAAATCATGCTAGAGGCAGAATTACTATGGAAAAACACAAGGATATGTTTCTGAACCACAAAAAGGAGGAGCAAGTCAACATGTTTCAACAAACCTTTTATTCAAAACTGACAATATGCACCTGTGAAACAGAGCAGCAACGGCCGAATCCACATGAAACCTGTATCCCAGCTCCAGCGAGCATTATTCTGCCCTGATTTGACCCTGCTGAGATTGCACTGAAAGCCACACAATTCCTCCTCCCTGAAGCCACCTTGGTACAAATGAGCATTGCTGTTACTTCTGTTTTGGAATATTTTAGTCACACAGTGGTAGAGCAGTTTTTTTTTCTTCCTGGCATGGTATAAATCTATAAATCAATAGCTTTTCTTGCTTTCTCCAGCTATATATTGCCTAGCATCTGTTGACTTTCTGGAGGATATCATTTGAGTTTTCCTGTTATCTTTTCTGACATTAAGAACAAAGAGTGTAATTCTACTGTGAATATCACTTCTTAAGTATATTTTATCTTGCCCTTTTTTAGGGCTTCCCATAGAGCAGTGGTTCCCAAACTGTGGTCCATGGGCCACCAGTGGTCCACAAAAATAAAAATATGGTCCGTGGCCACACCGTAACTACACCATTTTAACGAGAGTGATTGATCTCGCTAAACCCTCTTATAGTGCCGAAGCTTATTAAATATGGTTTTCTGTGGTTGAGCAGATGGTGACTACTGGATGGCATATGTTCTGTGTGAGAAACTATAGCTGATGTGGTCTATCCCATGCAATTCTCCAAATCAGCAACCCAATTAACCAAACCGAATCTAAAGTTGACCAAAAACCGATTTGCAGCCCTTTTGGTACTAATGTTGGAGAGTGGTCCCTGGTCAAGTGGTCACTGATCAAAGTGGTCCCTGATCAAAAAAAAATGTTGGGAACCACTGCCATAGAGTTTGGTTATAGGAAACATGGAAATAGCCTTGTAGCATAGTCTCAACTATAGTTTGAGTTGAGACCACCTACTACAATGCAACCTGAGCCCTGCCACATGCACAATGGAGGACCTTCTTGCAACAACAACAGAGGCACTCCAAGCAGAGGCACTCCAACAACAGAGGCACACCTGCACTGCTGTTGTGTGACTGGAGAACAAGCCCTATGAGGAGTGGCTTAAGGAGCTGGGCATGTTTAGCCTGAAGAAGAGAAGGCTGAGAGGGGATATGATAGCCATGTATAAATATGTGAGAGGAAGCCACAGGGAGGAGGGAGCAAGCTTGTTTTCTGCTTCCCAGGAGACTAGGACGCGGAACAATGGCTTCAAACTACAAGAGAGGAGATTCCATCTGAACATGAGGAAGAACTTCCTGACTGTGAGAGCGGTTCAGCAGTGGAACTCTCTGCCCCGGAGTGTGGTGGAGGCTCCTTCTTTGGAAGCTTTTAAACAGAGGCTGGATGGCCATCTGTCAGGAGTGATTTGAATGCAATATTCCTGCTTCTTGGCAGGGGGTTGGACTGGATGGCCCATGAGGTCTCTTCCAACTCTTTGATTCTATGATTCTAAGTGGCCAGCTACTGGTCAAAGGACATTTAATAGAATACCAAGTCTGCAAACTTTGTGTTTTGTTTGTTTGTTTGTTTGTCTGTTTTTTAATGCAATACAACTGTTTTGGTTCGCTCCTGACACGATAAATAAACAAACTATAGTTTGGATCTGACGTTTGAACTGGGATCTTGTTTCCTGATATTGTTGTTGTCAATGTACAATTGTGTTTTTCAGCACCTACCAACAAGAGACACAATGTTTGTAATCTTTGCTCTAGCAAGCAAGTTACTATGTAATCAATAAGCCCATCGGAAATCCTTCTAAGTTGTTAATTATCAAACCATTTACTTGCAGGACTTCCAAAGCTGAAAACTTAGGAGCCTTTCCGAGCTTAAGATGACCGGTTAGCATAGGTGCATTCTTAAAGATCTAATCCAGTACTGTGATGTTTGATTAGATTCAGTGAGTAAATCACCATATGATTTACAGTGTAGCAAGGATATTTAGCTCTGAAGCAACTATAAAGCATGAATCTATTCCAAATTAGATTGCTGAAACTAAAAGCTTGCAGGAGGGGGAACACAGAAATTGAGTGTGTGTATGTACACATACACTCACAGGTATGTGTGAAAGGACTACAAACTCAGTTTTGGTACTGCAAACAGGTCCCCGGACAAGCAGTTTTGTTTCTTATTTCATGACAGTCATTTGAAACATGGGTTTTGCCACACCACCATCGCAAATAAAGAGGCCACACACATGCTTGGGTTAACTAAGGGCAACTTTTGTTATTGTTACCTAATTAGAAACGAAATCTACCTACCACCACCATAACAGAGCATAACTTCTATCCATGACCTTGGCATTGAACTTGGCATTGACCTGGCAATGAATTTGGCAATGAACTTGGTGAGGGTGAACCTGTTCCCGGAATTAACTGTCCTTAAAGGAAGTGAAGAGGGCAGCAAACTTGCCAGGCTCCGCCCTCCCCCAAAAGTAGTCCCTGTGGACTAATTTTGGGCAGGCCTCTTGAGCAGCGGAAATGGCAAGAAAACCTCTTTCACACCAGCTTTGCCAGTTTGAGGTAGGCCCTTGGATTTACTTCCAAACATTCCATTGCAGTGCAAGGTATACTCTCCCAACCACTGCCACGGATCTATAGGAAGTATATCTTGGAGTTCCAACTGAAAACAAAGTACCAGGTCATTGTGCATACTAGACATTTTCTCAGCTCAGTCTCTACTCTCCATTCTTGTTTTGCTTCTTTTAGCCTTTCCGGGGACTGTGTTGTTGAAGGCTTTCCGGGGACTCTTCCATGCTTTCTGGGGACTCTTTCATGCTGCTCAGTTATGGCATTCAGATTCCACATTAACTATTATGGTTCCATCCTATGGAATTTTGGATTTGAAGTCATTGATATTTGAGGGATTTAGTATTCTCTGCCAAACAGCCATTGCAATTAAAGTGAAATTAAAGTGCCACATTCATGTAGTGCAGTAGTTCCTGACTGTGAGAGCTGTTCAGCAGTAGAACTCTCTGCCTCAGAGTGTGGTGGAGGCTCCTTCTTTGGAGGCTTTTAAATAGAGGCTGGATGGACATCTGTCGGGGGTGTTTTGAATACAATTTTCCTGCTTCTTGGCAGGGGGTTGAACTGGATGGCCCATGAGGTCCCTTCCAACTCTATGATTCTATGATTCTCAATCTGTGGGTCCCCAGATGTTTTGSCCTTCCACTCCCAGAAATCCTAACAGTTGGTAAACTGGCTGGGATTTCTGGGAGTTGTAGACCAAAACACCTGGGTTGAGAACCACTGGTGTAGTGYGAAAGAGTCTGAAGTCATCTGTATTAGGTTCAAGAGAGTTTGGTATCCCAAAACAGAAACTCAAACACCAAGCACACACTTAAGTTTTCTACCTTACAGATGGACTTAGRACACACCAGAATACATTGTTCACATGACATCCACATTTTGCTACTTTGTTAGTTCCATCCTTATTTTATTCTATATGTCTAAATGTTGTCACCATGCTATAACATTCGTAGTCGCAGATGGATGGTGAAGCCACAGCTCTCCTGGTGGCCAGAAAAAGTTGGAATGTTAAATAGCCTCTGACTGTCTGTCTATATGTGTCGTGTGTCTATGGCATTGAATGTTTGCCATGTATATGTACATTGTAATCCGCCCTGAGTCCCCTGCGGGGTGAGAAGGGTGGAATATAAAAACTGTAAATAAATAAATATAAATATATTAGTTTACTGTAGTGAAAAAAAAGAGAAATAATTAGAATTGTTTTGCCTCCTGATCCAGTGCAGGRTTTGCATAGATGTCTTACCTGGCTGATTCTGCCCACGTTTGCTTTTTTTCATCATTGGGCCAGTCATTGTTAGGGCTTTTTTTTCTGCTTACAGCACAAGATAGTTACCGCYCTGAGTCACCCTCGGGCTGAGAATGGCGGTATATAAATATTGTAAATAAATAAATMAATAGTTCCCCTCAGTTCTTGCATTAAAATAAAAGAGCCAGCTTCATAATGACACTTGTAGGTGGTTTGCAATTCCAAGATAAACCAGTTTTTTCTAGAGTACTTAAGTGGAATGGAATGTACAAGGCCAGAATTAAAGCTGACTAAAATGTGGAATTATATACATACTAATATAGGAAGGGGACTTGTTAATTCTGAGGAACTGTAAGTAAACAACAACGGAAATGCCTGTAATGATCACCTAGGCTTAATTCATAGAATCATCGTGTTAGAAGAGAGGCCAAGGGCCATCTACACCAATTCCCTGCCATGTAGGAACACACAATGAAAACCTTGCCATACAGAGAGCCATTTAAGACATGTGAATAAATACCTAAATGCCTTACAGTGATCAAATATTGCAGTGTTTTTTTTTTTACAAAGGCAAGATTAAACATATTTCCCTCTGAACTGCTAAGAGGCAGATTGTCTGCAACTACTTACTGTCAAAGACTATGCCCCTGTGAAGGAAATGAAGTAGAAACAATAGAACACATTTTATTGAAGTGCCACTATTACACAGTGAAACATAGCCAATTTTTATATCCAATTTTGTCCCACATGACCAGCCTTCCCTTGCAGGGGATTGTTAGATATCTTTTAGAGGACAAGTGCCACTGGGTGACCCTCATAGTGGCAAAATTCCTCACAGTGGCAACAAGGCTGAGAAAGAAACTAACATCGGATAGGGTACTTGAAACCATGTATATTAATTTTGGATAATGTGATGGGAGAATTTATTAATGACTGCTTCTTCACTGATGGGTCTATGGACCATGATAAATATTGTTGTTGAAAGTCACCCAGAGAAGGAGCCTCTATCAAATTCTGAGAAAGCATTTGTGAAATCTGTTGGATAGCTCGTACAATTGGCAAAGTCATCCTAATGTTTCGGCAAGATCATCCTAATGTTTAGGTGGAATCACTTTCCTGCAACTTGAATCCACTGCTCTATGTCCTAGGATCTCTTCGCACTAATCCCCATTCCATTTTGGGCCCAGGACAGAACTGTGTAGTTACCCACTGGTTCCTTCTCTCCAGGATGAAAGACAGTCATTGGGTTCAGCCAGTCAACCAATTCCCAATCCACTTAACAGTTGAATTGTCTAGTCCACAGTTTGCTAGCTTCTTTGTGAGAATATTGTGGGGGACATGAACTGAAATCAAGAAATTTTACTTATAGAGGTAGTTTCAATCCCCTTGAAGACACTTTGTGGGGGAGCGGAGGCAGTTCTGAGTGACAAGATCAGGAGGAGAAAGTGCATCATGGGGCCAGTGTAACATTTAATTTTTTTTCATATCAGGAGTGACTTGAGAAACTGAAAGTTGCTCCTGGTGTGAGATAGTTGGCCATCTGCCAGATGTTTTACCATCCTGTGGGAGGCTTTTCTCATGTCCCTGCATGGGAAGCTGGGGCTGACAGATGGGAGCTCACCTCATCTCACGGATTCAAAACGCAGACCTCCAGGTCTGCAGTCAGCAGTTCAGCCAGCACAAGGGTTTGACCCATGACACCACTGGGGGCTCCATTGGATTGCGAGTTGAAATAAACAAGAAGCTAAATATATAATTTTGTCTCTTTGATTTCACAGAAATACAGTGAAAATGTGTTCTTTTAATAACTGACAATTACATATATGTATAAACAAACATGTACAAACCACAGGCATTTTTCTTTTATTTGGAACACTTTATATTGAACTTCTAGTCGTAGTAGTTGAAAGAAAAACATTTCACATTTTCACCCAACTACTCTTCTTTGTCTCATTATTGTCATTAAAAAAGAAAAAAATTCTGAGACCTTAAACACAAAATGAAATGAATGTATCTATTTTATTCAAAAACGAATAAAGCACTAGTGTATTGTAGTACATCAAATTTGTATAACTGGCAGTATACAGAATATTCATAGAATTATTTACAGCATGTAGATAATTTTGCTTAAAAATCATCCGTGCCTACATTATTAGAATAAAGGTATTGCCATTCATGCTTGTTTTAAAGAAAATAATAATAATGTTAATAAAAAAGATGGCACTACTCATTCATCCATTAAAATCTCAGACTTTATAAAAATATTTTCATTTAGTTGCAAGATTACAATTAAAATAGCTACCTTTGTAATAAAGTGTCTTGCAATACTAACCGTATTTAACATGGAAGGCAGCTTTTCCCTTGCCTTTAATTTTAGGATCAGTGTTGATACGAAGGCACTAACACAGGCATGGGCTAACTTCGGCCCTCCAGGTGTTTTGGACTTCAACTCCCACAATTTCTAATAGTATCGTTGAAGGCTTTCATGGCTGGAATCACTGGGTTGCTGTGAATTTTCTGGGTTGTATGGCCATGTTCCAGAAGCATTCTCTCCTGACATTTCGCCTGCATCTATGGCACGCATCCTCACAGGTTGTGAGGTTTGTTAGAAACTAGGAAATTTGTTATTTATTTATTTAAATTTATTTATTTAAATAAATTTAAATTTATTTATTTATGGTATTTCTAACCTGCCTTTCTCAGCCCGAAGGTGACTCAAGGCGGCTTACAGATTGGCAGCAATTTGATGCCACAACAGTCATAAAATACAGGAAAAGGGGTTTATATATCTCTGGAGTCAAGAAATAGTTTTCTTAGATCTACAGAAATACTCGCAGGAACACTTAAGCAAGCAAGAGTCCAAAAGTGGCAGGCTAAAATCCGAATGAGAGATTCCCCCCTGGGCACACAGAAGATTGGGTGACTTGGAAGTCACTGAACAGGCTGCACTCTGGCACCATGAGATGCAGAGCCAACCTTAAGTGGCTGAGGGGGGAAAAGAAAGGAACTGAGGCTGTTAGGAATTGTGGGAGTTGGAGTCCAAAACACCTGGAGGGCCCAAGTTGGCCCAGGGCTGCAATTAACAAGTATCACACTAACAAATCACAGCTGACTTGGTAAAGATATACATGTAAAGACACAGATTTTTCTGTAATCCTTATTAATCTTAATATGCTGTTATAGACCTTTAAAAATGCCTAATTGCACCACGTAGTAATACTCAAGTTTATCTGCTCAATGTATTGCTTAGTTAAATATAATCAATTGTTTTTATTCCTCAGCAAATGCATACTAGGCTTGTGGTCATTTTAGCTGGTAGGTAATCCTGTTACTGTGTTCTGGCAACTATCTGAAATCAGCTCGTTCATTTCGTTTTGTTTACTTTCCTCTTTGGTCTCATGGTTGGTGTGGTTCTTTGGGGTTCTTGCCCTTCTAGACCTCCTAATGCAAAACTTCAGCAGCAAGTAAGAGAACTCGGTGACATTGAGCAGAATGCAAATGCCAGACACTGCAATCATAAAAATGGTGAAGACCGTTTTTTCAGTGGGTCGGGAAACAAAACAGTCCACGATGTTGGGACAAGGCCAAATGCTGCATTTCAGCAGGCGAGGCATATGATACCCCTGGTACATATAGTAAAAGACATACATGAAGGAGGCTTCGAAGATAAGCCTGAACAAGATACTGGCAGTGTATGTCCACCATAAGGGTCCCGCAATATGAAACCTCTGTCTCTTGATTTCTTCGATGTCCTTATATTCACAGCTTTTGTCTCCTCTTTGGAACTTCTTTTTCTTCTCATGCCTTCTGTACGCAACGTGCATTGCCACCAAAAGGGCAGGAGTAGAGACAAAGATGAGTTGGAGGGCCCAAAGTCGGATGTGGGAAATGGGGAAGAAATAATCATAGCAGACATTTCTGCATCCCGGTTGCAGAGTGTTGCAGACGAAATCATCTTGCTCGTCGCCCCAGACTTCTTCCGCGGCAACCACAAGGATCATAATACGGAAGATGAACAACACCGTCAGCCATATCTTCCCAATACTAGTTGAATGTTTGTTTACCCCTCCTAAAACAGCCTGCAGTGTTCCCCAGTCCATGTTATCGTCTGAATCTTTGGACCTAATATGAAAAAAAAAATACATATTAACATCATCCTTTATTGTAATCATGCTATAAAACCATACTAATCCTGCAACAGCAAAAAGTTATTCAAAATATTACTACAAAAAGTATGAGCTGAAGGATCATTGAAATAAGCAAGCCACTGTTATTACAATTTGAGTATACATATTTACACTTTCACACACTCAGAGTAATTTTAATTCAATGTGTTGTCAAAGGCTTTCACTACCAGAATCACTGGATTGCTGTGAGTTATCTGGGCTGTATGGCCATGTTCCAGAAGCATTCTCAGGCACATCCATGGCAGGCATCTGAGATATATTGGAAACCTCCCCTGCAGTTTGAAGCCATTGCATCCTAGTCTCCAGGGCAGCAGAAAACAAGCTTGTTCCCTCCTCCCTATGACTTTCCTCACATCTCTTCTGCAGGCTCAGCATGCTTAGTTCTTTAAGCCACTCCTCATAGGGCTTGTTCTCCATAACCTTGATCATTTTAGTCGCCCTCATCTGGACACATTCCAGCTTGTCAGTATGTCTCTTCAATTGCGGTGCCCAGAATTGGACACAATGTGATTCCAGGTGTGGTCTGACCAAAACAGAATAGAGGGGAAGCATGACATCCCTGGACCTAGACACTAGACACCTATTGATGCAGGTCAGAATCCCATTGGCTTTTTTTGCTGCTGCATCACATTGTCGGTTCATGTTTAACTTGTTGTCCATGTAGATTCCAAGATCTTTTGTCGAGCAAGGCATCGTCCCCCATTCTGTATCTTTGCATTTCATTTTTTCTGCCTAAGTGGAGTATCTTGCATTTGACCCTGTTGAAGTTCATTTTGTTAGTTTTGGCCTGTCTCTCTAATCTGGTCAGATCATTTTGAATTCTGCTCCTGTCGTCTGGAGTATTGGCTATCCCTCCCAATTTGGTGTCGTCTGCAAACTTGATGATCATGCCTTCTAACCCTTCATCTAAGTCATTAATATAGATGTTGAACAGGACCGGGCCCAGGATGGAACCCTGCTTATGGCACTCCACTTGTCACTTCTTTCCAGGATGAAGAGGAAGTACTGGTGGGCACCCTCTGGGTTCGTCCATTTAACCAATTACAGATCTACCTAACCATAGTTTTGCCTAGTAGGCCTGTGCGGTTTCGTTCGTTAATTCGTTAATTCGTTATTAATTCGTTATTTTTGGCATTTCCGAAGCGATATTGAAACATATTTCCAAACCCGGAAGGGTTTTTAAATATCGAACCAGCAACCCCCATAGTTTTAACGAGCCTCCGCTCGTTTCGTTAATGGGGTGGAGGCTGCTGGAGTGCTGGTGCCTGGGAGCCAATCCGGCGCTCCCAAGCAGTGCACCATGGGTCCGTGGCTGTCTGTTTTTGATTGGCCGGCGAGCCCTTTCAAAGCGGCTCCGCGCAGCCCGTAGCTTGCTGCAGAGGGCGAGGGAGTTTGCATTGGGTTGGCTTGGCAATGGCTGCTAGCAACTGGGATTGGATTCATTCCTTGCTGCTGTGAGTGCTGCTTGCTTCATTTGCTGTCTCTTGCCTGTGTTTGGTCCACATTTGGGCCATTTTTTGGTTAATTTTCCATTTTAAAATATTTTTAATATTATTTTTTAATATTATTTTTTAATATTATTTTTTAATATTATTTTTTAATATTATTCTTAAAAATATTCTAAAAAAGAAAAGACTCTTCTGTTGGTGTGTGCTCTCATTTGCTGTATCCTGCCTGTGTTTGGTCCACATTTGGGCCATTTTTTGGTTAATTTTCCATTTTAAAATATTTTTTAATATTATTTTAATATTATTCTTAAAAATACAAAAAATATTCTAAAAATTCGTTAATATTTACAAAATTTCTTAAATACCAAAACTTTTTTGGGGGAAAGTTTTGTAATTATTTTAAATATTGAAACAAAAAAACACCCCAATTACAAATCGATTTTAGAAACAAATTTTTTCTTGATCAAACAGGCCTACACATTGTACTACAGTAGAGTCTCGCTTATCCAACATAAACGGGCTGGCAGAACATTTTTTTAAAAGTGAAAATGTTGGATAATAAAGATGGATTAAGGAAAAACTTATTAAATGTCGAATTATGTTGCAGTTTTACAAATTAAGCACAAAAAATCATGTTTTACAACTAATTGATAGAAAAAGCATTTCAATACACAATAATGTTATGTATTTACGAATTTAGCACCAAAACATCGCAATGTATTGAAACAGCTGTGGATCTGGGAGGGAGGCAGACTGTGTTGGATAATACAGAACATTGGATGAGTGAAGGTTGGATAAGCAAGACTCTATGTAGTTTGTTTGCCAGAAAGTCAAACAATGAAACTCTGAAATCAAGGTACTGGCCAATAAGAGGGCTGGCATGCTATTGGGAAGTTATGTCACTGTAAACCATTGTAAACCAACTTAATATCATATAAGGTTGAATTACACCACTGTCACTGGTTGTATTCTTAAGAGGGATAAGGAGACACAGATATGCCATTGGAACCACTGTGAAAGCAGAGATAGCAGTGTGGACACTGCTCAAGATGACCTATTGTGGAAAGTATTATTTTGCGCAATGGGAGCTCCCACTGTGAAATAGGACATTGCACGGCGCACCATTGTGCATCATTACAATTGACTAGCATGGTAGCATACTGTGTCAGTGACATGCTTCCGTTATCATATCATTATTGTCTCCTCTAAGACATTAGAGACTCCTTCCATACAAATCTATTATTGCCCTGTGGGATTTTGTTTCTTCTAAGGGAGTTTCTTCTGTTAATTTTTTTACTTGCTATCTAGAGAACTTCCAAAGGAGAATTATGACAGTTATGGGTAACTAATCACTTTATAAGTCAGTAAACCCAGCAATAGTGCCTGTTTTTACTGGGCTGAGGTGGCATGTTTGAGTTTGGATTAAGATAAAGAATTTTTCACAAATGTTACCCTAGAAGAAACTGCATTAAAGCAACAAATAGCTAACTTTCATCCAGTTCTGGTGAATGATTTCCATGTTATGAGTTTCAAGTCATGGGATCAATCCTGCAAGCGTAAGCAATTGCAAAGACATAGAGAAAGTAACAAAAGCAAAAATCAGCAAGACCCAATAAATCATTACATTCTATGGCTTAAATCAGGGGTCCTCAAACTAAGGCCCGGGGGCCAGATGCGGCCCTCCAAGGTCATTTACCCGGCCCTCGCTCTGGGTCAACCTAAGTATGAAACTACTTGAAAGCACACAATAATGACAACAATCCTATCTCATCAGCCAAAAGCAGGGCCACACTTTCCATTGAAATACTAATAAGTTTATATTTGTTAAAATTGTATTGTTTTAAAATGTTTTTTGCACTACAAATAAGATATTTGCAGTGTGCATGATTTTTTCGAATTATAATCCGGCCCGCCAACAGTCTGAGGGATTGTGACCTGGCCCTCTGTTTAAAAAGTTTGTGGATCCCTGGCTTAAATAGAAGATTCCAGATCTTCCGTGGACAGAAAAACTGTGGACCTCCACATTTTGCTGGTTAATAGCCTCCATCATCCCTGATAGGTGGGGATGACAGGAGTTAGAATGGTGCAAGTGGAGTGGTATGGGCAGTGGCATTAATATGGTTGGTGTTACTCAGTGAAGTAACACATTGTGTCACCTACAGGCCCCTTTCCACCAGGGAGCCAATATTACAGGGGTCCCAGTCTACAATTGTGCTTCCCAACTACACACCAGGCTCTACATCAGTGGTTTCCAGCCTGTGATCTGTGGACCACCAGTGGTCCCCAAGAACTAAAATATGGTCCGCAATCTCGCCGTTACTACACCGTTGCAACGAGAGTGACTGCTCTCGCAAGACCCTCTTTTACTTCTGAGGCAATGAGGATGTTGGGAAGGAAAGGCTGACTACCCATGAAAGGCCTCCTGACTGCTGCTTAATCTCCTCCTCTGTCTCCTTGAGCAGAGCCATTCCATGTAGCATTTGGAAGCAGGGGAGCATTGGTTATGTGAGGTGCTGATTCAGAAAATTGCATTGGATAGACCACATTGTCTCCAGATTATGAAATATGGTTTTCTGTGGGAGAGCAGATGGCGACTACTGGGTGACATATGTTCTGTATCAGAAACTAGAACTGATGTGGTCTATCCAATGCAATTTTCTGAATTAGCACCTCACATAACCAAACCAAATCTAAAGTTGGCTAAAAGCTGATTCGTAACCCTTTTGGTAGTAATGCTGGAGAGTGGTCCCTGGTCAAAGTGGACCTTGGTCAAGTGGTCCCTGGTCAAAGTGGTCCCTGGTCAAGGTGGTCCCTGGTCAAGGTGGTCCCTGGTCAAGGTGGTCCCTGGTCAAGGTGGTCCCTGGTCAAAGTGGTTCCCGGACAAAGTGGTTCCCGGTCACAGTGGTCCCTGGTCACAATGGTTCCTGGGCACAATGGTTCCTGGTCAAGTGGTCCCAAGTCAAAGTGGTCTTTGGTCAAGTGGTCCCTGGTCAAAGTGGTCCCTGATTAAAGTGGTTCCTGGTCACAGTGGTCCCTGGTCAAAGTGGCCCCTAGTCAAAGTGACCCCTGGTCAAGTGGCCCCTAGTCAAAGTGGTCCCTAGTCAAAGTGACCCCTGGTCAAGTGGCCCCTAGTCAAAGTGGCCCCTGGTCAAAAAAAGCTCTACATGCACTATGACACTAAAGAACACCAGAAGAAGGGACAGATCAGGTGGAGGTATGTTGATGAGAAAGACCATGCTAGGAGCTCCAGGAACGGACACAAAGAGGGAAAAGGAGAAGCTGTGTGGAAGTCATGGATGTAATGCATATGCATATCCATCCAATCCACTTTAGGGGCTCACTTCACCACCACCTTAAGAGGCCAGCAGCTATAGGAGCAGTGTCAGTCCCCTCACGCATTCATTAGCCATTCAACTGCATGGCTCAGGCTGATGGTAGCCCTCTCCTCATCATGGGGATCCCAACACCTTTTCTATTTCCAGCCCTGAGGCTCAACCCCTGAGGATACCTAGGTCAGCCATGCTCTTGGACACCACCACTATTGTCTCTTAGTGTATTGGGCAGAGTTACTGGAATCTCTGCAGGGAAAGAGAGAAAAAAATGGGGAGGGGCAGTCATCCCAAACAAAACTATGTGGACTCTATGGGGTAGGAAGAGAAGGGGCGTTGCCCCCTTTGATAATATCACCTAGCACAATCTGCACTCCACACACTCCATTTGTGACACCCCTGGCTCTGGATTTCTCAACTCTGATGTGTTTAGTTAATTTGTGCACAACAATTTCATCATTTAAACTTGCTTTTGGTTTAGAACTAGATTGGTATTATCTCATAAACAGGATGAAAATAACCTTGATCCCTTCTATTGTCATCAACCTAACTTTCTGTAACCCTGACTCAGGCTCTGAGTGCTGGGCAGGAAACAAGCCTAGACACTCACAACAAACCTGTCTGTCACACCCTTTTAGTCAAGAAAGCACCCAAAATATTTTCTGCTCTATTAGCTGAAGATAATTTAGTACTGCTGTTTTAAGTTAGAAGCTGCCCAACATAGTCAAGATTCTTAGGTAATTCGTACTACTTAAAGGATTGGTAAAGAAGAAAGGTTTCAAAGTCATACTTTCTCTCTGTACAAATACTCAACTTCTCTGTTAAAATTAGAACTGCCAGTTTTCATCCTTAGTCAAGTTATAACGATTTCTATATTACTTGATAATAGCAGTGAGTAGTTTCTTTTTAAATCAGCATTTCTCAACCTAGTGGTCGGGTCCTATGGGGGGTTGTGTGTGTGTGTGAGGGGGGGGGGGGTCACCAAAGACTATCAGAAAACACAATATTTTCTGTTGGTCATGGGGGTTCCAGTTCTATTGTTGGTGGGATTCAAATGCTCTTTGATTGTTGGTGAACTATAAATCCCTGCAACTACAACTCCCAAATGTCAAGTTCTATTTTCCCAAAACCCCATCAATGTTCATTTTTGGGCATATTGAGTATTTATGCCAAGTTTGGTCCAGATCCAGTTTGAGTCCACAGTGCTCTCTGGATGTAGGTGAACTATAACTACAACAGTATAGGTGAACTACACTGGTGTAGATGGAACAAGAGCAGGTTTCAGCTCTGCCTTAAGCCACTTGATGTCATACATCAAGGTTTGATCAATATTTTAGTAAACAGAAAATGTGAAAGGATGTGTGTTTCTACACAGTGGACAGGTGCCAATTGTGGTCACCAAGCATAATCCACTGTCTGTCTTTCAATTTCTATCAATGTTACTCAGCAGGAAGTTACACTAATAATACAAAGGCAGCCAGTTAGCCTCTACAACAGGTGGAGTGTCCTTCCACAATCTATTATACTGATACAAAATGAAAGCAATTTTCAATCTCAGTTTTACAAAGCAGGCATGCTTGTATACAATGCGAAATCAATAATAATTTGTATCTAAGGGTTTCTTTATGGCACAACTAACACAATTCCAACAGTTATATCACTATAGTCTAGAGATCAGGTAGGGATTCCTGGCACACTTGTATATGTTCCATAAAAATAAGAGGAAAACCCTGATGAGTCAAAGTTGTGATGAGTTGTATCACATGCTACATAAGCAATCTTCATCTTACATGCACATCCATACTGTAATGTTTTTCCTTAAATGTACACCCATAACTCTTTCCATGAGTGCATATATTTTTTTTTATTTCAGCCCCAGCAGGCAATGTCTGAGTGCCATTCAGAAATCTTTCAACACAAGTCTCACAAGTTAGCCATCTATCTATCTATCTATCTATCTATCTATCTATCTATCTATCTATCTATCTATCTATCTATCTATCTATCTCTCTCTATCTCTCTCTATCTCTCTCTATCTCTCTCTATCTATCTATACGCATAATAAAAGTGAAAATGTGTATGTGTATATGTGGTGGAGGCATCCACACAGTCTCGCCTCCACAAACAGCTATAGCTCTCACTGAGCAGGAGACACCCATGTCCCTTTCTCCACTGACATTGCAGGTTATAGTGAGCGCTATGAACATGTAGCCCAAATCCTGCCAATGTCCTCTGCAAACACCATCCTGCCCCCACCCAAGCGAAGGCTTTCATGCGGGACAAATTAATCCTAGATGTTCTGTTTTTCCTCCACATCCCAGGGTTCCTTTCTCTCTCCATTGCTGTGGAATTTGCATGACCCCACCCACTGCCTCTCCCTTAAACCTTTCATACACTTTCTTATGGCACACAACAAACAGAGGTATTGTTCAGGAACTGAATAAGAGGTTTGGGGAGAATTCACCATGATTAACAGGAGTTGTACTTGACCTACATTAAGATGGATCTGGACCAAACTTACCACGGATGATGGGACTTGCAGTACCTTCACTGATACTGTGACCCTCACCAACAATGGACTGGGACCAAACTTGGCACAGAGAAGTCCCATGACCAACTGAACATACTGCTGGGGTTAGTGGGAATGGACCTTGATTTTGGGAATTGTAGTTCACCTGCATCCAGAAAGTGGCGAACCCAGTGGATGACGGATCTGGATCAAACTTGGCACACATATCCAACATGGCCAACTGCAAATACTATCAGAATTTGGGGGTGATTGTCCTGGGAATCTGGGAATTGTAGTTCACCCTTATCCAGAGTGCACTGAACCCAGCCAACGACAGATCGGGACCAAACTTCAGTGATATTACCTAACATCCCAAAACAAACAATGCCTTCTAATGACCTTCTAATAACCCAAGCTAATAATATAATAAAATGGGATGGGTCTCAGGAACTGTTAATCTGAAATAGTAGTTCTCAGTGAAACAGATTTAAAGAATCAATGCTGTAATTTAAAGCTGACTCATAGGGAAACTACAGAGTTGTCTGACAGAGACTGCTGACTCAAGAGTCATGACCGTATTTACAATCATGTTTGTTTTTAATGCAGGCATAATGCTTCCGGGATTTTACTAGCAAGTAAAATATTAACTCTTATATCTATTTGGACCATATTCCTATCATAACATATAAATATGCTTTTATCACTTCTAATGTTTTATCATTGTTGTATGCTTTCAAGTTGTTTCCAATTTGCTACAACCCTCAGGTGACTGTATCACAGGTTTTCTTGGCAAGATTTGTTGCTTTAGTAAGATAGTCCTGTTAGGCGGGATACAACTAAATAAGAATGCCTTGAAATTAGCCATTTGAGGTCATTACATGCTTAATAAAGGATGGAAACAAGGACCCAGAGAGAGTAAAAACACAAAAAAGGAAGTTGGAAAAACAAAACTGGTGAGAAAGTAGGAAAAATACAAGGGAAATACACAGAAATTTCAAAAGCACTATCAAATTGTAGTTTAAGCTTCATTCCTAAGCATATTGACCATTCAACCTTATCTAATCTACATAAATAAAAATGTAATGTTTGTTTGTGGGATTAACATAACTCAAAAACCACTGGACGAATTGACACCAAATTTGGACACAACACACCTATCAGGCCAACGAGTGACCATCACCCATAAAAACACAGCAGACGAGACTTTAAAAGCCAAAACACAAAAATTACATTATAACACATGTGCAAAATGACATATATACACAAACACACATATATACACAAACCTATATACACACATATACACATATGTACACATACAAAACACATATACACACACTGCGCCACAGCAACACATGGCAGGAGATGGCTAGTATCTGATAAAATGTGTAAGATACATGTAATTGAAAACACAGACTATTATAAGTTGTCCTTCTACATCCACAAATTGAAAATGACCATACACAGAAAATTCCAAAAATCAAACCTTGATTTTGCCATTTTATTTAAGGGTCACCATTTTATTCTGTCACTATATATAGTGGGACTTGATCATCCATAGATATTGGGGTTCATGGGGGACCAAACATTAATGACCATAAATTTTTTTCATGTCAGGAGTGACATGAAAACTGCAAGTCACTTCTAGTGTGAGAGAATTGGCCGCCTGCAAGGACATTGCTCAGCAGACGCATGAACGTTTTGATGTTTTACCTTACTTACTTACTTACTTACTTAGGCGATCCCTCGTTGGACGAGTAAGATGGTCTTCCATTATGGATTTCCTTGTGGGTCCGTATGTGGCTGTGGAGCTCTATTCTTGCTCTGCATCTTCTTCCGCAGTGAGGGCATTGGTTTCCAGGTGGAAGGTGGTCCTGGTCGGGGTTGGCTTGATGCGCCTTCCTCCTGGCACGTTTCACTCTTTCACCCTCCACTCGTGCCTCCTCAAATTCTGCAGCACTGCTGGTCACAGCTGACCTCCAGCTGGAGCGCTCAAGGGCCAGGGCTTCCCAGTTCTCAGTGTCTATGCCAATTTTAAGGTTGGCTTTGAGCCCATCTTTAAATCTCTTTTCCTGTCCACCAACATTCCATTTTCCATTCTTGAGTTCGGAGTAGAGCAACTGCTTTGGGAGACAGTGGTTGGGCATCCGGACAACGTGGCCAGCGAGTTGATGGTGGAGGACCATCGCTTCAATGCTGGTGGTCTTTGCTTCTTTCAGCATGCTGACATTTGTCCGCCTGTCTTCCCAAGAGATTTGCAAGATTTTCCGGAGGCAGCGCTGGAGGAATCGTTCCAGGATTTGCATGTGATGTCTGTAGACAGTCCACGTCTCACAGGCATAGAGCAGGGTTGGGAGGACAATAGCTTTATAGACAAGCACCTTGGTCTCCCTACGGATGTCCCGGTCCTCAAACACTCTCTGCTTCATTCTGGAAAATGCTGCACTTGCAGAGCTCAGGCGGTGTTGTATTTTGGCGTCGATGTTGACTTTGGTGGAGAGGTGGCTGCCAAGGTAGCGGAAATGATCAACATTTTCTAATGTTACACCATTAAGCTGTATCACTGGCATTGGAGAGGGGTTGGCTGGTGCCTGCTGGAAAAGCACCTTGGTTTTTTCAATGTTCAATGACAGGCCGAGCTTCTCGTATGCTTCTGCGAAGGTGTTTAGAGTGGCTTGTAGATCTTCTTCTGAATGCGCACAGACGACATTGTCATCAGCATACTGGAGTTCTATAACAGATGTTGTTGTAACCTTGGTTTTGGCTTTCAGTCTGCTGAGGTTGAATAGCTTGCCATCTGTCCGATAGATTATTTCCACTCCGGTGGGAAGCTTCCCATCAACAAGGTGAAGTATCATAGCAATGAAGATGGAGAATAGAGTTGGGGCAATAACACATCCCTGTTTGACACCGGATTCCACTTTAAATGAGTCACTTTGGGAGCCATTGCTGTCCAAGACTGTTGCCATCATGTCATCATGGAGGAGCCGCAGGATGTTCACAAATTTGCTTGGGCACCCGATTTTTGGAGGATGGTCCAGAGAGCGCTGCGATTCACTGTGTCGAATGCCTTTGCAAGGTCGATGAATGCCATGTACAGAGGTTGGTTTTGTTCCCTGCATTTTTCTTGGAGCTGTCGTGCAGTGAAGATCATGTCCACGGTTCCTCTGGAGGGGCGGAAGCCATTCTGGGATTCTGGGAGGGTGTCTTCTGAGAGGGCAGAAGGCGGTTTGCAAGGATTCTTGCGAGGATTTTCCCAGTGGAGGTTAGAAGGGAGATACCTCGATAGTTTCCGCAGTCTGTTCTTTCCCCTTTTTTGAAGAGGGTGATGATGGTGGCATCCTTGAAATCTGCTGGGATTTTCTCGGTCACCCACACTTTTTCTATGAGCTGGTGGAGTTGGTGTGTCAGCTCAGGTCCTCCCTCTTTAAAGATTTCAGCAGGGATCCCATCAGGTCCACTGGCTTTGTTATTCTTCTGTTGGCTGATGGCATTGCTGACTTCTTCCAAACTAGGCATTGCTGCAAGCTCATCCCTGGTTTGTTGTTGTGTGATTTGTGAGAGGACCTCTTCGGCCACATTGGAGCTGCGGTTCGGGAGGCTTTGGTAGTGTTCTTTCCAACGTAGTGCAATTGAGTTTTGGTCCCTCAGGAGTTTGGTTCCGTCTGATGAGCGTAGAGGCTGTATGTTTTACCATCCTTGTGGGAGGCTTCTCTCATGTCCCCGCATGGGGAGCTGAAGCTGACAGAGAGAGCTCAACTCACTCTCCTCAGATTCGAACCGCTGACCTCTTGGTCAGAAGTCCTGCCGGCACAAGGGTTTAACCTATTGCGCCACCAAGGTCTCCAATCATATAAAATAATGACTATGATAGTTGTCATCAAGTTAGATTTGTTAACATAATTTGTATTAAGATATATCATCAAAAAAGAAAAAGAAAGATAAGACCAAGGTTTCACAACCACATCCAGCTCAGTGATCCTCTTTTCTTTGTTAATGCTTTTACGTATTATTATTTCCACCTCCCTGGGCTCTTTCTTTATTGTTGTTTAGACATATGGATTGTTTTTTACAGGGTATGCCTGTGTTTTGACATGTAAAAAACATAAAAAACAAAAAAGACATCTGCAGGAAAGACCAGGATGCATCTTCACTGAAGAATTAATGTAGCTTGACACCACTTTATCTGCCAAGGTTCAAAGATATCCAATCATGGGAATTATCATTTGTGCATCACCAGCACTCTTGGGTACAGATAACTAAAGTAAAACTACAACCCCCACGATTATATAGTATTATCCCATGGAGGTTAACGTGTTATCAAACCATATTAATTCTGCCGTGTAGATGCACCCTGAGACAAACGTGTACTCTGACCAGTGGTGAAACCTGATGAACAATGCTTAGTTGGAGATGGAATCCATGTTGTTCAGCATGGATTTAAGCAAAAACCATATTGTCCATAAGAAAACTGGCATTGCTGACTAGTCATAGATATCACTTGGCTTGCTAAAAGTAGTTCAGCACATGGAATACTATCTTCTTCACCCCTTTAAGAAGCATCAGAGACGTGGACTGTCTACAGACATCATATGCAACTCCTGAAACGATTCCATCAGCGCTGCCTCCGGAAAATCCTGCAAATCTCTTGGGAAGACAGGCAGACAAACGTCAGAGTGCTGGAAGAAGCAAAGACCACCAGCATTGAAGCCATGGTCCTCCGCCATCAACTTCGCTGGACCGGCCACATTGTCCAGATGCCCGACCACCGTCTCCCAAAGCAGTTGCTCTACTCCAAACTCAAGAATGGAAAACGGAATGTTGGTGGGCAGGAAAAGAGATTTAAAGATGGGCTCAAAGCCAACCTTAAAAACTCTGGCATAGACACTGAGAACTGGGAAGCCCTGGCCCTTGAGCGCTCCAGCTGGAGGTCAGCTGTGACCAGCAGTGCTGCAGAATTTGAAGAGGCACGAATGGAGGGTGAAAGGGAGAAGCGTGCCAAGAGGAAGGCACGTCAAGCCAACCCCGAATGAGACCGCTTTCCACCTGGAAACCAATGTCTTCACTGCAGGAGAAGATGCAGAGCAAGAATAGGGCTCTACAGCCACATATGGACCCACAAGAACACTGGAAGACAATCATCCTCGGAAAACGAGGGATCGCCTAACTAACTAACTAAGAAGCATCAGACCTTTAAAGTACTGATTAATTCATGATACAAGAGGCATTAAATTGGAATTTTACTTTCCAGATTAAAATATAACAAAGTCCAAGAGACATGTACTTAATCAGTAGCTTTGTTAAATGTTTGCTTTGAAGCATCCCTTCTAGGATGACTTTGAGATTTGAGCAACTTGTCAGGGACACATTAGAGCAGTGTTTCTCAACCTTCCTAATGCCGCGACCCCTTAATACAGTTCCTCATGTTGTGGTGACCCCCAACCATAACATTATTTTCATTGCTACTTCATAACTGTAAATTTGCTATTGTTATGAATCGTCATGTAAATATCTGATATGCCGGATGTATTCTCATTCACTGGACCAAATTTGGCACAAATACCCAATAAGCCCAAATTTGAATACTGGTGGGGTTAGGGGTGGATTGATTTTGTCATTTAGAAGTTGTAGTTGCTGGGATTTATAGCTCACCTACAGTCAAAGAGCATTTCTAAACTCCACCAATGTGGAATCGAATCAAACTTGGCACACAGAACTCCCATGACCAACAGAAAATACTGCAAGTGTTTGGTGGACATTGACCTTGAGTTTTGGAGTTGTAGTTCACTTGCATGCAGAGAGCACTGTGGACTCAAACAATGATAGATCTGGACCAAATTCAGCACAAATACATAATATGCCCAAATTTGAAGACTGGTGGAGTTTGGGGAAAACAGACTTTGATATTTGGGAGTTGTAGTTGCTGGGATGTATAGTTCGCCTACAATCAAAGAGCATTCTGGACCCCACCAATGATAGAGTTGGGCCAAACTTCTCACACAGATCCCCCATGACCAACAAAAAATACTGTATTTTCTGATGGTATTTGGAGACTTCTCTGACACCCCCTCACAATCCCCCCAGGGGTCCCGACCCCCAGGCTGAGAAACTCTACATTAGAGATTACTGCAGATGTGGTTAGATCTGAAATCCTTGATGACATCAATATCTTTAATTGTTCATATGAGTAGCTAAGATATGCATTTTTTGTTTTGCATTCTGACAGTCCAATGTACACAAATTTTGTTTCATTTACAAAGTTATGAAAATATTATATTAGGGTACGTGTATAAGGTATCTATGAAACATAAATGTATTTCATGTTTAGACCTGGGTTGCATCTCAAAGATATCTCATGATGTACATTTAAGCAATATCAAAAAAGTCCAGAATTGAAAATCTTTCTGGTCCCAAGCATTTGGGATAAGGGCTACTCAGCTGTACAGTTTGGAAACCATATCATTTGGACAGGATAGACCAGCAGGTCTTTTCAACTCACCTAATTATATTCTGGTTGAGCAACAGTGAGTAAAAGGATATTAACAAGACAATGAAGTCCTTGTTTAAATACAGGGCATTGAAGAAACCCAACAAGGTACTTAACTATAGTGTAAACCATCCCAACAAGCCATAAATCTGAGCAACCCAACTCCTCTTTATAGTTAGAGGCTATGTGTCACAAGTCATGGGGTGTTTAATGCAATTCATTTCTGTGTTTATAAATATTAATAAAACATCCAGCATTTTGATTTACTATGATGGTGAATGGAGGCCTTGTATATGTATGTGTTGCTAGTTGCTACAATCTGAATTTGCCAATCCATTTATACTGGGAACAATATCAGTTTTGGATTGCTGTGTGTTTTGAGGGCTGCATGGCCAAGTTCCAGAAGCATTCTCTCCTGACATTTCACCAAATCTATGGCAGGCATCCTCAGAGGTTGTGAGGGCTTTTGGAAACTACGCAAGTGAGGTCTATATATCTGTGGAATATCCAGGGTGGGAGAAAGAACTCTTGCCTGCTTGAGGCAAGTGTGAATGTTGTAATTGGCCACCTTGATTAGCACTGAACAGCGTTGCAGCTTCAAAGCCTGGCAGGTTCCTGCCTGGGGGAATCCTTTGTTAGAAGGTGTTAGCTGGCCCTGATTGTTTCCTGTCTGGAATTCCCGTTGTTTTTTTTTTTTAGTGTTGCTCTTTATTTACTGTCCTGGGTATTTGCAATTTAATGGCCAAATGCAACATTCACACTTGCCTCAAACAGACAAAAGTTCTTTCTCTTACCCTGGACAATCCACAGATATATAAATCTCAATTGCCTAGTTTCCAACAGACCTCACAATCTCTGAGGATGCCTCTGAGGTGAAACATCAGGACAGGATGCTACTGGAACATGGACATACAGCCCGCAAAACTCACAGCAACCCAGTGATTCTGGCCATGAAAGCCTTCGACAACACAATATCAGTTTTTCCAAATTAAAATAAGCACATAACCAGTATGATATGGTCAAGACTGACAAAATGTGCTTCTGGAATATTTCAGTCGTTACTTTCTTTGTTTATCAATTATTAAATTCCAGTTTTTAGAAAAATAATTCAGTTTCTTTAAACTAATGTTCTTAAATACTACTGCACTCTTCATAGTAACTAATGATAAATCATTTCTAAATATTTTGTTCCCCTCACACAAAATAAACATTTATTTCAAGCATATTTGACTTTGTTTGTAGAGTTATATCAGTGTCCTTCACTTCAACATGCAGGTATATTGTGTGTGCTGGTCATAAAAATAGGAGTAAACACAGAATTGTTCTTCTAAGAGCAAAGACTCCACTTGTTGAAAGAAGTCGTACTATTTGCCAAGTTTACCACTGGTTACTATTCCAGTCATGGAAGGCCAAAATGCAACCTGGCACTAATCTCATGGACATGGCATATTTGCTGACCAAAAACAAAAACAAAAAACCCAAAAAAAAAACCTCCAGATACTTTGCAAGTAAATAAATAGATTTGATATTTTAATGTTTAACCCCTTTGATTTTTGTATGGTCTGACAAACTTATTTTCAGATATGCTTTCTCTATTCTGGCCTTTTTCTTCTTTGTATATTCAAAACAAGGAAAAAGGAATGGGAAATAATGTAGGAATAAAGTCAGTAACATGTTGTTGAAGGCTTTCATGGCCAGAATCACTGGATTGCTGTGAGTTTTCTGGGCTGTATGGCCATGTTCCAGAAACATTCGCTTCTGATGTTTCACCCACATCTATGGCAGACATCCTCAGAGGTTGTAAGGTCAGTTGGAAACTAGGAAAGTGGAGTTTACATATATCTGTGGAATGTCCAGGGTGGGAGAAAGAACTCTTGTCTGTTGGAGGCTAGTGTGAATGTTGCAATTGGCCATCTTGGTTAGCACTGAATGGCCTTGCAGCTTCAAAGCCTAGCTGCTACCTTCCTGGGGAATCCTTTGTTGGGAGCTATTAGCTGGCCTTGCAGCTTCAAAGCAGCCAAGGTTTGAAAGCAGCCAGGTTTTGAAGCTGCAAGGGCATTCAATGCTAAGTAATTACGGTGGTCAATTGCAACATTCACACTTGCCTCAAGCAGACAAGAGTTCTTTCTCCCACCCCGGACATTCCACCGATATGTTATAAACCTCACTTGTGCAGTTTCCAACAGTTCGCACAACCTCTGAGGATGCCTGCCATAGATGTGGGCAAAACATCAGGAGAGAATGCTTCTGGAACATGGCCATACAGCCCAGAAAATTCACAGCAACCCAAAGTCAATAATGTTTCCTTGCATGAAGAAAAGGGTTTATATATTTAACATCAATCATTATCTTTCTAAAAGGATTTCACCTCCTTTAATTAACTGTATAATACATTGCAGAAAAATGTATATAAATCAAGTTGACAGAAGACACTAGCAAAGAATTCGGCATATATGTATTACATGTATTAAGATTATATCTACAGTTCCCTTGTATGGTATAATTCATTAATTCTGCTTAATGTGTTTATATCAGGCATGGGCAAACTTCAACCCTCCAGGTGTTTGGGGCTTCAATTCCCACAATTTGTAACAGCCGGTAGTTGAAGTTCAAAATACCTGGAGGACCGAAGTTTGCCCATGCCTGGTTTAAATGGTTCCCAGTCCAAAATTATAGAAATAAATACCATTTCCCAAAAAGTCAACATATTCTTATACACAATTATTGTATGATGCTGACCTGACTCCTCCCTACATTATTCACATGCTTGGGTCCCATTCAAAGCAGCATCCTCTCCTTGGAGGCCTGATTTGCACTGACATTCATATCATTTCAATAGCAAGTCGAAACATGACTTTTTAATAAAGCCTTTAGGCCTAACTGATTGTATCCAGTTTGAACATGCGTTGTGCTTGGTGCTCTTTTAAATTGTTTACATTAATTTTATATTGGCTAGTTAATTATTTTAAAATTATTGCTATCACATGTGTTGTCAAAGGATTTTACGGCCGGAATCACTGGGTTGCTGTGAGTTTTCCGGGCTGTATGGCCATGTTCCAGAAGCATTCTCTCCTGATGTTTCACCCGCATCTATGGCAAACATCCTCAGAGATTGTGACCTCACAACTTCTGAGGATGCCTGCCATAGATGTGGGTGAAATGTCACATGCTTGGATCCCATTCTGGAACATGGCCATACAGCCCGGAAAACTCAAAGTAACCAATTGATATCACAGTCGACCCTCGGTATCCACAGATTCTACTCCCATGGATTCAACGAACCACAACTGGAAAGCATTTCTTTTAAGAAAGAATCCAATCCCAAGGCTGGAAAACCTTGATTTCTCTTTTGTTTTAAAATTATTTTTTATTGTGCATTTTGATGTAAAACCTTGATTTCTCCATGCACCAAGCACTATGTTGACGTTGTAGGCATGCCCTGCTATAGCCTCCCACCGTTTTATAGATCCTCAGGCTCCTTTTGTCACTTGTTGCAGTTGTTTGCCATTTTATATAAAGGGATTCATTTTACTATACCACTGTATACAATGAGACTTGAACAGCCACAGATTTTGGTATCTATTAGCATCCTGGAACCAAATCCCAGGGGATACTGACAATAAAAGTAAAGGTTCCCCCTTGATGTTAAGTCTAGTCATGTCCGGCTCTAGGTGGTGGTGCTCATCTCAATTTTTAAGCCAAAGAGCCGGTGTTGTCCGCAGACACCTCCAAGGTAATGTGGCCAGCAAGACTGCATAGAGCACCGTTACCTTCCTGCCAAGGTGGTGCCTATGGATCTACTCACATTTGCATGTTTTTGAACTGCTAGGTTAGCAGAAGCTGCATCTAACAGCGGGAGCTCAGCCTGCTCCCTGGATTCAAACCACTGACCTTTCAGCCAGCAAGTTCAGCAGTTCAGCGGTTTAATCCGCTGCACCACCAAGGGGCCCTTATACTGAGGGAACACAGTATGTATTATTTTAAATTGATTTTAATGTAAAGCCTCCTGAGATCTTTGGATATAAGGCAGAGTAAGAATATTTAAATAAATAAAACAAGAAACAGTTTTATCATAATTCCCAGAATATTTAGCTGACACACTTCTTGCCTTTCCTCATATTAGGAAGTAGTGCCTGAAAGTCTGGAAAGAACTACTGCTTAACTCCAATCTCATGCAGGGTTTCTCTTTGTCATGAATATATTAAGCTCCTCCAAAGTCAGGGGAATCCCAAGTCTAATTAAGCAGTTGAGGGGGAAAAGTAAAGGGCCTGATGCTGTCAGGAATTGTGGGAATTGAAGTCCAAACATCTGGAGGGCTGAAGTTTGCCCATGCCTGGTGTTGATGTACCATTAGTCTGTGGAGCATCCAAAACAAGCTTGCTCCCTCCTCAATTTGACATACATTCAAATATTTAAACATAACTATCATGCCCCTTCTTAACCTTCTCACATCCAGATCCCTAAGCCGTTCCTCATAGAGTTTGGCTTCCAGACTCCATTGTAAATGTCCCTTATTGGCGGAGATTAGTAGGATCATGGTGTCGTGGTATGAGCACTGGAATATGACTCTGAAGACCAGGTTTCAATTCTTCATTCAGCCATGGACACCCATTAACATAACTCAAAAACCAGTGGACAAAATGATTCCAAAACTGGCCACAAGACACCTACCAACTCAACGAGTGACTATTACTGAAAAAATAAATAAAAAAGCCAGGTGGAAGGGACGTAAAAACACAAAAAAGCAAAAAGATGTTACAGCACATGTGCAAAATTAACTGCCCTGGAAGGAGGGAAGGAAGGAAGGAAGGATAGAAAGACTGAAGGATGGAAAGAAAGACATAGGGAACGATGGAAAGAGGGATAGAAGGAGGGAAATAGGGAAGGAAAGAAGGAAGAAAGGAAGAAAGGAAGGAAGGAAAGTAAGAGGTAGAGAAGGAAGGAAGAAGAGAAAGAGGAAGGGACAGAAAAAAGGGAGAGGAAGGAAAGAGGTCGAGAAAGAAGGAACCAGACTGAGGCCACAGCAAAGCATGGCCAGGAACAGCTGTGATTTTTATTTTATTTTTTTGTCGTGTCAGTAGCAACCGCTCCTGTTGTGAGAGAATTGGCCGTCTGCAAGGACATTGCCCAGGGGACGCCCGGATGATTTCTGATGTTTTGTCTCTCTTGTCCCCGCATGAGGAGCTGGAGCCGACAGAGGGAGCTCATCCGCCTCTCCCGAGATTCGAACCTGCGACCTGTCGGTCTTCAGTCCTGCCAGCATAGTGCTTTAACCCACTGCGCCACCGGGGGCTCCTACAGCTAGTGATAAAGAAAATACAAACACTTTTCTTTTCCTAATCAGTAATGAGTTTGCATATAGTTTAATTTAGGCTGATGATAGGGAGGATCTATGTAAATCCCAGTCTCTGTGTAAGGCAGCGGTTACCCACATGTGGTCCATGGACCACCAGTGGTCTGCAAGGACTAAAATATGGTCCACAGGCTCATAGTTACTACACTGTTGCAACGAGAACAACTGGTCTTGCAAAAACCTATTACAGTGCCGAGGCTTATTAAATATGGTCTTCTGTAGGCGAGCAGATGGTGACTACTGGATGGCATATGTTCTGTATCAGAAACTAGAGCTGATGTGTATTGTCGAAGGCTTTCATGGCTGGAATCACTGGGTTGGTGTAAGTTTTTCGGGCTGAATTGCCATGTTCCAGATGGGGTCTATCCAATGCAATTTCAAATAACCCAACCAAATCTAAAGTTGACCAAAAACTGATTTGTAACTCTTTTGGTACTAATGTTGGCGAGTGGTCCCTGGTCAAAGTGGTCCTTGGTCAAAAAAAGGTTGGGAGCCACTGGTGTAAGGCTTTTAAAAATCAGTGCAGGTGTGTTGCTAATTAAATTGATTGCTGTCACCATCATTTATTTTCTGTGTTGTGGTTTGGCAAAGACTATCAAAAGCTGCCAAAAAGAGCCATACATTTTTGAGATTCTTGGAATTAACAATAAGAAGTGCTTCATAACTGTTTGGTGCATTTGCACTCCTTGTGGCACTAGGCAGTAAAGCAAAGCAAACATTGGTTTAGTTTCTTACAATTCACATAGCAGTACAGTATGTTGAAAACATTGGGGCAAATTGCCAAGCCACTAGAAGATGTGGAAATGCAGAGGAGGAGGGAGAAAGCACTACCTAATATGGATTGAAAACAACTTTTGTAGAAAATCTGATTGCTCTTATTTCTTCCCAGATTCTCTAAACAACTTTCTGAAACTTCTGTAGTCTAGTTACAGAAATTAGGAATGTTATTTATTGATTTATTTATTTGCCATATTTATACCCCGCCGTTCTCAATCCCAAAGGGGACTCAAGGTGGCTTTACACATAGGCAACTATTCAATGACTTTAAAATAACATACAATTAAAATTTTTAAAAAATTAAATTAAAATTAATACACATTAAAACAGTTAAAAACATTACATCCATTATTAAAACCATGCCATTCACAATCGTAATCTGGAGCCATTCCAATAGTCACTGCACATATTCCATATCCTTCTATTGCACTTCTCCAAAGGCTCTTTCTGAAGGCTAGGAGGGAGGGGGCTGATTCAATATCACTGGGGAGGGAGTTCCACAGTTGAGGGGCCACCACTGAAAAGGCCCTGTCTCTCGTTCCCACCAGTCGCACCTGCATTGGAGGTTGGACCGAGAGCAGAACCTCCCCAGACAATCTTAATCTCTGAGGTGTTCATAGTGGGAGATGCATTCAGACAGGTAAGCTGGGCTGGAACCATTTAGGGTTTTATAGGCTAAAGCCAGCACTTTGAATTGTGCTTGGTAGCAGATTGGCAGCCAGTGGAGCTAATGTAATAGGGGGTTGCATGCTCCCTGTATGCCACTCTGGTGAGCAATCTGGCTGCTGCCCATTGGACCATTTGGAGCTTCTGAATAGTCTTCAAAGCCAACCCCACGTAGAGCACGTTGCAGTAGTCTATTTGGGATGTAACCAGAGCATGGACTACTGTGGCCAAGTCTGACTTCCCAAGGTACGAGTGCAACTTGCACACAAGTTTCAATTATGCAAAAGCTCCCATAGCCACCACCGAGACCTGGGGTTGCAGGCTCAGCGATGAGTCCAGGAGAACCAAGCTGTGAACCTGTGTCTTCAGAGGTAGTGTAACCCCATTCAGTATAAGCTATAACCCTATACCCTGTTAAATGTTAAATGCAAATAGACTTTAGGTGTTAAATGAAAATGGACTTTCAGCTATTCCAAATAGTCTTGTAGGGACAACATGACTCCAAACAGAAATAGTTGGGCACTGCATCAGTTATTTTTATAATACCTATCACAAGGAGAGATACTTCCAGCTCTACTCACATTGATCCTCACAAAAACCTTGTTATGTGAAGTAAACTACAGTTACCCCAACATTATGGATCATAGAATCATAGAGTTGGAAGAGACCTCATGGGCCATCCAGTCCAACCCCCTGCCAAGAAGCAGGAAAATCGCATTCAATGCACCCTGTCAGATGACCATCCAGCCTCTGTTTAAAAGCCTCCAAAGAAGGCGCCTCCATCACATTATGGGAAAGAGATGAAGAACTCTTTCCAAGAATGAAAGAAAGCAATATTTGTACAGAGGATGTCACCAACAATCTGATCCTCTCCCAGACTGATCTCCAAATGGGACAATACACAAGAAAAAGTAAACAAACAAAAATCCTCACCAAATTTAACTAATTTACCGCTGCAATATATGGAACTTCTTGACTGATGTACACCATCAAATATTTAAAAGAGCCCATCAGTTTGACAGAGGGCTCTTCTTCTGTTTGAAGAAAGAAGAGGAAAATGATTCATTTCTATTTGCATCTATGCTTGGCATAGTAATCAGAAAGGTTTGGCCCATTTGTTTCTTCCTTGGCTTTTCTTTCTTCATGACAGGAGCGACATAAGAAAGTGCAAGGCACTTCCAGTGTGAGAGAATTGGCCGTCTGCAAGAATGTTGCCCAGGGGATGCCTGGGTGTTTTACCATCCTATGGGAGGCTTCTCTCATGTCATGAGAAGCTGGAGGTGAGAGATGGGAGCTCACCCCGCTCCCTGGATTTGAACTGCCAACCTTTTGGTTAGCAGTCCTGCAGGCACAAGGGTTTAACCCATTGCGCCACTGGGGGCTCCTCTTCCTTAGCTATTTTGTACATGTCAGGAGTGACTTTAGAAACTGCAAGTCACTTCTGGTGTGAGAGAATTGGCCGTCTGCAAGTATGCTGCCCAAGGGACGTCCGGATGTTTGATGTTTTACTGTCCTTGAGGGAGGCTTCTCTCACATGGGAAGCTGGAGCTGACAGATGGGAGCTCATACCACTTCCCAGATTTGAACTGCCGACCTTTCGGTCAGCAGTTCTGTGGGTACAAGGGTTTAAACCCATTGTGCCACTGGGGGCTTCTCTTCCTTGGCTTATTTTTTGTGTCAGGAGCAATTTCAGAAACGGCAAGTCGCTTCTGGTGTGAGAGAATTGGCCCTCTGCAAGGACACTGCCCAGGGGACACCTGGATGTTTGATGTTTTACAATCTTTATGGAAGGCTTCTCTCGTCGCTGCATGAGGAGCTAGAGCTGACAAAGGGAGCTCAACTCGCTCCACATATTTGAACTGCTGACATGCCGGTCAGCAGTCCTGCCAGCACATGGGTTTAACCTTGGCTAATGATCTGCCAAAAGCAAGCAGTGAGAGATCTGAAATCAAACCTTACACACATTAAATCTATTGTCAAGCTTATCAGAGATCCAACACTGTATGAATAGAAGATAGCCACATTTACCTAACCAAGAGAAGCAACTACATGATAGCAAACTAGAGACAAAAATAAAACAGAAGTGAAGTGATGGCGAGACTTGGCAGAGGATTGGGTTTGTTCTTCAAGGACTCTTGAAACTCTACAGTGTTGTAATTATGTTGAGAAGGAGAGGAGAGTGTAATAGATATATGAATCCACTTAGAGTTACAAACTGGTGCAGGCTGATGAAAAAGTAAATTAGATGTTTTCAGGTTTAGTAATCTAGGGTGCTATTAGGTGTGTAAGTAAGTGCATTCTTGGCAAGTCAATAAAAGTATCTTTTGAATACTAGGCAGGCCAATTTCCATACAGGAATAGCTTCGGTCTTACAATGGATATCAGAAAGAGGCATCAAGAATTCAATTTTATGGCTTAGATTAGGCAATTTGTCAACAATCTCATCTTTGTATGTGGCAGGGGATCTTTTGATCAGACATCAGGACTGCTATTCTTGTGTCTGATCAAAACAAAAAAAGAACAATCTGATTTCTCTGAACAAAATTCCCTCTCTGTTACTTATAAACCTGACATCTATCTCTAGGATTGTCCTTGCAATCCAATAGACAAGAGATCAGAGGGAAATGAGACAAAGGCAAGACTGCAATTGAAGAAATGGATTCCATGACCTGGCATCTCTCTAAACACCATGTTTACCAAACCTGTTGTGCAGGTCAATTACAACCCAGCCAACCTATTGTGAAGAGCCAGGCCAGATATTAACCCTGACTAACCTACGCTACTAAACCAACAAAAATCACGAGTGAAGGAGCCCCCCTAAAACTAGACCATTATTGAATGGAAAAATCTGGAAAGGAGGCATGTGAAAGATTATTGCTCTATTTTATTACTACGCTTGCATACGATTCTAAGAGATATTCATCAAGGACAGACAGACAAACAAACCAACAACAGTCTAGTGGCATCAACGTCATGTTAACAAAAATTATAATAACATCAGTTTTCATAGGCAAGTCTTAGTTTCATGGACTCTTCAACAGATCGTGCTTTATTTTTATTTATTTATTTATTTTACTGGGGGGGGGGGGGGTCTCTATAGGAAAAATCCTCTTTTATGGGAACAAGCTCCATGTAGTTTATTGCTCTCTTTCAAATAGTATCCAAAGACTCTGCTTTTTTAGGGCTTGGAAAAGTTACCATATATACTTGAATATAAGCCTAGTTTTTCAGCCCTTTTTAAGGCTGAAAAAGCCTTCCTCGGCTTATACTCGAATCAAGGCCATTTATGATTTTATTCTGTAGTTATTATTATTTTATTACATTTATTATTTTATTATTATATTTAAATTATTTTTCTTTATTTGTATTACATTTTTATTTTACTGTATGTATTATGATTACTTTTATTATTTTTTCTATTATTGTTATTATATTTATTATTAAACTCTATTATTACATTTCCATTATTTTATTCTATTATTATTGTTATTATTACATTTATTATTTTTCTCTCTTTATTGTTATTACATTTACTATTTTACTCTATTATTATTACATTTATTATTTTACTCTATTATTATTACTACATTTCCATTATTTTACAATTATTATTGTTATTATTACATCTATTATTTTACTCTATTATTATTATATTATTTTATTACATTTAGTATACATATCTATTTTTATTACATTTAGTATGTTACTCTATTATTATTATTACATTTATTATTTTACTCTATTATTATTGTTACGATTATTATTATTATTATTATTATATTATTATTATTATTATAGTATTTTACTCTATTTTATTACATTCAGTATTTTACTCTATTATTATTGTTATTACTACATTTATATTATTTTACTCTATTACTATTTTAATACATTTAGTATTTTACTCTATTATTATTATATTTATTGTATTGTCGAAGGCTTTCATGGCCGGAATCACTGGGTTGTTGTAACCTCTGAGGATACCTGCTATAGATGCAGGTGAAACGTCAGGAGAGAATGCTTCTGGAACATGGCCATACAGCCTGAAAAACTTACAACAACCCATTATATTTATTATTTTACTCTATTATTACTGTTATTACATTTCCATTATCATAGAATCATAGAATCAAAGAGTTGGAAGAGACCTCATGGGCCATCCAGTCCAACCCCCTGCCAAGAAGCAGGTATATTGCATTCAAATCACCCCTGACAGATGGCCATCCAGCCTCTGTTTAAAAGCTTCCAAAGAAGGAGCCTCCACCACACTCCGGGGCAGAGAGTTCCACTGCTGAACGGCTCTCACAGTCAGGAAGTTCTTCCTCATGTTTAGATGGAATCTCCTCTCTTGTAGTTTGAAGCCATTGCTCCGCGTCCTAGTCTCCAGGGAAGCAGTAAACAAGCTTGCTCCCTCCTCCCTGTGGCTTCCTCTCACATATTTATACATGGCTATCATATCCCCTCTCAGCCTTCTCTTCTTCAAGCTAAACATGCCCAGCTCCTTAAGCTGCTCCTCATAGGGCTTGTTCTCCAGACTTTTTATTATTTTAGTCGCTCTCCTCTGGACACATTCCAGCTTGTCAATATCTCTCTTGAATTGTGGTGCCCAGAATTGGAGTATTATTTTACTCTATTATTACTGCTGTATTATTTTACTCTATTATTACTATTTTTATTATGTTTATTATTTTGCTCTCTTTATTACTATTGGAAGGATACATATATTGATGAAGGTTAGAACAATGCTTTAGACAGAGTTGGGCAGTCTTATCTTACAGTTTTCTGTAAATATTCAAAAACATTTATCCTACTGATGCCTCAATTAATGTAATTTTATTGGTATCTATTTTTATTTTTTAAATTTACCAGTAGCTGCTGCATTTCTCACCCTTGGTCAATACATTTTCCCAGGTTTTTGTGGTACAATTAGGTGCCTTGGCTTATATTTGGGTCAGCTTATACTCGAGTATATACAGGTACCTTTTTGGATGACACTTCCCATAATTCCTCAGCTAACATAGCCATTGACTGTGATGATTGACTGCTTTGAGGAAGTTGTAGTTTAAACAAATCTTGCGAAGAAAAACCCTGCGATGGGTCACCACAGGTCAAAGAGTACTTGAAGGCACACAACAACAAGGTTTAAACAGTAACTTTCCTAAGCTCTTGAGTGGTTTCTTCTAGTAGTAGTTACTTGTGTGACTCTGGCCATCCAATCATGGGACATTCTAACTAGGGGCCCTTCCATACAGCCATAAAACCCAGAATATACAGGTAAAACAACCCACAATATCTGCTTTGAACTGGGTTACCTGAGTCCACACTACCATATATCCCAGTTCAAAGCAAATAATGTGGGATTTTATTCAGCTGTGTGGAAGGAGCCTAGGTCTGATGACTAAGAATAATTGATAAGCCAATACTGAATGAATCTTGATCTGCAAACTCTCGATCTGCACACAGCCCATCTCTTCCTTCACTTAAGGAATTCCATTCTGGGAGAAATCCATTTTTTCATGTCAGGAGTGACTTGAGAAAGTGCAAGTCGCTTCTGGTGTGAGAGAATTGGCCGTCTGCAGGGACGTTGCCAAGGGGATGCCCGGATATTTGCTATCCTTGTGGGAGGCTTCTCTTATGTCCCTGCATGGGGAGCTGGAGCTGACAGAGGAAGCTCAACCTGCTGTCCCTGGCTTCAAACTTCTAACTTGTCGGTCAGCAGTCCTGCCGGCACAAAGGTTTAACCCACTGCGCCACCAGGGGTATCCAATGAATACATAACACCCAGAGGTATCCAATTAATACATAAAATAATATATATTATATTAAATTTAGATTTGTTAAAACGCGGCTCAGTTGGAGACTAGCAGCACTCAACAAATCTTAGCCCTGCAAATATATTTCTGCTGCCAAATTTAAAACTATTCTGTACATGTGTTGTTGAAAGCTTTCATGGCCAAAATCACTGGGTTGCTGTGCATTTTCCAGGCTGTATGAACATGTCCCAGAAGCATTCTCTCCTGACGTTTCACCCACACGTATGGCAGGAATCCTCAGAGGTTGTGAGGTCTGTTGGAAACTAGGCAAGTGAGGTTTATATATGGGATGTCCAGGGTGGGAGAAATAACTCTTGTCTGCTGGAAGCAAGTGTTAATGTTGGCTACCTTGTTGGCCTTGCAGCTTCAAAGCCTGGCTGCTTCCCTGCCTGAGGGAATCCTTTGTTGGGAAGTGTTAGCTGCCCCTGATTGTTTCCTGTACGGAATTCACATGTTTTTCTTAGTGTTCCTTTCTATTTACTGTCCTGATTTTAGAGTTTTTTAAATAATGGTAGCCAGATTTTATTCATTTTCATGGTTTCCTACTTTCCGTTGAAATTGTCCACATGCTTTTTGTGAATTTCAATGGCTTCTCTGTGTAGTCTGACATGGTAGTTTCAACGGTCCAGCATTTCTGTGTCCTCAAATAATATGCTGTGTCCAAGTTGGTTCATCAGGTGCTCTGCTATGGCTGACTTCTCTGGTTGAATTGGTCTGCAGTGCCTTTCATGTTCCTTGACCCCACTTCCAACAGTCTTCACAACCTCTGAGGATGCCTCCTTTGTGTTTCGAAGGCTTTCATGGCTGGAATCACTAGGTTGTGGCAAGTTTTCTGGGCTGTATGGCCATGTTCCAGAAGCATTCTCTCCTGATGTTTTACCCACATCTATGGCAGGCATCCTCAGAGGTTGAGGGGTCTGTTGGGTGCCTGCCATAGATGTAGGGGAAACGTTAGGAGAGAATGCTTCTGGAACATGGCCATACAGCCCGGAAAACTCACAGCAACCCATTGATTCTGGCCACGAAAGCCTTTGACAACACACTAATCAAGGTGGCCAATTGGAACATCCATATTTGCCGCAAATACACAAGAGTTCTGTCTTCCACCCTGGACATCATTCCACAGATATATAAACCTCACTTGCCTAGTTTCCAACAGACCTCACAATCTTTGAGGATGTCTGCCATAGATGTGGGTGAAATACCAGGAGAGAATGCTTCTGGAACATGGCCATACAGCCTGGAAAACTCACAGCAACCCACCTTGATTAGCATTGAATAAGGAACCCCTGATGGCACAACAGTGGGTTAAACCCTTGTGCCGGCAGGACTGAAGACGGACAGGTCAGCAGTGGTTCTCAACCTGTGGGTCCCCAGGTGTTTTGGCCTTCAACTCCTAGACATCCCAGACAGTTTACCAGCTTTTAGGATTTCTGGGAGTTAAAGGCCAAAACAGGTTGAGAACCACTGGGTCACAGGTTCAAATCTGGGGGAGAGCGCAGATGAGCTCTCTCAGTCAGCTCCAGCTCCACATGTGGGGACATGAGGGAAGTCTCCTACAAGGATGGAAAAACATCCAAAACATCCAGGCGTCTCCTGGGCAACGTCCTTGCAGACGGCCAATTCTCTCACACCAGAAGTGACTTGCAGTTTCTCAAGTCACTCCTGACATGAAAAAAAGCATTGAACAGCCTCGCAGCTTCAAGGCTTGCCTGCTTCCTGCCTGCAAGGCTATTCAATGCTAAGCAAAGTTATCCACTGGAACATCTACACAGATAAGAGTTCTTTCTCCGACCCTGGACATTACACAAATATATAAACCCCATTTTTCTAGTTTCCAGCAGACCTCACAACATCTGAGGATGCCTGACATAGATGTGGTGAAACATCCGGAGAGAATGTTTCTGGAACATGGCCATACAGCCTCGAAAACTCGCAGCAAGCCACCTTGATTAGCATTGAATAGCTTTGCAGCTTCAAGGCTTAGCTGCTTCCTGCCTGTAAGGCTATTCAATGCTAAGCATGGTGATCCACTGCAACATCCACACTTTGCTTAAACAGATAAGAGTTCTTTCTCCCAACCTGGGAATTATTCCACAGATATGTAAACCTCTCTTGCCTCGTTTCCAATAGACCTCACGACCTCTGAGGATGCCTGCCATAGATGCGGGCGAAACGTCAGGAGAGAATGCTTCTGGGGCATGGCCAGACACCCCGGAAAACGCACAACAACCCTGCTCTCCTTTGATTTTGGATCGGGAGGGCAGAGTTCCCAAGCTAGTTTCCTCCAAGCATTTTCCCCAACCCCAAAATGCCATACCTCGAGTCTGACAAGATGCCATCAGGGACGAAAAAGAGTATAATTCAAGGCCAAGGAAAGGCGCTCTTGGTTCAAGGGGTTCCCAGGGGGGAGTGGGGAGGAATCAGGAGTGGATTCCCGCCGGGAAGGGGACTCTATCCGAACCCACTCCGGATTTCTCCCCACTTCCCTCTGGGGCTCCTAGATCAAGAGCGGAAAGAGGCAGCGAGGGCGCAGGAAGCTCACCTGTCCGCGTCGGAGGGAGATCAGAGCCCCGGAGCGCCTCGCCGGGTCGAGCGCACCATCGAGGAAGAGGAGGAGGGGCTGAGGTCTCCCTGGGGCCAGGGTACCCCCCTCTTCTCGGCTCTCCTTCTGAAAAGCAGACCCCACCCCGCCGCTGTCCTCCAAGAGCCGGGTTTCGGGAGGCGCCGTCGGAGAGGCCAAGCGAGGATTTGCGCGCTCCTCCTCGGAGCAGGAGAAGGCTTTAACCGCGCCCCCCCCCCCCCCCACCTGGCGCCCGCCCTCCCGCCTCCACGCCCCTTCTGCAGGCCTTGGGGTGGCCAGGAGGAGGAGGAAGAGGAAGAGGAGGAGGGACACGTCTCAAGGGGAGGGAAAGATCGGGGAGATGGAGAGGAAGGAAGGAAGGAAGGAAGGAAGGAAGGAAGGAAGGAAGGAAGGAAGGAAGGAAGGAAGGAAGGATGCTAAATCTCTACTCCAGACTTGGGCCCTCCAGGTCATAGAATCATAGAATTGGAAGAGACCTCATGGGCCATCCAGTCCAACCCCATTCTGCCAAGAAACAGGAAAACTGCATTCAAAGAGCCTCTGACAGATGGGCAGGGGCGGCTCATCCATTACGCAAAGTAAGCAGTCGCAGTACACTTTTGTTTTGCCAGGGGTGCAGAGGCGCCTCTGTAAATGCCCCTCGACCATGACTTGAGGAGCGCCCCCTCGGCTCACAACAGCCCTAGCAGTCCGGGGGAAGCCTCAGCAACCTATTACGCAAAGTAAGCATTTGCAGTATAGTTGATTGTGCCTAGGGGCACTCTTGAGGCACTCTTGGGAGAAAATAGACCTTGACATATGCGAGTTGTAGTTACTGGGATGTATAGTTCACCTACAATCAAAGAGCATTCTGAACTCCACCAATGATGGAATTGAATCAAATATGGCACTCAGTACTCCCACGACGAACAGAAAATATATATCAATAATTGGTTGGGGGGAGGGCGCCAAAATACTGTTTGCTTACCATTGAAAATTACCTAGGGCCGCCTCTGCAGATGGGCATCCAGCCTCTGCTTAAAAGCTTCCAAAGAAGGTGGATATATGGCCCTGTTTACCTCTCCAAAGGTATTCTCCCCTATGAACCATCAAGATTATTAAGATCATCTAGAGAGGCCCTGCTCTCGGTCCCACCAGCCTTGCAAGCACGTCTGGTGGGGACGAGGGACAGGGCCTTCTCGGTGGTGGACCCTCGACTCTGGAACTCCCACTGGAGATCAGAACCGCCCCTTCTATCCTGACATTCAGGAAACAGCTGAAGACGTGGCTATGGAGACAGGCATTTGTTGAGTGAGCCAGATATGGATGGAGGATGGCGAACAACGAGTGACGACTGACCATTGTAGTTATTGAATGTAATTGCTATTTTAATGTTTTATTGTAAAATGAATTATTATATTTTATTAACTGTTTGTGACATTATGGTTGGAAACCAGTATGAGTCTCGCAAGAGAGGTGAGAAGGTCGGTATATAAAACTTTTAAATAAATAATAATAAATAAATAAATATAGAATCATAGAGTTGGAAGAGACCTCATGGGCCATCCAGTCCAACCCCCTGCCAAGAAGCAGGAAAATTGCATTCAAAGCATCCCGGACAGATGGCCATCCAGCCTCTGTTTAAAAGCCTCCAATGAAGGAGCCTCCACCACACTCCGGGGCAGAGAGTTCCACTGCTGAACGGCTCTCACACTCAGGAAGTTCTTCCTCATGTTCAGATTGAATTTCCTTTCTTGTAGTTTGAAGCCATTGTTCCGCATCCTAGTCTCCAGGGAAGCAGAAAACAAGCTTGCTCCCTCCTCCCTATGACTTCCTCTCACATATTTATACATGGCTATCGTGTCTCCTCTCAGCCTTCTCTTCTTCAGGCTAAACATGTACAGCTCTTTAAGCCGCTCCTCATAGGGCTTGTTCTCCAGACCCATGATCATATTGTCCAAAGCTTTCAGCAAGCGAGAGTCCAAAAGTGGCAGGCTCAAACCCAGAACCTCAACCAATGGCTGGTACCAATGAGAGACTCCCCCTTGGGCACACAGAGGACTGGGCGACTTGGAAGGCGCTGAACAGACTGCGCTCTGGCACCACGACATGCAGAGCCAACCTTCAAAAATGGGGCTACAAAGTGGAATCCACAACATGCGAGTGTGGAGAGGAGCAAACCACAGACCACCTGCTGCAATGCAACCTGAGCCCTGCCACATGCACAATGGAAGACCTTCTTGCAGCAACACCAGAAGCACCCCAAGTGGCCAGATACTGGTCAAAGGACATTTAATCAACTACCAAACTCACAAATTTTGTATTTTGTCTGCTTTGTTCTGTTAGAAATGTAATATAATTTGACTGGCTGTCCTGACACGACAAATAAAAAAAATGGCCAGAAGCACTGGGTTGCTGTGAGCCTTCCTCGCTGTATGGCCATGTTCCAGAAGCATTCTCTCCTGATGTTTCGCCTGCATCTATGGCAGGCATCCTCAGAGGTTGTGAGGTCTGTTGGAAACTAAGCAAGTGGGGTTTATATATCTGTGGAATCAGGAAATAGTTTTCTAAGACATATGGAGATACTCACAGGAACACCTCAGCAAGCGAGAGTCCAAAAGTGGCAGGCCAAAACTCTGGGACCTCAAGCCACTGCTGATACCAAATGAGAGACTCCCCCCTGGACACAAAGAAGGGAAGTTTATACAGGGTTAGTCAAAATGAATAGGCCAATAAGAAAATTAATTTTAGACGAATGTATGTTTACTGTAACCAAACCACAGCTACGTAGCGACAGATAAACTATCAAAGTTTTTTTTGAGCAACACACATGTACGTTAATGCCGCTAGGCGTCGCTAGGGGTCGCTGTTTTCAAAATGGCGGAATCAAGCAAAGAGAAGGCGTTTTGTGTGATGACATTGCTAAAACAATGTCAGTAATTACGGTCCAGCGAGAATTTCAAGGGTTAGGGTTAGGGTTAGGGTTAGGGTTAGGGTTAGGGTTAGGGTTAGGGTTAGGGTGATAGGGTTAGGGTTAGGGTTAGGACCTCAACGAACACCTTCCCAGACGTTGCTGCATTCGATGCCATTACGTCGGATGTGCTGCAACGGATGTGGAATGAACTGGACTATCGCTTGGACATCTGCCGTGTCACACGGGGCGCCCATATCGAACATCTCTGAAGGTGAGACAAAACTTTGATAGTTTATCTGTCGCTACGTAGCTGTAGTTTGGTTACAATAAACATACATTCGTCTAAAATTAATTTTCTTATTGGCCTATTCATTTTGACTAACCCTGTATATCTGTGGAGTGTCTGGGATGGAAGAAAGAACTCTTGTCTGTTGGCAACATGTTACAATAACATAAAAAGTTAAAAATGATTTAATGAGTTATCAAGTACTAATCATTTGATAAATATTCTACGTGCCCTCCTCCTGTAGTACGGACAACTTTGAGAGGACAGTGCTAGAGTTACAAGTTGAGTAGATGCATGGATTTCAGTGAGGCCTTCAACAAGTTTCCCCATGACCTTCTGGCATACAAACTAGTCCAATGTGGGCTAGGCAAAACTATGGTTAGGTGGATCTGTAATTGGTTGAATGGATGAACGCAGAGGGTGCTCACCAATGCTTCCTCTTCATCCTGGAAAGAAGTGACAAGCGGAGTGCCGCAGGGTTCCGTCCTGGGCCCGGTCCTGTTCAACATCTTTGTTAATGACTTAGATGAAGGGCTAGAAGGCAGGATCATCAAGTTTGCAGACGACACCAAATTGGGAGGGATAGCCAATACTCCAGAGGACAGGAGCAGAATTGAAAATGATCTTGACAGATTACAGAGATGGGCCAAAACTAACAAAATGAAGTTCAACAGTGACAAATGCAAGATACTCCACTTAGGCAGAAAAAATGAAATGCAAAGATACAGAATGGGAGAAGCCTGGCTCAACAGCAGTAAGTGTGAAAAAGATCTTGTGGACAAAAAGTTAAACATGAACCAACAACGTGATGCAGCGGATTAAAAAGCCAATGGGATTTTGGCCTGCTTAAATAGGAGCATAGTGTCTAGATCCAGGGAAGTAATGCTACCCCTGTATTCTGCCTTGGTCAGACCACTCCTGGAATATTGTGTCCAATTCTGGGCACCACAATTGAAGGGAGAGGTTGACAAGCTGGAATGTGTCCAAAGGTGGGCGACTAAAATGATCAAGGGTCTGGAGAACAAGCCCTATGAGGAACGGCTAAAAGAGCTGGGCATGTCTAGCCTGAAGAAGATAAGGCGGAGAGGAGACATGATGAGGGCCATGTATAAATATGTGAGGTGAAGTCATAGGGAGGAGTGGGCAAGCTTGTTTTCTGCTGCCGTGGAGACTAGGATGCAATGGCTTCAAATTACAGGAAAGGAGATTCCACCTCAACATGAGGAAGAACTCCCTGACTGTGAGAGCTGTTCAAAAGTGGAACTCTCTGCTGCAGAGTATGGTGGAGGCTCCTTCTTTGAGGGCTTTTAAGCAGAGACTGGATTGCCATCTGTCAGGAGTGCTTTGAATGTGGTTTTCCTGCTACTTGGCAGTGGGTTGGACTGGATGGCCTACAAGGTCTCTTACAACTCTACGATTCTATACTATTATGTTGTGGAGTCAGCATCTTGTGAATGACTGAGGTTAGGGGCTGTTTGTGCACTGGGTGGGGCATCTAGCAGTAATCGTTTGAAACTCCATTCACTGCCCTTTCAAGTGGTAAAGATTTCATTCACAAGTGGTTCGTGGTTGCGAGATATAGTGATTTCAAATCAGGTCCATCTTGAAAAAATGTTGCAACAGCTCAGACAATTGAGCATACTTCAAGAGATGTAGGCCCCATCTACAGTGCCATGTAATGTAATTAGTAACTGCATGAAATGGTCAATGTAGAAGGGGCAATAAGCATGTGTGTAGCCCTCTCCCATTGCAAAGAATGCTGTCCTCCACAAATGCAAAATGTCTGCAACATAACTTTAATTATGGAATTGCATTGGTTGACTAGAAGACAGATACTGCATTGGCTTGCAAACTTATTAAATTTTCTTCAGTTTAAAAAAAACAATGTTATGAAAATGTATCAGATTGTTTATCAGCACCCATTACTGGAAACAGAACTCTGGAAAAGGTCTGTGGCAAGATCAATTGTCAAAAGATAAATATTTTTGTAATCTCAGGACCAGTTATAGGGTGCAATTGCACTGAAACAATAAATGCAGTTGGATAGCATTTTAACTACCAGGGCTCAATTTTGGAGAATCCATGGAGATAGAGTATAGTGAGCAACCAGTCCCAAATGATTTTGTCATTTGAGAGTTGTAGTTGCTGGGATTAATAGTTCACCTACAATCAAAGTGCATCCTGAACTCCACCAACAATGTAATTGAACCCAACTTGGCACACAGAACTCCCACAATCAAGAGAAAATACTGGAAGGATTTGGTGGGTATTGGCCTTGAGTTTGGGAGTTGTAGTTCATCTATCTCCAGAGAGCACTCTGGACTCAAACAATGATGGATGTGGACCAAACTTGGTATGAATACTCAGTATGGGTTGTTTTAGGGTTTTTTGGGCTATATAGCCATGAGGCATGTTTTGGGTATACTCAGTATGCCCAAATGTGAACACTGGTGGAGTTTGGAGAAAATAGACATTGGCATTTGGGACGGGCCTTTGATCTTTGATTGCTGTTTTTAAATTGTTTTAAATTGTTTTTAAATTGTGTTCAATTTTAGCCTGTTCTTGTAAGCCGCTCCGAGCCCCATGGGAGTGGAGGCATATAAGTTCAAATAATTAATAAATAAATAAATAAATAAATAAATAAATAAATAAATTGTAGTTGCTGAGATTTGTAGTTCTCTTACAATCAAAGAGCATTCTGAACCCCACCAATGATAGAATTGGGTCAAACTTCCCACACAGAACCCCCATGACTAACAGAAAATACTGTGTTTTCCAATGGTCTTTGGCAACCCCTCTGACACACCCTCATGACCCCCCCCCCGGGGTCCCGACCCCCCAGGGTGAGAAACACTGTTTTAAGATTTGATTACTTTGTTGTCTGAAAGGCAGTGTCTCTGACTCACTGTCACCTTCTTGCCTCCAAGCCGAATTTGGATTATTTTTTAGATTATTTTTCAAACAAAAGTAAAAGCAGAATGCACCCATTTTCAGACAACACAAGAAACAAGCCACAAAGTATAGTTCCATGGTTGGTTTAGCCACTCATATTACAACATGTACCAGCAGGTTCATAGTGTGCAAATTGAAGTTCTTGTGTCTTAAATATTCCAAGGAATTTGTTTAGAGTCCATATTCCTTTCCTAAGAAATTGTAAATTGGGCGAGGTTCTAGTTGATCTACTGTACATCACCCAGTGATTAACCATACCTTCTTTCCTGATCTGTATCAGGGTTAGGAAGGAAAGATGTTGCAGGAATTTGGCTTCAGCCCTCAAGTTCACATTTCTTCATTCAAATAGGGAAAGAGTAGAACTTTTGCTCCTTTTATAAAATGTGTGGCAATGCTGTTGCCTCACAGGGTTATTTCTTGGCAAGACAAAGTCTGACATGCTATCCAATTTCAATTTTAAAAGGCTATTCCATGCCAAAGGAACTGAAAGCGATCACTCTACACCCAAAGTTTTTAAACACAAGGATGCACATAGGACTACCTTGAAGGCTGATAACTTGAAGGAGGTTACATTTGAAATGTGTCCACATTAGCATGAAGATAGGAGCATCTTTATCAATGCTAAAGGAAAACTTTAAAGATAAAATGAGCATATTGGCTGAATCTACCTCACCAGTGTACTGTATGTAACAAGAATTGAAAATAACTGAAAAGTCTTATAAATACAACTTGAAATATATGTTAGCATACTGTCAATGTTGTTGTTTATTTGTTCAGTCACTTCTGACTCTGTGTGACCTCCTTGACCAGCCCACACTAGAGCTCCATTGGCTGTGGCCACTCATAGCTCTTTCAAGGTCAAACCAGTCACTTCAAAGATACCATCCATCCATCTTGCCCTTGGTCGGCCCCTCTTCCTTTTTCCTTCCATTTCCCCCAGCATCGTTATCTTCTCCAAGCTTTCCTGTCTTCTCATTATGTGGCCAAAGTACTTCATCTTGGCCTCTACTATTCTTCCCTCCAATGAGCAGTCGGGTATTATTTCCTGAAGTATGGACTGGTTGGATCTTCTCGCGGTCCAAGGCACTCTCAGAATTTTCCTCAAGCACCACAGTTCAAAAGCGTCTATCTTTCTTTGCTCAGCCTTCCTTATGGTCCAGGTTTCGCATCCATAAGTTACTACAGGAAATACAATTGCTTTAACTATGTGGATCTTTGTTGCCATAGTTAATTATTCTTAATTATTTTATCAAGATTGGTCACTGCTCTCCTCCCAAGAAGTAAACGTCTTCTGATTTCCTGGCTGCAGCCTGCATCTGCAGTAATCTTTGTGCCTAGAAATACAAGGCCTGTCACGGCCTCCACGTTTTCTCCCTCTATTTGCCAGCTATCAATCAATCTGGTTGCCATCATCTTGGTTTTTTTTTAATGTTTAACTGCAACCCAGCTTTTGCACTTTCTTCTTTCACCTTGGTTAGAAGGCTGCTCAGCTCCTCCTCGCTTTTGGCCATCATAGTGGTATCATCTGCATATCTAAGGTTGTTAATGTTTTTTCCAGCAATTTTAACTCCAGCCTTGGATTCGTCAAGCTCTGCATGTTGCAAGATGTGTTCTGCATACAAGTTGAATAGATAGGAGGCGAGTTTACAGCCCTGCCATACTTCTTTCCAAATCTTGAACCACTCTCTTGTTCCGTGGTCTGTTCTTATGTTAACCAGTAAGAATAAATCCTGTTGGTCAAGCGGACCATAGAATATATTCCTTTTCACTGTTATTAATTATTTTGACCAGGCATAAGAAAGAACTAATTCAAGGTGGTACTAAGTAGTTATGGTAGATCTGATACACAATATCTGATCTGATACACAATATCTACTTTGATTTGACAAACAAAACTTAAACATGTATATAACAAAAGCAAAATGTTCATACTGTCTTCAGTGACCAAGTATGAAACTGAGCTATGAAGTAGATGGCAGTTTAGAACATGATATGGTATTATACTCTAAACTTTAAAGTATGTGCGTGTTATGTTAGCATTTTTTTATCTGTAATCCCAAAATTCATACTTTTGTCCAAAATATCTGATGGAGATGGCATCTCACTTCGAAACACATCAGAGAAGCTGTTTCAGGTTGAAATGCCTGAACTCTGGTTGATCTAACAACTACTTTTTCTCAAGCTCTGTAGGTGGAAGTAGCATTACTTACACCTCCAGGAAACAGCTATGACTACTTACATGGCTCCTCCTTATGCAAATGTCTTCATGGCAAAAAAGAAAATAACTCCATGATGAGGCAACTGACAAACGTCTCATATAGTGGCAATATATTGATGACATCTTTAGGGTTGGGACTAAAGGGGAAAATGCAGAGGTTGGGTGTCTTATCTGTTGGGGGCATAGCAGGGGGTTGGACTGGCTGGCCTTTGTGGTCTCTTTCAGCTCTAGGATTCCATGTTTTGTAGGATTTTATTAGGTAAAGGTTGTCCCCTGACATTAAGTCCAGTCATGTCTGACTCTGGAGTGTGGTGCTCATCTCCATTTCTAAGCCGAAGAGCCGGCGTTGTCCGTAGACACCTCCAAGGTCATGTGGCCAGCATGACTGCATGGAGCGGCGTTACCTTCCCACTGGAGTGGTACCTATTGATCTACTCACATTTTGCATGTTTTTGAACTGCTAGGTTGGCAGAAGCTAGGGCTGACAGCGGAAGCTCACGCCGCTCCCCGGAATCGAACCTGTGACCTTTCGATCAACAAGCTCAGCAGCTCAGTGCTTTAACCCACTGCGCCATCGGGGGTTTTCATTAATCCCTGTAAAAATACGAATCAACACCCCAAATAACCAAAATTGACCAAATACTGATTTGTAACCCTTTTGGTACTAATATTGGAAAGTGGTCCCTAGTCAAATAAAGGCTGTGGCAACCATTGGGTTAAATGTTAAAGAAAGCAACATGCTTTGATGCAAAGAAATGCTTAGTCACACTTATGAAATGTATATTTACGGGTATATTATGGGTATATTAATACAAGGTTTTAGCAGGAAATAAGTCTCCTGATTGATATGCAATGTACAACATTAATCTGTTAGTAATCCTGAGTTTTCATGGTGATTTGTGATTACAAAGGTACGAGGGCAGTCCTCTTGCTTCCTTGAAGAAGTGTTCCTGTTCACTTCCAGGCAGCAATTCTCTCTCAAGTAGGGCAACTCTGCTTATCCTTAATGACCCTTTTTATTTTGAAAGTTCATTTTGTACTTTTGCAAACTTCAGGATTCACCCTCATGCATACTGATACTTTTCCTTTGTTGCTCAGTAGCCTCAGTAGCCAGTCCTGGCAGAATGCAAAGCCTGACTTGCCATTATAAATAAAATGAAAAAAAATTGAAATGAAAGAGAACACAATTTTCTCAAAAGCAGTTATGCTATAGCAGTGTTTCCCAACCTGGGGGTCAGGACCCTGGGGGGCAGGTCAAAAAGGGGGTCACCAAAGACCATTAGAAAACACATATTTCTGATGGTCTTAGGAACCATTTTGGTAGAGAAGGCTGAAGATTTCTCTGCCTGTCCTTCTCTTTCTTTTTGGTGTTGGTGAACTACAACTCCCAAAATTCTAAAACAGCCCCCTCCCCCAACCACAACAGTATTCAATGTTGGCCATGTAGGTAGTGTACCAAGTTTGGTGCAGATCCATTGTGGGCTGGGTTCAGAATGCTCCTTGATTGTAGGTTAACTATAAATCTCAGCAACTACAACTCCCAAATGTCAAGGTCTATTTTCCCCAAACTCTACCAGCGTTCACATTTGGGGCATATTGAGTATTCATGCTCATGGTCCAGATCCTTCATTGTTTGAGTTCACAGTGTTCCCTGGAGGTGGGTGAACTACAACTCCCAAATTCAAGGTCAATGCCCACCAAACTCTTTCAGTATTGTCTGTTGGTCGTGGGAGGTCTGTGTGCCAAATTTGGTTCAATTCCATCATTGATGGAGGTCGGAATGCTCTTTGATTGTAGGTGAACTATAAATTTCACTATCTACAACTCCCAAATGACAAGATCAATACCTCCTGCCTGCCTTAATCCCTCCATTATTCAAATTTGGGCATGTCGGGTATTGTGCCAAATTTGCTGCAATGAATGAAAATACATTCTGTAAATCAGATTTTTTTCTTTACGATTCATAACATTAACAAACTTACAGTTATGAAGTAGCAATGAAAATAATTTTATTGTTGGGGGTCACCACAACATGAGGAACTGTATTAAGGGGCCGCGGCATTAGGAAAGTTGAGAACCACTGTGCTATGGAATGCACACTTACAAGTTTTGTGTTTGGATAATTGACAAAGCAGAAAAAGCTTCTGGACCTAGACATCACACCCAAAGAGTCATTTCCTCTTTTGCTTAATTACCATATGACAATATGCAACGTCACACTTTAGAAGTTAAGAAGACTTGTTATTATCCAGTATTGTTCAGGCAAGGTGATCCCTAAATTGTAATCTAAATGATCTTTTGTTAGGTCACAAAGACAATGAGAGTTGTGCTAAGAAAGTTGTTTCATTTGAAACGAGGAAAGAGACTTTATGGTAATGAGAGAGAATGGCATAGTATTTGAGTGTTGGACTATGATTGAAGTGCAGAGTTCAAAGCCCCACTTGGCTATGAAACACTACTGGCTAATCCTGGGTAAGACACACTCTCAGCCCCAGAAAAATCTCATGATAGGGTCACCATAAGTCCAGTCAGAAGCTCCTAGTGGCACAGTGGGTTAAACCGTGGCACTGCTGACCTTGTTGACCAAAAAAATCACAGGTTCAAATCTGTGGAGCGACTTGAGCCCTAACTTCTGCCAACCTAGCAGTTCGAAAACATGCAAATATGAGTAGATCAATAGGTACTGCTCTGGCAGGAAGGTAACAGCGCTCCATTCAATCATGCCAGCCACATGACCTTGGAGGTGCCTACGGACAACGCCAGCTCTTTGACTTAGAAATGGAGATGAGCACCAACTCCCAGAGTCAGACACAACTGGACTTAATGTCAGGGAAAAAATGTTACCTTCGCCTTAAGTCCAGCCAATTTATTCTGCTGATTACCGTATATACTGAGTTGTTCAACTGAAAAAGCATCTCTTGGCTTATAATGGGGTCAAGTCTCTGAGCCATTGCTTGCAATATATGATATTTTTTCTCTCCTTCCTTAACAGTGGGTTTTGTTTTACAAAGCCACCCTCCGCTTCTCCTCCCAGGTTGGAGTTGCCCATTTTGGAAACTCTAATTTTTTAAGAGAGAGAGAAGAAGGGGATGTTTTGAAGGGAAAAGAGGGAAAATATTGCATGGATGGGAGGAGAAGCAAAAGAGAGGAAGACCCTTGCAAATCTGCAAAAACTATTATTATTATTATTATTATTAGTAGTAGTAGTAGTAGTAGTAGTAGTAGTATTTTAAAAGAGAGAGGGGAATATTGCTCTTCCTTGGACAAATGCATGCCCCAAAGCTTGAAAATAATATATAGATTTTCCCCCTATAAATCTTTGCAAGCCCTGTGTTATCTGTATATATCTATATGCACATTATATATGCATTTCCCCTGAAATCTTTTGCAAGCCCAATTTCTGTGTATCTACGGTATATACTCGAGTATGAGCCAACCCAAATATAAGCCGAGGCACCTAATTGTACTACAAAAATTAATGTAATTTTATTGGTATCTATTTTTATTTTGAAATTTACCAGTAGCTGCTGCATTTCCCACCCTCGGCTTGGTCTGCACTTAAAAACAATCAGCACTGACAAAATTACCATCTGTCAGCTGCAAAAGGCCACCCTACTCATATCTGCACACATTATTTGCTGATACATCACACAGTCCTAGATACTTGAGAAGTGTCCGATGTGTGATCGAATACAAAAGCCAGCATGGTGATCTTGTTTGCTGTGTACTAATCTTGTTGTATGTCAGATAATAATAATATTGTAACCAGTCTTCACTGGTTAGTGCAAGCAATCATCAACTTCTTTAACATCCATGAATTAGTAAGCATTTCCTAGTTCTCAAACTGTAAACTGTTATTCATGGTTGCATCATGTGATGACATCAGTATTTATTCATAGCTGTATTATGGTGTCAAAGTGGAGTTTCACTATATTATTTCCAGTTTACGCTTTCAGTATCACTTTTAAAAAATAATATTTGCTAATTCTCTTAAGTTTTTGCAGTACTTTGGAACTACTATAGATTGTTTTAATTTATGTTACAACTAGACATTCCAGGGATTGATTTGACATTGTTACCATTTGATGTACACAAGGCGCTCAACAATGTGAAAATACAAAATATTTTTGTTGTGGTGGAAAAATTAAATGAAACAAAAAAACAAACAAGCGGACATCTGTTAGCTGACATACTTCTACAAGCTACTGCACATATGTCATGCTTTCAACGGTTTCTGAACCACAGGGACAAATCCCTGTGGTTCAACCTAGCAGTTCGAAAACCTGTAAATGTGAGTAGATCAGTAGGTACCGCTCCATCAGGAAGGTAATGGTACTCTATGCAGTTATGCCAGCCAAGTGACCTTGGAGGTGTCTACGGACACCTCCGGCTCTTTGGTTTAGAAATGGAGATGAGCCACAACCCCCAGAGTTGGACACAACTGGACTTAATGTCAGGGGAAAACCTTGACCTTTACCTATGTATCTCCAAATGCACAAGGAAAATGCACAATAAAATGTACATGGTTTAAATTCAGTGGCACTGCATATGAAACTTCATGTCTACAAACCAGAGTTGTGTCCAATATTTCATGTTGGACACAAATGTGCAGCCAATTTCTATAAGGAAAGTTAACAGATGAGTGAGGCACCAATAGTATTCCAACTATGTTCAAGTAAACATTGAGCTCTACAGCTCCACTATGGAATATTCTCTTTCTGTATTATTTATTAGTGAATTAATGTATTATTTGTTAGTAAACATTCCCATATTGAAGAATTATGCAAAAACATCTTTGAGAGTATCTATAACAGATCTCACAGGCAGGACCCTTTTAACTTGGTGACCTACACCATTACTTCATGTAACAGTTGTGAAACTTGTGATAGCGGAAGGAACTACTTTTCCCACCCCCAATAGGAAACCCCCATATGATTATATGGAGCAATTGTGGGCTATGATAACTGCAAATATTCTCTGCAACACATTGCTTCAGGTGAACATCTGTCTTCCAGCTGAACATGGTTTGCTTTCTTGAGAAAATCTTTAAACTTAATACTGTGAATAGTTATCAGGTCATTTCTACAATCGATTCCAAGGCTGACTAGTAATCTTTTGAATCTAAATCTAGTTTGAGACAATATTGTGTTGTCTAGAAGGCCATCTTTTGGGGAATCTGCTAACACATGAGGGATAAATGTTGAATGGAGAGAGGCTAGCACACAGTCCTGCCTTAACATTGGAGCGGTGACCTTTGGAATAACACCTGACTTGGGTGGTACAATTCAAAGATCTCACTACAAACAACAAAGGTGGGGAGGTCAATGGATACGTCTTCCAGTTTCTATCATAAGATTCTATAAAATTCCTTGTGAGTGAACTGGACAGTTCTTTTAGCAATATGAAACTCAGAAAATCATCCAGTGTGGAAGAAGGTTCTTTAAAGCCAAATTCTTTATTTGTTGCCAATATCAGAAGAATTAACCCAGTTTTTCTGTTTGATTGCAAGATAAACAAAACAATTATCTTGATAACAAGACTACATTTGCCCCCTTTCCATTCTCTTTCTACTTGCAGGTGGAGACCTTCCTTTTACACAGAACACTGGGCATTATATCCCTGTGGCAGAAGGTCTTTTTGATTATAATGTATGGTTTTTTTAATATTATTGCTATATTTTTATGCTATTAATCACTTTTTAAACCAGTGGTTCCCAACCTTTTTTTGACCAGTGACCACTTCACTATGGACCACTTTGACCAGGGACCACTCTCCAACATTAATACCAAAAGAGTTACAAATCAGTTTTTGGTCAACTTAGTTTTGGTTTGGTTATTTGAGGTGCTGATTCAGAAAGTTGCATTGGATAGACCACATCAGCTCCAGTCTCTGATATAGAACATATGCCAAGCAGTAGTCACCATCTGCTTGCTCACAGAAAACCATATTTAACAAGCCTTGGCTATATAAGAGGGTTTTGCAAGACCAGTTGCTTTAGTTGCAATGGGGTAGTAACAGTGAGACGGTAGACCATATTTTAGGTATTGCACACCACTGGTGGTCCACGGACCACAGGTTGGGAACTACTGTTTTAAACTAATGTTTGAATATTGTTGTTTAAGTGCCTTTAGCATTTGTATTATCTATTGTTTAAATGTAATTTCATTTTAACAGGTATTGTAATTCACCTTGAATTTCATTCTATGGAAAAATAGTAATCTAAATTAATTTCACAGATTCCCAATTAACAAAGAAGAGACTTGTTGTGTGTCTTCAAGTTACAGACTTTTAGATTGTAATTAAAGTCAGATCTTGTATTTATTTCTTTATTTATGACATTTCTACCCTGTCTTTCTCCACCTCAGAGGAGACCCAAGGTGCTTACACTTAGGCAGCTATTTGATTCCTTCAAAAACAATATACAATTAAAATAAGCAGTTTAAATAGAATTATAAAATACATAAAACATTTAAAACATATAAACAATACCTTCACAGTTAACCACGTTATCCAAAGTCATAGTTTGGGCTGTTCCCATAGTCATTGCACATAATTTATCTTTTGCACAAGATCTCCAAAGGCTTGATGAAAAACCACGTTTTCACTTTCTTACAGAAGGTCCCTAGGGAGGGAAATCCACAGACAAGGGGCAACCACTGAGAAGGTCCTGTCTCTCGTCCCCACCAGCTGTGTCTGTGAAGGAGGCAGGACTGTGAACAGCCCCCCCCCCAGACAATCTTAAGCTCCAAGATAGTTCATAGGGAGAGATCCATTTGGACAGGTAAGCTTGTACTGTTCTTACATAAAGAAAATGGTAGTGGAAGAGAGGTTGGGGAAAATGGCGGCTTAGCCAGAGCCACAACTCTTCACTCGCTAATCATCGAGCAGCACAATTAGAGAAGAATACTGACAACAAACTGATAAGTCACTGCCAAATCACTCTTATCTCGGAGGGAGTTTTGGACTTAACCAGCAACACTCCATTAATCAACCTGAAGAGAAATAAACGAAGAAAAAAACAAGAAGGGTGAGAAAACAAGCTGACCTGTTTAGCCTTCTATGGCTTCCAGAAGCTGGAGCAGCATTTGTATTATAACTTGTCCTACAATCGTTGTTCTGGTCTCTGCAAAGCACCATTCTACGACTGTTTTTCTACTACAGGGTGGAAGGCTGTGATTTCCTCTCCCTGCCTTCATTCCTAACCCTGTGGCTGTAGTTTAAAACGCTGCCATTTGTTTGTTGTGCCGTTTGTTTGTTGTTGTGAGTTACCCTGTGCTGAGAAGGAGTTGAAATAAAGGCAAAAGTGAAAGGGAGTAAGAAGAAGGTGCAAGGTGCAAGGAACAAGAATAATAAAGTAAGGCAGTGACTGAAGTTCAAGGGTAGATTCAGCTGACCTCTCACGGAAGCAACTGACAAAAAAGTTGCCAGTCAGTGAAAGTACATCAACTACTGGAGATTACTCCATATATCTTTGACTGGACTTCACCTTGACACTGGGTTTTGCTTTAACTCTCATAGTAACATAGATTTTTGTATTTCACAAGCAAACCAATTGAGAATTTTCAGCATTTAGGTCATTTTACAAGGGATATGCAAAGTGTAAAGTGTTTGGGATAGTTGCTCTCCCTTATTTTTATGATTCTTTTATTTTACTATTAGCTGCTCTAAAGATTTTGCAATCTTACTACTTACAATTTTACCATTTTTATTATTTTAAGTATTAATTCAATGAAACATATATCTTGAATGTATTCTCCTGTTTTTTTTAATAATTTGAAAGTAAAAGTAGTAATGTCTTTGTACAAAAACCAGGAGTATCAAATAATTCAGACTTTGATTTTAGGCATAGTTAAACTCTCAAAGCCATAGGATGGGCTCTACACGGGCCCAGTCACGTAAAGCCTCTGCTCTTAAAACTCTGCCAACTCTTGTCCAAAAATCAATTTTAGAATACTATGACCCAAAAAATGCTGAGAAAGAATCAATAGTAAGTGAGCACCAGTTGAATCAAGAATTTACAGATCTCACCACATTTGACAGAGCAAGTACCACAAACACTGTTTACACTGCAATGGAGACCAGAGATGATGGTGAAGAAGCGGAATCTACCTCCCTGTTCTCCCTTAACGAAGGAGCTGCAAATTGGTCCATTGACCCAGGCCTAACAGAAGTGTCTCCCTCACCAGCATTAAAAAGACAATCGTCTTCATATAAAGAAATTATAAACACTCTCAAAGAGAGGTCTGGCAGATTTCACCCAGCAGCTAAGGAGAATGCTGAACCCACAACGCATGACCTCATGCGAGACCAATGCTTCTTAGCAGAGCAGACAGCAGCAAAATTATTTCAGAGAATGGATATGCTGCAAAGAGAAGTTTCCGGTCTGAGGGCCACCATCGAAGCTTTGGCTGGGCTGGTAGAGCATGGGATTCTGACTGCGGCACCTCCAGGAAACTACCCAAACCAAGAAATGGAGAGCAGAACTGGATCTGTAGATTGCCGAGCTGACTATGAGCCAGAAGTAGCCAAATTATCTGAAGAAATAACGGGCAAGCAATTAAAGGACATAATGGAGGACTGGAACCTGAACTCCAGGAAATGTCCCCTATTTGGAAAAAACGAGCTATGCCCCAACAGCACAAATTTAACCTCAGTGCTTAGTCTCACTCCCTCAGACTCAAAATTCCAGGTAATAGATGAGTTCCAGGAGAGCCATTCAGACACCCCCCCCCTCCCTGCAACTAAGGACATACAACACAAAAAATAATACTACACTCAATACCGCATTAAAAAACTCCAATATCTCTGCTGTAAAAGAGGCTTCAGTCCCAGGAAGTGAATGCCCTACTCTCTTAGCACTCCAAAAGAGACTCAGAGAAATGGCTGAAGGTAGTGGAGAAGTAGATAACAAGCTCCCCGATCGGCTGAAAAAAACCCCGGCCCCCAACCACAGTCAACATAGAAAGAGACCCCCTAATGGAGGGCAAGTGATTATACATAACTGCATTGTGAAGAAACCAAATGGGACAAAGATATCAGCAAAGGAACACCTAGCAGAGCTACAATCAGTCCTGGGGCACACATAGGACTTAAATTATGGTGTATTCTGTAAACACCTGACACAGAATGGGCAAAGAGGAAGCACAGAACTAACATTCCAGGATCCTGAGGTGAGATGCAAATTCTGGTCCTTATTACACTCTCTCAGTGAAGATCTACTATTTGAACTAAAACAGCCGCAGAATGAAAACAGGCCTTAGCATCCCAAACATCCAGCATCCTGCTTACAGGACAAGCGGGGAAGCCCACCCAGAAATGGAAACTGGAGGGGAGGGAGGAATCATCGTCATAGCACCCCGCCCTTCATTACATATCCAAACAATATCCAGCTACAACAAGAACACAAGATCGGAAGCACAGGACATCATAGGTACATGGTGGATGGAGCATATCTGGGCAGTACTAAACAAGAGTGTGCCCCCGGTCTTTTTCCCAGAAGCTCGGGAGGTCACCACAGTGGGATCCTTGTCGGAGACGAAAGAACTAACACTGAACATCTTCAATCATCCACTAGAAACTCCAGTTGACTGGATAAAAAGCAAATGGGGTTGGATATAGTCTCCTGGAATCTGGCTGGCTGGGAAAATAAAGTGGCAGATAAGGAATTCATTGAAAGTATTCAGAAATTCGACATTATCTGCCTTCAAGAGACCTGGACACATGAACTTAACCCTCTGTTCCTACATGGTCATAAAGCATTTAGTCTCCCGGCTGTTAAAAAAATCAAAAAAGGGTAGAGGAAGTGGTGGTTTGGTGTCCTTTGTCTCAACAGAATTAGCTGTAGAATCCCAGATGGTGGATTTTGGCCTGCAAAACAATTATCTCCTGCCAGTGCAAATAATCACAAATACAGGGAAGTTTTTTTTTCTGTATAAATGTGTATTTCCCCCCTCCTAATGGTCCTATAGTGACTCCCAAAATATGGGATCTAACATTCCTGCTCAAAGAGATACAGGCAAAAGCTCCTACAGCATCAATCCTTATATGTGGAGACATCAATGCCCGGATTGGAGATGCTTCAGAAGGCCTTTTGCAACCCATAGAGCTAGATTTGGAGGATATTTTTCTAACTTCACATACCTCTGTGGATGACAAATATAATCAGCAGGGTATTAAACTTTTAGAATTCATATACCATCACAGCTTATATACTTTGCACGGGAGTCCAAAGGACTTATCTAGAGGCTATTACACATATCTGAGCAAACGAGGCGGCACATCATGGTATCACCAGGGCTGTTCCCCCAAGTAAATACCTTTGACATCCTGGAATGCATAGAAAGTGACATAAAGAAAATATTATTCCCTCCATTCCTTATTCCTAATGGAGGGAATAAAAGTGAGAAGATTGTATTCAACTTTTAGGGCCAACCAGCTCAGCTTTGCCTTCAGGTAATAACGTAAACGATATATCCATCATCGGGTTTTGCTGTGAGTTTTCTGGGCTGTATGGCCATGTTCCAGAAGCATTCTCTCCTGGCGTTTTGCCCACATCTATGGCAGGCATCCTCAGAGGTTGTAATGTCTCACAATCTCTGAGGATGCCTGCCATAGATGTGGGTGAAACATCAGGAGAGAATGCTTCTCGAACATGTCCCTACAACCTGGAAAAGTCACAGCAACCCAGTGATTCCGGCCATGAAAGCCTTTGACAACACATTATCTATCATCACTAAAGCATATTTTGGTTCTAAAACTTCAGATTGAGTTCAGTGCTTAATAGTACAGTTGATCTTCCACATTTGCAGGTTTTATCTTTTATGGATTTGATTATTCACAGATTTGATTAATATATTCTCTCTAGGAATCTCTGGGTTTTCCAGTACAATCCTATAGCCAATGTCTACTGGAAGTTGGCCATAGTGTCATGCTGGACAACTTTTTTCTAGAAAGGTGCTCTCTCAAGTAAAATAAAAATATAGCTTACAAAAAAATCATTGTTTTTTCACTTTTCCAGGGGTCCTGCGTCCATAGCCATCTTGAAAGTTGAAAGCCTATTGTAGTCTTAAATCTTATTAAATTCAAAGTGATTTGGTCATGCCTAACTTTATTGAGATTGTACTTTTGTGCCCCTTACTTTAGAAACTGATGCATTAAGATAAAATCAAAGTTACCTACTTATAACAAATAACAAACCTCCAAATATTTACATTTTGTATTTGGGTATTGTCTTCACATCACATGTTTTTGTTAAAACTAAGCTACTTCTATAAGCAGCGTCCAATTGTGGTCTTCTGCTGGCAGAATATTAAAATCCAGCAGGAATGAGAAGAGTCATCGCCAGTTCCCACTCGAGTTCCTTTTGTATCCCAAAAATCTGTGTCAAAGAGGTGAGAATCCCTCTGGAGCAGGCATGGGCAAACTTCGGCCCTCCAGGGGTTTTGGACTTCAATTCCCACAATTCCTAACTGCTCCAGAGCCAATTTTCAGTCAGATCCAACAAAAGAAAAGAAAATCCCATTGCTCTGGCACTACAATGCCCATTCCACACTGGACTGAGACATATATTTTATTCGGAAATGCAGAAAGCACTCCACAAATAGAATTTACTATAGCCTCTTGGCGGGCGAAACATTATTACCGAATTGTGATAAAGAACAGTTGCTAATACTCCTAAAAGCTTTTAGTTTTACATGAACAAACAAGACCAGGTATTGTAGCTTTTTAATGAAGTTACTACATCATTATGTATATCTCTATCAAGATAAGAGTCTTTTGAAAAGCTTTGTGTTGTAACATCAGCAACCAATCTGCTAGTGCTGACAGGTCCAAAGTGTTGTATACCACAATTTTCCTGAAATAGCAAAATCTTTCACTGGAAATAGTAAAACAAGCTGATAAGTTTACATCTTACTTTGTTGCAGTCATTCATTTAAAAGGTCTCATTTTTTTTAATAGCAGAACAATTTTTAAATAATATTTTTGAATGTAAAATACATGTTTAAACAGAACTGAAATATATAGAAAGCAGCACTGTTGAGACAATGCAACATCCACACAGATAGATGGGATATTTAGCTGTCTTTGTGTGTCCCTGTGTGAAATGGCTTTTTAAAGAAATATCTGCTGTGCCAAAAATACATAAAATAAACAGTAGGCAAACTTAGGGGCAGGGTTTAGCACAGCGGGTTAAACCGCTAAGCTTCAGAAAATCCTGCTGGTTGAAAGGTTAGCAGTTCAAGCCTGGGTCAGGGTGAGCACCCGCTGTCAGTCCCAGCACTCTGCCCACCTAGCAGATCAAAAGCAGAAATATGAGTAGATAAATAGGTACTGCTTTAAAGCAGGGAGATAATAAAAAGTGATTCAATCGAGAAGATGTCTAAAGACAACAAAGCCCCTCAACATGAAAGATGGAGTGACAGCACCCCCCCCCCCTCCCTGTGGCCAGAGTCAAGCACAGCCTCCGGATGCCAGAAATTGAAAAGATGGGAAAAGCCTTTACCTCTGTCCTTGTTAATTGATTAACAGCATTGGATGTTTGCTGTATATGTGTTCTGTAAGCCACCCTGAGTCCCCTCAGGGAGACAGAGCAGAAATATATTATTATTATTATTATTATTATTATTATTATTATTATTATTATTAAAGTGGGAACTAGTCAGGATGAATTAAATGTATACAAGGACTAACAGGAATTTATCTTTTTTTCCCTTGGATTATCAGACCCAGCTGTGGCATAAAATATTTAGAAACTTTTCAAGTAATGTGGATGGCTAGAAACTTACAATTGTACATTGCATAAACAACCAATAGTTAAGCCCACTGCGATTAATAATCTTTTATTTGATGTAGATTTTTCTACGTAAAAATGAAAACTACAGTGAATCTATTAGCCTTTACAACAGGCATGGATGAACTTGTGCCCACTAGGTGTTTTGAACATCAACTCCCACAATTCGTAACATCCTCAGGCCGCTTCCTGAGGCTCGAGGCTGTTAGGAATTATGGGAGTTGAAGTCCAAAACACCTGGTGGGCCCAAATTTGCCCATGCCTGTTTTACAATGTCACAAAATCCTCTAAAATGCACGATCCACATGTAGACTGTTTTTGTTTTTGTTTTGGTTCTCCATTGCAAATATTTTGTATGTCAGTGGTTCTCAACCTGTGGGTCCCCAGATGTTTTGTCCTTCACTCCCAGAAATTCTAACAGCTCGCAAACTGGTCAGGATTTCTGGGAGTTGAAGGCCAAAACACCTGGGGACCAACAGGTTGAGAACCACTGCTGTGTGTCAAAGATTATACACCAGACTTAAATAGGATATTGTAGTTTCCAAACTTGATAATGGCACCTCAAGCCCCTACAGCACTATATATTTGTGCGAAAATATTCCAATACTAAATATACAGATTTTGAGGAGTATATTAGGCTTGTGTACTGATTCGGTTTGGTCGGCCAATCTGGCTTGTTCGGCTTGTTCAGCTGACCATAATGGTAAAGGCTCAGCCACAAGGTTTTTTTCTTTTTTTGCCAAAATGGCCCATGTGACTGCTGGGTACGGCTTCTTCCCTTCTATTTGGGAGCACAAGGCGCATACTTCCATAACCCTGTTCCTCAAACCCAGACTCCTTCAAAAGGAAAAAAAGAAAAGGGTCCCAGGAAGGATGCTTTTTTAACCTCATTCTTCAAACCCAGACTTCCTTAAAAGGAAGAAAGCAAAGAGTCCCAGGAACGGAAAGGGGAGCCTTGTAAGTTCCCTATTCCTGCCACTGTCTTCCTGGACTGCCTAGCCGAAAACAGAGATTTCCATTAGCCAATTTTTGGGAGGCTCCCAAAAACAGATCTGGGTACCCAATGAAATTCAAATACCAAAACCTGATTGCCTTCCAGCCAAGTTGCACAAGCCTTGAGTATATGACTGATAACATTAAAACCAACAAACAGGATTTCTTATCCAAAAATGCTTGGATTTTGGATAAGAGATCCTGTAGTATTCCATAGAATTTTGATTACTTTTCAGGTTTTGTAATACTTGCATATGCAAATGAGATATATTAGAGATGGGGCCCAAGTCTAAACATGAAATTCATTTATGTTTCAAGCAAATCTATATAAATAAAAATGTAATGTTCATTTGTGGGATTAACATAACTCAAAAAGCACTGGATGTATTGTCATGAAATTTGGACGCAGTACACCTATCAGGCCAACAAGTGACCATCACTAATAAAACCACTGAAAAACACAGTGGAAGGGACTTAAAAACCCAAAAAAGCAAAACGATGCTACAGCGCATGCGCAAAATGACTCCCCCTGGCAAACAAATCACACAATAGCATATCCATACTCTCTTCCAGACTACAGTTTCCAGCATCCCCTAGACCAGGCCCTTTAGGAGAGGAGGATGATCCAAATGCATTGCTTCCAAACTGCAAGATTTCTTCTTGGATTTCTTTGAGAGCATCCCAATCCCTGCATATTTCCAATTTCCTGTTACTGGACTGCAACTCCCAGCAATTTCCAGATAGATAAGATAGATAAATAGAGATCAATAGGTAGGTAGATAGATCAGGAGGACTGCTGGGAGTTGCAGTCCAAGAATAGGTAGAGAAGGAAGAAATGAGAGAAAGAAAGGGGGGGAGGGAAGAGGAAGAGAAGGAAGGAAGGAGAGAATGAAAGAAAAAAAGGGAAGGAAGGAAGGAGAGAAAGAAAGGAGGAGAGAAAGAGGGAGGGAAAGTTAGCCACAGCAACACATGGCAGGTACAACTAGTATTTTATAATTTAATACACAAAATTTCAAATAATTCTGTCCATAGAACAACGTTTGTGTACACTGAACTATCAAAATACAAAGGTGTTGCAGCTGAAGAAAATGGCAGCTCTGTGGAAATATAATGTTGAGAGCATTGCTTAGGCCAGTAACTGTTTTTCAGACAAAAATGGCCCCAAATACCCCCCCCCCAACCCATATGCAGTGAATCCCCAATCGCATAGCCATCCTCGCTGTGAACTTCTGGGGAGTGTCGTCTGAAAAAGTAACATTTTGACGCTTTGAATGTGAGGCAACACAATTCCAAATATCTACTTGCTGGTGACAAACAACAGGGGAGAACCCTTGTCTTCATTTCCAATCATCTGCAAACTTTTAATTGGCTGGATCCAAAAGGATATACCGTTGTACGTTCATGTGAAATGTGTGTACAATAATAAATATTCCAATTCCAGTTAAATAGCAATTTAAGTGAGTGAAAAATGTAGTTTGAAGAGCACAGTTGAGACTTAGGGATTTCCTTTTCTTGGCAATGTATGGCTACTTGGTTAAATATTAGTGAAGAAGTAAATGTTTCTTTTCTCATAATTGCTTCATAGTATATTGTTGTACTCAAACCAGTTACTTTTGGGGTTACAAGGCCTTGACACTTAAAAAAAAAAGGCAACACAGTCTTTTCAATGGTAGATATAAGGAAGATAATCAGAAAAGTGGCCAAAGGGACTTTAGAATGTGGTCTTAAGCAAAATAAATTTAGATAGACTTTGGTCTGGTCTTCATGTATCCTTTTATACTGGTATAAACATGTCCTCAGTAATTTTTAACTTTCAAGATTTCTCACACTAGTTTCAATTATAATTACAGCTCACCTTCCCTATTCTCTGGTTCTGCACCCATGGAGTCAACCAACCTTGGTTTGAAAATATTTTTTAAAAATAGATTCCAAATAGGAAACTTTGACTTTGCCATGTGCCAAGCAGTATGCTCATTAGTAGGCATGTCCTGTTGTAGCCCCTCACCATTTCACAGATTCTCGGGCTCTCTCTGTCATATATTTGAATTATTTGCTATTTTATATAAAAGACATTATTTTACTATGCCATTGGGACTCAAGTATCCACAGAGTTTTGTATCTATAGCAGTGATTGTCAATCTGTGGGTCCCCAGATATTTTGGCCTACAAGTCCCAGAAATCCCATCCAGCTTACCAGTTGTTAGGTTTTCTGGGAGTTGAAAACCAAAATATCTGGGGACCCACAGGTTGTGAAGCACTGATCTATAGCAAGTCCCAGAACCAAGTCCCAGCAGATTCCAAATACCCACTGTATTTACACTGATTCACTTACAACCCTTTTAACCCTTCCAGATAGGTACTTCCAGATGAACAGCTCCTATTGGTATCTGTGAAAAGACTGTGTAGTTGTTCTGTCGCAGGCATGGGCAAACTTGGGCCGTCCAGGAGTTTTGGACTGCAACTCCCACAATTTCTAACAGCCTGTAGGCTGTTAGAAATTGTGGGAGTTGAAGTCCACAACACCTGGACGGTCCAAGTTTGGCCATGCCTGTTCTATCATCTCTCCTTAATGAATTTCTTTAGAGTTAAATGGGATGGGAGGGTTAATCTTTTACTCTGATTATACAGATTCAATCAATTAGATATTATGTTTGGAATGCCTTTTTAAAAACTCTTTGAAATGCCGTGGTTTGAAGCATTTCTTCAGCCCCCCCCCCCCCCACCGGTAGCATCCCAAATTTCTTGAACATCAAACATTTTTTTCCTATCTGAAGATAGCCATCTTTCTTAAAATATGCTTCCAATAGCATTTCTAATAGCCCCCCTGGTAGCACAGCTGAGCTGCTGAACTTGCTGACCAAAAGGTTGACAGTTTGAATCCAGGGAGCGGGGTAAGCTCCCGCTGTTAGCCCCAAATACCAATCTTTTACATTGTTGATTGGATTTTGTGCAAAATTAGTGATATCTCTGCAGTTTCCTTACATAAAGTTGGGATTTGTATATATACATATTGGGAACCGTATATAGGGTTTTAATCAATAGCAAACCAAAATGATAAAGTAAGAGCACTTGAAAGCCATGCAGACATCATGATCTGATAATCCACTTCTTCCAATGAGAAACCAACGATTTGTTAACAAAGGCGAGTTGCTAACAACTTGTACATGGGTGTGCCATTACATGTTGAATACAGGGAGGAAAGTGTTGTTTATGTAGCTCTACCAGAGCTACCCACACTTTCCTCCCCTTTTTGCTGTTATGATGCACATAGACAAAAAAGTACGAGTGAAGATGATTTGAGCCTGCTTGTGGAGAGAAAAAGTGGAGTATAAATAACCATCATAATGATGATGATGATGATGATGATGATGATGATTGAAATTCCATATTACAAAAGGCAGAGTTTGTAGATTCTTTGTATAAGGCTTCCTATGGGTTTCTCACGAAATGGACCTTGTGTCATTTGATGGGATCCATAGGAACCAGATTGCAGAGAGTGTTAGAGATGGGATAGTTTACTATGTGATAAGTTCATTGCTTTGTCACCCAAATAGTAGTCATTAGAGATGAGGAGATTAGGGGGTGGGAGATGTTTGGCAATATGGGGATTTTTCAGTGAAGTCTACATGTTGGAAGCATAACCACCTCAGTTTTAAGAGTCTCTGCAATTTAGAGGTGTCTCCACATTGTTATTTCAAGTAAATTTAAGTCTCATGTGTGTGACAAGATTTGTACCATTTGACACTCCAATTATTTGTCACATTTTAGCAATCTCTGCAAATGAAGAAATTCACTAAAACGTACACGAATTTCCCCTATAGGATGCTGTAACAAGGAGTTTGTTGTCAATTGCAAATCAAACATGACAGTTAAGTTTACTAGGGTCAATCTAGAGTTCAAAGTTCCAGAAACATGTGTTTATTCACATCTGCCTTCCTCACATATGAAACACAGTACCTATTTATTTATTTACTACTAGCCATCCCCTGCAATGTGTTGCTATGGCCCAATCTGTGTATATGTGTTTTGTGTGTGAATATATGTGTCTATATGTGTGTATATGTTTGTGCATATGTGTATATATGTGGTTTTGCGCATGCATTGTAATGCTTTTTTTGGGCTTTTAAAGTCTCTTCTGCTGTGTTTTTCATTCAGTGTTTTTATGAGTGATGGTCACGCGCTGGTCTGATAGGTGTGTTGTGTCCAATGTGGTCGATTCATCCAATGGTTTTTGACTTATGTTAATCCCATAAATGAACATTACATTTTTAGTTATATAGATGCTAGCCATCCCCTGCCACACCTTGCTGTGGCCCAGTCTGTGTATGTGTGTGTGTGTGTGTGTGTATTTGTGTATATGTGTATATATGTGTGCTTGTGTGAATATACGTGGTTTTGCACATGTGTTGTAATGTATTTTTTGTATTTGGCTTTTTAAGTCTCTTCTGCTGTGTTTTTCAGTGTTTTTATGAGTTATGGTCACTCATTGGCCTGATAGGTGTATTGTGTCCAAATCTGGTGTCAATTTGCCCAGTGGTTTTTGAGTTATGTTAATCCCACAAATGAACATTACATTTCTCAACCCTGAGGGGGACTCCAAGGTGGGTTACAGCAGAGGCAATAATTCAATGTCTGAAAAACAATATACATCAAATATACAAATAAATAACATTTCAATTCAAACTTTAAATGGGATTAGGAGCATTAAAGCACATAAAGCATTGCGCACGGGGCATTTTTGCCCCATTTTGCTGCTTTTATGCCCGACTTGCACAGGGCCTTCAGTGCAAGATTACACGATGTATGGCAGGCCCCGCCCACATTCCTCCCAAAGTGGAGGGGAAGCACTGAAAGGCTAGAATCATAGAATGATAGAGTTGGAAAAGACCTCGTGGGCCATCCAGTCCAACCCCCTGCCAAGATGTTGCACTCCAGGCCAGGAAAGCCCTCTGACTTTAAACACCATACAGCTGAGTAAAAATGTACGCAGTTTATTGAAGATATTTAAAAGCAATAGCAGTAAAAAGCACTCCACAAAAAACAGATAAATCCAATTAGATAGAAAGATAGATAGAAACAAATAGTCCAGGAAATTAGTCCATCAGAGTTCATGAAAACAAATACAGAAACTTCCAAGGTAAACCCCCAAAACTTGAACAAGAAACAAACAAGGCACTTAGCACAGGAATCGATCCAAGGCAAGGCTTCCAGGGACCTGGGAAGAAGTCTTGTCTCAATTCCAATGCCACTTCGTCTGGCTACAGATTCTGTACTTGGCACTTTTATCCCCTAATCTATATCCCAAGCGGCCAGGAATGGGTTTCTTTTCAGCCTTGACTCTGTTATTAATCTCTCTCGGAGTCTGGCAGAGCGCCCGAGAGCTTGGTTTGTTTGTCTGTGCTGACTGAAAGTATTCCTCCTATCTACTGGCTCATTCATTTCTGCAGCTGACCCAGGTGCCGAGCTTTTCCCAGGCTCAAAGCCTTGGGAATTCTCTGGTAGCAATTCAGGCCCTTTTCTAGGGACCGTACCATCATCCCCAAATCTTTCAGGAACATTCTCATCAGAAAAGTCACTTTGAACAGGAATCCCATTGTCATTCTCTGCATCTAGAGCATCCTCATTATTAGAAACATCTTAGATACATGAACCTCGTTTTCACTCCCAGCATCCAGAGTGCCCTGATCATTAGGCACAATCACAGCTGAACTCCAACACAAGAAGCAGGAAAATTGGATTCAATTTCTCCTCCACTATGGGGAGGAAAGTGTTGTTTGGGTAGCTCCAACCTGCATTTTCCTTCCCCTTTTGCCATGTGATGGTAGAATGGGTGGTAGGGCAATGCGCATTGCTGCCCTTTCTGCCATTTGATGGGGGAAGGGAATGCACCACAAGCTGCCCCACACGTCTCCCTTTTAGCAGCACAATGGCATGGCTCAAAAGGGCCATGCGAAGAGGTCCAAAGAGAAATCACTATCTCCACTCCAGCAGTTAATAATGTACTGCATTTTTATGTAGAGTGCCACCTTGTGACTCAAAAGAGAATACGGTATAACTTCCCGCAGGGGATTGTTACATGTCTACTTCATCACACTAGAGAACGAATCTACTTTAATTCCGGTTTCTGCCTCCTGCAGAATTCTGTGGTTTGTATTTTAGTGAGGCTGTTAAATGTCCTCCTTAAACTACAAGCCCCAGGATTCTGCAGGAGGCAGCAACCGGATTTAACATGGATTTATTCTCTAGTGTAATGATTCTCAACCTGTGGGTCCCCAGATGTTCTGACCTTCAACTCCCAGAAATCCTAAGTGCTGGTAAACTGGCTGGGATTTATGGGAGTTGTAGGCCAAAACACCTGGATCCCACAGGTTGGGAACCACTGCTCTAGTGTGATGAAGTACTTAGGGGACAACTGCCACAGGGTGACACTCATAGTGGGAAAATTTATCACAGTGGTAATAAGGCTGAAAAAGAAACTACCTGGGATAAGGGTATTACTTGAAACCATGTATATTAATCTTGGACAATGAGATGGGTGAATTTATTAACGACTGTTTGTTCACTGATGGGTCTATGAATCATAATAAGTATTGTTGTTGTATTTGGTTGATGCCATTAGTGGGTGTTTTTTTTAAAAAAAATAGCATGCTGTACATATGCTAAAGAGATATACAATCTAATCTTGCTTTTGTTATTTTATGGTAAGATATGTTTATCTGATCCCTGTAATCCAGTGGGTATCTGTTAGTCATTTTTCTGCTTGTTTGAATGTTACAAAATTTAATAAGTTGGTTTATGCCTTTCTTCATCTTTTGGATGTTAGTAGATTATCCATGGAGTTAAATAGGAGGGTTTTTTAAATGGCCATTGCGGGTGGTAGTGGTTATAGCCCACATCATACTTTAATAAATAGTAATAGTAGTAGTAGTAATATAAAGACTGTGGTACAAGCCTACTTTAATAAATTGTAATAGTAATAATAATAATAATAATATAAAGACTGTGGCACAAGCCAGCAAAGGTGGTCCCAGTGGTGATCGACACACTGGTTGCAGTGCCTAAGGACCTTGGTCTTCACTTAAAAACAATAGGTGCTGACAGAATTACCATCTGTCAACTGCAAAAGGCCACCCTACTCAGATCTGCATGTATTCACCAATATATCACACAGTCCTAGACACTTGGGAAGCGTCCAACGTGTGATCCAATACAATAACCAGCATAGTGATCTTGTCTGCTGTGTACTAATCTTGTTATGTATCAAATAATAATAATAATAATAATAATAATAATAATAATAATAACTTAATTTGTATCCCGACCCATCTCCCCAGAGGTACTTGGGACGGCTTACAAGACAGCAACAATGCAAACAGAAACAACATAAAATATACAGCCAATAACCTAAATCAATAACATAAAATATACAGCCAATAACCTAAATCAGCAACAATAACATAAAATATACAGCCAATAACCTAAATATTTTGGACTTCAACTCCTACAATTCCTAACAGCCTAGCGGCTGTTAGGAATTGTGGGAGTTGAGGTCCAGAACACCTGGAGGGCCCAAGTTTGCCCATGCCTGATATATATGGTTGTGGCCTATTATGGTTGTAATTCAGAGTATTTTGCAGTTATTTCCTTAGTAAACAGGCAATTAAATCCAATTCATTTGATAAAAACCTGGTCCTGGGAATGATGAAAACAGCTTGAACGGATTTGTAGATATGAATCAGCACAGCCGCCTACATTTTTTAATTCTCCTCCAGGCAAAGCTGTGCTGGGGCCTGTCAGGATGAACACCTGCATTTCAGAATTTACCAGTGCATTTACTCAAACGAGTCAAGTTACCTGAGGCTAAAACTACCACAATTCTATAGAAATGCCATGGTTTAAATATCCTGCACATTTTTTTTAAAAAAGAATAATGTTAGCATTAATATTTCTTGCATGCATTACTTTTCTTTTAATATCATTGGGAAATTTAATATAGTATATAAGATTTTCTTTTCAGATAATACAGTACTTTTTGCTTCTTATTAATAGAAGATCAAATTAACATTTGCGCCCTGTGCGTAACAATAGCAACAACTGTGGGAGCCTGAAATATTACAATTCAATCAGAAATTAACCTTGGTGCTTCTTTAGAAAAGGTACACAGAATTGGGTTGCTGTCAGTTTTTCAGGCTATATGGCCATGTTCCAGAAACATTCTTTTCTGTATTCTAACACTATCACTCCCTCTGGTGCTAACCCTTAACTCAAAATGCTGCTCTTATGTCAAAGCAAAACCTGGGCTGAGTGACAACTCTTAACTCAAAATGCTCTTAAGTTGGAACACTCTTAAGTAGAGGTTCTACTGCATTGGGAAATGTGGACGGAAGCATGTGAAGTCTGGTATAGTGATGTGCATATGCCATCTTGAAGGCCTTTGTGCTCTGTAATAATACTCAATTGCATTAGAATATTGTCTGGGTTTAAGAATAAGTCCTGGAGTAAAAATCTTTACCTAAATTGAAGCTCCAACCCCATGTTTCAATTACTGCCATACTTCAGAATGCATACTTCAGAAACAATATAAAAAAGTGAAAAGTGAAAACATGCCCTCTGACGTGTATAATTACTTGATATTTGTTGAATCAGCTGTTGAATCATCTCCACTGGCTGCCAGGCTGCTACCGGGCTCAATTCAAAGTGCTGGCTTTAGCCTATAAAGCCCTAAACGGTTCTGGCCCAGTCTGTCTATCTGAACGCATCTCTCCCTACGAACCCCCCAGGAACCTAAGATCGTCTGGGGAGGCCCTGCTCTCGATCGCGCCTGCTTCGCAGGCACGTCTGGTGGGGACGAGAGACAGGGCCTTCTCTGTGGTGGCCCCCCGGCTGTGGAACTCCCTCCCCAGGGATATTAGATCAGCCCCTTTCCAAAAAAGAGTAAAAACTTGGCTCTTCGAGCAAGCATTCGGAACCACGGAGTAAACAGATAAACTAGAGTTGGAAATTGACCCAGGAATGGCCAAGACAATGTAACGGATGAAGTTTGAACAGAGGACATAGTTTCTTTTTAAATTGTTATTATGCACTGTCATTTATGTTTAATTGCACTCAATGTTTTTGCTTTATTAATGTATGTGTTTTGTTTCGGCATCAAATTGTGCCGACTGTGTATACCGCCCTGAGTCGCCTTCGGGCTCAAATGGGCAGGATAGAAATAATGTAAATAAATAAATAAATAAATATTTTTAAATAACATGGCTACCTTTATAATATGTTTAATATCTGTAATCTTAAGTGTAGCCCCGAAGAAGTCCAACTGAAATGCACTGAGCTTTTTAAATAAGTAAGAAATAAACAATGGCCATCTATCTGCTTATAGAGTTCTCTCTCCTTTTTTGCTTTGGCTTCTTATATGTATTTTTCTTTGGTCATACTTGGTGATACAAGAAATTAATTCTTACTCAGTGCAAGCTATATGTCTCAGGAGGATGCACGTGTTTCCCTGACATTAATTACCATATCCTTAGCATAAAGGTCATAGGAGTTTTGGGATTAACATTTGGGTGGACTGTGGATCATGCAATCCTGGAAGAACAAGAGATGAAGGATGGGTTCATCACTACACGAACAAACATAATAGTGAGTCATCACCTGTCTCATCCTCATGGCTCAGCTTGGTGGTTGACACACATTGGAAAACAATATATTGTTTCAGTTAATGGACTCTACAACCTTCTCCTCAAGAGAGAAAACATGTATGAGAAACTGTAACCTTTAAAACAAGAACATGGGCAATCCAGATTCTAGACATAGATTAATTGAGTGATCTTGAGACAGTTGTTGAGACTGGTTCTGATGATAAAATGTGGAAGAAGAAAGCAATATATATTTATTTCATTTCATTGGAGGAACGGATAGTGATCTTATTTGCTGTGTACTAATCTTGTTGTGTTTATAACAACAGCAACAACAACAGCAACAACAACAACAACAACAACTTTATTTCTGTCTTGCCTTATCTCCCAAAAGGGACTCAGGGTGGTTTACAACAGAAATTGGCAAACATTCAATGTCAAGAAAAACATGACAAAACACTTCATATCAGGGACAGTCAAATAAACAACATCAAGGTATACTTATAAAACAACTCAAAAATAAGAAATGAAAAATTTAAATAAACAAATAGAACAATTGGGGCACAGATTTCCCCCAAGGGTATCATTTTGAGATACAAATAATTGTTATCATTAGTTTCATCTCTTCATTCACCTCCTTCCTGTCTTCAAAATAAAATAAAATAACTTTGTAGTAGTAAAACGGATGTATAGTCAGCCCTCCAATTTCATTGGTTTAACTTTTGTGGATTTGATTACTCTATTTGCGTACCTAATTAATATGTCCTCCAGTGGAAGTTGATCACAGAATCATACTGGATGACTTAGAAATTCCTAGAAAACTGTTTTCTAAGGCTAAAGAAATTGGACCTTTAATCTGTGTGTTTTTTTTCTAATCTGTGTTTTTGTTTTTGTTTTTGCTGGAGTCTACTTTTGCCTGAGTCTACTTTTGCTTATGAACAAATGGGAAGAGCGCATTGTATTGCCTTTGTAATAGTTCAGTTTCATTTTTAATTTTTTTTTTTTGTCTTTCGACTGCTGGGTGATAATCTGAATATTCTTTCATGGACATACTATTTAAAATTCTGTATTTGTGGAGACAGAGCTATCAGTTTTTTCCATTTGTTATCATTTTACAAGAAGGCGGCAAAGACTCTATAGAAAAAGGAATTAAGAAGCTAGCTGTACCTTTAGCTAATTATATAATTGTGTTGACACTGTTTTATCTACTGCATTCCAAAAGTTACAGTTGAATCTTCCCCATTTAACTACATTGTTGCACAATGGTACTTTTCCATAGTTGCATCTATTTGAAGGGGAAAACATTACTTGGGATATGTAGGGAAAAAACTATATTTATACTCAGGTACACATTTTTTATTATTTATTTATTTACTTACTTTATTCGTATACCGCTCTTCTCAGCCCTTAGGCGACTCAGAGCGGTTTACAACAATTTAGGTATACACAATACAAAATCATTACGCATTTAAAAGCAATAGCATCACAAATCATTAAACATCAATATCAATACATCACTACATCAATATAACAAATCCATCAGGTCTCATCAATGAAATCAGAATCCAAACTCGTTATCCAATATTCCGTGTTCCGATAGTCAGTCAATCAATCACACTGCTTAGTCGAATGCCTGTTCAAACAGCCAGGTCTTTACTTTCCTCCGGAATGCCAGCAAGGAGGGGGTCGATCTAATATCTGCAGGAAGGGCGTTCCACAGCCGAGGGGCCACCACTGAGAAGGCCCTGTCTCTCGCCCCGCCAGGCGTGCCTGTGAAGCCGGCGGGATTGAGAGCAGGGCCTCCCCAGACGATCTTAACGTCCTAACTGGTTCATAGGAGGAGATGCGTTCGGACAGGTAGGTCGGGCCAGAACCGTTTAGGGCTTTAAAGGCTAAAGCCAGCACTTTGAATTGTGCCCGGTAGCAAATTGGCAGCCAGTGGAGCTGGCGCAGCAGTGGAGTGGTATGCTCCCTGAGTGCCGCTCCTGTTAGCATCCTGGCTGCCGATCGTTGGACCATTTGAAGCTTCCGAGAAGTCTTCAGAGGCAACCCCACGTAAAGAGCGTTGCAGTAGTCTAAACGGGATGTGACTAGAGCATGGACTACCGTGGCCAAGTCAGACTTCCCAAGGTACGGGCGCAGCTCTTTCTAATAATAATAATTATTATTATTACATTAGAACTAAATACCCTCTCAACCTACTGCCTGTGCCTGCTCATTCTACTGCCCAGATATGAACCCAATGAGCAACTGCAAAAAACATGTTCTCCTTATTTTTTGAAAAATGTTTAAATTACACTTGGACCAAGCAGCCATTGAATTGGAAGATGCCTTATATATGTCATTGTATATAACGTAAAGGTTTCTCCTGACATTAAGTCTAGTCATGTCTGACTCTGGGAGGTGGTGTTCATCTCCATTTCTAAGCAAAAGAGCCAGCATTGTCCGTAGACGCCTCCTGGGTCATGTGGCCAGCATGACTGCATGGCTGCATGGAGCGCTGTTACCTTCCTGCTGGAGTGGTACCTATTGATCTACTCACATTTGCATGTTTTTGAACTCCTAGGTTGACAGAAGATGAGGCTAACAGCAGGAGCTCATGCTGCTCCCCAAATTCTAACCACTAACCTTTCGGTCAGCAAGTTCAGCAGCTCAGTGGTTTAACCCGCTGTGCCACCAGGGGGCCCTGTCATCTTATATAGACCATCCTAAATACTTGAGCTGTATGAACTGGTCCTTGCTGGATTTTTGGATATAAAAGTTATATAATTATAGGTCTATAATTATTATGATGCTTATTTATATCTGTTTTTTCTCTCTCCATAAAGAGATTCAAAGCGGCTAACATTAAAAGTATTACTATACAATTTAAAATATACAATTATACAAATATTAAATCAGTATTAAACATCATTAATATTAAAAGCAATTCAAGTTAAAACCATAGTAGCATATAAAACCACAGCAACCCCTGAATTGATCTTAAGCATCTTCATCTTTAAAAGCCTGTCTGAATAAAAAGGTTTTAGCCTGCCCTGCTGCCAGAAGGACAGCAAGGAAGGAGCCATTTTGGCTTCCCTAGGGAGGGAGTTCTAGATTGAGGAGCAGCCACCAAGAAGGAAGTCCCACTCTCTCGTTTCCACCAACTGAGCTTGAGATGGAGGTGGGACTGAGAGAAGGGCCTCTCCTGAAGGTCTCAGGGCCCAGGCAGGTTCATACAAGGAGAAATGGTCAGCCAAGTAGCCTGGACCTGAACCTTCTAGACTAGGCATGGGCAAATGCTGGCCCTCCAGGTGATTTGGACTTCAACTCCCACAATTCCTAACAGCCTACAGGCTGCTAGGAATTGTGGGAGTTGAAGTCCAAAACACCTGGAGGGCCAGAGTTTGCCCGTGCCTGGTCTAGAGCTTTAAAGGTCATAAGCAGCATTTTGATTTAATGCACTTGTGTTTATATTTTGTTGCATGCCCCAAACAACAAAACAAAGCAGACAATAAAAGAAATGTGAGACTGCATTCACAAGTTTCATAAAAGGAGTAGGAACTCCGAATGAGTAGCTCCTATCAGTTGTCATTATATGATATTACAATTCTTAATATTGACAATAAAGACAATCGCTGTGGCTTAAATAACCTGCACTTTATGATAAAAAAGCTTTTGTTGTTTGTTGTTCATTCGTTCAGTCGTCTCCGACTCTTCGTGACTTCATGGACCAGTCCACGCCAGAGCTCCCTGTCGGCCGTCACCACCCCCAGCTCCTTCAAGGTCAGTCCAGTCACTTCCAAGACACCATCCAATTTGCCCTGGCTCATAGATCTTACATTCCAGGTTCCTATGGTGTGTTGATCTTTAGAGCATCGGATTCGTCGTTCACCTCCAGTACCGTCGGCCCCTAGCCTTCCTTTCGGCTTTGAGCTAGCTGCGTCATCACATCTGGGCTAGTTGAACTTATCCTCTGCTCCTCCCCAGTAGCATTTTGGCCATCTTCCGACCTGGGAGTCCCATCTTCCAATGGCATACCGACATATCTCTGGTTGTACTGGTCCATTTAGTTTTCTTGGCAAGGATACTGGGGTGGTTTGCCATTGCCTTCCCCAGGGATCACACTTGGTCTGACCTCTCTTCCACGACCGTCCCGTCTTGGGTGACCCTTCACGGTTTCGCTCATGACATCATTGAGGTGCTCAAGCTCCAGCGCCACAACAAGGCGGTGATCCTTTGCTGGAGAGCTTTTGCTATATGTATTTGCAATTAAGCAGTCACCACTTAGAAAAGAGCAGTATTGGAGAGACTTTTTCCAAGACTTAGCTGAAACTGAGGTGCACGTTCCTGGATGTTCAAAGTACCTTATTGCTGTTCAAAAATCTTATAGGAGATCAGTGATTATATTGTGGGATTATTGTTGGCCCCCTGTATCCACAGATTTTTGCATCCAATACTTGAAAAAAAAAACTTTCAATTCAAAAAAGCAAACTTTGATTTTGCTACTTTAGATTTTAATATGCCATTGTATATAATGGGACTTGAGCTGTAAAAAAATCACAGAGGATATCAAGTGCCCACCGTACAAAGGTAAATACATTTTTTAAAAAAATAATAGGATGTAAAAGCAACACCTGAAACAACCAGGGCATTTAGTTATTAAGGCAAAAAAAATCCTAGCATGCATGCACAATTTGCTCAAATATCCAAAACTACAATGAGTGGCATCTCCAAAATCAGTCACTTTGTTTGCAGCCTTTGTAGGACACATTGACAGGTGCAGATACCTGTCCCACAATACCCGTATTTTCCTGTACTAAAAACTCCACACTGTATGTGGGTACTGCTGTCAGCTTACCAGCATTTTCTCAAGGGTTCATTTGCAATTGCCCTCTGATGTCCTACAATCTGAATCTATGAAACTGCTTGAGACACACGTGCTGACACATAGCATGAATAATAATAATACAGTAGAGTCTCGCTTACTCAACATAAATGGGCTGGCAGAACATTGGATAAGCAAAAATGTTGGATAATAAGGAGGGATTAAGGAAAAGCCTATTAAACGTCAAATTACGTTATGATTTTACAAATTAAGCACCAACACATCATGTTTTACAACAAATCGAGAAAAAGCAGTTCAATACACGGTAACGTTATGTAGTATTGACTGTATTTGTGAACTTAGCGCCAAAACATTGCAATGTACTGAAACAGCTGTGTATCCGGGGGGAGGCAGACTACATTGGATAATACAGAACGTTGGATGAGCAAAGGTTGTATAAGAGAGACTCTACTATACTCAGGTTCTAATAATGGAAATGATCTCATCTTTCATGCCATTCCTATGCTGCAAGTTGCTATCTGTTCTCTATCTACTTTTTTTTTTTTGGCAGAAATGTTATTATTTTTCATGACATAATAAGCAGGATACTTTAGAACAGAGGTTCTTAAACTAAGGCCTGGGGGCCGAATACGGCCCTCCAAGGTCATTTACCCGGCACTTGCTCAGGGTCAACCTAAGTTCGAAATGACTTGAAAGTGCACAACAACAACAACAATCCTATCTCATCAGCCAAAAGCAGGCCCACAATTCCCATTGAAATACTAATAAGTTTATATTTGTTAAAATTGTATTGTTTTAAGTGGGGTTTTTTTGCACTACAAATAAGATATGTGCAGTGTGCATATGAATTCATTCATGTATTTTTCAAATTATAATCCGGCCCTCCAACAGTTTGAGGGACTGTGATCTGGCCCTCTGTTTAAAAAGTTTGAGGATCCCTGCTTTAGAATGTAGGCTATAATTACTTTATATGATTCAATATTCAATGACATCTGAATACAGTATTCTCTCACGACTTTGTGCTTTGCTTTTTGTGGACTCGCTGTTTCGTGGGATTTTGCCTCCCAGTTTATGAATGGTTGCCATTGCCCAGAGAGCGTTCTAATCCCGCCTCCTGGCAATAATGGAGTACAGAAGGGAGTTTCACTCTCACCCTCGGAAGAAAGGCAGCCAATCAAGAGAGATTGCAAAGCAAAGCAGAGATACATAGCAAAAGAAAAAAGTGTGTGGTGCCTTTAAATATCACAGCAACCCACTGAATTAGGATCCTAAATAAACAGATCTACAGTAAATAAAATTTGTTTTCAAATCTCTTTACATGTCTTGGAAAGCAAATAATTCCTTTATAACTGTATAACTAGCAGTCTAATAAGTTGGCAATCAAAGAAAAACGACATTAAAAGTTCCCTTTTAAGTATTGAATCATCATCCCGAGGCCAAGCAGGACCAATTATGTCTAACACCTATCATCTAAGAGTGACCTTGAACTGCCATTTTTTTCTTGAATGACAAACTAGGATGTGGGTGAAGGGCTGGATTGTCATAGTATGAGAGAGAAGAGTTAACCATTTGCTATGGTCTAAATTGAAATTTGTGACTTACATCTAATGGCAATGGAAAGAAAATTACCACTACCTCACAACCTCTGAGGATGCCTGCCATAGATGCAGGAGAAACGTCAGGAGAGAATGTTTCTAAAACATGGCCATATAGCCCGAAAAACTTACAACAATCCAAAATTACTACTATTTATGCTTATGTCATAATACAACCATTTAAAAAAGAGAAGTTACGTATTGGATTTTTAAAAATATGAAGCAAAATGTTGTAATGAAATATGCTTGTACTGGTCAGTTACACTTTCCCCCCAAATAATGCTAATGCTAATGATAATGTTTCCATGGTTGAGTGACAAACTAGGTTTCAAACCCTTGTTTCTCTGAGTCCTTGTACAACGGTGCATTGTTCTGGCTCTCTTTTTCCAAAATACTCTTATTTTTAAAAAGTATTCTGCACCCTTTGCACACTCACAGTATATGCTGGATTTTTTCCATCCCCTTGGATACCCTCTCAATACATTTTTATAGTTTTGCAAACTTTGGGCATTACTCCAAACTCTTCAGGCTTCAAGATATTGCCTATATCTGAGTTGGTATATAGAAAAGGTAACTTTTCCAGGGATAGGAAAGGAAACAGTAAAAAAGTATTAGGCTAAAACATTGCATTGGGCTCTTTAAAGAAAATGCAGGCTATTACTGGAACATATAAATACTGTAAACAGAAAAATATGCAGGGTCCTTATCTGTACTGGTAGTCCCTAACTCCCAAAATAAGGAATGAATTCAGGAATGCATGAAAACAAGGGATTTGAGAGACTGAATGATATCAAAGGCCGGCATTACTACAGCCTTCTCAGGATTATATTTCATTTGATGCCTTGCCATGCCACAATGTTGAGTGAGTGCTGAGAATGCAAAAATACAAAATGAGCGGCATGATTGTGTGTCATTTAGTATTATCCTGGTGACAACCTTATGCCATATAATCCCAAATTGTAATTTATCAAGAGCAAATTGTACCTTTCTTGTTGTTCTGAACAGAAAACACAGCATTATGGTAATCAGAAAAGCATCAGTTATACTTTGGGTCAGAGGTAGACAACTTCTTTGGATCTAGAGGTCATTTTCTGGCTCTTGGGTTGGCAGAAATATAAATATAAAAACTACATGGATTGGCAGAAATATAAAAAATAAATAACTACATGGATTGGCAGAAATATAGAAATATGAAAAGAAAAAAAGGGACAGAAATAGAAATAGAAAGAGTGCTAGGTTGGCTTTACACTGTAAAATGAATGCAGTTTGACATGACTTCAGCTGTCATGGTTCAATGCTATAGAGTCCTGGGATTTGTAGGTTGGTGAGTCACTAGTACTTTCTTGTACAAAAGGCCAAAATTCTCCTAAAACTACAACTCCCATGATGCCATAGCATTGAGCCATGGCAGTTATAGTGGTGTGAAACCAAACCAATTCTACAGTGTAGATGCACCAGGGGCAGAGGAGATTGAGAGAACAAAATTCAAAGCAACTGAAAGTCCATTTCTGATATTAAAATGTGGATTTTTTCATGTTAAAATGGTGTTGGTATGTGTGTGCAATCTAATTAAAAGAGGAATTGTTCATCTTGGAAGCTCCAGGACCATATATTGCCTATTCTTGCTCCAAACCATGACAAAACGTTGAATTTGCAGTAATGATGGAAAAAATGGAATAGTGACACATAAACATGGAAGAATTGTGGAAATTTACTCTATGAACTATTTACTCATGCCTCTGAGGGAAAAAATGACTGTCTTTAGAACATAATAAATGTAGCTTATTGTTACAGGAACAAGCTTGGGGAAGTATCAGGATCGCTGTCTGACGCCATCTCTTCTCCTTTGAGTTGAAATTGTCCTCCTTCTGACTAACTTAAGCTTATTGTTTTGTTTGTTCATGGCTGACAAGAGTTGACGCCAGGCATGGAGCGGGGGGGGGGGGGCTTGAGGGGCTTCACCCCCCCCCGAAATTCTCATGGTGGTTCGCGAAAAGGCCTTACTGGTGCATTATTTAAACTGTTATGTTTATTCATATCATGATCTGATCACCATACTCAGAATATCCCATGTGCATGGGGGTATTGGGGTAACGATACAAAAGGTTTGCTAGGGTAGACCCTCTTTCACTCAGACTCAGCCCCCGCCCCCCGAAACTCACCCCCCGAACCCCCCCTGAAAATTTTTAGCCCCCCCCCCCCCGAAACGAAATCCTGGCTACGGGCCTGGTTGACACACAACATCTGGAGAGCCACAGGTTCCCTACTTCTATCATAAATTGTATACTTTGGGGAGGCAGCCCAAAATGTCCTTTTCTGCACCCCGCCAGAACTAAGGTATTTTAGATTTAAATAGTTTAATGTATTTGGTGTGAAGTGTTCCCAAGAGTATTACCAGACATACAGAATGACTTGTAAAATATCCAAGGGTAGCCTAAGACTTTTTGATGTCTGGAGCAGAAGTTAAAATAAAGGGGCGTGGGATAATAAGAGTAAGCCCTTACTAGAGCGCTTATCCATTCCTCAATGTGATGAAGGGCCTCAACACATTGAGATTCTTAATGCAGGGGACATTGGGGAGACTTGTAAGGCAGCAGAACAAATTGTGGGCCACTGGGGTGAATCTGTCACCTGGCACCCCACATCTCCCACAACACCCTCTTGCCCATCCTGCGTTGTTCTAATGATTCTCTACCTGAACACAGGTAGTCTCGCATGTTCATGTTTCCCCTCCTACCATGCTTCCTCGACTCAGCTGGCATGGATCCCCTCAGGAAGTAGATGCGCACTGTGGGATGAGATATGGCGGGTTCCATGCCAGCTGCATCAAGGTAATGTCATAGGACAGGGGATTTATCTAATGTGATGAGGTCCTTAGTGAACAATTTGATAAATATTTTGGCAGTTGCGAAGTAAATTAGCAACATTATGAAATAATAGTAGAGCAAGTCTTAGAAGCAGCTTATCAAATGGGTTGCTGTGAGTTTTCCATGCTGTATGGTCATGTTCCAGAGGAATTCTCTCCTGACGTTTCACCCACATCTATGGCAGGCATCCAACAGACCTCACGACCTCTGGGGATGCCTGCCATAGATGTGGGTGAAATATGTGGAGAGAATGCTTCTGAAACATGGCCATACAGCATGGAAAACTCCTAGCAACCCAGTGATTCCAGCCATGAAAGCCTTCAACAACTCATCAAATGTTGTAGGGAGTTGAAATGGTATCACAAGACTGCCTCAGGAAATACCTGACATAGATAAAGGTGTCAGAGCCACTATGGTGTAGCTATCTGAGCACTCTGGAGACCAATGTTTGATTCCCCTTTTGGCTCTGGAAACCCTCTGGGTGACCTTGAGCAAGTCACATACTCTTAGTCCCAGAAAACCCCATGATAACTTTGCTTTAGGGTCACTATGAGCTGGAAATAACTTGAAGGCACACAACAATGTCAAAGGTTCATTGTAAGCAGAATGGCATAGTCCAATGCAACCAGGAGGGGATAACCCCTTTTTCCAATTCAGTCCTCTATGTATTTCGAAAACAAGCTCAGGCCAGCAATGAAATTATCCAGTTATTTTTGAGGCAACACAAAATACTAAAGTGAGGAGGAAAGTAAAGCCTTGCCACGATTGCAAATACAGTATTGCCTTTGCTTCAAACTATCAAAGGAGATTTTTAAAATCATTTTGTTTTCATTTCAAATACATATACAAAGATTATAACAGTTATGTATTATCATAGTTTTACTTCATTGTTTAGCTAAACTCATGGGAAGACTATCATTTGCTTTGTCAATCATAGTTCTATAACAAATTATTTATACAAATACTCAATGATGTTCTGAATTAAAATCATGCCTTCCCTCAAGCTATCTAGAATACTTGAGACTGCGAGGAACAGTGAGGGTGCCATATATGCCTTTTGCTTTTTTACCCCAGTGCATCAGCATCCTTATGATCAACAAACTGGAGTTACAATAATTATACACTCAAAATTTCAAACAAAAAACCTATACAAATCTAGTCAAATGCGTACATGCTTTTTTTTCCTTGCTAATATAGCTTATTTTATGTCAGTTATGTTACAGACAGCCTACCAATTCTATTTAATTGCATTTAAGAAGCAGTTTGTGCTTATCTGAGAAAAACAGACCCGCAACAAAGCGATGCCAGAAGAGATACAATAATAGGAATTGTGAAATATCAATTTGAACATTCATTCAAGAATCTACCATCTATATTCAAAGATCAAAGGATTTTTAATCTTAAATACCAAGTTTAATTCAAGAAATAGTTTTCTAAGATCTACAGAGAGACTCACAGGAACACCTCTGCAAGCGAGAGTCCAAAAGTGGCAGGCTAAAACCCAGAATCTCAATCAGTGGCTGATACCAAATGAGATACTCCCCCCTGGGCACACAGTAGACTGGGCGACTTGGAAGGTGCTGAACAGGCTACGCTCTGGCACCACAAGATGCAGAACCAACCTTAAGAAATGAGGCCACAAAGTGGAGTCCACGACACGCGAGTGTGGAGAAGAGTAAACAACAGATCGCGTATTAGAATGTGGTCTGAGCCCTGCCACATGCACAATGGAGGACCTTCTTATAGCAATACCAGAGGTCCTCCAAATGGCCAGCTACTGGTAAAAAGACATATAATATAATGCCAAGTTTTTAAACTTTGTGTTTTTTAAATACATTACAACTGTACTTTTGGTTCACTTCTGATACAATAAATAAATAAGTAGTAGGCTGTTAGGAATTGTGGGAGTTGGAATGTACTGAAATACCAATCTTTTAAAATTGTTGACTGGATTTTTGTGTAAAATTAGTGATATCTCTGCAATTCTTTACATAATGTTAGGATGTGTGTGTGTTGGGAGCCAAGTTTTTTAAATGTTGTGTTTTTTAAATACATTACAGCTGTACCCTCAGTTCACTTCTGATACAATAAATAGAAACAATTTTAATGTTTTCTGTTCTTTCAGATGCCTCACTAATAATAGTAGTATGTGTTAATCATATGTGTAGAAAACGTATCAGTGTTGAAATATATAGTTTTTTTGCAAAAAAAAAAACAAAATGTGAAAAAACAAATTAAATGGAAAGTATATTGCTAATAGTGCTACAAATGTATTAAATTTCCAAAATTCATAGAAAACAGCAGATGACTTATAGAAAAAGAAGAGAAAAATCCTCTTAAATAAGGCAATGGCAAATGAACCGATGCTCAATAGGCCTCAAAACCTTGAGCCACATCAGTACAATTCTGTTCAAGAGTATACATCAATTTCGATGTATACCTTCGAAGAAATACCATATAAACTAAAGTGGTGGTCCTACCTCATAGATGATCTCCTCTCATGCACTTCAGCTTCAAGGAGGGGGTCTGAGAAGACCTTGTCTTCTTGTCAAAGGGATGGCGCAGCGGTAACACACTTCTCCACCCAAGGCTCAGTCTCAGGAGAGGAGGACGAAGTGGAATGGTAATCCCCTTTGAATGCAATGCTTATCATCCACTATCAGCTACTGCACCCACAAGAGATTAGGGCAAAACCCACTGGAGGCCTTGTTGACTTGATAGAAGACTTAAATGTCATTTAACAGGTTTTCAAATTGATCTAGCTGGCTCCAGTACAAGTCTCTATTGCTGTGACCTACTTACAGGGTGCTTCAAACAATTAGTATTGAAATCATATCTGAATTGATCATCAACAGTTTTATTCCTTAACTGAGTTCTGCAAAATGATTAAATAAATAATTGTTTAAATGGTCCTGTTATATGACCTTAACATAGGACAGCATTGTTCCTGATGATCTCATTGCATACACATTCCGTCCTCAGGATATATATTTTCAGTAGTCTCTAGTCCAGTTGATCCCAATCTGTTTTCAACCCAGGACCATTTTGATTTTTTTTGTTAGCAGGGACCAAAAGGATCAAGAATAATAAATTGTGTTAATCCAAACTTTTGACATATTCGTTAAACTTAATGGTAACATGAATTAAGAGTATTATTATAATATAAAAAAGAACATTTTAATAAAATTCAATTTGCATCAATGTGATTTCTGAGCTTGCATTTTCTTTACAAGTTGGGTGATCCTGGGGCTAATATTATTGCTCAAAGCTACACACATATAATAACTTACTTTCAATCGATTCCTGGACTTGTTTTCAATTACCAGCAAAGCAGAAAACTCTTGTTCGCATAAATAAGCTCTGGAGAAGAGCATAAGATAGCGCAAGGCAATTCCTCAAATTTTAGTATTAAAAAATGCTTTTTTACACCAAAACCAATCAAGAGATTCAGATTCAAATGCATCTTTGCAGTTTCTATCATTTTGAAATTCAGTGAGTTCTTCCTGGACACAACTGAATATAAGCATAACAAAGAAAAGCTATTTTGTCTTTTTCATAACAATTGAAATTCATTTCAATCATCAATAAATATGTCAAAAATTAACATGAATTTTGAGGACTCATGGTCAGTAAAACTACTGGAGCTGTTGAATCACTAAACAGCAAAACAGTATAATTGACACAGCAAGACAAAAGAATGCATGCGACTGATTTTAGGTGGCTTGCTCTCCCCCTCGCCTCCCACGCTCCCCCAACGTTCTACTCATAGCCGCTGTTGATGTAGCAATGGATTCATTAAAACGAATAAAAATTTAAAATTTTAACATTTTTGCGGACCATATTTTTAATTCCTGCGGACCTCTGGTGGTCCACAGACCACAGGATGGGAACCACTGCTCTAGACAGTATCTATTGCCAGAATTAAAGCATTCTTTAGAATTACAGGTAAGTCAGGGACTTCTACTTTATAGTAATGTTCAATTGTCCTCCCAATTCTGTGAATTGTAAAACAAAATGTATTATAATTGATATTGAAACCTCTAAGATAAGAGAAATATTGTTCAAGCTGAATCTTACGGACAAAGTAAATTATTGTTGAAGGCCTTCATGGCCGGAATCACTGGGTTGTTGTAGGTTTTTTCGGGCTATATGGCCATGTTCTAGAGGCATTTTTTCCTGACGTTTCACCTGCATCTATGGCAAGCATCCTCAGAGGTAGTGAGGACCTCCCTACCTCTGAGGAGGCTTGCTATAGATGCAGGTGAAACGTCAGGAGAGAATGCCTCTAGGACATGGCCGTATAGCCCGAAAAACCCCCCAAGGTAAATTATAAAAATGAATGCAGTCGGTCCTCTACTTTTGCTAATTTATCTTTTGCAGATTTGATTAGTGGGTTTGATTAATATATTATCCCTGGAATCTATGCATTGTCCATTGTGATTCTATGGTCAATTTATAGCAGTTACTTTTGGAGTAATATTGCCACAACAAAGTTTCTTTTAAAACGTAATGCTTGACAAAATTATGACTATAATGTAACAAGAAACATTCACTCATTGGCTCGACTTCCAGGACTATCACAGCTGATTCAACTTCTGTATTTTCTAAATTAGACAATACCAGCATTACCAAATATGATGTCACATTTCTTAATCTCAAACCATACTAGGAAGTGTGGCTGACAGCTAACCACACTTTGTCATGTGGACTACGTGCTCTCAAGTCTTACTAGTTACATTACATAGTGTGATTACAGAATAAGCAATGTGGTGTGATCAGAGGCGGCCCTAGGTAATTTTCAAAGGTAAGCAAACAGTATTTTGGCACCCCCCCCCCCAATCATTGATATATATTTTCTGTTTGTCGTGGGAGTTCTGTGTGCCATATTTGGTTCAATTCCATCATTGGTGGAGTTCAGAATGCTCTTTGATTGTAGGTGAACTATACATCCCAGTAACTACACTTGCCGCACTTGCTCCCTTGCCTGGCCCGCTTCGGGTCCGGAGGCGTGCCTGAAGACCCCAGCGTGTGCACCAAAAGTCACCTCTTCTCCTGACTTTCTCCTCAGCCATTGGGACCAAGAGAGAGAGAGAGAGAGAGACAGAGGTGGAGATGCCCACCTTTCCTGAAGGTAGGCGCAAAAACAAAGGAGGGAGCGGAGGTGGGAGATACCTCCAGCCGGAGGGCTCTCTCTCTCTCTCTCTTGGTCTCAATGGCTGAAGAGAAAGTCAGGAGAAGAGGCGACTTTTGGTGCGCATGCTGGGGTCTTCAGACACGCCTCTGAACCCGAAGTGGGCCAGGCGCGGCGGCTCCGCCCCTTGGCCCACCCGCGGATTGGGGAGAGGAGAGGAGGCGGGTGGAGCGCCGGGGGATCGGGAAAGGGAGCCGGTCATGGGGAAGGGATCGAACGCGGAGAACGATTGAGCGCCGGCTCTGCTCGCGCACCCGTTGGGCCGGGTGGAGCAGGAACGAGAGGGGCTAGGCGAGGCTCAAGGGCCCGGCCCCTTTGGGAAGAGGATCGCCCGGCAGCGAGGCAAGAAAGCCGAGGCTCCCCCCGGACTGCTAGGGCTGTTGTGAGCTGAGGGGGCGCTCCTCAAGTGGCAGTCGAGGGGCATTTACAGAGGCGCCTCTGCGCCCCTGGCAAAAAAAGTGTTCTGCGACTGCTTACTTCGCGTAATGAACGAGCCGCCCCTGGGTGTGATGTATTCTTTTATCACTTTTGACCATATTTTTATGTCTTCCTGGACCCATTTTCACCGAAGAGAAGTAATTTCCTGTACCAAATCAACCCAGGACATGTGGTGGAAATGCAGCTGGTATGCTCTGAAGAACATTCTGGGACATTTTAAAAGAATTTTTTTTGCAAAAAATGTTTTTGACACCAGGCAGATGGAGGCAGTCATACATGGATGGAAATACTCTTCATCCTCCCTAGAGGCCATAGGTAGTTCACAGTTACACTTTGCCCGCCCCCTGAGTAAAGTATTAATGCAAAGACATCTATTAACCATTTACATAGTGTGAAGGTTGAGATCAGAGTGAAATGAAGTACACAAAGATGCGAAGTGTGACTCTGGTGATAAACCTTTAAAGACCTGTGTAAGATGATACGGGTTTACCATCTTTATAAAAGTTTGTAACTGTGGTGACCAACATATAGCAAAGTTCAGAATTCCAACTCAGTTTTGAATATATACATCTATGGCCTGAAACCAAACCAAAATTTCATGCTATTGTGGGCATGCATACAAGTACACACAAAAAATCTCGTTATTGTGATATCTGGGGAAAATGTTTTGGCTTGTTCTTAATGTATACATGTGACGAATGTAGTAGTATATAGCAAAGCTCCTTCCTTGGAGGCTTTTAAACAGAGGCTGGATGGAAATCTGTCAATGTGCTTTGAATGTGCTTTCCCTGCATGGCAGGGGGTTGGACGAGATGGCCCATTTGGTCTCTTCCAACTTGATTATTCTATGATTCTATATTATTCTATGATTCTATTAATGACTAGTAAATGTTGTTAATATATATTTAACAGGTTGTATATGTTTCACTGTATGGATGTCAGTTAAGGTGGTAGCAGACCACAATAATGGCTTTTTGAACTGTTATATCTGATGGAAAGTGCTGAGAGTGCCTTGGACAGCGAGAAGATCCAACCAGTCCATACTTCAAGAAATAAAGACTGACTGCTCATTGGAGGGAAGAATCGTAGAGGCCAAGATGAAGTACTTTGGCCACATCATGAGAAGAAAGGAAGGCAATTATGCTGGGGAAAATGGAAGGAAAAAGGAAGAGGGGCCGACCAAGGGCAAGATGGATGGATGGTATCCTGGAAGTGACTGGATTGACCTTGAAGGAGCTGGGGGTGGTGACGACCGACAGGGAGCTCTGGCGTGGACTGGTCCATGAAGTCACGAAGAGTCGGAAACGACTGAACAAATGAACAACAACAACAATCTGAAACTCAAATAGTGCCTAAACTGACTTTACTAATCTTAGTACCCTTTGATCAAAATAACATGACTTTCTCATTAAACTTCTAAAGAAAATGAACTGATGTGAAAAGCACAAAATAGGATGCTAAAAGCAGGTAATATGCTGCCCTTACTCTGCCTGATGTCACAAGACACCAATGTATACACATACCTGATGGATTTTTTGTTCTATTTCTCTTGAAATATCTTGTATTGGTCCAAAGGTTTTCAAGATATGTATCATGCCTTCACGGTATCTGTCATAATAATTCAAGATTTCTGAAACAGAACTGGACACTTCCTGTTCTGATACAAACAGAAAATCCTTCATGTACAAAGAAACACAAAGTTAATCAAATCTCCACACCGAGAAGAAACCATTGTCCTATTCATAGAGGTATATCACTGGATTGTGCTTTATATTTCTAAACTATGCAAGATCCTATTTCAACCTATATTTGCATGACAACATGAATTATTATTTTTACCAAGCAATTCATTATACTTTCATTTCTTTTTAATTTATGAGTGTACCAGATCCTGTCCAAACTTGAAAGTTTGTTGTTCATTCGTTCAGTCATTTCCGACTCTTCGTGATCTCATGGACCAGCCCACGCCAGAGCTCCCTGTCGGCCGTCACCTCCCCCAGCTCCTTCAGAGTCAATTATTATTATTTTATTTATTTGGGGTTCTTGTACCCCGCCCTTCTCACCCCGCAGAGCAAAGGCACGCTTAGATGCCTGCCACACAAAACAATCATCACAGAAGTACAACAATTCATAGTTACCACAATTCAAGCCATTATCCCAATAAAATCAATAAAATCAATACAAACCTAATTCTTCCTCCTACCCTATCAGTGTACACTAACTCATAGATCTGTTTTTGATTCCACTTCGACAATCCTGCTGATCTTGCACATCTGATTGTCTTATTTAATTGTCTTATTTAATTGCCTGGTTGCCCAAAGGCCTGGTTCCACAACCATGTCTTCACCCTCCTCCTGAAGGAGAGGAGGGATGGTGATGCTCTGATTTCCCCCGGGAGTGAGTTCCACAGGTGAGGGGCCACCACTGAGAAGGCCCTGCTTCTCGTCCCCACCAGCCTCACTTGTGACAGTGGTGGGGTCGAGAGCAGGGCCTCCCCAGATGATCTCAAACTCCGAGGTGGGACATAGAGGGAGATACGTTGGGACAGATACGCTGGACCGGAACCGTACAGGGTTTTGTAGGTTAAAACCAGCACCTTGAATTGTGCTCGGAATTGAACCGGCAGCCAGTGGAGCTGGCATAGCAGAGGGGTGGTGTGCTCCCTGTATGTCGCTCCAGTGAGCAATCTGGCTGCCGCTCGCTGGACTGGTTGAAGTTTCCGAACAGTCTTCAAGGGCAACCCCAGAGTCAAGCCAGTCACTTCAAGGATACCATCCATCTCGCCCTTGGTCGGCCCCCCTTTCTTTTTCCTTCCATTTTCCCCAGCATCATTGTATTGAAAGTTAAACAGGGCAAATACTTGGATGAGAGAACACCAATGAAAGTCAGGTGCTTTAAGCTATATTTCAGAATTGGCAAGACCACTTTTGAGTATTTCTTGCTGTTACCAGAACTCAACAGCAGCTTCAAGGCACATACATATATACATACATACACACATACATGGGTGTGCTAACACATTGTCGGTATATTACCTTTTCTTTATTATATACTAGCTTGGGGACCCGGCGTTGCCCGGGTTATTAGAGAAAGTGGGTAATGGTGGTTCTGTATGCCAAATTTGGTCCTTATTGGTCTTTGGATAACGGCTGCATTATTTTCAGGAATTGAGTGAAGGTACTTGAAGTCCCATCATCCATGGCCCATCCTCCTACAAACAGCAGCAGGATATAGAGTGGGTCATGGGGCTCTGTGTGCCAAGTTTGGTCTTTATCAGTCATTAGATGAGGGTGGCAGTGGTGTCAGTAAGTGAGTGAAGGTACTGCAAGTCCCATCATCGTCCATCCTCCTTCAAACTGCAGCAGGATGTAGAGTGGGTCATGGGGGCTCTGTGTGCCAAGTTTGGTCTTGATCAGTCATTGAGTGAGGGTTGCAGTGGTCTCAGAAAATGGGTGAAGGTACTGCAAGTCCCATAATCCATAGTCTCCCTCAAACATGACCAGAATGTCGAGTTGGCCATGGGGGCTCTCTGTGCCAAGTTTGGTCTTTCTTGGTATTTGGATGAGTGTCACTGTGGTTTCAGGAAGTGAGTGAAGGTACTGCAAGTCCCATCATCCATTGTCCGTCCTCCTCCAAACTGCAGCAGGATGTAGAGTCGCTCATGGGGGCTCTGTGTGCCAAGTTTGGTCTTGATTGGTCATTACATGAGGGTTGCACCAGTCTTGGGAAGTGAGTGGAGGTACTTGAAGTCCCATCATCCATAGTCTGTTCTCTCCCAAACCTCACCAGAATGTTGAGTTGGCCATGGGGGCTCTGTGTGCCAAGTTTGGTCTTCATCAGTCATTGGATGAGGGTCTCAGTGTTTCACTGAGTGAAGGTACTCTAAGTCCCATTGTCCATGGTGCATCATCCTCCAAACCGTACCAGGATGTAGAGTGCATCATGGAGACCCGGTGTGCCAAGTTTGGTCCTTATCGGAAATTGGATGATGTTTTGCAGTGGTCTCAGGAATTGAGCGAAGGTACTGCAAGTCCCAAAATCCATGCACGATCCACAGTCAAACCTCACCAGGGCATAAAGTGGGTCATGAGAGGTCGATGTGCCAAGTTTGGTGTTGTTCAGTCATTGTTGAGGGTTGCAGCAGTCTCGGAAAGTGAGTAGAGGTACTTCAAGTCCCATCATCCATGGCATCCTACTCCAAACTAAGTAGGATGTAGATTGGGTCATGGGGGCTCTGTGTGCCAAGTTTGGTTTTGTTTGGACATTAGATGAGTTTTGCAGCAGTCTTGGGTAGTGGAGGTACTTGAAGTCCTATCATCCATGGTCTGTCGTCCTCCACACTGCTCCAGGATGTAGAGTGGG